>OW204026.1:18683174-19883174 GCA_934048045.1 Polygonum aviculare
TCCCAACACGGGTCGGGGTCTGTTTTCTCACATTTTGGCGATATGGGGCATGGTTGGTGACCCGGGCTGGGACCCGGCCCGTGACCCGGCCGGGTCGGGGCCTGGCTTTACCCGGTCACTTGCTTTGCCTCGTCGTCTTGCGTCTTCTCGTCTCGTCTTTTGGCTTGCTTCTTTTGGTGTCTTTTCGTGCCTCTCCTCGACTCCGTCTTCGAGCTAATGTCGTCTTCTTAAGCTCCTCTTGATCTCCCATCACCAAATCTCTTCCATTTTCACCTAAAAACGCACAAACAAGGCGTAGTGTCCGAACCGAGAAACTAAACCGAAAACAACTAAAAGGCTAGCTTAAAGGGGAGAAAAGCAAACCGAAACCTAATGAAACATGAGCTAATATGCACTCTAAACATGAGCTAGATGCAAGCCATCACACCTCCTCCACTAGCTCATACACAAGCTCTTTTCATTAGATCCTTGAGCAGTGTAGGGAAGGGTAGAGAATGGTCCTTGGAGGTGCACTAAGCCATGTGCTCCAACATGATCCTAGGCAAATATATTGGCTGCTTCCTCAAAAAGTGATTAAAGATGATTGCGTCCGCTATCTATAGTAAGGAATTTTTTCTTGGCGGGGCACAACCATTCGGACGATGAAGTAGTGGGTGAGGGCGCCAGTGCAAGAGAGAGAGTGAGCGACTCTATATGGACGTTTGGGGGGTCTTTTCCCTAAATATACGCTCAAGGATCTCTGCTTGATCAAATCTCCCGAAGTTCTTGTCGATTTCAGCCAAGAGCACGGCGTCCTTATCACTTGCCTTTGAAGGAGAGGGTACTCTATTTAAAGAGATGACATACTCCACGAATGAGATGATGGATGTCGTGCTCTCTCGGTTCTAGGCGTCCACCATGTCCTAGATGACCATCTCTGGTTCCACTTGAGGAGGGGCCACAATCAAGGCCATTGTCATGGCTGGGGCTGGAGGAGTGAGGAACGGAAGAGGGGACGCTACAAGTTCTCGCTTGATGGTTTTGGATTTTTTTGAAGGGCTAGCAGCGTCCTCCTTGGCTTCCTTAGCAAAGACGTCTTCAACCATCTTGATTGCCTCCATCTCTGTCTGTGAAATGCCCTCTGTTTGGGCCTGAGTTAACATCCTCTTCTTCTAATATACCTTCGGAGCAGGGGGAGGAGTTTTCTTTTGAGTAGGGACGGGGGAAGAGGACTTAGGAGTTTTTGGAGAAGAGATAGGAGGGGCAAGATTCACTTTACGTTTGGACTTTGAGAGTTTAGCTGAGGCGGCCGAAGTGAGAAGTTGGCCGGAGTCATCCGACAGAATGTTGATAAGGTCCACCGGGTCTCCGCCGAACTCGAATGGAATCATCGCCGCCCCGATGAAGGGGGGTCTGCATACCTAGTTTTCCAGAGCCTTGGAAGAACAAAGTTCTCCATGAACAGGTTGAGGTTTTTCTTGTGGTTGGGGTTTCAATGGCTTTTAGGACATGGTTGCACAACCCCTTTGGCTGCCGGAGAAGGTAGTCTTCTAGGAGCTCATATAGCTTGAAGGGATTGAGTTTAGGGTTCTTTGGAGCTTTGGAGGATGATTTTAAGGGTTTAGAAGATGAGATTTGTTGCTTAGGTGCCATTTTTGAAAAAAAAATTGTGGGAAGAAATGTGCAGAGATTAGAGGTTGAAGACGATGTGTCAGGGGAGACGAGGAGTTTTCTTATGAAGGCAAGTTTGAGAGCGTAAATAGGAAAAGTCTGGATAAGTGAAATATTAATTATTAATTAATAGCTATATAAGTATTGTTACAAATCATATTTTAATAAGAAGATTTGAAATTAGATTAGATAAAAAGATTTGTATTAATTAGATAAGTTGATAAATTATTCATGGATAGAAAATTTATATGAATTATCCGTAAATAAAAATAGGGTGGGTGAGATATAAAAAATTAATACCAAAACTACCCTTAAGTGATTCAGGTTTAGAAGTATACATTGATAGACACGTTTAAGGTATATAAATTAAAGACCTAAAAATCTAAGGAAAGTAGAAAAGCGTAGAAGTAAAACGGATCTGAAAGAACACATTGCTAAACTTAGAATTGACTCACTAAACAAATTATAATGTAGATGAACCCCGCTCCGTATATCTCCTTGTTTTTGTACACTCAAATCCTTCATTCAATTGCAAGCTTATTTGATCTTCAGTGGGCCGGTGTACTAAAAACTCATTCTAGATGATGAGATACTTGTAGGGAAAATCAATTTCTATGATCAAACTGTAAAGCTTCCACAAACCACAATCGGTTCAACATCATAAGAAATCAGCAACCATCAAAACAAAATCAATAATGAAATGACCGGTACTTGACGTGGGTCGGTTTGTAGTCCGGATCGGGAGATGTCAAAATTTAAATTTATAAACCGAACCCCAATTGGAGTATAAGGGTAGGGTGTCGAACACACGGGAGTTCGTGCGTTGAGTGTACCGAAAAGACTAAAAAGAGGTAAAAGAAAGGCAAAACGAGGAAAATCGAAAGAGAACACCTCGGACCGACACTGGTCACTTCGGTCCGAGGATGGATCGAGGTTGATTGGCCAGGACCGACTTCACACAACGTCGGGCCCGATGACTGGGTAACTCGATTAGGCAAAAATAGTAGATCGGTCTTGGGTTTTTGGGTTCCTTCCCTAACTAGATTTGGGTAATTCCACCCCAATTCAGCCAATAAGTGTCGATCCTTGTGAGATCGAGGTTGCTAGCCTTCGATCCCTCCACTCTACACTTCGACCTTAGGGAGTTTTCACTCTCCTTCGATGCTAGGTCTAGTGATGGGCTAGAGATCACTTTCGCTTACTCTTACCAATCACAAGCCCTAGGTCCCTTGTTTCCACAAGAGAATTGAAGCTCAATGTAGAGAGGATTCATAGATCAAGCACTCAAGGCTATGGAATTGGGGGTTCCAACCCAATCCTAGCTAGGGGTTTCCCCCATAGCCCAAGACTATGGAATCTACTCCATCAAGTAAGAGTAAAAAGTAATCAAATGGCAAAGCAAGCAAATCTCAATCATCAAACTCAAATCAAAGCTAAATTGCATTCAAATCCAAAGGGGTTCACAATATCCAAGTCATAATTCTACTAAACCAAAGCAAAACAAGTTCAAAACTTACTAATCTCCTCTCTAGCTTTACCGATCTCTCTCTCTTCTCCTCCTCCTTTCTTCTCCTTGCTCTCCAAGTCTTCCTTGAGCCTTTGAGAGTGATTTTTGTGTGTCTCCAATTCGACTCTCCTAATGCTCTCTAATCACCTCTAATTATACTCTCTCATGGATTGGGGATCAAGGAATTCCAAAATTAGAAGAAGGGCAAAAGTGGAAGATCACAACATTGTGCCTTGGAGCCCAATCATTCCTTTTGCCGACTCGGACCGAAGCGGGCAGACATCGGGCCCGACGTTGGGAACGTCGGTCCCATGCTCTGGTGCTCAAACTCGGGCCCGACTTGATGGTATCTCGGTCCAGGGCCTCAGTCCTTCTTCTCTTCTTGGTTTTCCTTGAGTTCCTCTTCGATCTGTGCATGGCTCTTCCGCTCCTTTGCTTCCTTGCTTAGCTCCTCCTTAGAAACTCCTCCAAAAGGTCCTCAAATGTGCCATTTTACCTACAAAACATAACAAACTCGCATAGTCTCCAAATCTCGAAGGAAACCGGAAACTAAGCTACAGGAAGACAAAACACGCAAGGAAAGGAACAAAAGACACTTATTTACAAGGGAAATTTACTACTAAAACACCACCAAAACGAGAGACATCAGAATACCCCATACTTAAACTTGCTTGTCCTCAAGCAAGTTTAAAATTCCTCCACCTAGAGATGCCTATTACAATGCACCTAGAGATGCCTATTACAATGCACACAAAGACTTTACAATTGAAGTTAATATCACCAATTCCTCCACCTAGAGATGCCTATTACAATGCACACAAAGAATATGAACTTGGCTCAATGGAGGTCCTCAAAGAGGTTCCATTCGGCCGGGTTGTAATGGGGCTTTTGGTATTTCTCAAGGTGCGAATCACTTTGGTCTTGTGGTGCTTACAATGGGGATTGAACTTTCTAGTCTCTCACCAAACTCACCAAATTATTCCACTTTCAACTTTCACTCATCCAAAAGTCTTTGATTTTTTTCTTCTTTTTTTTCTCAACTTTCAACCCACACTTTCACTAAACATTCCACTTCATCTTTGCACTACACTTTTTATGTTGGATTTTTCACTTTTTTCCACTAGGATCGACTTGCACTACAACTCGGGCCCGATGTGCACTTTAACTCGGTCGGTACCCATTTTCTACACTTAAGCACTTGCTTTCAATCCACTATTTTTCCAACTTTTCTTTCTTTCTTCACAACAAAGATGCACTACCCACTTGGTTTATAACTCCATTTCTTGCCCTTCACCAAAGAGAATCTCAACTCTCCAAATATTCTTCCAAACCTCTCACTAAAGTCCAATCCCATAAGGGTCAAGTCATATAGGCTAGGAATCATATTTTTGAGGAGTTTCAAACAAAGGTCTAAGGCTAAAACGGGGCTACAAACAACGGTTTATCTTCAAGGTAGGATATGGAATATTTTGTGACTAAATGAAATAAAGTTCAAATCAATGCGACAAAGCATAGAACAATTCTCATATTGGTCTTGGAAAATAGATAAATACCTCAATAGCAAGTATTACCTAGCATGCTTGAGCTAATCACACAAGAAAATGAGGGATATGCAATATGAACAATCATCCCTAAAATGGCCAAAAATAATCTCACAAGGTTCACTCTAGCTTAGTTGCATCAAAACTCATCCTAGAACTCATGTGCTCAATAAAAACATGCAAGATATCCATCACATCAAAAGCAACATCCATTTAGAGGCTTAAACCATCCAAAAATATGCAAAGGAATTTACATGCTCACATCATCATTAGCCTTCATATGGACATCTAAGATGGGAATTCTTAGTCTAAAACAAAATCTTTTTGTTGTTTTTTCAACCGAAATTTTCAAATTTTTATGGATTTTTCGAAATTTTTTTCAAAATCAAAACAAACTCATCCATTCATGCCATCACATTCATGCATCACAACATGCCACAATCCAAAAGAAACATCCCTTAAACAAACACATGAAAGCTACACATGGAACTATGAGCTACTAACCCACCCCATACTTAAAATTTTGATGTCCTCATCAAAACAAAGAAATCAAAACTCAAAAGTAAAAGAGACAAGAGTTAAGAAAGATCACAATTCCTTATTCTTGAATGGCATGTGGAGGCTTAGTTCGGAGGGTGACCTTGACGGCGTCTTCTTTGGAGCCTAGCTTGCCTCTCTCGCTCATACACATGGTCGTGGAAAGGATCTTGACTTGGCGGTTGAATTTGTGGGGTGGGGCGAATCCATTGGTCTTCACGGGAAGAGAAGTTCCCGGTCATCCATTAGTTGAAGCTCTCTTGGACGCTCCATCTTTGATCCTCGACCACCCTCAAGTCGTCCACATCACGTCTAGTGTAGGCGATATTGCGGTTCACTTCTTCAAATTGAGCTTGGAAGTCTTCTTGGTGGTGGGAAAGTTGTTGTTGTTGGAAGTTGAGGTGTTGTTGTTGAATGTTGAGTTGGTGCGCCTCTTGTAGCTTGCTAGATTGTTGAAGTTGGAGATGCACCATTTGGTTGGCTAGGAAGTTTATGTCAACCGGTTGGTTAGGCTCGGGGAACACCATTCCGGGCCCGTACCATTGGGCATACCCTTCATACCCTCCATAGCTTGGTGGTTCTTGTCTTGCTCCACTCCCCTCACCCCTCTCGAATTGACTAGGGACCGGATTGGGCAAATAGGTGTCGGACCGACGTTGGTGGATGTCGGGCCCGACATGGCTTGCACCTCGGTCCAAGAGCGTTGGAGCGTGGTCGGTGAGCAAATTGTGGTAACCACCATCTTCTTCTTCTTCTTGTTCTTGCGGGTCAACTTCCATGTCTTCTCTTATCACGAACTCATATTGGTTGGGCTCCTCTTCTTCGGTGTCCGGGGAAGCTTGACGAGTAGTGAAACGAATATATTGTGCTCGTCTTCTAACCTCAAGTGTCCCCTCCGGCTCGCCATAAGGATTCACATTTCCCGCCCATACATGGAACCAATTGTAATAGCTTGTGAGTTCGAAGAGACGTGGCCCCAAAGGAATTTGCACCTTGTCGAAGTTGGAGTGAGAAGCTAAACGAGGAATGATGTCGTTGACGATCTTTTCCTTGATGATGTTGTCCTTCGTGAAGTACTTAAGATCCATGAACTCTACACCATTTAGGGCCGGCGTGTAGGTAGATAAGTCCACCTCAAGACGATGAGCCAAGCGGGCTATCATGCCTCCAAAATAGATCCATGAGGAACTTTGAAAATCTCTCACCATCTTCACCCATTCCCACGTAAGGTTCATTGGCTTATCATTGTGGAACAACATCTCGTAGAGCAACATGGCTTCTTCCTTCATCGGCTTGCTCAACTCGTGCCTAGCAAAGATGGCACAACCTAAAGATCGGATCATGACTCGGAAGAGTGGACTTGCTATCTCATTTGTTGATGCGCCCTTCCTCATCTCACTTCTTCCGGCTACAAACTTCCAAAGATAGTCCACCTTTTCATTGTCCACAAAAGCCTCATCTCTCGGAAAAGGAAATTCAAGGTAATGTGCCAAGTTCCGGATAGAGAGCTCATGTAACTCATTGCCCATTTGGAAAGAGATCATGCCCTCACTCTCGACTCCTTCATATGTGCACTTGAATGTCGCCATAGACTCGGACGTTAAGGCGGGAAAGTGAGTGTTGTCCCATTTTAGCATTACATCAAGCCCAATGTTGGAGTAGCACCGAACAAGAGCCTCATCCATGCTCATCTTCTTGATTGACTCCCAATCTAACCACCGAGTGTGGTGAGATAGACCCATGAGTCACTCATACTCACTAGCCACATCATCATCCTCGAAGCGTACATCATCCATCCTTTGCACCCTCTTGGACGACTTCTTAGACTTTCTTGTTGCTTTCTCCATCCTTGAAGAAGATGCTCGGGTAGTCATGGTACCTACACACAATCAAGCAAAGAACTACAAGATAAAATCTATACAATCATAACAAGATCACAAGCTTTCATCACAAACAACTCATCATGCAAGGAAATAACCCCATACTTGCTCTTAAGACACTCAATCCACAAAATCCAACATGTATGAGCAAAGAATCACATAACAATGGTCAAGCTACAAGATACATCATGATAAACATGATTTAACCAACATTCAAGCGCATGAATCTTAAAGCTCACACAAGAGAAAGACAAATTGCCCAGGACCGACCAACACGAGACATCGGGCTCGAGGTTCTCAACCTCGGTCCGCGTCTTAGACCGACTTGCAACATCGGTCCCGAGGTTCTGGGTACCTCGGACCGGCTATCAAACGACTCCTCTACCTAGATTCACCCAAAATTCACTCTATCATGATCCTAAAATCCAAAGTCAACCATGTCTCATCATCAATCGAAGTTCCAAGTAGGCTTTAGCATGCATAATCAACAATTAAGCACAAATTCTACTACTCATGCAAATCACCATGGATGCTCAAGGTCTAAGCTCATTCAATCATGGCAAATCTCAAATCTAGCAACGAAAGCATGAAATTCACAAGGAATCAAGTAGAGATCGAGATTCACATACCAAATTTGAAGGAAACAAAGACTTCTTAGCAATCAACTCTTAAAACTCAAATTCTCCTTCTAGATCTAGAAGAAGGATGAAGATCTATGGAATTTTTGTTGTGATTTTTGGCTTTGGATTGATGTTTGAGGATGCTAGGGGTGTGGATCGAGACTTGTAGTGAGATTTTCTTGGGGTTCGAGTATGGTAGAGATGATGGATCGATTTGGGGGTTTTTGAAGGGGGCTTGGTATTTTGGGAAGGTGGTTATGAGGGTAATGGGTGGTAGGTATGGGAAAAAGGCTTAAATTGGGTAGAAGACAAAGTTAGGTCAGAAGGGCATAATACGAATTTACACAAAATCAAGACCAAAGTTGACCGTCAATACCGGACCGACGTCTCCACATCGGGCCCGAGGTACTGGGTAAATCGGTCCAACCCATTTTGGCTTCCTAAAATTCTCTTGTCTTGGCAAATCTCTACCTACAAGTCCTTTTATTATTTTCACAAATACCACACATGATCATGAAGCTCACACAACACACAATTCCACAAAACACATGCTAAAGAGAGATTAGAAAGATTCTAAGCTAAGGCAAAAGAAAACAAACTAGGAACTACGAAAATGAACCTACTAAACTCGGGTTGCCTCCCGAGGAGCGCTTCTTTTAAGTCACTAGCTTGACTTCTAACCTCTACCCTTCAAGGAGGGTGAAAAACGGTGAATTGATCATCTTTGTCATATGGATCTCCACACTCCTCATAGTCATAGTACCACCATTTGTGTTTGATGAAAGTGTGGCATCCAACTTCTCCATCACTCTTCTCCTCCAAGGTGTACGTTGGCATCTCTTGCATTTTCTCAACTTGATCTTCATTCCCTATATCACAAACATTAAAAGCATCTAGAGAATTTCTAGGGGACTCAATGACATTATAGCTCAAATCTTCCTTCAAATCACTGATTCAGGCTATTTTGTATAGGATAACTCTTGTATTTTGAGTTGATTTAGAGAGTGTTTAGGTTAGTTTTGAGCGTTATTGTAATATGAAGACCGAAGACACAAGTTGTGAAGAATCAAGAGTTAAAGAGCTTAAAGACAAAGATTCGCCACTGCATGGATATCGCGGCCGCGTTGTCTATGACGCGGGCGCGGTGGTGATGCCGCGGTCGCGGTGATGGCCGACTTTCACGCGGACGAGATTTCACCATTTTTATCTTGTTTCCTTTCTTATCTTTCGGTTTCCTATCTTATTTAGTCCGAAAAGGTTGATCCTTAGGGCTATTTAAGGGGAACCTTTCTAGGTTTTTAGGTTATCCAATTTACTTGTCAATCAATTGTTCTTTCAATAAAGATTAGAGTTTTCTTTGTAATGGAGAACTAACTCTCCTCTTGAGTTTATTCAATCAAGGAAGCTTTATTATGAAGTTGTGAAATTCTGGTAACCTCTTTATCCCTAGGTCTTTATTGATACTCTTGTGCTTCATCCCATGATCTATGTTTGATTTTATGAGCCTGATCAACTTGTTTGATTGACTTAGATCTATCGTTTGATTTAGGATTAGTTGTTGTCTATGCATCTTTCCTATTTCTCGAAACAACTCTACTCTAGGACCGTGGACTAGTTTAGGGAAGAGTATATATTCAATGGTTAAATTATGCATGAGACTCGTAGCTTGATTGCATGATTTGATTTCCTAATATCCCTGTGCTCTATGCTAATTCTAGGTTAAGCGTCCTTGCCTAGGGTTATAGAATTCATTGGACCGTGGACTTGCGATTGCTAATGATTGGGATTGGAATTGACCTAGGCATATAAAGAGGTGGATGAATTTATGATCAACGGATTAATAAAGTGGAATTGATTGGATAAACTCTACTTGATAACCCTTGATTGAAACCGACTTTCAAACCCCCCTTTGATTACTTGCATGAAAACCATAAAATCTGAATAAAACTGATTCCTTTGGGTTCGACCCCTTGCTTGCCTACTATACTGTTGTTTGCATGTTTGGGATTTATTTTTGATAAGGGAACAACGACTTTGCCCGAGTCAAATTTTGGCGCCGTTGCCGGGGAATCCTTTTTCTTATTCTGATTGTGTACGTTTTCGTGCTCTGCGCCCAAACCGCGCCCGCGGCCCCCTCGGCGCGCCCGCGGTTCGTGCGCAGAACCATCCTTCGGGTTCGGACCTAACACATGGTCCGTACCCGGTCTACTAATACTTCTCCTGTTCGCTTTGATCCAATAATTGACAGGACTCTTCGGAGGATAAGGAGTGCCCCCAGACCTTCTACATCCTACAATCTTCTTGAATCTTTCTCTCTCTCTGACTCTGAACCAGAAGGCGCCATGGCGGAACAAACTATTCGCCAACTCACAGCGCCCGATCTCCAGCAACAGCAGCTCACTGTTCAATTCCCCGAACTCGGGGAAGGTGTGAAGTTCGAGCTGAAGTCTGGTCTCATCCACCACTTGCCCAAATTTCACGGGTTGAGCGGTGAAGACCCGAACAAGCATCTCACTGAATTCCACGCGGTATGCGTGAGTATGAAGCCCACTGATGTGACGGAGGATCAAATCAAGCTCCGGGCTTTTCCCTTCTCTCTTGAGGACACCGCCAAGGACTGGCTCCTTTATTTGGTGTCGGGTTCTATCACCACTTGGGCGGATATGAAGAAGGCGTTTCTTGAAAAGTACTTCCCCGCCTCCAAACAAACATCTATTAAGCAGCTCAGCAGTTTGGAGCAAGGAGAAGACGAGAACCTCTATGACTATTATGAGCGCTACAAGAGGCTCATCGCAAGTTGCCCCTACCATGGCTACCAGGCCAAGGATCTTATTTGCTACATTATTGAGGGACTCTGCGACAATGACAAGAGGCTCGTGAATGCATCTTGTGGGGGTAGTTACGAGAACTTGACCCCCGTTGCAGCTTTTCAGATTGTGGAGATCTTGGCGGAACAAGCCCGCAATCAGAGATCCAGGACCAATGTGATGTCCGTGAGTGTGGTGAATGAGTCCCTGAATGCTGAAGTAAGGGAACTCAAGGATCTTATGAAGCAGCTACTCACGAAGAGGACGGCTCAGCAAGTCAATGCTTGCGGTCTTTGTTATGATACGAGCCACCACACAGATCAGTGCCCTACTATTCAGGAGACCGAGGAGTCGGTCAATGCTATTGGCAACTATGGTGCGCCCCGGTCCCGGAATGATCCTTACTCTAACACCTACAATCCGGGGTGGGCGAACCATCCTAACTTAAGGTTGAACAACTAGCAGCAACAAGACCCACCACAACAGCAGCAGCAGTACGCTCCTCAGGGCCAACAACAACAATTCCGGTCCAACAACTATACCCCGAGAGCGCCTGCTCCATCCCAGAATGATGCCATTACCGCCCTCTTGAAAGAGAACCAAGAGACGAGAGCTGCTGTAAAGATTCTTGAGACTCAGCTGAGCCAACTTGCCACCATGATCAATAGGCTCGAGTCTAAGGATTCCGGGAAACTTCCCTCTCAACCGCTCAATCACAAGGAGAATGTGAGTGCCATGAATTTGAGGAGCGGTAGAGTATTGGCGAGTCGGGAATCACCCCCTGTTGATGACCCGCGACCGCGTTCCCCTGGCCACGACCGCGCCGGGGCAGCAGAACGTGAAGACCAAGTCTGTAACACGCCCCCACTAGGATAAGGGTTGTCAGGTCCGCAGCCCAATACACTCCAACCCATCACCTGGGAGGCCCACAAGCCCTAAGCAGGTAGGTTGTTGCCAAGGGTCCTCGAACCCATGACCTTTGGCATAACTTCCCACATGGGAGAGATATGTCAACCAAGTGTGCTGCAGCGCATTTGGTTGACATATCTCTCCCATGTGGGAAGTTATGCCAAAGGTCATGGGTTCGAGGACCCTTGGCAACAACCTATCTGCTTGGGGCTTGTGGGCCTCCCAGGTGATGGGTTGGAGTGTATTGGGCTGCGGACCTGACAGCCCTTATCCTAGTGGGAGGGGTGTGTTACAAAAAAGTGCACTTTTTTGTAATACACCCCTCCCACACGGGAACTGGGCTGTCAGGTCCGCATCCCAATACACTCCAACCTGATACCCAAAGCGCGAAGCTAAATGGGCAGGGTGTTGCCAAGGGTCCTCGAACCCATGACCTTTGGCATAACTTCCCACATGGGAGAGATATGTCAACCATATCTCTCCCATGTGGGAAGTTATGCCAAAGGTCATGGGTTCGAGGACCCTTGGCAACAACCTACCTGCTTGGGGCTTGTGGGCCTCCCAGGTGATGGGTTGGAGTGTATTGGGCTGCGGACCTGACAACCCTTATCCTAGTGGGAGGGGTGTATTACAAGAAAGTGCATTTTTTTGTAACACACCCCTCCTACACGGGAACTGGGCTGTCAGGTCCGCAGCCCAATACACTCCAACCTGATACCCAAACTTGGTTGACATATCTCTCCCATGTGGGAAGTTATGCCAAAGGTCATGGGTTCGAGGACCCTTGGCAACACCCTGCCCATTTAGCTTCGCGCTTTGGGTATCAGGTTGGAGTGTATTGGGCTGCGGACCTGACAGCCCAGTTCCCGTGTGGGAGGGGTGTGTTACAAAGTCTCTGTTGGAATACCGCGCCCGCGCTCTCCCCTCCGCTCCCGCGAAATTTCAACAGAGGACTCGGACCAAGGAAGGCGTAGCGAGCCGCGACCGCGGAGTCCGGATCGCGCCCGCGGTAAGGAGGCTGAGCAGAACTTCGAAGCTTTACTCGAATATGCTTTCAAGAACTATTCGCCCCCGCGCCCGAGCTCTCCTAAACGCACCCGCACCCCAGTAGCAGAGGAGGACGATGGCTATGTGGCTCAACCACTTCCACCATTGAGCTCTTTCAAGCCCTCTCCACCATTCCCCGATGCTCTCAAGGACACAAGGAAGTCGGCGCATGACAAGGAACTCTTCGAGACCTTCGCCAATTGTCGGGTAAATGTTCCTCTCATTAATCTCATCCAAAGTGTCCCTCGTTTTGCTAAGTTTATGAAAGAGGTATGCACCATAAAAAGAAAGAATAGGACTAGTCCTAAGATTGAAAAGGTAGCTCTAGTTGAAAAGACGCAGGATAGCAAAATTGAGACTTGTAATTCCCTACTCCAAAAGCAATTACCTAAAAAATGCTCAGACCCAGGAAGATTCACCGTCCCTGTCACTATTGGAGAAACTAAAATTGAGCGTGCTATGTTAGATTTAGGTGCCTCCATTAATGTTCTTCCAGCTTGCATGTATGATAGGCTAGGCCTTGGTCCTTTAAAGGAGTCCGATATTGTTATTGAATTGGCTGACCACTCTAATGTGCGCCCGAAAGGGTTAGTTGAGGATGTTCTAGTGCAGGTGCAGGGTTTGATCTTTCCTGCATATTTTTATGTGATGGGGATAGGTGAAGGGCGGTACGACCCGGTTCTCTTACTAGGTCGCCCATTCATGAAAACCGCCAATACGGTCATCGATGTTGCCAATGGATCTCTTTCCATATCTCATGGTGGCAACACGGTCCGAATTGATGTTGATAAGGAACCGTATTGATCGTATCCACGTCGAGCCAACGACGTTAAACAAAAGCGTTGCATGGGAGGCAACCCAAGGATTAGTTTAGATTGTTTTTCCGTTCCTTGCTTAGGATTTGCTTGTTTTTCTAGCTAACATGCAGGTACTAGGTCCGAAAGGACACGCCTGGCGTGAAACCGCGCCCGCGCCTCCTTGGCCGCGCCCGCGGTGGACCGTCAGCGCGCCCCGACGAACAAGTACTAGCCCGTGCTCGCGGCAACCATACTGCGTCTCGGTTTTAGCTCGTTTCTTTGTAAAAAAAAAAAAAGAGGACTTTTTGGTCCCATTCTATCTATATCTTCCATCTATCTATATCCCATTCTATCCATCTTCTATCTTTTCATCATCTATTTTCTCCATTCATCTTTGTACTTTCCATTCTTTGGCTATGTGTAAAAGCCTAAGTATGGGGGAGCTTTGTTTCCCCGGGATTTCGTCTCCACGGCTCGAGTTCCAGCATTCTTTTATCTCTCGAGAGACGAGCCAAGATACGATGGTTGCTTACACATCACATCGTTCGAGACGAAGTCGAGCCATTATCCCTGCACGAAGACCGCGCCCGCGGTGCTTCACTTGACGAGCACTTCGCTCTCTGCATCAATTCCGCGCCCGCGCCCATGGTGTCGCGCCCGCGGTTCGCCATCCGATTGGAATTACGAAGCTGTCTATTCTACCACCTATGACGAGTTCTTCCATTCCACCTCTCTTCATCGATTGTGAGTCTTCTGATATACCTTCTTCCTTGCTTCTATCCTTTCTCTTTGCTTCATTGAGGACAATGAAGGATTTAAGTATGGGGGAAGGAGTACTCGCATTCGCTTATCCTAGTTAGTATAGTTAGTGATTTGTTTCAGATTTTTGATTTTCTTCTTTTCATGGAGCACTTGCGCCATATTTTTTGCATAATAAAGAAAGAAAGAAAAGAAAAAGATAGAAAAAGCCATAAAAAGTGAAAAAGGCATATAAATCCTGGGATGAGTCGAAAACCCGAAAGGGCGGCTCAGGTAATAAGCAGGTAACCCGGACCAGCATTAGGCTGGGGTAATATGAGGTTCATGAGTGATGTGAGTATTTGTGAGCACACCCTATAGAAAAATGAAAAGAGCGGTTAGGTGAAAATCCGAAAGGGCGCCTAAGCAGAATTGAGCGGTAAAATTCGAGTGTTTTAGGATTCATTCTTGCTTGGGGACTTTGGGGCTTACATGTTAGATTTGGGTAGATCTTAGGTTGCTCTTTCATGTTTTTAGAGCTTGAGTGTTATATCTTTGCTGTGAGGTGTGTGTTTGAGCTTCATTGTTTTATGCTCATGATTTCTCTATATTTTTGGGTTCGGGTTGTGAGCTGAGTGTTTTTATCTTCCCTTGTATTTCCTGAGATCTTAGATGTGCTTACTTGATGCATTTCTTTTGAGCTTACTTGAGGACGAGCAAGATCTAAGTATGGGGGAATTTGATTCAGGCTATTTTGTATAGGATAACTCTTGTATTTTGAGTTGATTTAGAGAGTGTTTAGGTTAGTTTTGAGCGTTATTGTAATATGAAGACCGAAGACACAAGTTGTGAAGAATCAAGAGTTAAAGAGCTTAAAGACAAAGATTCGCCACTGCATGGATATCGCGGTCGCGTTGTCTATGACGCGGGCGCGGTGGTGATGCCGCGGTCGCGGTGATGGCCGACTTTCACGCGGACGAGATTTCACCGTTTTTATCTTGTTTCCTTTCTTATCTTTCGGTTTCCTATCTTATTTAGTCCGAAAAGGTTGATCCTAGCTTGGGGCTATTTAAGGGGAACCTTTATAGGTTTTTAGGTTATCCAATTTACTTGTCAATCAATTGTTCTTTCAATAAAGATTAGAGTTTTCGTTGTAATGGAGAACTAACTCTCCTCTTGAGTTTATTCAATCAAGGAAGCTTTATTATGAAGTTGTGAAATTCTGGTAACCTCTTTATCCCTAGGTCTTTATTGATACTCTTGTGCTTCATCACATGATCTATGTTTGATTTTATGAGCCTGATCAACTTGTTTGATTGACTTAGATCTATCGTTTGATTTAGGATTGGTTGTTGTCTATGCATCTTTCATATTTCTCGAAACAACTCTATCTAGGACCGTGGACTAGTTTAGGGAAGAGTATTCAATGGTTAAATTATGCATGAGACTCGTAGCTTGATTGCATGATTTGATTTCCTAATATCCCTGTGGTCTATGCTAATTCTAGGTTAAGCGTCCTTGCCTAGGGTTATAGAATTGCTTAGACCGTGGACTTGCGATTGCTAATGATTGGGATTGGAATTGACCTAGGCATATAAAGAGGTGGATGAATTTATGATCAACGGATTAATAAAGTGGAATTGATTGGATAAACTCTACTTGATAACCTTTGATTGAAACCGACTTTCAAACCCCCCTTCGATTACTTGCATGAAAACCATAAAATCTGAATAAAACCGATTCCTTTGGGTTCGACCCCTTGCTTGCCTACTATACTGTTGTTTGCATGTTTGGGATTTATTTTTGATAAGGGAACAACGACTTTGCCCGAGTCAATCACTCAAGCAAATGAAACTATCCTCTAGATCCTCTTTCAAGTCACTTAAGCATATATAAGAGTCTCCCACATCAAAAGGATACGAAGGAGGATACTCTTCATAGTTCCTCGGGCTATCTTGATCTCTTGGTTCCTCATGGTTCTTCAATGGATCTAGCAACTCTCTTTCTTGCTCTTGAGCATTGATCATGTCATGATTTCTCAAAGGTGCTTCTTCCTCTCTTGTGGGTTCCAACTCCTCTCTCTTACGCTTGGCACTTTCCTCCAACTTCAAGATTGCCAAAGCATCCGGTTCATTAAGAGCTTTGTTGAAATGGAACTCCACTTTTTCCTCGCCAATCTCGAAAGTCACTTTCCCATTTCTCACATAAAATTTGGCACCCGCCGTGGCTAGAAACGGCCTTCCAAGAATAATGGGCACCATCGGATCTTCTTTCATGTCAAGGATCACAAAGTCGTCGGGTACAAAATACCTCCCAACTCGAACCGGGACGTCATCTAGAATTCCGGTGGCCTTTGTAGATGAACCATCGGCTATAGTAAGACTCATATCAACCGGCTCCATATCTCCGAGGTTAGCCCTTCTCCATATGCTCATGGGCATAACCGATATGCTTGCTCCTAAATCACAAAGAGCTTTGAAGTTTTGGGATCCAATCCCCACGGTGATAGCAAATCTTCCGGGATCACCTAGCTTTTGAGGTAGCTCTAGGATTTTGACTTCATCTTGCATCTCCACAATTGACCTCTTTTTGCTCAAAATTTCCTTCAAGAACTTTGCATAGGATGGCATCTCACTTAGAGCATCGGTGAAAGGCATGGTGATGTTCAAGCCTTGCAAAAGCTTCAAGAACCTCTTAAACTTTCCCTCAACAATCTCCTTGGGCTTCTTCAATGGGTAAGGAAGAGTTGTGCCACCTTGTTTCTTGGTTGAATCCACCTCCTTGGACCGCTCTTGATCTCTGCCAACATTTTCGGCTTGACCGACTTCGGATCAACCTCGGGACCGACTTCAGGAACCTCGGTCCTGGGGCAGGGAACATCTGGGTATGTCGGGCCGACTACAGGGCATATCGGGCCCGAGTTCTGCTCCTCCTCGGTCTGGCTCAAGGGAATTCCTTCGTCTTTTGGATCGATGTTGTGGTACGTCGGACCCGAGTTACTGGGCAACTCGGTCCGACCTTCTTTCTTCGTCCTTGGAATGTGTGGCTCGGGCAAACTCCTTCCACTCCTCAATCCTATGGCTCGAACTTCATTTTGTTATTGTGGGGCACGGGGGTTCTCCTCGGGTCGGCCCGGGAGTCTCCCTTCCTTTCTTGGAAGTTGATTCGCCATGTGAACAAATTGGTTGTCCACTTGCCTTCTCCAAACACCTAACTCTTTGAATTGATCATCAAATCTTCTCTCCATGTTGGTGAATTGATTCTTCAAGTCTTGAGCCCATGGTGGCGTTTGCTCATAGAATCCCAGAGGTCGGTATGGTGGTGGTTGGGCCCTTGGCTCGTTTTGGTTGGATTTGTTGTTGTAGCCATTAGCTTGGCCTTGGTTCCACCTTCCTCCATTGTTGAAGTTTGTTCTCCCTCCAAAGTTTCTTTGAACATAGTGTGCCTCCTCAATTTGCTCGGCCAACCGAACTTGGCGCTCATTTGGACATTCTTGGGCTCCATGCTTGAAAGAACCACATTCTTCACAAGCTCTTGAATTTTGTTGGAGATGACTCATCTTCCTCCTCATCTTGTTCAACTCATCCTCTAAGAATTGGATCTTCGCATCTTTATCCACCTCTTCACCTTTTGGATCGTAGAGCCTCTTCGCACCGTCTCCATGGACTCTTGCCTCTTTGTTGACTTGATTTACTCCATACATGGCTTCATAGTCGGAGAGCTTGTCTAGCAACTCCCACGCTTGCTCCGGTGGCAATTCAATGAATCCACAATCGGTGTGAAGGTTCAATTTGTCTTTGGTGGCGGGGTTGATTCCTTGGAAAAATATGTCTTGAAGGACATAAGGTTGTTGCCCATGCGTTGGACATGCTCTTAACATCTCCTTGAACCGATCCCAAGCCTCGAAGAGTGGCTCGTGGGCTCCTTGTTGAAAGCTTGCTATCTTCCTTCTAAGCTCCGTCGTCTTGGTGGGCGGAAAGAACTTCATCAAAAATGCTTCATTGAGAGCCCTCCATGATGTGATGGAACGAGGTGCTTGACTCTCCAACCAATGCAATGCCTTGCCTCCCAACGACCACTTGAAGGCCTTGAGTAGCACGTACTCAAGTGTCTCATCATCCGTCGAGATGGTCTCACATAGGTCCTTGAATTGCTTCACATGCTCGATCGGGCACTCATTCGGTCTCCCTTGAAATTGCTCTCTCTTGATGAGTGAGATAAATTGAGTTTTGATCTCAAAGTTCTTTGACACCTCCGGCAAGACGATGGCCGGTTCCGGCACCTTCAACTCCGGATGCATGTATTGTCTTGCATTCCGGGGTTGGGTGTTGATTTGAGCCTCCAATCTCATCCTTTGCTCACGCTCTCTCCTAGCCTCGACATCTCGGTTTGCCATTTCAAGTTGCATTCGAGCCATGTCGGCCCTCATCCTTTCTACCTCCTCATCACGAACTTGGTCCGCCATTCTCTTCTTCTTTCGAGCTTGTTTGATGATGCTCTTCGGATCACACACAAAGTTGAACTCAAGTGTTCCTCGGACGGAACGAGCTCGCATACACCTATAACCAAAGACACAAACAAAACCGAATCAAAACAAACAAGGGGTTTGGGCTAATCCCTCACCCAAATCACTACAAAATCAAAGACTCAATAAAACATGGTACCTCAAACAAGTACAACTCCCCAGCAACGGCGCCAAAATTCCGACGTGGGTCGGTTTGTAGTCCGGATCGGGAGATGTCAAAATTTAAATTTATAAACCGAACCCCAATTTTAGTATAAGGGTAGGGTGTCGAACACACGGGAGTTCGTGCGTTGAGTGTATCGAAAAGACTAAAAAGAGGTAAAAGAAAGGCAAAACGAGGAAAATCGAAAGAGAACACCTCGGACCGACACTGGTCACTTCGGTCCGAGGGTGGATCGAGGTTGATTGGCCGGGACCGACTTCACACAACGTTGCTAGCCTTCGATCCCTCCACTCTACACTTCGACTTTAGGGAGTTTTCACTCTCCTTCGATGCTAGGTCTAGTGATGGGCTAGAGATCACTTTCGCTTACTCTTACCAATCACAAGCCCTAGGTCCCTTGTTTCCACAAGAGAATTGAAGCTCAATGTAGAGAGGATTCATAGATCAAGCACTTAAGCCTATGGAATTGGGGGTTCCAACCCAATCCTAGCTAGGGGTTTCCCCCATAGCCCAAGACTATGGAATCTACTCCATCAAGTAAGAGTAAAAAACAATCAAATGGCAAAGCAAGCAAATCTCAATCATCAAACTCAAATCAAAGCTAAATTGCATTCAAATCCAAAGGGGTTCACAATATCCAAGTCTTAATTCTACTAAACCAAAGCAAAACAAGTTCAAAACTTACTAATCTCCTCTCTAGCTCCACCGATCTCTCTCTCTTCTCCTCCTCCTTTCTTCTCCTTGCTCTCCAAGTCTTCCTTGAGCCTTTGAGAGTGATTTTTGTGTGTCTCCAATTCGACTCTCCTAATGCTCTCTAATCACCTCTAATTATACTCTCTCATGGATTGGGGATCAAGGAATTCCAAAATTAGAAGAAGGGCAAAAGTGGAAGATCACAACATTGTGCCTTGGAGCCCAATCATTCCTTTTGCCGACTCGGACCGAAGCGGGCAGACATCGGGCCCGACGTTGGGAACGTCGGTCCCATGCTCTGGTGCTCGAACTCGGGCCCGACTTGATGGTATCTCGGTCCAGGGCCTCGGTCCTTCTTCTCTTCTTGGTTTTCCTTGAGTTCCTCTTAAATCTTTGCATGGCTCTTCCGCTCCTTTGCTTCCTTGCTTATCTCCTCCTTAGAAACTCCTCCAAAAGGTCCTCAAATGCGCCATTTTACCTACAAAACATAACAAACTCGCATAGTCTCCGAATCTCGAAGGAAACCGGGAACTAAGCTAAAAGAAGACAAAACACACAAGGAAAGGAACAAAAGAAACTTATTTACAAGGGAAATTTACTACTAAAACACCACCAAAATGAGAGACATCAGTACTTCGTATCAAGACCAAAATCTTTGAAATTGAAACCTATAGGGCAATCCATACACGAAGGAAACCTAGAAACACAGAATTAGAATGCATACATAATAATCAATCAATCACGAACAAACAATCAATCAATCACGAACCTGAATGCATACCAAATTCGAAATAAAAACCTAGAAACACAAAATTAGACCAGAATGAAGGTGAAAGCAAGAGAATCGAACCGACACACCTTAGAAATGGAATGATATGAGGCGAGAGAGGAGAGTCTGAGGGGGCCAGAGAAGGTCGGCCGGCGAGCGTGACGATGGGGGCGAAGGTCGGCCGGCGAGCGAGCGAGAGGGCACGAGATTTGCGGCGAGCGATTTTGCTTGATTTGCGGCGAGCGAGTTTGCTTGATGTTGGCGACAGAGAAGAGTTTGAGGGAGGCGGAGAAGGTCCGCCGGCGAGTGAGACGATTGGAGCGAAGGTCGGCCGGCGAGCGAGGGGCAAAGGTCGGCCGCCGAGCGAGACAATGGCGGCGAGCGAGAGGAGTTGCGGCGAGCGAGAAATTTTGGGGCGAGCGAGAAATTTTATCGTTTTTCTGCTCTTCGAGTTTGTTTGATTTTTTTTTTTTTTGAGAAGATGGTAAATCTAGATCCGGAGAGATTATTTGCCTTTTTTTTGTAAGATTTCCAATTTTTCTTTTAATTTTCAAAAAGGATAGATCAAAAAACAAAATCTTTTTTTACCATTAAAATATTTATAAAATCTTTTTATTTATATATATTTTTAAATTTGGATAAAAAATTTTATTAAAAAATTTTATTTTTCAAAAAAAAAATATTAATAAAAAAATAATTTTCGATTTTTTTAAAAATATTTTATGTTTTATTTTATTTAATAAAAATTAGCATGCATGTAATATTTTTAGGCATTACAAACATATTTTTAGGCATTTTTGCAAATCGAAAAAAAAAGTCATATTTGCAAACTGATTATCAAACAGGAGCATTGAGTACTAATTCCTCATTAATTAATCCGACCAGTAAGGACCACGATACAGATAAATCAACATTTTTTTGACCCATTGGTAAGGGAATGGTGAGACTTGTTTTTTAATCCAAGTGAAGAAGTAGATGGGGGATCGAACTTGGGATATTTCAACATCGATCTTACATCATATCTTTTGCTGGTACCCCTTAGCACTAGCTAGGTCACTCCATGTGGGACGATGAAGTGGCTTCATTCATGGTCTAGGTTTCTCGAGAAAATTTGCATACAATGGATAAGCAATCGTTTACGGTTTGCGTTCAATATGTCATTAGAACAAGTAAGATATATATCTTTATCACCATACTGATTATATTTATCAAACCTTATTAACCATGTCATTAGACAATATTAAAGGAATTCAAACATAGTTTGCCAAACGTACACTCGAGGTTGAACTGGACATATAGACATACATCAATGTAACAAGAATAATCTATTAATTGAAAAGTGTTATGAATGCACAATTACACATTGAGTTAGAAGATGTGTTTGTGAACACATTTATGATCATCTAGAAGATGCATAAGAAACACATGTGTATGACTAATTACCCTAGGTAGAAAGGTGTGAATTATTCACCTCCTAATCTTGACTTTGTGGTAACTCTTGCCTAACTTTGATCCTATAAATAGAGGCATCACCCATTGTAAAACTTGCACCAACAAAGAGTAAGAATACAACCTATAAGGTGCTTACTCTTTCTCCCTCTCTTCTAATGTCATTATCATTCTAAAGTGGCTTTCTTAAGTAAAAGTTCTTAAGTAAAGTTCCAATAATCTTCTTCTAATTCTTTATTATATAACACGTTATCAGCACGAGTCTCTAATCACCAACTGATCTTCCTTTTAATCCTTAATTAATTATATATAAAGCTTTGTACGTAGCTTTGTTAAAGTTTTTCCTTCATTAAACTATAAGGTCTAAAAATTTCCTAATCTTGTTCGTAACTATATATACATATATCTAATCTTGATTTAAGATATATGTATAAGTTTGTGAGTTTTACGAAAGAAATTTGGTAAATTCTTACACATTATACTTAATCACTTCTACCTCTTTAAACCTACGAATTTACTTCTTCTTAACTAAATTCTTGCAAAGTGTTTATAAAATCGTTTTGAGGAGTATGCTCTGTAGTCGCCTAATTAAGGATCTTCTACATCAGAAACTCATTTTCAAATTTCTAGATCTAAAATGCTATAAACTAAATATGGAAGCATATTTATTTAGATCTACTAAGATACAAACAAAATACAAAGATTTACTTACCTTATTTGGCATTTGTACTCAAATCCCCTTTCGGAAATGCTTAATTTCACCAAGTGGATTGTGAGAATTTTCTTACCCAAATGATTATGAGCGCAATATAGATAACCACAATAAGAACAAGACAAATGAAAAGCTCGGTTAAAAACCGATCATTACCGGCCTTAATACGACGCAAAATGTCGTCGTCGGCCATGGACATGAAAATGGAAAATGGAGAGGAGGAAGACGAGATGGAGGAGATAAGGTGGAAGTGGTAAAAGTGAAAATGGATGGATAAGGATAAAAGGATTAAAAGGAAACCGGATTTATAACTGTTCCCGCTAATTTTACGTTTCAGTATACTTTCGCATTTATCTTATATATCTCATGCATACATTATTTATTTACCGCTTTGATGCTTATTCTATTTGTTTAAGTTCCTTAATCTTTATCATTTATTTACTTCTTTAATTCTTGTTATTTATTTACATCTTATAAGCATTCTTTATATAAAGTTATCATTCATATGTTATACACATACTAATTACATGCTTATATATGTTGACATAATAATAACATTCATCATGACTAAATTATTTAATCTCATCATACCATATATGTTTACGAGTTACATATGCCTTCCTAATTGCCTTTGTTTTGTTAATTTATAATTTCCTTGTAGTAACTAAAATGGCAAGCATCACAAAAAGGGAGTTTGAAATCCTTGACTTATCGGGCCAAAAATACCTCGAATGGAGGGTTGATGCTTTGACTAGCCTAAAGGCAAATGGCCTTGAAAGAACAATTGAGGCGGAAAATTATACCACCCCGCAAGAAAAGGCAAAAGCCATTGTGTTCCTACGTCACCACATTCACGAAAGTCTAAAGACTGAATACATGTTTGTGGATGACCCAGTTGAATTGTGGGAAAGCTTGAATGAGCGTTATGGCCATCAAAATGAAACCTTGTACCCACAAGCACGCCATGAATGGAACAATATAAGGTTCCAAGACTTCAAGTCTATCACTGAATACAATAGTGTTATTCATAGAATCACCTCTCAATTGAGATTATGTGGGCACATGGTTACCCAGCAAGAAATGTTGGAGAAAACTTTCTCCACAATGCATGCCTCTAATGTGTTGTTACAACAACAGTATAGAGAAAGAGGCTTTGAGAGGTATTCTGACTTGTTGAAAGTGTTGTTGGTTGCTGAAAAGAATAATGAGCTATTGATGAAAACCCACAACCTCAGGCCTACTGGTTCAACAATAGTCCCAGAAGCAAACGCTATTGAAAAGGCGTTTTATGATGGAAATACCCATCAACGTGGGCAACAATCACGATTCTATAATGGTCGTGGACGTAACCGCGGACGTGGTCGCGGTCGTGGCCGTAACATCTTTGTTCGTGGTCGTGGTCAAGGTTACAACAAACCTTATGACCGCATGAACAATGGCTACAAGGGGAATGGCAAGCAAAAGGTCCAGACGGGTCCATCAGGATCCTCCCAAAAGCCCAAATCTATATGCTATAGATGTGGCATGGCTGATCACTGGTCAAAGGTATGCCGTACAGCTCCACATCTTGTGAAGCTGTACCAAGCTGATAAGAATAAAGAAAAGGCTACCGAGACCAATTACATCGAAAATGGAGATGTGAATAAATCTCCCGTGACCAGTCTAGATGTCAATGATTTTCTTAATCTTGACAATAATGATGAATTTGCCTAAGGGGTTTAAGCAAAATTACTAGCCCCTAATTATCTTTACTACTCACATGTTATTTGTCATGTCTTTTATTTTCGCATGTCGTATGATGTCTTAATTATCATTTCCAATATTTTATGTAATAGACTTTGTGTAATATGAATATCGTTATGTAATCAATATGCATCTTTATTATTAATGCATTAATGTTTCTCTTTATTTCCATAGAAAACATGGAATCATCTAATGTGAAACTCGATGGGAAGGAACAATGTCTTCTAGACAGTGCAACGACACACACAATCTTGAGAAACAAAGAATTCTTCACAGAATTAAGACCTCTTGAAGGAAATGTCAATACGATATCTGGTGTGTCGAAACTAATCGAAGGCTCTGGAAGAGCACTTGTTCTACTCCCAAGAGGAACAAAGTTAATAATAAATGAAGCACTCTACTCAAGTAAATCACGAAGAAATTTACTGAGTTTTAAAGATGTGCGCCACAATGGGTTTCACATGGAAACCTTGAATGAAAATGGCAGTGAATATCTGTGCATCATAAAATATGAATCTGGTCATAGACAGATTCTTGAGAAGATGCCCATGCAAGCCTCCGGACTATATCATACATACATTTGTCCGTTTGAGGCCAATGCGACATCTAGTAAAGGGTCAATTGACCGAACTGCATACACATTGTGGCATGATCGCTTGGGTCACCCAGGATCAATAATGATGCACAAAATCATAAAGCACTCACTTGGACATCCATTGAATTACGTTAAGGTTCTCCCGTCCAGTGATCTCCATTGCACTGCATGTTCACTTGGAAAGCTAATTATCAGGCCTTCTAAGAATAAAATTGCAAGTGAAAATCCTACATTCCTAGAAAGGATACAAGGAGATATATGCGGACCAATTGCTCCACCATGTGGACCATTTCGATATTTTATGGTCCTAATTGATGCATCTACACGTTGGTCACATGTAAGTTTACTGTCGACCAGGAATGCAGCCTTTGCCAAACTTCTTGCTCAAATAATAAGGCTGAGAGCTCAATTCCCGGATTATGCAATCAAGAAAATCCGACTTGATAATGCCGGAGAATTTACATCCCAAACCTTCAATGATTATTGCATGTCATTAGGGATTGATATAGAGCATCCAGTGCCTCATGTTCACACACAAAATGGTCTTGTTGAATCATTAATAAAGCGATTACAATTAATCGCTAGACCATTGTTGATGAACTCAAAGTTGCCATCATCTGCATGGGGACATGCTATATTACAAGCTGCAGCTTTGATTCGATTGAGGCCAAGTGCAAACAATGAGCATTCTCCAATGCAATTAGTATCTAGCAAGGAGCCAAATATCTCACATCTAAAAATATTTGGATGTGCAGTTTATGTACCCATTGCTCCGCCACAACGTACAAAGATGGGTCCACAAAGGAGAATGGGAATCTATGTTGGTTTCGAATCTCCCTCAATCATTCGATATCTCGAACCAACAACGGGTGACTTATTCACAGCAAGATTTGTTGATTGTCACTTTGATGAAAGTACATTCCCAAACTTAGGGGGAGATAAGAAAAAGATGGACCCACATGTAAAAGAGATTACATGGAATGCAATATCATTATCTCATCTTGATCCAAAAACAAAAATGTGTGAACAAGAAGTTCAATGGATCATACATTTGCAAAATGTTGCAAATCAGTTACCTGATGCATTCACTGATACAAAGAAGGTAACAAAGTCACATATTCCTGCAGCGAATGCTCCTGCTAGGATTGATATACCCATTGGACAACCTAATACGTCCATTGCAAATGAGTCTACGACACGTCGAAAACGTGGTAGGCCTCCAGGTTCAAAAGACTTGAAACCAAGGAAACCAAAGAACCAAAAGGGTATGACAAAAGAAGCCAAACTGAGTCATGAGAATAATGACAAAGGCAATGAGATGGAAAATGAAAATATCCTAAGAGAAGTTGATACACTCAATGATAATGAGAATATTGATAATCTTGAGGTATCAATAAATTATGTATGCACAGGCATACAATGGAATAGAAAGGATATCATTACCGATGATATATTTGCCTACTCAGTGGCTATTGATATTATGACTGAAGATGATGATTTTGAGCCAAAATCCGTAGACGAATGTCGTCAAAGAAAGGATTGGCCAAAATGGAGAGATGCCATCCAAACAGAATTACAATCGTTAGATATAAGGCAAGGCTAGTAGCCCAAGGTTTCTCTCAAATTCAAGGAATTGATTATGATGAGACATACTCTCCTGTAGTCGATGCAACTACACTAAGATTCCTAATTGGCATGACAATATTTGAAAAACTGCAAATGCGCCTTATGGATGTCGTGACCGCATACTTATATGGGTCACTAGATACAGACATATATATGAAAGTCCCAGAAGGATTAAAATTGCCTAAGGCTGAAAACAACGGACCTCGAGAAATGTTCTCAATAAAATTGAGATGGTCGTTGTATGGGTTAAAACAATCAGGACGGATGTGGTATAACCGTCTGAGCGAATACCTTATGAAAAGAGGATATAAAAACGATATTGTTTGCCCATGTGTTTTTATCAAAAGGTCCAATAAGGGATTTGCTATTATCGCAGTCTATGTTGATGATTTAAACATAGTTGGAACTCCCAGTGAGGTGGAAGATACTGCGAAATACTTGATGAAAGAATTTGAGATGAAAGATTTGGGGAAAACAAAGCTTTGTCTTGGCTTACAAATTGAGCATTTAAAGGATGGAATATTTATCCATCAGTCCAACTATACTGAGAAAGTTTTAAAGAGATTTTATATGGACAAAGCTCATCCCCTGACTTCTCCTATGGAAGTTCGTTCCCTCAATATTGAAAAGGATCAATTTCGCCCTCGAGAAGAGGATGAAGAGGTTCTAGGACCTGATATTCCGTATTTAAGTGCAATCGGTGCTCTAATGTACTTAACTAACAATACAAGACCAGATATTGCTTTTGCAGTAAACTTATTATCCAGGTACAGCACTGCTCCTACAAGGAGGCATTGGAATGGGATCAAACATGTATTTCGCTACCTCCGAGGAACGCATGATTTGGGGTTGTTCTACCGCAACCAAAGCAATGCAACTTTAGTCGGATATGCGGATGCAGGATACTTGTCCGACCCACACAAAGCCAAATCACAAAATGGTTATATATTTACATATGGAGGCACAGCCATTTCATGGAGATCAACAAAGCAGACCGTAACTGCCACATCATCAAATCAAGCAGAATTAATTGCTTTGTATGAAGCTGGAAGAGAATGTGTGTCTCTACGATCAATTATTCAATTCATCCAAAAGGAAAGTGGAATGAAGCCGATCACTGACAATCCAACGATACTATATGAAGACAACTCAGCATGCGTTTCTCAGATGAAGAAAGGCTACATCAGAGGAGACCGCACAAAGCACATACCTCCAAAATTCTTTTCTACTCGAGATCTCGAAGAAACCGGTGAAGCGGATATCCAACAAATTCGGTCGAATGACAACTTGGTCGACCTGTTCACGAAGTCCTTAATTCCTAAGAAATTTGGAGAACTAGTGCATAGGATTGGAATGTGTAAGCTCCGAGAGCTACGTTGAAGTCAGGGGGAGCATCATACGCGTTGCACTCTTTTTCCCTTCGACCAGGTTTTTATCCCACTGGGTTTTTCCTGGCAAGGTTTTTAATGAGGTAGCATCAAAGCGTATAATGGGTTCAACAAGGCAACATACATTTGCGTCCCAAAGCAAGAACGAAGGTGAATATTCAAGGGGGAGTGTTATGAATGCACAATTACACATTGAGTTAGAAGATGTGTTTGTGAACACATTTATGATCATCTAGAAGATGCATAAGAAACACATGTGTATGACTAATTACCCTAGGTAGAAAGGTGTGAATTATTCACCTCCTAATCTTTACTTTGTGGTAACTCTTGCCTAACTTTGATCCTATAAATAGAGGCATCACCCATTGTAAAACTTGCACCAACAAAGAGTAAGAATACAACCTATAAGGTGCTTACTCTTTCTCCCTCTCTTCTAATGTCATTATCATTCTAAAGTGGCTTTCTTAAGTAAAAGTTCTTAAGTAAAGTTCCAATAATCTTCTTCTAAATCTTTATTATATAACAAAAAGTACATTTCCACAACTATGCTAATATTGAAAAACATTTAAACATGAACTATAGGCGGCCTATTTCCTTTTGGTAGAAACTAATTGGCGACCTATATATGTAGTATTGCTTGAACTTTTGGAAGGTAGGTTGTGCTGACTCTTGGGTTGTAGTATATTATTGTCATATTTCGTTGCTTGAAAGATCAACGAAAGAGCATAGGATTCAATCAAATCTATAATCGGGCACTAAGTCATAAAGTACTAGATGAATTGTGTGAGTAGCGTGTTGATGTAAAAAGCTTTATTAGTTCTAATTGCTAAAAGTAGACGGACTTTGTTTTTTTATTTGGTCGAAAGACGGACTTTCTTTATTAGTAGAACCCGGCATTTATTGAAAATACGCGCGCCCTTCACCGTAAAGTCAACCATGCAAAGTAGTACCACATTTTTTTTTTGGTTGAGAAGTAGTACCACATTTAATGTATCAATAATAATAGAAAGGAATTCAATGAAGCTCACACCTCTCATATATATATCATACAATATGCATTACGCACAAAATCAATGTACACAAACTAGGGATGGGTGACTGGCCTTCAAATGATCGTTTAAAAACAAACCAACGAATGAACAAACCAATTAATTAACAAACTTGGTAATTAAGTAAAGTCATTCCAACAGCTAGCTGCAAGGGTATGGACATTTGGCCGTTCTCACTCAAGTCAATTATTGGGATGCATGACCCGTCCGATCGATCTTAAGGAAAGCTATTATGAGCACTTGCTCTCTTAATCGATCATATCCGCCTAGGTATGAAAATTGGCATATATAAGCCAAACGATCAAAGCCTCAAACTCGATCATCACTCGCGTTCTCGTGGACTCTCCATATCTTAACGGACTTGTCCAGGCTCCCACTATAAACAATCCACCGTGGGTCCTCGTCTTGCTCATGCGCGTCCCCTTCTTCCTCGACGGCCAGGCACTTGACAGGGCCCGCGTGACCGGTCAAGACGGATAGGCAGGCGTGGGCCCCGCCAATCTCCCTCCTCCAAACACAGATGCAGTTATCGGCGGACCCACTGAAAACGAGGCTGCCGGCAGCGGCTAGGCAGAGGACGGGCAGCTTGTGGCCTCTGAGGACGCCCCCGTAGCTGAGCTGCTTGTTCCACTCCCAGAAGTTGACCAGCCCGTCCGACGACCCGCTGTATAGCACTCCGTCCTCCGCGTTCCCGCCCGAGCACGTTGTTGCTAGGGAGGTGATCGCGCTCTCCTGCTCCACCAGCGTCTGTACGTACACGTGTCGCGTTCTGTTGCCATGTAGCTCTCTCCTCCATACCTGTAGGTGCCATTTTGTTTATTAGTTCTATTAAATATTTACAAGCTCGTAATAATAATCGCACATGATAATATGACGCTCTGTTTTTTAATTAATTCATACTAGCCTTTTAACTAGCTTGTGTTCGAATTGATGATGCACCGTATCTGCCAAGGGTTGGTGAGCTAACCATGACATTAATTAATTAATTAACACCTTTTCTTAACACCAAATTCCCCGTGAATATAAAAAAAAATGAAAAGAAAAGAAGAAGGAAGGTATAAACGTGAAGGGAATCGTAAAAAGAGGGAAAAGCAAGAGGCATATGATATGAAACCGGCCAGTAATTAAAGGGTAAGAATAATAATAATTCAAGTATAAACATAAATAAAGAAAGAAAGAAAGAAAGATATACCTTGACGGTGCCGTCCGCCGACCCAGAGAAGAGGAGTCCACCGAATCCAAGGGTGACGGCGTTAACGGCGTCATCATGGGCGGCGATGGACTCGAGGTAGCGTCCATCGGCCAGCCTCCAGACCTTGATGGTCTTGTCCCAGGAGCCGGAGTAGAGCAGGCCGGCGTCGTGATTGATGCAGAGGCAGCTGACGGCGTCGAAGTGCATAGCGCGTGGGACCCGCTTGTGCCTCCTGACCTCCACGTACTTCCTGGGGTCCACGGAGCTCTTGAAGAGCTCCTTCCACGTGGGCAGGGACCCCACCCGCTTGTGCTGCTGCTCGGATCCGGAGGTCCGCTTCCACACCCGGATCTTGCCGTCCTGGTGGCCCGTGAGCACCCTGCCCCCCCGAGCGTCGACCACGATGGCCTTGACGAGCCCGTTGCCCGACTTGAACCCCCCGAAGTCGCGGAGGTGGTTCTTGGACCAGACCCGGATGCTCCGGCTGTCGGACCCCGTGTAGAGGAAGTCGTCGGAGCAGGCGACGGAGTACACGTGTCCCTCCTCCCGGATGAGGGACCCGAGGAGGGAGTAGTTGCTGCCCCGGCGGTGGTCGTAGGGGTGGAACGGCGACTGCTTCGTCCAGGGCGACTTCACGTACGGGGACGACGACGGCTGGCTCCAGGGGGATGACGTCATCTCCGACGACGACAGACGCGGCGGAGTCCCCGAGCACGAGCTCCGCCGGCTGTCCGTGCTCGAGCTCGTCTCGTCTGAGTCCGGCGAGTTTAGGAGGAATTGCCCGAATTTCACCCGCTGAGATGTCGACACGTCAGAAGCTGCCATTCCACGGTTTGCCATATCGAATTTATTATTGGTCGGTCGATCGATTCTACGCGTGCGTGCAGAAATTAATGAAGTTGGATTATCAGATTGGGAAGTTGGAGCGTTTTTAAATTGGTTTTGGTTGTGTTTGGAGTTAGAAATGTGAAAGGAGTGGGAAGGGGAACGTGGGGAGTTATATAGGCAGAGCCGCAGAGGAAGGAAGGTGGGAACGAGATGGAACAGGAAACCATTGGTAGGTTGCTGGTGGACCACGCACGCTTACACGTCCAATTTCTTCCGTTTCTTCTTTCCTGTAGTTCTTCTTTCCTGTAGTTGTTTTATATTTTGAGGCAATTCCAATGAGAGATGACCTCCTTCGATTGTGCCAGATCGACTCCTACCATTTTTTTGGTCGAAAGATCTACTCCTACCATTATTCGAGTCAAACGTACAGTATCTTATATTCCACATTGGCTAATAACGTTTCTGATAAAAAAAAAACTTTGGCTAATAACGTAGCATATAATAGATTTGGGCTTTAACGTATGCATAAATAAGTTAAAGACTGAATTGTACACGTTTTTTTTGTCCAAGGTTCAAAGGACAGTGTATATATAAATACAAAATTTTTACTATTCAATATATGTAGTATATATTCAATTTTCTTTTTCGTTTGTTTAATTTTCTTTAGTCGGAATATCTGTAATGTGTATCGTACATCCATATCTATGTCGGAAGTCAAATACTGCGCTTTATTTTTGACATGTGATGCTTAATTAGGCTTCAAAGTCTTGACCATTGCCCTCTTTCTCCTCGACTCCCCCAGCCCGCTCGCTTAAATTCTTCTTTTACAATTGTGCTCCGCAAAATTGTTAATTTTTTTTGGTTAAAGCAAAATTGTTAATTTTTTTTTGGCCGATTGACCGAAAATCACCCGTATAATTTGGGGAAGAAGATGATATTAGTATTGTGAGATAGAAAGAAAAGGTAAAAAAAAAAAAAAATCGAAGTTTAACAACGCGTCGCACGCGCGCGTTCACGGCTTCTTAACGGAGAAACCTGGAGAGGTGGTCATTTTTTGACGGAAGGTGGTATAAGGGTGGTTTTCGGTAAATAGGTATATAAGGGGTGGTTTAGGGCAATATGGGCTATTATACGGGTGGTTTTCGGTCAATCGGCCTTTTTTTTTTGGTTGAGGGCACTGCCCATGAGAGTCGAACCGGTGACCTCTGGGTACTACCCTTGGAGGCTTAACCGTTTTGACTAAACGCCCGAAGGCGCAAAATTGTTAATTTTGTTACCACATGAAATTGTATTTTGTATATTAGGTTTGTGAAAAGTGCATATGTAGATTCTTATATGTCCATTAATTAATATCGTTTAATTCTTACACAGGGCCGCCAAATGAATCATAAGGCTAGGGATGGAATTCAATGGCTGGCTTATATATATATACTACGTGTAGATAAGGTTGAAGTGGACACAATTTTTTCATAGGTTTTGAATTTGCAAAATTCCTACCATCTGACTTTTGTACACCTTCAAAAATGGTTATACACGTTAGCTTTCAACAACAAAGACAGGTCATCCCCTTATATATGTTTGTTGCAACCGTATATGAATATGCCCGATCTGTTTCCATCTCCAAGTCCATCCAATAATGCATTGAATTATTGATCGATGATCAATCTCCTTTCCTCCGTAACAATATATCCACATGTCTAATAAATATCATCAAATAGCCCTACTATAAGATGTTACTTCTATTCTCTAAAATAAAATATTCCATCAATATTAACACTCCTAGAAATATCATGCTATATATGCATGCATACACAATGAGAAGTACAATCGGTAACATTTATTCTATTCTATACAATACTGACCATTATTTATAAATATATCTATACTATATATTAAAGTTGAGGAATTTCGAGCCTCTCTTTAATTCTGACCCCAATGCATCTTCGATAAAAAAAATAGAGTTTTTATCTATGTTATCTAATTAATGTTTTAGTCAATGCCAATTATTTATGTTACACTCTTACAAAAAGTCTCTAAAATTTATCTTTTTTCCAATAATTTGTTAAAAAAACATAAGATAGCATTCTAAAAATAGCGTACAAGATCTCAAATACAACAACAACAACAACAACAACATATACCCAGGGAAATCCCGCACAAGCAGGATCTGGGGGGTCAGGTGGGGGCATTCCAGACCTAGATGGAATGCGCCCAATACGACCCAGGAGACACGGACCAGACCATTCAGCAAACTATACCGAACAACCTAAAAACTAAAACCTATAACCTATAAACCCGACAGACAAACAAAAACTACTACTAAGGCTAAAAGAAAGAAAAAAGAAAAGAAGGAAGAAATATAAAACTAAGCTAAACAGAAACAAGACCAATAAGCGAAAAAACCACTGCCAAAACAAGATCTCAAATAAAATCTAAATATTACAAGATCTTTATTCTATGAAAAAATACATCCCTCAATCTATTTTATACTACGTTATAAGATTTAACCCTATACAAGATTTCTATTTAACACTTCAAAATAGGATCTCAAGATCAAACAAAATCTGTGGTGATTTTATGATCAAACAACGTCATCTCAAACAAAAATATTTAACACAAGTTAACAGTAGAGACTTTTTTATTCAAAGATTGGTATGTATAAGAGTTACTTCAAAATTTAATACTCGATTAATTAATCAAAAAAATCAAAATCAAATAATATATCCCTTTTTACATCATATGTCTGAACTTCTTAAAATCCTAATCAATCAATATAAATATGTATTATAAAACGCGGCCGTTTTCGAGTCACTATGTTTATTTTGACCCCACAATATATATCCAACAAAATATTATATTTAGAAACTATGATCTGTTATATTTAAAAAATATGATTTTAGGTTATATGGTATATTAAAGTTATATATTTAGAAAATATGACTGTTAGAACATCAATATTATATTTATTTATGTAAAGTTTGATAAAAAAAAATTATAATCTATCGAGACATCGATATTATATTTATTATATTTTATATTTTAGGTTAGTGTATAAGACAAGTCAAATATTGATATTAGGACAAATTTATAAATTTATAAATATACTATAACCAAAATTTATATGGAAAAAACAAGTTAATTCGAATTAAATGTAATATTACTATCATGGTGTATTATATCAATATGTAGAATTAAATGTGCATAAATTCAATAACATAATATATTTAAAATGACTTTAATATTTAAGACATAGTCGTACATGGTACGACGGGTTAAGTTAGTATATAATGTTATGCATACATTTATATGTACAATTAAATTTTCTTTTGAAAATGTAAAATATTAGAAGGTCCCTGTAGGCGGGTATGATTCCGACATCAATTAGTTAGCATATCTTATTTATTTCCTTAAATTATTAGTTATGTCTATCCATATTTATTATGTTTTATCCTTTTATTTGGGTAGTTACTCTAGATAAGGATAATATTTATGGAGGAAGATCTTATCCTTAGATGGGATAAGATATCGGTTGACTTGGGGAGCAAGGAATCACCTAGCCCCAACCCTAGCAGGCCCGATCGGCCCATAGGGGTGCGCGCCACCCCCCTTTGCCTGTCCCCTTCCTCTATAAATACACATGTATTCGCCATGTGCCTGATAAGTTCTAGCCTATTCGCTCTGCCTGACGCCTTTATCGACATTGCACTTATTGACTTAAGCATCGGAGGTGCATTAGGGGTCGCTCGCCCCTAGGTCCATTGTTTTGCAGCTCATTGAAGGCAGAGAGGCACCAAGAGATCAAGATTATTGAAGAAGGAGTTGAAACTTGTACACGACATATTTTGTGTACTAACAGTCCCCTTTAGCCCTTTATAGCTAGGGAACGATCTATGGCATTCTTGCGGACAAAAACATTAGTTTTTGATAATTATACTTACACTTAATTATTCTTTAATTTTACATTTGGTATGTATACATATACATATCCATTTTTTATTTTCATATGCTTGATTTTAAAATGTTTTTGTGTTAGAAAATGTAAGTTTTAAGTTATATTACGTAGTTAATTTACTGCATGAAAAATTGCGGTACATATGGTGAAAAGGTAAAATAATAATTTGATCAAACAATCAAACATGACACGTTTGTTTAATGTTATGAAAAATTATTGAGTCATGCATCACGCTGTTGGATGCAAGTGCATGCAAATGAGGCTTCGTGTAACATTTGTTTCGTGAGTGAAACGACTAGCTTGTGATTCACTTCATAAATGCCTTCACAATCAAAACACAACAAAAAGCTAGAAGAAAGTCAATGCAATATGTACTGAAGGATTAAAATTAGGACAAAATCCTAAATGGGTATTAAAAAATACCACTTTTGGACACTTGGATATTTAAAAAGCATATTTGGATAAATAGGTATTCAAAAACAAATATTAGGACATTTGAGTATTAAAAAAGAAAAAAATTGTCATTTTATTAAAAATTTATGAAAATAATCAAATTTACATACAAAATGAACTTTTTATTAATTTAAAATGTTATTATAGGTTTAAAATAGTTTTTGATATATAATTAATAAAACTATAATCAAATTGTATTTGAAAAAATCTAAAATCAAAGTTGAAAATGCTTAAACATATAATAAAATATAATTCTTTCGTGGGTTGATGAAGTTATGTATATTTAAAAAAATTCCTGGACTAACATACAATCCATATATTCAAGAACCGCATAATTTAATTAGTAGTAGTATGTTTTTTGTTGGAGATGAAACTCAATTCGGTTGACAAGTCAACAGAGTGTTGGTTGGTTGCATACGAGTTGAGCGCCACGTCGACACTGTTCTCGTCACGATAGTACTTGCTAGTAGTTTTGATAGCTCGACACGCGGAATTATTTTGGAATATCATCAAGTTTTGATTGTGTACAATGTCCGCCTCTTATAGGTCCACTTGTTCTTCACTGACGTCATCTTACTCATCAAACAAACCCATTACCCATGTACTCTCTCTAGAAGGAATCCGGAATCGATGCCTCCACATGCATCTAAATGTAGATATCCAATCATTTAGTAGCTTTTGTTCCCTCTTCTCGGTCTCCCATAGGCAAAATACATCTGTAGACCCCCCAACTTGTCATTTTTTTTGCAAATGGACCCCCCAACTTTGAAAATTACCTATTAAACCCCTAAAATTTACATAATTTGCCTATTGACCCCTTATTTTGCAACTGAGCCCATTTTCTCCTAGAACTGAGCTACACGCGCGCTGACGTGGCCATTTTTATCCCACTCAGCAGCCATATCAGCTTCCACATCAGCCCACATCATCCCTGCCAGCCACATCATCCCACCTAAAAAAACCCATTTTATTTTTTTTTAATAAAATGAAATATAATATAGTTTTTGTTTAATATAAGGTATGAAAATGAAATATACCGTTACAAATTCTTGCTTGGAGGGAGAAAGGAGACACGGTGGTGGGAGAAATGGGGAACGAGTGAATCCCTCGATTCCAACCTCGATTCCAAGCAAGAGCTCGATTCCAACCTCAATTCCAAGCAAGAACTCCATCCCAGCCTCAATTCCAAGCTTGAATCCAGCATTTAAGCTCGCCAAAACAGGTTAGTCGTGTCTCCTCCACAATTAGCGATTTATGGCATAAATTTGCAAGCTTTGGTCTTTATGCTTTGGTCTTTATGCATGCTTTGTGAGAAATTGAAGAACCCGATGCATGTGTGATAAGAATAGGGTTGGAAAATAGGGTTTCATTGATTTAGTGATGAAATGTGGTGGTTCAACCTGTAGCTCTGGAATCTGCCCTTGTTATGTGTTATCCAGCAATTGAGGATAGGAATGGCAGAGAAATTCGTGGATATAGTGTGGCGCCATGGTGGTTCAATTGTGCATGAGCCAACCCCTGCATATGTAAATCAGAGGGCTGAAGGGTAAAGCTATGCTCAAGATACAGACCTCTGGAGCCAGATAGAGCTCAAATGGTATGTAGAAGGATTTGGTTATAAAGATTACCTAGGGTTATACCACAAGCAGCCCAATGGTGAATTTCTGGAAATGAGGGATGACACCCTAATGGAGCTTGTGAATCAACTCAAGACTAGGGACACAGTTCACTTTTATGTGGACCATGCTGTTGATGAGCCAGTAATTGCCGAGGTTGATGCTCAACAAATCATGGAAGAGCTTCCTTCTGGGTTGACTCCTACTGATCCAGTGATTGTGGAAGATGATGAAGCACATGAACTGAGCAAGGATGCAAGTGATGCTGATGAAGATAATGTTGAGGATATTGCTGAGAATGCACTGGCCAGGGTAGATGTACTTGAGGCTAATGTTGAGCATAATGTAGAGGCAACTGAGAATGGTGGAGGTGTTGATGCAGAGAAGGATGCAAGTGATAATGAAGGTCAAGTAGATGATGCAGAGGCCAGGGCAGAGGATCATGAGCAAGAGGTTGTTGAAGATGATGCTACAGATGATGAAGAACCTGAGCCAGAGGTTCAAGATGATGGTTGTGAGGATCCTGAGTATGAGAACAGTGGGAGTGATGAGTCTTCTGATAATGAAAGTTTGGCCTTGGAGATGAGTGATAATAGTGAGGTGGATGATGAACTTAGGGAGGTGAGGCAAAGGGCAAGAGAGCTGAAAGCAAGGAGAAAGGCACATAAAGAGAAAATGGTGAATGTAGAGATTGGGATGGGTGATGTGGGCAATGATGAAGGCTATGAAGAGTGGGGTCAAGGGAGGCATGACTATAAAGGAAAGGTTGCTGGAGATGAGCCATTCTATGCCTCTGATTCAGATTATAGTATGGAGAGCTTTGAGTCTGAGGATGAGTCTGAAGGGCAGGGAGAGGTGAGGAGGAGGAGAAGCAGGCATGTGGTGTACAACCCCTCTTGTGTGTATCCAATCTGGGAGGTGGGAATGGTGTTTGAGAGTGTTGAGGAGTTTAGGGAGGCAGTTGCCAAATGTTCAATTCATAGAGGTGTGAAGCTGAAATTGAAACCTAATGAGAGGAAGAGAGTTGTAGCAAAGTGCCAACATCAGGGATGCAACTGGTACTTGCGTGCAAGCTATGAGGGAGGCTCTAAAAATTTTATGGTCAAGACATATAGGCCAAAGCATGATTGTAGAAGGTACAACAACAACAAGATGTGCAATTCCAGGTTTTTAGCAAAGTTCTTTGAAGCTAGAGTGATTTCACAAACTTCCATCAAGCTCTGGGAGATACAGGAATTGTGTAGGAAAGAGCTAAAGATGTATGTTTGGGTTAAAACTTGTAGGAGGGTAAAACAGTTAATTTTGGGGAGAAACATTTGTGATTACACTGAAGAGTATGGCAAGTTAACAGAAGCAATCCTGGATCAACTTGCTTTGTTGTGGTTGATAAACAGTCTGAGCCAGGGAAAGAAATTTTTAAGAGATTTTACACGTGCTTCCAAGCACTGAAGGAAGGGTGGAAGAGTGGTTGTAGAAAGATCATTGGGATTGATGGTTGTTTTCTCAAAGGGGTTGTAGAAGGGCAGTTGTTTGTGGCTGTTGGCAAAGATGGGAATGGACAAATGTATCCCATTGCTTGGGAAGTCACAACTCAGGAATCTACAATAACCTGGACAAGGTTCATTAAAGCTTTGCAAGCACACCTGGGACTTGGTAGAGGAGAGGGCCTTTGTATGGTTTCAGATATGCACTTGGTAAGTGATTTTGATTGTTCATCCATTGTTTTGTTGTCTAAACTGTAAAACTAACCTTGTTTATATTTCTATATCTGCTGGGGATAAGAGCTGCAATCAAAAATGAGCTCCCTGAGGCAGAACACAGGTTGTGTGCAAGACATATCTATGCCAATTGGGCAAAAGAATGGCGAGGGACAGACAAGAGAAAGAAGTTTTGGGCTTGTGCTTGGTCAACTTTCCAGGTTCAACTCAAGGATAATATTGAAGGGATGGAAAGGTTAGGCCCAAACCTGAGTGATGACTTCTTAGCTTATGGTGTGGAGAATTTCTATAGGGCTTTTTTTAGGGATGAGGTTAAGTGTCACACTATGGAAAATAACATGTGTGAAACCTTTAATAGCTGGATCTTAGCTGCTAGGCATAGGTCAATCATTACAATATTGGAAGAAATCAGGAAACAGGTTATGGGTAGGATCACCAAGATGAATGCCTTTGCTAGGACTTGGATATGTGATACTGCACCCATGGCATTGTATAGGTTAGAGAAAAACAAAGATAGGGCAATGCAGTGCAATGTAATCTGGAATGGGGATAAGGGGGTTGAGGTAGAGGATGGAGAGTACAAGCATGTGGTGGATTTAAATCAGAGAACCTGTAGTTGTAGGAGTTGGCAATTGAATGGCATACCCTGTGCCCATGCCATTTGTTCCCTAAACCTGCTCAACAAGAATCCAGATGACTATGTTGTCCATTGGCTTAAGAAGGGCACATACTTGAAGGCCTATGCAAACCATATCCAGCCAGTTTTGGGGATGAAAACGTGGCCACCATCTGATTTTCCAAAAATTGAAGCACCACCAATCAGATTGAGGAGAGGAAGGAAGAATGTGAATAGGAGGAAGCCACGAGATGAGCCCAAAAAAACTGGGAAGATGTCCAAGAGAGGGTCTGTTATGACTTGTAGTCTATGCAAGAGACAAGGCCACAACAAAAAAGGGTGTCCAGTTGCTAAAGGAAGGCAATCTGCACCAACTCCCTCCAATTCAACCTCTACACCTATGCCACCCTCCACAAATAGCTCTAGGAAAAGAGGAAGAAGTGATACACTTGATGTCCAAGATGCCCAGGTATGATTCCTTGTTGTTTTTAGCCTTTGCTAACTTCAAATTATTCAAGCTGCACCTAACTGTTTTTGCATGATTTTTGGGTGCTTAGGGGAAGCAAGAAGACAGTGTCAAGCACCAGACTCAACTCAATCACCTACACCAACAACAACTCAAGCAACAGCCCCACCACTTCAAGCACATGCACCAGTCCCATCAACACCAAGGCGAGCTCAGGGAAGAGGAAGGATGGCAGGAATGGGGATCTACACAACCCCTAGTGGTGTAACAATTCAAAATGTAAGGCTACTAAACTTGGTTCAAAATGATGCATTTTTCTTGGTTTTTTGAACTCATATCTGACTTCGGGTATTTTAAATTTGGATTGGTCAACAGCCAGGTCTTCCATCTTCAAGGGTGTTGAGGGTTCCACAAGCAAAGAAGGATGCAACTAAATCTGTCTCATTTAAGGTTCAAAAGAGAGGTCTGAAATGGCAAGGGAAGCAAGCTGTTACAAGGAGGCAACTCAAAAAGGGAAGAGCTGGTGATCCAAATCCAAGCCTGACGAGTTCAAGCAGGCCCTAGGCATCTGTTGCTACCACTTTTTGAAGCTTAAGCTACCACTTTTGAACATTATCTTTAGTGTTGAACTTGAAGCTTATGTTACCACTTTTGAAGCTGTCACAACCTTCAATCACATATGTTGCATTTTTTGTACATCACTTTTGTTGCAGCAAAACTTGTGTGGTGTGATATGACTTCCACTTGCTTTATCTAATATAATGGAATGATGTTATCAAAAGGATGCTTTGTGTTTGCCTGCACAAACTGTCCAATGTTGCTGTCTAAATGTTATGTGTTAGCTACTGTCAGTTTTGGCAAAATAGCTGTCCAAGTTGCTGTCAAAATTGCAAAATTTTGTGAACCAAATAAAGGTTTCCCAAATTTGCAAGCACAATTTTATTGCTGTCAAAATTGCAAGCAAAATTTTGTCAAAATTTTGTGCTGTCAAATGTTGTTGTGAAACAAATACAGGTTTCCCAAATTTGCAAGCAAAAGTTTTATCAAAACTTTGTTGTGACAGGTTTGGCAAAATTGCAAGCAAAATTTTTGTCAAAACTTTGTTGTGAACAAATACAGGTTTGGCAAAACTTTGTTGTGAACAAATACAAATACAACTTTGTTGTGAGCAAATTGCTGTCAATTTCTTGCCACAATGCTTGCAAAATTGCTGTCAATTTTTGTTGTGAACCAAATCCACAATAGCTTTCTATTGTCAGTTTGCACAAAACAGAGACTGTCAATATGATTTCTTCAAGCCAAACTTCATTCATCAAAACACCAACCATTGCATTCATAATAGTTGTAGCAAATTGCATTAATCAAAAGACCAACTGTTGCATTCTTCAAGACACGAAATGTTACATCCAGTACATGATCACCATTGATCAAAATCACAGTAAAAATCTCATAATCTCAAGCCCTATGATAGCTACTAAAACAACAAATAAAATGTTCGATCGATGCTTGGCCTTGAGCCTTTCTTCTTCTACCTCCTTCACTCGTCGCTTGGCCTTGAGCCTTTCTTCTTCTTCCTCCTTCACTCGATTCAGAAAGCCAGAAATCACCTTCTTGGCGTGGTCTAGTATGGGTGGATCAGCCCACTGGAAAAAGTCACACGCCCCCACATTCTGAAAGCACAAATTGCTTTAGCTTTTGCTCTAAAATTTCAAGTGACAACAATAAACCCTAAAATTTCACAAATTAGGGCTTTTGCCCAATTGAGGGATTAGGAGTTACTCCATACTCCGGACAACCATAAAACCGTCTTCCAGGGTTGGATGTGGTCCATGAGTGCTTGATTGAAGCTTCAACGCCACACCTAAAGCTTGGCCAGCCAATGTCGACTCCTCCATGATTGCGAGAATTCCAGCCAGATGAAGACACCATTGATCTTCTGCTATTTGATGAGGACATTGGCTTGCTTCAATAAGAGGGAATCAAGCGGAGGGAGGAACAAATTTGGTAAGAGAAAATTCTGTGGAAGAACGCAGAGAAAAATACGCGAGAGAGACGATGGAATGAAGAAGATGGAATGAAGTGGACAAATAAGCATTACAAATAAATTTTTTTTTTTCATTGTCATCATTCAATCGAAGCTTTCACCACGCCCATTGGCTGTGACGCGCACGCGCCAGTCCAAGTCAGCAAAAGGGGCTCAATAGGCAAAAATATGTTAAGTTGGGGGGTCTGATAGGTAACCCGTGAAGTTGGGGGGTCCAGTTGCACAAAAGTGTCAAGTTCGGGGGTCCATAGATGTATTCTGCCGTCTCCCATCACTTCCACATTTGCATGGTTTCGGGTGAGATGGAATAGATTCTTCAAAGTATAAAAATTGACACTTAATTATGAATGTCAATAAGTATTTGAATGGAATCCTTCCCTCATTCAAAGTTTAAAGGTTATAAATCCGGTGCAGTATACGATTCAATGCATCAAAATTGACAAAGTGTTATATGTTCGTGAATTGGAACTATTTGAGCAAGCGTGTTAGAATACAAACAATGTTTTTATAAGAAGATTAAATCAAACAGAGAAATTAATGAATAAGACAGATATTTTTCAAAACAAATTTATTATTCTTATGAACTAGTTGACTTGGCTCAACGGGGCCAGAGAGGACGGAGGCTACGAGGGTATGATGGAGGGGGCGAAGGGCACCCAACCAGAGGGGGCCAAGATGGCAACTCGAGCAACAATATCGAGTGACATGATGATACCAACCACGATACCCAAGGCTCCACCTTGGAATTGGGCAATCGACATACCCAAGGTGGAGACTCTAACAGATAATCATTATAGAAAAGGATAAGGCCTATATAAGCTAGCTTGCAATCTTGTCACTTAACATGACCATGAATAAAGGTGTGGAGATATCTAGATCCATCAATGAGGCTCATGTTGGGACGATATTAAGGACGCCAGTCGTTAATATCTAAACCAATAATGATCGTCCCTTGTTTTGATAATGACAAACTCAAAGGTATTTGATAAGTTGTCCAAGTGTTGATCTCAGGTAAGTCCAGTGGACGCACATGAGCAAAAAGGACAACAAGTGAACGGCAGTCCCTAAGCTGTAGGGACGCACATCATCAGAACCTCCAAAGCTGAACGTAATTGGCGAAGTTCCTGCGAAGATAGGACGACGCCCTCATCAAGAAGGGACGCGCGCCAAAATACGAACGAGGTTCAAATTCAAAATCAAGGCCGCCCCAACATGATTACATCACGTCCGGCCGTAGTCCTCAAAAGGAAGCTTCCCTTGTCTGGGCACGTGTAGACAATTCCAAAGACGTCGCTTTCCCAGCGATGGTCCCCTACCCACGCGGAGGCTTCCCAAGCGTCAACAGAGTTGACTTCCTCAAGAGGCTCATCGCACCGTTGATCAAAGATCAAGGATCCTGCCAAGTTTCAGAGGACGCTAGAGGACAAGAATCACTTCCGCTATAAATACCCTCCAAGGGGTATGCATAGCGGTGTGGACTTTGAAGACTTTCTCTCAAGCTCTCTCGAAGCATTCAAGAACACAAACGAAGATCGAGAAGATCAAGTGAGCTTGAAGCTAGAGAAAGAAAGTCCAACCACATCAAATCCAAAACAAACCACAAATCAGTTAGAATTGTAGTTAGTCTCTCACAACGTACCGTGAGAGACGTGAGTGATAGCTTCCTTATAGCTAAGAGTGTTAGGTTACTTGTTAGGTTGAAAGGAGTGTTACTAGTGAGACTAAGGACGGACGCTTAGCTCAGAGAAGTGTAACGACTCGCCTAAGTTGTAAGGACTCACTCTCAATAAGATAAGGGACGGCTATTGAAAATCCTCCAACGGAGGTAGAGGTTTACCCATAAGACTAGTTGGTCTTAGTGGGGTTCCTCTATAAATACTCGTGTCTATTCTCTTATCTTGTTTCCTGTTAAGTCTATTTTCCGCTGCACTAAAGGACGCCCTTAACCCAGTTAAGGACGCCTTCATTAACAAACTTACGATCCAACAATTGGTATCAGAGCAGGCGCTCTAGATTTTGTTGAGTTGCAGGTACAAGATGGACATGAAACCTATTGGAATCTCCTTCGTGAAGCCTCCACACCTGACGGACGACAACTTCAATCGCTGGAAGATCCGTTTTGAGAACTTTTTCCGAAGTCAGAACTACCAATGCTGGAGAGTGATCATGAAAGGTGACCTTACCGTTCCTGCTGACAAGAAAGATAAAGAAGACGAGTGGGGTCCCGATGAATTCAAGCTCTTGGAAACAAATGCAAAGGCAATATGCTTCTTTCAAGCGTCCCTTTGCGAGAGGGACGCCACCCGAGTCAGCAATTTGGCAACAGCCAAACTACAATGGGAAGCTCTCGAGAAGTACCATGTAGGCACGGCAGAGATGAAGGAAAACGTTCAGCTTGAAATCAAAAGAGAGTTCTATGCCTTTGTTGGATCGTTAGTACTGAGGGACTGCCTTTACTTTGGTAAAGGCGTCCTTTGGTTAGGCGTTCCTACGAGGTGTAGGAGCGTCCTAGAGTAATGCAGCGGAAATAGTACTAAACAGGTAAGTAATGAACGCAATGAATTATAGAGGAACCACTCAAGACCAAGTAGTCCTTGAGTGTAAACCTCTACCTCCTTGGAGTTTTGAATAGTTCTTCCTTTATATTGAACGTTCTTACAGTTGTACTGGCGAGTCTTTACAGTTCTCTGGCACTTAGCTTTTCCCTAAGTCCACTAGTAAAGGACTCCTCTAAGCCTACAACTTAAGCAAGTTCAAACTACTAAAGGACTCCTATCTCTGCGTTCTGCAGTACTTCGCAGAACTCTCTTTCTTTTTGATTACAAACTTGTTTTGTGATTTGTTTACAAGTCTCACTCGATCTAACTCAGGTCTAAGCACTGTTCTTGAGTTCTTGAGTTAGTTCTTCGTGTTCTTGAGTGAGCCGCTTTCCTATGATTCTCTCTGAATATTCTTGAAAGCGTTGAAGTCACAATAAATGCCTTGGGGCTATTTATAGGACTTGGGGAAGGGCGTCTTTTCTCTGGGACGATCATGCCCTTCTTGGACGTGGCTACAGGATCTTCCTCCACGTAGTGGGGCGGTGATGAGGAAGCTTCCTGTATCCAGCTGTGTATGATGAACTCCGCTACAGGATCGGCCGCCACGTGTTGATGAACTCTGTAACAGGATCGTCCGCCACGTAGTGTTGGACTCCGCTACAGGATCGGTCTCCACGTGTCCTTGGATGATCAAACATTGTCGAGTGATGTCATCCTGTCGGCTAGTGAGTAAGGACTCCTTTCTTGCGTTCCTACTTGCTTAGGACTCCGTCCTTGCTCAAGTAGTTTCTGGCTGGTCCTTACTTCCTGTTAGCTAGCGTCCCTAAGCCTGTGGGACGCCCATACACACTTGTTGTCCTTTTGGTCACTAGCGTTCCTGAACACTTGGACAACTTTATTAGAATCATAGTGAGTTTGTCATATCAAAACTAAGGGACGGTTGTGTGGAACACTAACAAGTACGCAGGCGTTCTTGATAGCGTCCCAACAATTTCCCCCTTTTTGATGATGACAAACTCTTCAGCAAAATAGTTTTGACATTGGAACTTAGTATGCATGAAAACTTAAAAGCGTCCTCTAACACTTAGAGAAATTTTTAATAAGCACAAGTTGTCAATCTTTGATTCTCTAGCTTTTGGATTTAAGGGAGAGGGACTCGTCCTAGAAAAGTTTCTAAGCGTCCTCTTTTATTCTAGCATGAGCGTTCCTTAGACTTTTCACTTAATAGTTCCCCCTTAACACTTGCTTATTCTAGATAACTGTTTTATAGCGCATCTCTGCAAAACTACACTTCCCCCTTTTGGCATCATCGAAAAGGATAACAAGTGATAAGGACGTTAGCACAAACACATAACTAAAAGCAGTGGAACGCTTAAACACACATATGCAAGCAAACAGATGAAATGCCATTCAAACAAGAGTTAAAAGTTATTACAGACCAATGGTCATAAGTGTTTGAAATTCAAAAAGAAGCAAAAGCAGAATAACAAGGGATGAACGGGGTGTTGGCAATCACTGAGAATGGCTCTGGTCTTGGTAAAACTTGAGCAGTTGTTCATTAAGTTCATTGGCCTTGGAGAACGCGGAGGACAAGTCCTTGAGAGCAGAAAAGATTAGGCACTGGTTGTCCATAATCGCACCCATGAGTTCTGCTGGCGGTTGTTCAGAAATGTTTGCAGGAGCAGAACGGGGCCTAGGACCTGAACTTGAAGAGGGAGCGTCTTGAGGGAAGGCTGGAGGAGAAGAGCGTCCTAAGAGCATCTGATCTAGAGTTGTAAGATCGACAGCAGGCTCTTGATCCTGGAATTCCTCTTGAGGCGTCGAAGTAAGCCTTGCGGCCTCAGCCTCAGCAGCCAAGCGTTCTTCCTCAGCTTTCTTTTGAGCTTCTTCAGCCTCAGCTTTCAACCGTTTCAGGACGGACGGGAGCTCTTCATTATGTCTTATTTCGACCAGTCCCTTCTTAGCATCCCATTTTAAGCCAAGTTCTTGTTGAGGAGAGCTCTCATCATATGCGTTCTGAGAGTCTAGGATCAACTTGACCAACCCTGGGTACGGCAGAGCATGTCGCTTCCTCCCACACTTAGCCATATGTTGCATTGCTATTCTTGCTAAGTTAATGGGGCAGCGTTCTAGGATGGCGTCTATGAGAATAATGTCAGACGTTTGCACAATAGAACGCTTCTCCTGCCTTGGAAGAATGGCGCGACAAATGAAGTAATGGATAATGGCGCCAACTTTGCTCAGAACGTGAGCTACCCTGTCAAGTCCCATAGGCCTCTTGCCTTGAAAAACGTGCTCAACCAACGGCAATTCTTGGTCTGTTGTTTCAAAGCCGCCTTCAGGTAGAGAATTGAGAGCATCAGACGGAGGCTTGCGAGAACCAAGACCGAGGAAGGTGCGCATTTGGCGTTCAGTGACTGAAACTCTCTCTCCTTCAATTTTAAAGTGGAGGGAGCCATCTTTGGCCTTGTAGCGCAAATCCCGGTAGAACGCCTTGACCTGATCTATGTCAACTGTGGTCGGCGCTGGTCCTACGTTCAACCATCCTTGGACTTTTAGAAGCTCAAGAAACTCCTGAACGGCCTCATCATCAAAAGAAGCGAGCCACTCTTCAGAATAAATTAGAGGGCTTAGGACTTTAACGGGCACATCAGCGTTCTTCCTTCTACGCTTGCCCTTGGGAGTTTCAGAGTCCTCATCATTTGAAGAACTGTTCTCTTTATCTGAGTCGCCAGACTCATCTTGCTCAGCGTCCACTGTGCCTTCATTCTCAGCATCGCCACCAGATGTGGCTTGAACGGCACCAACGGAGGTTTGCGCTTGGGACGTGCCTTCAGCGTTCTGAGCCTCTGTTTGTTGTTCGGTTTCGGGCTCAGCGTCCTCAGGGACTTGGACAGTTTCAGATTGGATTGAGGGGGAGGGGTTTTCTTGTGGGGGAGGGGGAGGGTTGAGGATTGGGAGAGTTTGGTTGTAAGGTGGTACCTCTTGTGCATCTCGTTCAAGCTCCTCAGAGAGTGAGGGCTCAACGTCCTTCTGAGCGACCTGGTGCTGACCAGCGTCCTCGGGTACTTCACCTTCAGCGGGAGCATGTTCAACTCCTTCAGCCTCATCATTAGAGTCCCCAACTATGTCGATGAAGGGGGACGCTTGAGCGGGCGTTCCTCTTTGGCTCTCAGATGAGCTAGAAGAGGAGGAGATGTGCTCGGGCTCTGGAGCGTTCTGGACCAAGAGCACCTTTGGTGATTCGCCAGCTTTGCGGCGTGTGAAGGTGTGCTCAAGGGCCGGACGCTGCTCAACGTCCTCTGGTCCGCTTTCTGATGATGGACGGCGAGATCTGGGGGTCTCGGGGTCCTTTGGCGGAGAAATATGAGCCGGAGCGGAGGGGAAGTTGGCGAGGTTGAGAGGAGAGACATTTGGTTTTGGGGGGAAAAGAATGAGGGCATTTGTCTTTGAAGATTGAGGGGACGGTGGAGGAGTTGGGAGTTGGACAATGGTGAGGGGTTGAGGAGGTGGAGTGGATTCTTGTGGGAGGTTGGAAGGCCGTTTTGTGGTGCTAGGCCTTTTTGAGGAGGGGGTGGAGGATGGTACGCTCGATGTCTTGGCCTTTTTGAGGGGCCGTGGGTCGTGGACTTTCTTTGAGCGTCCCTCCTTTAAGTGAGGTGGAAACTTATCCACAATCTCTGTTGGGTTTGAGGAGGTGGGATTGGATGTTTTTGATAGGGGAGATAAAGGGGTTGGACGCTTGGATGGGAGGATTGATTTTGTGGCGATGGAAAGGACTTGAGGTGGTGGTGGAGAAGGATTTGGTACTCGGGACTTTAGCATTTTGTAGGCTAAGGAGTCCTCAGGGTACATAGGGAAGTCAGGTAGGACGGCGTTGTGGAGGTCAGGGATTAGATCAAGCAGGGGAGCAAGGTTCTCACCTCCGAACTGTGAGAAGAAAAGAACGTCGTCCATCCGTCCTGGTAGATCCTTGAAGTTAGTCTTGTGAAGGCCGGGGATGACGAATCGTTCGATGAACTTTTCGTAGTTCCTGGTCTTTATGGCGTCCCTCTTCACATCAGGAAGGCTCATCCGTTCCCTTATCAAGTTGTACAGGGTCTTGGGCTTCCTATTGATGAAGTCCACTAACGACTCATTGAGAACGATGGGTTGAGGCTTTTCAATGAAATGGGACTTTACCAATCTGCGTCTCTTCCCACCAGCAGAAGTTCCGGCGGCGTTCACTAGTCTTTGAGACATCTTTCCGGTGAGTTTTTAGTGAGAGGAAGTTGCCGGAGTTCTAGAGAGAAGGCAAAGCAAATTTGAGAGCGAGAAAGTGGTTGAGCGTAATAAATTCTGAGAGCGACTGTTCTGGCCTTATATAGAGGAAGCGGTGGCACAAACGGTAATTACCACTGTTTTACTGTGCGATACGTGGCAAAACTTCCCCCTTAAGATTTGAGGAAAAGCAACGGTCACTGTTCATACTTTCAAAAGTTCAAAATTCTGACTCTTCAACTGCTCATTAACAACTGAACTGGCATTCTTACCAACTAGCACTGAGCGTCCTCTCATACTTAGCAAACTTTTACTTCTTCAAGCAAATTTGTTTAATCAAACCCACAACCAACTTATCGTTCTTGTGATCACCTTTCGAACCAGTTGAGAACAACGCAAGTACGTCCCGTAAAAGAAAATATGAAGCTCATAGGACGCTTTTGCGGAGTTCTCGGCTAGGGTAAGCTTAGAGTTCCCATCATTTCGGCTTATAATGAGGGTTGGGTGATCAGGGATACTCTTTTCAAGACAAAATAGAGAAAAGTTGAATGGCGTTCCAAAGTAGCAAATACATGAAGTTTTAGACTAGCGTCCTTGCAAATATGAATTCAATGCATAACAGTCCTTAAACACTTAGAATCTACAAGACATAGCCAATCATTGGGAGAATAGTAGAACGGGACTTGCTACTTAAAAGTTATCATCCCCAAGAGCAGCCTTAGATGCTCATAGGGACGTCTATCAAGCGCCTTAGTGAAAATATCAGCTATTTGGTCTTCAGTCCTTACATGCTCCATACTAATGAGTCCTAGTTCAACATTATCATGCAAGAAATGATGTCTTATATGAATATGCTTTGTTCGTGAATGAAAAACAGGATTCTTAGAAATTTCAATAGCACTTGTGTTATCACAGCGAATGGGAATAGTTTCAAGATTGATACCGTAGTCCTCTAGTTGATATTTGATCCAGATGACTTGTGAACAACACGAGGCAGCAGCAACGTACTCGGCTTCCGCAGTTGAAAGCGCCACAGAGTTTTGTTTCTTAGATCCCCAAGAGACTAAGCATGAACCAAGGAACTGTGCCATTCCTGAGGTGCTTTTCCTATCAATTACATGACCCGCATAATCAGCGTCCGAGTAGCCAACTAGCTTGAAGGACGTCTTCCTGGGGTACCAAAGGCAAAGATCATCGCGTCCTTTGAGATAGCGAAAGATCCGCTTGACTTCTTGCATGTGGGACTCCTTTGGATTCGCCTGGAAGCGTGCACACAAGCAAACGGCAAACATAATGTCGGGACGGCTTGCGGTCAAGTAGAGCAAAGAACCAATCATTCCTCTGTAAAGTTTTTTATCAACGTCCTTTCCCTGTTCGTCTGCGTAAAGACGCGAGTTTGGAGAACATGGGGTTGCAACAGGTTTGGACGTGTTCATCCCGTACTTCTCAAGCATTTCACGGACATATTTTTGTTGGTGAATGCGCGTTCCTTCCTTGAGTTGGTTAATTTGAAGTCCCAAGAAGAAGTTGATTTCTCCAATGAGGGACATCTCAAACTCACTACTCATTAAGGACTTGAACTCATCTACAAGTTTCATGTTAGTACTACCAAAGACTATATCATCAACATAGACTTGGGCAATTAAAATGTCCTTGTGAACTTTCTTTATAAACAAGGTTTTATCAATTGAACCTCGAGTGTACCCATGAGACAAAAGAAAGGACGCAAACCTGTCGTACCATGCACGAGGGGCTTGCTTGAGTCCATAGAGCGCTTTGTCCAAGTAGTACACATGATCTGGGTGAGAGGCGTCCTCGAAGCCAGGCGGCTGAGCAACATACACTTCCTCCTTTAGCTTTCCATTGAGAAAGGCAGTCTTGACGTCCATCTGAAATAGCTTGAATCCTTTGTGAGCGGCGAAGGCAATAAGAAGACGAACGGCTTCAATTCTAGCAACAGGAGCAAAGGTCTCATCATAGTCTATGCCTTCCTCTTGCTTGAATCCTTGAGCTACCAGTCTTGCCTTGTTCCTTGACACACGTCCACTCTCATCAAGCTTATTTCTAAACACCCATCGCGTCCCTATGATATTTTTGCCTTTAGGACGTGGGACGAGAGTCCAAACTTTGTTTCTTTCAAACTGATTGAGTTCTTCTTGCATTGCTTGAATCCAGTCAGCGTCCTGGAGTGCTTCTTTGATATTCTTTGGTTCCACCATAGAGACAAAGGCATTGAAGGCACAAAAGGCTAAATTTGCACTCTGGGACTTGCTGGCAGCTGATCTGGTCTAAACTCCTTGAGACGGATCAGATACAATTTGAGAAGTTGGGTGGTCCCTAGAGAAGCGGGACTCCCTTTGAAACAGTTGAGCAAATCTTGGATCAATGTCTCCATCAGAATTATCACTATCACTTTGAGCATCGTCCTCAGCGTGTTCCCCCTCAGAGAAAGCGTCCACACTTTGACGTTGCTCGCCTTGTTGACTTGATTCTGCTATATCTTGTTGAACTGGAGATTCACTGCGAGAGGGAACTCCCTGAACAACACTAGGAGCGTCCACAGAGACTTCTTCAGGATTTGGAGACGCGTCCTTAGATACATAGTATTTTCCTGAGGTCCAATCTTCAGCTTCATCTTCAGAGTCGTCCTGCTGATGCGCTGAGGAGCGTTCTTTCTTACTTGATTTTTCTCTGTGAGAAGAACTCTCCTTGAACACAACATGAATACTCTCTTCAAGTTTTAGAGTTCTTTTGTTGAAAACCCTATAAGCTTTGCTGGTGAGAGAGTACCCAAGGAATATGGCTTCATCGCTCCTTGCATCAAACTTTCCAAGTTTTTCTTTATCATTGTTGTGAACGAAACACTTGCAACCAAAAACTCTGAGATAATCGATGCGAGGCTTCCTTCCATTCAACAACTCATAGGACGTCTTCTTCAGCAGAGGACGGATCATGGCGCGATTAATGATGTAGCATGCTGTGGCAATAGCTTCCGCCCAGAAGTACTTGGGGACGCTATTAGCCATAAGCATAGTTCTTGCCATATCCTCTAGCGTCCTGTTCTTTCTTTCCACATTTCCATTTTCTTGTGGAGTCCTTGGAGCTGAGAAGTTATGCGAGACACCATGTTGATCACAGTAGGCCAGGAACTCTGAATTCTGGAATTCCGTCCCATGGTCTGATCTTATGGCTTTGAGAGGCGTCTCCAGGGCAACTTCCACTTGTTTGATGAAGACTTTGAACGCATTGAAACAACCTGCTTTGGACACCAAGAAAAGAACCCAAGTGAATCGAGAAAAATCATCTACAAGAACGTAAATGTACCTCTTTCCACCGTGGCTCAACGTCTTCATTGGTCCACAAAGATCCATATGAAGGAGTTCCAAAGGCTTCTTTGTGCTGACTTCGTTCTTGGACTTGAAGGACGTTCTCGTTTGCTTCCCTTTGATACAGGCTTCACACTGTTCAACAGTCTCAGGATCAATTCGGGGAAGTCCCTTCACAAGATTTCTTTGGTGAAGCTTGAGGATTGTGCTTGGTCCAGCATGACCAAGTCGGCGATGCCAGAGATCAGCGTCCTCCTTTGAAGCAGATAGACATAATTCTGATTTAGGCTTGAACTCTTGATTGAAGATGTAGATGTTGTTCTTGCGAACTCCTTTGAGAACAATCTTGTTGGACTTCTTGTTGATAACAAGGCACTCCTTTGAGTCAAATGTGACTAGATTTTCGCCTTGATCACACATCTGAGAGACGCTAAGAAGATTGAAGCCAAGTCCTTCGACAAGACTGACATTTGTTGCTTTGATGGACGGATTGAGAATAGCAGTTCCCGTTCCCTTGATCTTTCCTTTGCCCTTGTTGCCAAACGAGACAGTTCCTCCCGTGGCACTACTTTGGATAGAAGTGAGATGGATCTGGCTTCCTGTCATATGATTTGAGGCGCCACTATCAATGATCCATGGGCGTCCCCTCACTTCCACCTGCCAAAACAAGGTTAGTTCTTGGCGACCCAGGCAAGGTGTTTCTTACCTGGCTCATTACAATAGTAGAACTTTGGTTCTGGCATATAGTCATTTATGTTAACATCATTAGAAATGGCATTTCTGCGGAAAGAACTTCTAGAACGTCTAGGACGCCTAGAATTGGCTTTTGGAACGGACTTAGCATTTTCATTGTTAGTCCTAGCAACTTTCCCACTCTCAATGTCTTCCTTAAGTTTTACACAGTCATATTTGAAGTGGTCACCTTGTCCACAGTACCAGCACGTCCTATAGTAAGTACCGAGGTAGTACTTCTTGTTGGGACGTTGGATTTTGTTTTGCTTCATCTTTTGGGGATCGCACACCTTTGAGCCGTCCCCTTTAGCAATTTTCTTGTAAATTTTATGACTGGTGGAATTGGTGTAGTAGTCCTCTTGACCTATTTCTCCACTTTCTAGAACTCTAATTCTTTCAAGGAGATTTTTAGTTTTCTCTTTTTCAAGTTCTAGTTCAGAAGTTTTGCTTGCCTCAAAATCACTGGGAAGAGAGTTCTTAGAGTCATCTTCATAACCTAGACCTCTCTTAGCTGGGACAAAAACTATAGGTCTTACTTCTTCAACTATGGGACTCTTTCCTAAGACTTTCACTTCTTCCCTAAGATTGGCGTTCTCAAGTTTAAGACACACAAGTTCAGTTTTTAGGGACTTAGTTTCTTCACATGAGGACTCTAGTTGAATAGTCATTGAATTACAGTTCTCACATTCAACTACAATATTTTCATCTTCGAGTTCATCCATTCTTCTTTTCATAACAAGACTTTCCTCCATGATTTTACCAATGAGTTTAAGCAATTTTGGTTTTGAACACTTTTCTAGAGAACGCATCATGGAATCATGAGTTACCTCTTGTTCGTTGTCGGAGGCGTTCTCTTCAATAATTGGGGCGTCCTCTACTGCCATGTATGCAACTTGATCATCACGTTCACCATCACTTGAACTGAGATCATCCCAGGCAGCTGTACACGCTCCAATGAGAGCTTTCTTCTTTTCCTTGGAGGACGTTCCCACAGTACATTTTTTGGCAAAATGTCCTTTCTTGTTGCATTTGTAGCATGTGAGTTCCTTCATTTCAGCCTCTGTGTACTTGGGACTCTCCTTTTTGTAGGATTTGCTCTTGCTGCTATGCTTGTTCTTCTTGTTATAGTACTTGAGAGACTTGTGAATAAGAGAGAGTTCCTCATCTGAGTCAATCTCTTCCTTTGGCTTTCTTTCTTTCTCTTTGGAACGCAAGTTCTCAAGTTTTTCTTTGTTTTGCATCATCAGCGCTAGATCTCTTTGGCCACGAAGGTACTCAGCGTACTCTGGTGTTGTGGACGCCAAAGCAAGATCAGTTTGAGGATTCTTTCCTAGCTGAGCCATGTCAGAGATTCTTCTTTCTTCGTACTTCCTGAGCTTCCCATAGATTTCTTCCATATCAAGAGTTTTGTTGGCTGTGTTCTCTTTGAACGTTGTTCTGTCAAAGTTCCAGACTCCGGTCAAACCATCAATGACCACTTGAACTCTATTCCTCATGGAGATTTCTGTTTCTGGGATGCCCAAGTTTCTCATCTTGGTGACAAGGGCCTCAAAACGGTATGAATAGTCATTCACCGTTTCATTTGGCAACATAGTGAAGGCATAGAACTCCTTCTTGATCTTCAGCTGGACGTCCTCTTTCATTTCTGCAGTTCCCACATGAAATTTCTCAAGAGCTTCCCACTGTTGTTTTGCTGTGGGGAGATTGCTGACCCTTGTGGCGTCCCTTTCGCAGAGGGATGCTTGAAGGAAGCACACTGCTTTAGCATTTGTCTCCATTAGCTTGAATTCATCAGGACCCCAATCGTCCTCCTTGTCAACTTTGTCAGCGGGTACCTTGAGATCTCCCTTCATAATAACCTTCCAGCATTGATAATTTGTGCTTCTGCAGAAATTCTCAAATCTTATTTTCCAGCGGTTGAAGTTGCCGTCCGTCAGGCGCGGAGGCTTCACGAATGAGATTCCAATGGGTTCCATGTCCATCTTTACTTGCAACTCAGTAAGAATCTAGAGCTCCTGCTCTGATACCAATTGTTGGATCGTTAGTACTGAGGGACTGCCTTTACTTTGGTAAAGGCGTCCTTTGGTTAGGCGTTCCTACGAGGTGTAGGAGCGTCCTAGAGTAATGCAGCGGAAATAGTACTAAACAGGTAAGTAATGAACGCAATGAATTATAGAGGAACCACTCAAGACCAAGTAGTCCTTGAGTGTAAACCTCTACCTCCTTGGAGGATTTTTGAATAGTTCTTCCTTTATATTGAACGTTCTTACAGTTGTACTGGCGAGTCTTTACAGTTCTCTGGCACTTAGCTTTTCCCTAAGTCCACTAGTAAAGGACTCCTCTAAGCCTACAACTTATGCAAGTTCAAACTACTAAAGGACTCCTATCCCTGCGTTCTGCAGTACTTCGCAGAACTCTCTTTCTTTTTGATTACAAACTTGTTTTGTGATTTGTTTACAAGTCTCACTCGATCTAACTCAGGTCTAAGCACTGTTCTTGAGTTCTTGAGTTAGTTCTTCGTGTTCTTGAGTGAGCCGCTTTCCTATGATTCTCTCTGAATATTCTTGAAAGCGTTGAAGTCACAATAAATGCCTTGGGGCTATTTATAGGACTTGGGGAAGGGCGTCTTTTCTCTAGGACGATCATGCCCTTCTTGGACGTGGCTACAGGATCTTCCTCCACGTAGTGGGGCGGTGATGAGGAAGCTTCCTGTATCCAGCTGTGTATGATGAACTCCGCTACAGGATCGGCCACCACGTGTTGATGAACTCTGTAACAGGATCGTCCGCCACGTAGTGTTGGACTCCGCTACAGGATCGGTCTCCACGTGTCCTTGGATGATCAAACATTGTCGAGTGATGTCATCCTGTCGGCTAGTGAGTAAGGACTCCTTTCTTGCGTTCCTACTTGCTTAGGACTCCGTCCTTGCTCAAGTAGTTTCTGGCTGGTCCTTACTTCCTGTTAGCTAGCGTCCCTAAGCCTGTGGGACACCCATACACACTTGTTGTCCTTTTGGTCACTAGCGTTCCTGAACACTTGGACAACTTTATTAGAATCATAGTGAGTTTGTCATATCAAAACTAAGGGACGGTTGTGTGGAACACTAACAAGTACGCAGGCGTTCTTGATAGCGTCCCAACAGCCTTCCGAATGTTGCCAAATGAAACCGTCAAGGACTACTCATACCGTTTTGAAGCTCTTGTGACCAAGATGCGAAACTTGGGCATCCCAGAAGCTGAAATCTCAATGAGGGACAGAGTTGGAGTTGTTATTGATAGACTTACAGGGAAGTGGAACTTTGATAGGACTACGTTCAAGGAGAATACAACTAACAAGACCCTGGATATGGAAGAGATCTATGGGAAGCTGAGAGGTTATGAAGCAAGAAGGGACGCCGATATGGCTGAATTGGCTAGGAACCCTCAGACAGATCTCGCCTTGATGACATCAACTCTAGAGTACGCTGAGTATCTGCGCCACCAAAGGGAACTTGCTTTAATGGTGGAAGCAAACAAAAATGAGAATCGTGAAAAGATGCGTGCACAAGCTCTAAGAGAAAAGGAAAGCAAAATTAAGGAACAACTTGAAGAAGAGGAAGAGCTTGCCCTTCTACACAAGGTTGCTCGCTTGTGGGGTAAAAGGACTAAAGAGTTCAAGAAAAACAAGATGCCCTACAAAAAGGAGAGTCCCAAGTATACAGAGGCAGACATGAAGGAACTTACTTGCTACAAGTGTAACAAGTAAGGACACTTTGCCAAAAAGTGTACTACGGGACTAAACTCAAAAGAAATGAAGATGAAGGCCCTCTTGAGAGCATGTGAAGCCGCTTGGGATAATGTGAGTTCTGATGATGAAGAACCTGAAGGACCAGCGGCGTACATAGCTATCGAGGACGCCTCAGATGATGAACAAGTGGCGTACATGGCTATGGAGGACGCTCCAGTTGTTGAAGAGGACGCTTCTGAAAAGGAACAAGAGGTAACTCGTGAATCCATGATGAATTCCTTAGAGAACTGTTCTAAATCCAAGCTTATTAAACTCATTCATAGAATCATGGAAGAAAGCGTAGACATGCAACATAGAATGGACGAACTTGAACTTGAAAATGAAAACATGTCGGTTGAATGTGAGAACTGTGCTACAGTATCGGTGCACCTAGAGTCCACATGTGAAGAAAACAAATCCCTGAAAACTGAAGTAATGTGTCTTAAGGTAGAGAACGCTAAGCTTAGGGAAGAAGTCAAGGTGTTAGGAAAGAATCCTATCATTGAGGAAGTTAGACCAATGGTGTTTGTCCCAGCCAAGAGAGGACTAGGCTATGAGTCTGACTCCAGGAACTCCCTCCCTAGCGACTTTGAGGCAAGCAAAACTTCAGAACTTGAATTGGAAAAGGAAAAGACCAAGAATCTTCTTGAAAGAATTAGAGTCCTAGAAAGTGGAGAGAAAGGTCAGGAGGACTACTACACTAACTCCACTAGTCATAGGATCTATAAGAAAATTGCAAAGGGGGAAGGTTCAAAAGTCTGTAACCCTCAAAAGATGAAAGAGAACAAAATCCAACGTCCCAATAAGAAGTACTACCTTGGTACTTATTATAGGACGTGTTGGTATTGTGGACAAGGAGATCACTTTAAATATGAATGTTTAAAACTGAAGAAAGACATTGAACGTGGAAAAGCAGCTAGGACTAACATTGAAAATGATGAGTCTGTCCCTAAGGCTAACCCTAGGCGTCCTAGACGTTCTAAGAGTTCTTTCCGAAAGCATGCTATTTCAAATGATGTGAATATAAATGACTACATGCCAGAACCAGAGTTCTATTTCTGTAACGAACCAGGTAAGGAACACCTTGCCTGGGTCGCCAAACACTAACTTTGTTTTGGCAGGTGGGAGTGAGGGGACGCCCATGGATCATTGATAGTGGCGCCTCAAATCATATGACAGGAAGCCAGATCCATCTCACTTCTATCCAAAGTAGTGCTACGGGAGGAACTGTCTCGTTTGGCAACAAGGGCAAGGGAAAGATCAAAGGGACGGGAACTGCCATTCTCAATCCGTCCATCAGAGCAACAAACGTCAGTCTTGTTGAAGGACTTGGCTTCAACCTCCTAAGCGTCTCTCAAATGTGTGATCAAGGTGAAAACCTAGTCACATTTGACTCAAAGGAGTGCCTAGTTATCAACAAGAAATCCAACAAAGTTGTTCTCAAAGGTGTTCGCAAAAACAATGTCTACATCTTCAACCAAGAGTTCAAGCCTAAATCTGAGTTGTGTCTATCTGTTTCAAAAGAGGACGCTGACCTCTGGCATCGCCGACTTGGCCATGCTGGACCAAGCACAATCCTTAAGCTACATCAAAGAAAACTTGTGAAAGGTCTTCCCCAAATTGATCCTGAGAAAATTGAACAATGTGAAGCTTGTATCAAAGGGAAGCAAACAAGAACGTCCTTCAAATCCAAGAACGATGTCAGTACAAAGAAGCCTTTGGAACTTCTCCATATGGATCTTTGTGGACCAATGAAGACGTTGAGCTATGGTGGGAAGAGGTACATTTACGTCCTTGTAGATGATTTTTCTCGATTCACCTGGGTTCTTTTCTTAGCTTCAAAAACAGATTGCTTCAACGCATTCAAAGTCTTCATCAAACAAGTAGAAGTTGCTCTTGAGACGTCTCTCAAAGCCATAAGATCAGACCATGGGACGGAGTTTCAGAACTCAGAGTTCCTGGCCTACTGTGATCAACATGGTGTCTCACACAACTTTTCAGCTCCAAGGACTCCTCAACAAAATGGCGTTGTGGAAAGAAAGAATAGGACGCTGGAGGATATGGCAAGGACTATGCTTCCCAAGTACTTCTGGGCGGAAGCTATTGCTACAGCTTGCTATATTATCAATCGAGCCATGATCCGTCCTCTGCTGAAGAAGACGTCCTACGAGCTGTTGAATGGAAGGAAGCCTCGCATCGACTATCTCAGAGTCTTTGGATGCAAGTGCTTTGTTCACAACAATGATAAAGAAAGACTTGGAAAGTTTGATGCAAGGAGTGACGAAGCCATCTTCCTTGGGTACTCCCTCACCAGCAAAGCATATAGAGTCTTCAACAAAAGGACTCTAAAGCTTGAGGAGAGTATTCATGTTGTGTTTAAAGAAAGTTCCTCTCACAAAGAAAAATCAAGTAAAAAGGAACGCTCATCTTCACAACAGCAGGACGACTCCGACGACGAAGTTGATTTTGGGTCCTCTGGAAAATACTATGTTCCTAAGGACGCCACTTCAAACCCTGAAGAAGTCTCAGTGGATGTTCCCAGTGTTGTTCAGGAAGTTCCCTCTCAAAGTGAATCTCCAGTTCAACAAGATGTGGCTGAATCAAGATTGCAAGGCGAATCGCGTCAAGAAGAGAACGCTCAACCTGAGGGGGAACACTCTGAGCCTTTTAATGAAGATAATGGGTTTGACTCCGATGAATCTGATTGGACGGACCCTAGATGTACTCCTGCAAGGGACGCTACTCATAAGGGATCCAACCTCTCAAGACTTCATCCAACAGATCAAATCATCTCAGATATCTCAAAAGGAGTCCAAACAAGATCAGTTGTGAATCAGTCCCATAATGCCAACATAGCGTTCTGTGCATTCAACGCCTTTGTGTCCTTAATTGAACCTAAGAACATAAAGGAGGCACTTCAGGACGTTGATTGGATCCAAGCCATGCAAGAAGAACTCAATCAATTTGAGAGAAACAAGGTTTGGACCCTCGTCCCTCATCCGAGAAACAAAAACATAATAGGGACGAGGTGGGTCTACAGGAACAAGCTTGATGAGAGTGGTCGTGTCTCAAGAAACAAAGCAAGGCTTGTGGCTCAAGGCTATAGGCAAGAGGAAGGAATCGACTATGATGAGACCTTCGCTCCTGTGGCCAGAATAGAAGCCATTCGCCTCCTCATCGCATATGCCGCTCACAAAGAGTTCAAGCTTTTTCAAATGGACGTCAAGACAGCCTTCCTCAACGGCAAACTCAAAGAGGAAGTGTATGTTGCCCAACCTCCAGGATTTGAGGACGCTGATCACCCTGATCATGTGTACTTCTTGGACAATGCACTCTATGGACTCAAGCAAGCCCCTCGTGCATGGTACGATAGGTTTGCGTCCTTTCTCTTGTCCAACGGGTACACACGAGGTAACATTGACAAAACCCTGTTCTTAAAGAAAGTCCTTAAAGATGTCTTGATTGTCCAAGTCTATGTCGATGACATAGTATTTGGAAGCACTAACATGAAACTTGTAGAGGAATTCAAGAACTTGATGAGTAGTGAGTTTGAGATGTCCCTCATAGGAGAACTCAACTTCTTCTTAGGACTCCAAATCACTCAGCTCAAAGATAGGACGCGCATTCACCAATAGAAGTACATTCGTGAAATGCTCGAGAAGTATGGGATGAACTCGTCAAAGTCCATTGACACTCCCATCTCCCCCAACACTCGCCTTTATGCTGATGAAGAAGGCAAGAGTGTGGATCAAAAGCTATACAGAGGAATGATAGGGTCCTTGTTATATCTAACGGCAAGCCGTCCCGATATCATGTTCGCTGTGTGTTTGTGTGCCCGCTTCCAAGCAAATCCTGAGGAGTCCCACATGCAAGAGGTCAAAAGAATCTTTAGATATCTCAAGGGACGAGATGACCTTTGCCTATGGTACCCCAGAAGGACGTCCCTAAACCTGGTAGCGTACTCTGACGCAGACTACGCCGGACACACTACACCATTCGGCCGATTTGGCGTCCATAATTTAGCGTCCACATAACATGGTCGCCAAATAGCGACCATGTGGTCGCTAAATCAATATTAAAAAAAGAAAAAACTTTAGCGACTAAGTGGTCGCCAGTTTTTTGCGACCAAGTGGTCGCCAAATACCATATGGAGGTTTCGCGTCCACTTGGTCGCAAAACGTGGCGACCAAGTGGTCGCTAAATCTTTATATACTTGATTAAAATTTAGCATTCGATTATAAAATTACTCTAACTGGATTAGATAAAATAAAATTACCCCTACCATTATACAATACAATGACTAAACCTCTACTTAATTTTTCGCACATAATTTTTAAGATGACGACCATACGATTGCAAATCCGTACAAAATTGACAACCACGTGGACGCCAAATTTTAAGAAAGGTGACCACATGGACGCCAAATTGACGACTACCCGGTCGCAAATCCCCAAAAAAATTGAACTCCCGCAATTTTAAGAAGGGCGACCACATGGACGCCAAATTGACGACCACCCGGTCGCAAATCCCCAAAAAAATTGAACTCCCGCAATTTTAAGAAGGGCGACCACATGGACGCCAAATTGACGACCACCCGGTCGCAAATCCCGAAAAAATTTGAACTCCCGCAATTTTAAGAAGGGCGACCATATGGACGCCAAGTTGGCGACCACGTGGTCGCCAATTTGTTTTTAATTATTATTTAGCTTTTTTCTTAGTTAGGGTTTAGCTTTCTATTTGTGTCTTCCTTCCCACAGTTTTTCACCGATCCTTTCCCACTCTCTTCCGTTTGCCCTCCACTGGCCCGCCACCGCCTCCGCCACGAAACCCGACTTGACGGCGACGGACCACCAGTCCCCTTCCTCTGCTCGGCTCACACTCACCCTCGCCAGATCTGCCCGGCTTCTCTCTCGGCTTCGCCTCCTCTTCCCGGCTTGTCCGCTTCTCTCTCTCTCTTTGGCGGAGTAGAAAGCTCACAGCCCCGACGACGTCTGCTTCTGCCCAGATCTGCTGCTCCGTCCAGAAAGCTCGGAATTGGGACGAGGGCGTCTCCTCTAGTTTCTCCACTACTCCGATCTCGGAAATCTTCAAGGTTTCTGTTTCCTTTCAAATTGTTGATTTCGATTCATTGTTGTCCTCGTTGTTTGTGAAATTTGGTGGTATAATTGTTGAAATTTGGCTGTGTTGAAATTTCAAGGGAAGAAATTTGGCTGTGTTAATTTCCCTGTAAGTGCTCTAATTAATCGCCTTCTCAAAGTTTATGGTGTTTCGGATTATCAGTTTGTGTGTAAAATGCTTTTGATTTTACTTGCGAGACGACTGATAGATGTTTAGGTTGAATTTGAGATGGATTTGGAGTTAGGAGTGAGAAGTATGACACTGAGTGCAAGTAGTGTTTCATCAAATTTTCTGTACATGATAGTTTCGGTTGTTCAATTCACCAATAGTGTTCTTGTGCGTTTTTTGAAGGAGATCTGCTGCCCAGATCTATTTTTTTTTTGTATAATTGCACTTGCGTTCAATTGGTTTACAGTGCTAGTCTTGTTTGTGGGTGCAGAGTTGCTAATCAGTTTACTCGAAATTGGTCAGTGGAAGATCCTCTTTCACACAATTACTTGGAACGGTAGAGGTGATATTCTGTAATTCATATCTACAATAGCCTAATATTGTTGTTTCATATCTTGTTTTTTTTTAATTTGGACAATCTGTTGTATTGAAATCTTAAAACTGAAATCACAGCATGTAAACTTTCAGAGTGCCCTTCAGTCTTTGTTCTTGCAAGTTTCCAACGTTGTCTTGTTAATATGTATTCTATCTGCTTAGAACATTAGAATGTTACTTGATTGCGTTTACTATTAATGGAAAAAAATAGAGATTGATCTGGAAATCTGCTTGTTTAGGAGCTTGATTAGGAGAGTTGGTCAGTTGTGATTTTTGCTATATATTTTCTAAATGTTACTCCCTCCGTTAAGAAATACATGTCGTTTTAGAGTTTTTCTTAAAAATTAAGAATTTAAATGATTTGACTTTAACACCCTCAATCTTAGGAAGATCTTTTATTTTCTAGTATAGATTTAAGTAATTGTTTTAAATTAGTGGGGATAATATTGGAAAAATGGTGTTAAAATATCTAAAATGACAAGTATTTCTTAACAACGCAATCAACCTAAAACGACAAGTATTTATTAACGGAGGGAGTATTGCTTTAGTACCAATTTATGTTACTCTCAACTGGATTTTTGCTATAAAAAAGGATTTCATTTTCTCTTTTTTATTTGTCTACTTGTTTAAAGTATGAGTGTTGAAGTCCAGTTTGTGTATCTACCAAATAATAAAGCAAATTGACCTGTACAAACACACATATATGTACAATGGGCAGCTGCATCGACAGCATGCCATTCAATACAAAGCATCACAAGGAATATAATAAGTATTATTGCACATTTGCTTTAGGATTTGAAATTTTAGATCGTGGTATTGTCTCTTGTTACTATTGTATGTAGTTTTCAGATTCTGCATAAATAGAAAAGAGAATATATATATAGGCTAGTGTTATTGCTTGCACACATTTTGACCCCACAGTTTTTTTAAATGACATTAATCAGGAGAAACCTTATGGATTAATGAATTTGGTTTTGTTTTATGAAAACAGTAATCGATATATGACATCTCAAGCTTGACTTTGATGCTCATTTCATTTCATTTACATTTTCAAGATTTGATTACTATAGGGACAAGTTTAAAGCTCCTCGAAGAGATGCCCCTCGGATCATTGAACTCCAGCGTGAAAATGCGTCATTACGGTCTGAAGTGGTTGCACTCCGAGAAGCTCAAGCCAGTCAAGCTGAAATTCAAGCCACTCAAACTGAGCAGATTAAAACTTTTCTAAGTCTTTATGGATCAGTTTATGGCAACCAACAACCGTCATCTCGTACTAATTAGTAGTATTTGATTAATCGTTTGTAGATGTTAATTATGTAATTATATACTGAATTTTAACTAGTGTAATTAGAAATCGTATTATATAAATTCACGCTTTATTTTAATTTTCAATAAATTATTGTATATAAATTCAGGATTATATATATAAAAATAAAATGTACAAATTGCTTGGTAAAGAAATTTGGCGACCAAGTGGTCGCTAAATCCGGGAATGTAATTTCGCGACCAAGTGGTCGCGAAATACATCTGCAGTACTTCGCGACCACTTGGTCGCCAAATTCGCGTCCATTTGGACGCCAAAACAGACTATGTATTTGCGACCACTTGGTCGCAAAAATTGCGTCTAAGTGGACGCTAGGGCCTAAATACGTATTTAGCGACCAAGTGGTCGCCACATTTAAAATTGCGTCTAAGTGGACGCTAGGGCCTAAATACGTATTTAGCGACCAAGTGGTCGCCACATTTAAAATTGCGTCTAAGTGGACGCTAGGGCCTAAATACGTATTTAGCGACCAAGTGGTCGCCACATTTGTGGTCGCTAAATGTAGCGACCAACTGGTCGCTAGATTGAATTCGCGACCGAGCTTTTAGCGACCACATTTTGCGTCCAAGATCTGGTCGCTAAGTTCGTTTTGCGTCCAAATTGAATGATTTTGCGACCACTATTGTGGTCGCCAAATCATTTTTTTTTTGTAGTGACATGTGGTGGATAGGAAGAGCACCTCAGGAATGGCTCAATTCCTAGGCTCTTGCCTCGTGTCTTGGGGATCCAAAAAGCAGAACTCCGTGGCTCTCTCTACCGCGGAAGCTGAGTACGTTGCTGCTGCTTCGTGCTGCTCACAAGTACTATGGATCAAGTACCAACTTGAAGATTATGGTACGTTCCTCAACACAGTTCCTATCTTGTGTGATAACACCAGTGCTATAAGTATTGCCAAGAATCCTGTTCATCATTCTAGGATGAAGCATATTCATATAAGACATCATTTCCTTCGTGACAATGTTGAACTTGGATTAATTAGAGTGGATCATGTTAGGACTGAGGACCAAGTGGCCGATATTTTCACAAAAGCACTTGATAGACGTCCCTACGAGCACCTTAGGTTGCTCTTGGGGATGATAACTTTTAAATGATCCAGTCCCGTTCTATTATTCCCTCTATGATTGGCTATGTCTTGTTGAGAACTCGTTTTAAAATGTGTCATGCATTTAAAGTCATCTTTAAAGGACGCTAGTCTAAGACATTTGTTTTACTTGTGTTTTGAACAATATTCATTTCGCTTTTCATCTCAAGAGTATCCCTGATCAAACTACCCTCATTACAAGCCGAAATGATGGGAACTCTAAGCTTACCTAAGCCGAGAATCTTGCAAATGCGTCCTATGAGCGTTCTTTGTTTTATCTTTACGGGAAGTACTTGTTTGATTCTCAAAAATGGTTCTAAGTGATCAAAGGGACGCGTGTTAAGAGATGAGAACAGTCTGTACAGAGTTCTAAGTTCAAAGGTTGTGATCAGTGTTTGGGACGTCGTGGTTCAGTTCAGAGTAAAGAAGTGTTGTGTGTTGAAAGGACGCCAGGTCAGAGTCCGTTGCAGTTGTGAAAAGTTTGAAATTTGAAAATGGGAAGTTGAACCGTCTTAGAGAAGATTCAGCGAAGATCTCGGGATATGCGCAAACAGTGCTCAACAGCTGTGTTTCTTAGCAAAGAAGAAAGCCACGTGTGGGAAGGCGGGTGGAGGAAACCAAGTGTAAAGACCCTGTTACCCCTGCCCATCCAACTTCGTCTTCTTCTTATAAATACCCACCTGTGCTTTCCGAAACACCTTCTTCGCTTCTCTGCTGTTTACCCAATTTTAGCAAAGCTCTCAAATCTTCCAACCCAGATCCCGAAATCACTTTCTCAACCCTAATCTTCATCTATTTAAACCATCCTCTCAAATGGCCAACACTAGAGCCACCAAGAACCCTTCTCCATCTTCTCCGGCGAAAAACCCTAGCTCCTCGAAGTCTCCTCCGGTGAAAGGCCGGTCTCTCATGGACTCTAGAGAGCGACCTTTTGGGCGCCAAGAACCTCCTCGCCACCATCCCTCGTCTCAATCCACCCAACGCCACCACTCAACCACCCTGCCTCAGCCACAAAAATCCCAACCTCCTCCTTCAAGGCCCCAATCTCATTCTTCCTCCAAACCCCAACAAAAACCTCACCCTTCTCAACCTAAATCCAAACCCTCGCAGAAACGATTTTCGTTTCTCGAGAAACCTTTCGTCCCGGAGCCAGAAGAAGGGAACTCTGGCAAAGGCTCCATTTTTAGACTTCCGTCCCAACCTAGATGCCGTCCTCTCCTTGACCCTCTCATTGAGGACTGGCTTGAAAAAGAGCCAAGGACGCTCGCCAACATTTGTCTAAGGGCGTCCGCTCACGACCATCCTCCCAAAATCCAAAGACTACTTTACTATTTGATGGTACGTACGTCAAACCCCGCCTTAAGGAAACCAACAACACCAACCCTCCATTCATGGGGTCAGGCATCATTACTGACTCGTTTGGTGGGACGGTGGACGAGCTCGCCAAACTGCTCTCCGATATCATGGAGTTCGTCGTGGCTCCTGCGGGCTCCGTCCCATCTCAGAAACGTAAAAGGCCTTCCTCTCCCCCTCCTTCCAAACAGCTCCAAATTAAAGGCCCTTCCTCCACACACCCTAAACCAATCCCTTCCTCCCCTCCTCCCGCCCCAAAGAGACGCCTGAAGACGTCCGCTGAGCTCGAGGGCATTATAGAACAACAGATGGCAGCCATACGCCTCTCCGAGCTGCAAATAGAAAAAGAGGAGAAGGCCAGACAGGAGCAGGCAGAAAAGGACGCCATTGCTGCGGCGATCCAACAGAGCCTACAGGAAGTCCCTCGACTCCCTCCTCCTCCACCAAGGGTAGAGGACGTTATTCCGGCCTCTGTCGCTGCTGTGGACCCGCTGGATACGGAAATAGAGGCGGACCTGGCAAAGCCGATGCCAAAGGTCACAAAGGACGCTCCTCAAGTACAGGTCCCGGCCAAGGACGCTGTACCAAAATTTATAACTCTTGAGGACTCTCCTGCTAAGCCGCCGCCTCCTCCCCCTGCTCCGCTCAAAGTTCAGCCCATATCTATGGCTCCGCCCAACACCCCCCCTCCTCCTCCGCCTGCTCAGGACGTTGAGGATACTGCTCAAGTCCAAGGGACGCGTCCTTCAACCGTCCCTACAGAGTCCTTGGCAAGGACTCCAGCTGTGGACGCACCTCCACCAGCACAGGTGGCCGCGGCTGAGGACACCGAGATGGTCGAGTCCCATGACCAAAGGGATGAAGCCTCTGATGAAGAGGATGCCCCTCTCCAGGACGAAGAGCCTGAGGACGAGGAGGGAGACGGAGACGAAGAAGACGCCGGTGATGAAATAATTGTGAGCAACGGCAGTAAGCAGAAACGCCTGAAGAAGATTCTGTCGCCGCTCCTCTTCACCGCCCAATTTCTGGAAGAGAACCAGCGCCATGAGTTCTTGGAATTGCTTGAGTTCCAGGGATGGACGCACCTAGGCGCTGAGGCCGCGGATGTTGACCCCGATCAGGTTCTTCGTTTCCACTCCAAATTTGAAATAACAGAAGTAAACGGGAAGCCTCAGGGGACGTTCGAGATTGATGGGGACGAGTACTCAATTGTTGAGGGTACCGTCCGAAAAATGCTAGGCCTGCGCCCTTCTCCGCCAGATGCTATGCACGACCTTCCCAACAAGAACTTTGGTCGTTTCTCCCAAGAAGAGATCTTTAATCGAATTTTCAACGGGAGACAACCAGTTGCTAGGGATAGGGTCGCTCACTGTCTCTCCAAGACAGGCGTCCTTGCGCATCACTTCATCGTGCGCATGGTCGTCCCCCGCCAAGAAAAGAAGTCAATAGTCCAGATCACTGATAGTATCCTACTGGACGCCTTCTTGGAACGCAAGCCCATAAATTTGCCGCGGGTTATCTTGGAGCACATGGGCAAGTGCACAGGCGGCCGACACTCTCTTCCCTTCCCCGGCTTGGTTAAGCAGATCATGAAGCAGCAAGGCCTCTACGTCCCTAAATTAGAACGGACCTTCGGGATTCATTGGGACGTCAGGCAAATCACGCTTCCTCCAGTAGGAAAATTGAGGTGTGATGAGCCGCTTCCGTCGGTTAAGCGGCAGCTGGAGAAAGAGCAAAAGGAAGCCCAGAGGAAAGCTAAGGCTGTTGCTGCTGCTGCTACAAGAGCTGAGAGTGATCCAGAGGCTGAAAATCTTCAAGTAGTTGGGACGCCAGCTGAGGACGCTGCAGATGAAGAGGATGAGCTCGAAGGTATGAGCGTCCCTGATGAGGCCGAGAAGCACTCCGAGAAGTATCTGATGGGCATGATGATCGAGAACCAGTTTATGATGATTGATCTAATCCAACAGGTTCACGACACCCTCCACACCCACACAGAACTTCTGAAACGCAACAATGAACTCCTTGCGCAGAACAACTATCTTCAGGAGCAACACCTCAAGGCTCTCGGCAAGCGTCCCCGGAAATGATCACTCCTCCCCTTCTCTATCCTGAAACAGTTTAACTTTTGTTGTGTTTTTCTTGTTAAGACTTTTGGGACGGTGTCCCCTTTTGGAACAATGTGTTTGGTTGTTTGTAATGATCGTACTCTTCTTTCTTGAATGGCGTTCATTGCATCTGTGACTTATTATGTCTAAGCATTCCTTTCTTTAGTTATAACTTTGTGCATGCATATTTTTCAACTTGTTCTCCTTTTCGATGATGCCAAAAGGGGGAAGTATAGTTTTGCAGAGATGCGATTACGTTTAAGTTGTCACAGAAAGCATGTGCTTAGGGGGAATTTCAGCCAAGTCCAAAGGACGCTAGTTAAAGAATCAAATAGGACTCACTTAAAGGAATGCGTTGCTTGTCAACTAAAGCTAAAAGAAAAACCAAAGTGTAGTCTCTCCTGCTAAAAGCTTTACTTCATATGTGCATTGCTTAAGGGAGTTTGTCATCATCAAAAAGGGGGAAATTGTTCGGACGATATTAAGGACGCCAGTCGTTAATATCTAAACCAATAATGATCGTCCCTTGTTTTGATAATGACAAACTCAAAGGTATTTGATAAGTTGTCCAAGTGTTGATCTCAGGTAAGTCCAGTGGACGCACATGAGCGAAAAGGACAACAAGTGAACGGCAGTCCCTAAGCTGTAGGGACGCACGTCATCAGAACCTCCAAAGCTGAACGTAATTGGCGAAGTTCCTGCGAGGATAGGACGACGCCCTCATCAAGAAGGGACGCGCACCAAAATACACTACTAGGAAAAGGATTTTTAACGACCAAACTATAACGACGAAGTGAAAAGTTTATCGTTAAAGGTACATGTACACCCTTTAATAACGAGAAGTTCAAATGTTGGTCGTAATAAACCTGAAAATAAAGTGCACTTAATTTTAATACCGTCGTTATTGTTATTGAACAAAACATTTTCAAAAAACTAAAAATTCAATACGTCGTTAATAGACTGAAAATATAGGCGGGTTACTTTGAAGGGCAAATTTTCCCAAAATTCCAAATTTACGCCAAATTAACCTAGGGTTTCGTCTCAACCTACGGTTTCCTATTTTCCCTTCCTTATTCCAAGGTGGTCAGCGCCAACACTGCCTTCCGAAACGGTACTTTCCCTCCCAAGAGGATTTACTTCGATAGCAACTCTAAATTGAGTGAGATCTCTGTTGGCGATGACCATGTCTGTGCGATCGTGAACTCCACCAATGGTGTCTTCTGTTGGAGAGGGATTAACGGCTCGATTACGCCGCCGGATGGATTTACCGGTTTCCGGTTGATCTCGTCTGGATTAGGGTTTTCGTGTGGGATTCTGATTGATAGTAGTATCAATTCTAGTGATTATGGGGGTAGGGTTTGGTGTTGGGGCTCGGATTCGGCTAGGGCTAATCGAGATCAATTTGGTAACTCTTCAATGTCATAGATTGTGGCCGATGGATCTCATGTATGTGGATTCAAGTCATCTGATGGATCTCTGATGTGTAAAGGGAGCAATAGCTCCGGTCAATTGGATTTCCCGGTTGGAGAATCATTCATTCAGCTAGCCCTAGGGTTGAATTTTACCTGTGGTATTAGGACATTGAATAGAACAGTGGCTTGCTAGGGTGGAGGAGGCCGTAATTCGAGCAATGCGATGGACGGAGTCTCGTTCAAATTGATCACAACAGGCTCTAATTTCATGTGTGGTTTGATTTTGAATAATTTCTCAGTGATCTGTTGGGGGCCTGGTTGGCCTGGTCATGGTAATCTTAGTGACAGTTCGTCTGTGTTCCTCCCTGGTTCATGTGTTTAGTCATCTTGTGGATGTGGTGTGTATCCTGAATCCCAAAGGCTTCGTTCTAACTCGGGAAAAATCTGCTTACCTTGTAGCTCCCTCTTTTCGCCGCCATCTCAGAGCCCAGTTCCTCCTTTGCGATTATTCCTCTTGGCACAGGGAATGACCTGTCTAGAAGCTTTGGTTGGGTAAGTTCTCAGCTGTGCTCCTATAATGTCTTGCTTGACTTGATTTTTCCTTTCCTTACATGAGTGTTCAATATTCCTAGGGTGGCTCTTTTCCATTTGCTTGGAAATCAGCAGTTAAAAGATCCCTCCATAGAGCTAGTACAGGTCCTATCTGCCGTTTGGATAGGTAGGTATTTAAATCCTTATATATGTGCTGCTCAGTAGCTGTTTTTCTCATCTGTTCGACGATCTCTTTTACAACTCAGTTGATTGCAACTTTTTGTCCTTTGGCCTAATATTTTCCTGCTATTTTGTTCTAGAATTTGCTTATGCACTGAGATTGTTTGCATCATTGGATTTTAATATATACGAATACAATGAATCTGAACAAGCCAAAAAGAAAAGATAAACTGAGTTCATATAAGGATTATAAGGTCAGTTGCCGGTAATTTTTATGCAAACTTGCTAACTTCAAGTGTATGAAAAGAGCAGAGACCTGGTATGTTTTTGGTGATTTCTGGAAATTTCTGGCAATTGATTCAAGATCTTCGTGAGTTATGATGCCATTAGACGCGATTGATCCATTTAAGGTCAGTTGCCGGCTTGTTCAGGCCATTTGATGCTATTGTTTGTATTTGCTCTTATGTTCTGAATGGTAATTTTTTTGGAATATCTGACGGTTGACATGTTTCTGCTGTACACTTCCTCTTCATTAAGTTTTAGGAATATCTGAAATATTAAAACATAAGAAAACCAGACCTTAAGTTACTTATGTGTTGTATTGTTATATGGTTGACTAAAAGTACATGATTCTTTGTTGATGTGTGGATGAGAGCACTATTTATGCCTCTTTGGTTAGTAGTAAAGATTGATAAGAAATAGAAAATTAAAGCGAGTAATGATTAGTATGAGGTGAGGTTAATTTTGGGATCTAAAGTTAATAATGGTGCTTTAAGAATCTAAAAGTTAATTACACTTCCACTAGTGCCGGTGATTACACTGAGCCACTGAGGAAATAAAAAATCCATCATGAATTAGTATAAATTATTTGCATTGTCAATGTAAACATTCTTTCTAGTTAGTTTTTTCCAATATGGAAGGAGGTTCAGCAACCTAATGCATTCATGAATGAAATATTAATTTGAGTAACAATTGAGAGGATTCCTAAAAAAACTTGGTTTGGAAGTTCTCTTCTTTATGTCTTGACTTGATTGTCACTTAGGAATGGGTAAAATTGATGAATGTTGGAAGATATGGTGCAAATTTGAGTTTAACATTGATCTGATATCTTATTGGACTACACATGGACACTCTTACACTAAGTAGATGACGATATATTGCAATATCTATATTGAAAACTCTAATATTGTCAGCTGAACCTAGAAGCACATGGGTTGAAGTATTACAGTTGCAGTTCAATTACATATTGATTGGACTTTGAATTATCTTGTTATAAACATTCTACAGGTTTTGATTTACTCTCCCAATGGAAGATGCCTTCACAAGTATCAAGCATATGAGAGCCGTCTAGGTGTCAAAACTGTTTCATGGTCTCCTTGTCGTCAATTTCTTGCAGTTGGTAGTTATGACCTAAGAGTTCTGAATCATCTCACATGGAAAATATTTGCTGAATTCACACACCTCTCAACTGTTCGCGCACCATGTGCTGCTGCTATATTCAAGGTCTTTTTCTCACTTCCCTATATGCTTATGATCTCCATCTTTTCTCCTATCATTTCAGATATAAATTTTTTGATGCTTAGTTGGTTTCTCTAATGCTAGGAAGTTGATGACCGTTACATATAGATGTTGTTGGATTATCCTTGAATGAAGATTACTCAAATGGCAATGCAGGTATGAACTTGTAAAATTTATCTTCTCTGAATCTCTGGCATGTAAAGTTGTAAACAATGGTATTATTACTCTTAGTTACTCTTTCTGTTCCTAGGCATGGAGCCATATTTTATGTCATCATAAGACAGAGGTAAGTAACCTTTCTCAATATGGACAATTAAGGTAAACTATTGTTGCTTATAGAAAAAGAGAAACTTGTTGTGAATTTCACTTTGTTTTGTTCTATTTGGTGAATGTATCTCTACAAGTCCTTTCAGTTCTTATATATATATTCAAGTGAAGATTGAAATATTATGATTTATGAGGGTGTATCATTTTGCACACTTAGCTAGCTTCCTGACTTGCTACGTCCATTTTGGAGTTTAAAATTTCAATGTCAGTTGGAGATCTTGTTTGGTCTTTTAGGGAAATATTATGTTTATAGTAGGTATATATTTGCTTTAAGTATCCAGATACTTTGAATTGTCTATATTCAAGATTAAATTGTCATTCTGTTTGTGTATTAATGCCTTGTCTTGTTTGTATTCATGATCAAGGTTACTCACTTATGTTTTCTTGTTTTGATTTTATAGGTACTTGAAGATGAGAAGCGCATTGTCCTGCATACATTGTCCAAATCTATTTTGTAGCCTATTAGAACATATAGATCTGCTTTTAGAATCAGAATATTAGATCATATCTTCATTTTATTTTGCTTTGGATTTATACAACAATTGTGAACTTTCAATGTGAATTGAATTTTATGATTATATAAATAGTTTTCAGAATTTATCTTTGATTTGTTTGGTTTTTTAAGCACTTAGATTAATTGTGAGAGTAATGCTTAATATCTCAATTCGAATAAACATTGTTGAGCCGGCATATATAACGATGAAAAATGTGGTCGTTAGTGTACAATATTTGGCCTATTAGAATATCTTTAACGAGGAATTATTTTGTCGTTATAGTTCATGCTTTTGTCGTTATTGATTAACTAACAACGACGAGTGCAAATATCGTCGTTAACCAATAACGATGACAAGACATGTCGTCGTTAATGCTTAACGATAAACATCCATATTGTCGTTAATGTTAACGACAAACAATAATCTCGTCGTTAATGATTAACGACGAACATGGTCGTTAAAACCAATAACGTCAAGACCTATTGCAACGAACAAACGACGAAATTTTTATCGTCGTTAATACCTTTAACGACGAGTTTTTTGACATTCAAGAACACAAACGAAGATCGAGAAGATCAAGTGAGCTTGAAGCTAGAGAAAGAAAGTCCAACCACATCAAATCCAAAACAAACCACAAATCAGTTAGAATTGTAGTTAGTCTCTCACAACGTACCGTGAGAGACGTGAGTGATAGCTTCCCTATAGCTAAGAGTGTTGGGTTACTTGTTTGGTTGACAGGAGTGTTACTAGTGAGACTAAGGACGGACGCTTAGCTCGGAGAAGTGTAACAACTCGCCTAAGTTGTAAGGACTCACTCTCAATAAGATAAGGGACGGCTATTGAAAATCCTCCAACGGAGGTAGAGGTTTACCCATAAGACTAGTTGGTCTTAGTGGGGTTCCTCCATAAATACTCGTGTCTATTCTCTTATCTTGTTTCTTGTTAAGTCTATTTTCCGCTGCACTAAAGGACGCCCTTAACCCAGTTAAGGACGCCTTCATTAATAGACTTACGATCCAACAGCTCATCAACAAAATATATACCTACCACAATACAGACGTGAAGCTCCCAGAAATTACGTTGACATGTACACCATGCACTCAACTACTATATTGATACTATTGTTCAACTCATCAACACTACTATTGACCCTAATATCAACTTCAACAAGGTTAAATCATACCTATCTATGCATAATTCCTTTGTTTGTAGCCAAGTTTTTTTTTTGAGCGTTTAAGCATATGTTTCTAGCTCCACAAAGTTCTCCCTAGCCATGTTAGGACTTAGATTGGTGTGGAAGATGATGTGGGATGATTTGGTTAAGTTTGAGAGATTATGAGAGGTAGTCAAGTATCTTAACTTTTGTTTTGAGTGTTTAAAGAATATTTGGCTCATTATATGCACATGAGAGATGAAAAGAGAAAGTGAGTGCTCAGTTACGAGGCGTTACCGAGCCTAAGGTGGTTGGTACAAGGGGCGGACCTGTGTTGAGACTATTGGTGATTTTATAAAAATAAATTAGTATTTTTATTATAGCATTTTCTTTGTACTAAATGTTTGTTCAAAACTCCCTTTTTGCGGTTATTAGGAAAAAAGTGTAAAGTTGATGAAAAAAATGATAAAATTGATGAGAATGTTGGATATGGAGGCTAATATATGAGATGAGATAGGGATAATTTTGTATTTTTGTAAAGATAAAAGTGATAAAGTTGATATAAATGCCCAATGGAGTAATATAGGAGATTGAATATGGGTAATATTGCAAGAAAAGTATGATATAAATGGAAAGATGGTAAAACCACACAAACAAAAGAGAAAGTCCGAAAAGGATTTAAGCAAATGTTAGGATAAGGACCCGATTGTCGAAACTAACACCAAATGTTAGGATAAGGCTTCACATAAGGAAATAAGCACCCCCAATTGTATTTTATGGCTATTTCACAATTTTTATTTGTTAATTTCAAATCTCATTAGGGGCTACAACCCCCTTTGGTGACTGAACAAGTCCGTCACTGGCTGAGACTCTAAATTATTTAAAGATATTCTTTTTTTTTAATCAGAAAACGGGGAGAGATCCCTGCGATTTTATTAGCTTAGAGAATTATGCCCAAAATGGGCTACACAATTGTTTGAAATGAGGCTCAAAACATCAGGAGCAGGATCATGAATAGCTAAAAAAGGAACATTAAAGTCAAGAGATAAGTTTGCAAGTTTATCAGCAGGTTTGTTTGCATCACGTCGAACATGGACTATTTTGATAGTGCAGGGATGCTCCCGGATCAAAGATCTGCAACGTAGGAGCAAGGATGAGTCACGATGGGGAGGTAGAGAAGCGGCTTGCAGCAGCTTCACCATCGGCAAAGAGTCAAAAGATAGCATCAAATTGGAGGTGGAGTGTCGCCTAGCAAGGCCAGAAGCGTGAAAAACAACAAGCAACTCAGCCAGAGACGCATCACAAGAGCCGCAAATGAAGGTGAAAGCTTCAATGAAGAAGCCAGCGCACTCACGGAGGATGCCTCAACCACCAGATGACCCAGGGTTTCCTTTAGAAACAGCATCAACATGCAACGAGAGACAACTTGTCGGAGGGGGCTACCAAGAACGAGAACCATCCACCATATCCGTGATTTGCTGAGCAAGTTATCCCGTTGGAGCCGCAAATGAAGGTGAAAGCTCAAACGTAGAAGCCAGCGCACTCACGAAGAATGCCTCCACCACCAGATGGCCTTGGGTTTCCTTTAGAAACAACATTAACATGTAGCGAGAGCCATCCACCACATCCGTGATTTGCTGAGCAAAAACACCAGCCCTGTTGATCTTAGCCGAGGACGAAATATAAGCATCAACAACAGTCACAACAATGTGAGATAGAGAGAGGTGATCATCTAGGCCTTCAAACGCCAATTTACTCCGAATTTTCCATGAGTACCAAACCATAGCCGCAAAGGTTGTGCTCCACTTATCCCTATTCATTATATTATCCCAAATCCAATCGGTGAAGACAGAGCAGGTGAAGAAAGAGGCCGGAAGAGCATGGCCAGCTAAAGCCATCCACACGTTTCGAATGGGAGTACAGTCCCGGAACAAGTGAGAGAGAGTCTCCGGTTGAGCACAACGTGGCAAGCATCAGATTGCGAAAAGTGGCGTCTGAACCTGACCTAGTTACACAAGACATCACCATGAGCAGCCAAAAATAAGAAGTCTCGCGCTCGCTGTTGGAATGGAGCTTTCCAGATGGCTGTCCATAGCTTTGAGAGTGCATTAAGAGCAGGAGGACGTAAGAGATTCATAGCCGATCCAAACGAGCAGCCTTGTAAGTGGTGAGAGTACGTCCTCATGGCCCAAGTCAATTAGGCCAAGTTTATTCACCTGATCAGCAAAAGATAACGAAGTAGAATTCGAAGCCTCCGAAGAATAGGTGCGTTCATGACGATGAAGGGTACGTGGTGTTGAAATCTCCTGCAACGAGCCACGGTTGATGGTTCCTGCTAGCAAAGGCCGCCAAAGATTGCCACAGTTCTACACGAGAAGAGGGAGTTGGGGAGGCATAGATGGAAGATAAAATTCAGGACTCTTCACCACAGCGGCAGGCCTCGACAATAATGTGTTGGAAGTGGAGAGAAATAGGGATGAGTACTACATCACTCGTACGTCAAAGCAACCATATACCTCCTGAAAAGTTCTCAGCTTCAACAGGAATCACCCCATCAAAACCGAGCTGTCTACAAACATGATCGGCGCGAACACTACTGATGCGTGTTCAACTAAAGCAATAATGGTGGGATCATGATGACGGATAAATTCTCGGATTGAAACGAGAAAATTGATGGCTCCGGCACCGCGGACATTCCAAATAAAAAAACTCAACTTATTCATATCAACCATTGATTTATTGATGGCAGAGAATAAAGGAAATTACGGATCAAAACGTTCAACCAAAGATCCTTGCGCGATCTCAGAGAGACGCTGTATAGCATTATTTGAAGATATTTTTATACTAGCCGATCGATGCAACAATCGAATTATAAGATTGAACATTTAAGAAAAAACTGGAATCCTGCTTCACATTACAAGACATGTATGCTACCCAGCTGGGTGTACGCTTTTGAAAAGAAAACCGAATATATACTTTTTTTTTGGTAGAAAGAAAACCGAATATATTTATACAAAAGGGTCTTGTACCAGAAATAAGTTAATACATAGGAGTATGTATTTTTAAATTCATATGGTTACGGTCTAAGCATTTGAGACATTGTTGGACGTGTCCGTGTTATATCTCCATCACGTTTACACCGTACTTGTTGTCACGGGAACCACATGTACATCGTTAAAAGGTTACGTGGAGCTACCTATCTCGAGTTTAGTAATAGTTGGTTACTTAATTAATCAGCGAATCAAGTCAGATATTATCACACACATACTCCGGTTAAACAACTAATTTAATAACTGATAAGGTCAATATATGCATCTGATCCGGCCTATGAATTTAACAATTAATTAAATAAAAACCAGCCAAAAATAAAGATCTGTATGGAAATTAGTGGATCACATTAATTAATTTACTTTACTTTTGTGGATTATAAACAATAAAAAGAAAATCATGCTACCTAGATTGATGATCGAAATTTTCGATCAAAAAAAAGATTGATGATCGAAATCAAAGTGTGGATGACCGGATTCGCTAATTTAAGTCATTAGTATTAGTATCAGAATGGCCTGTTGGAGGACATGTGTCTCATTAGTTGTTAATTTATAGTATTTGTTTATCTTGATTACGTCGTTAGCTAGGAAACAGGGTACAGATGGCTTCACAAACTTTTTTATTAGTTTTTTTAGGATGATGAATGATAGAGGTGGTGGCTTGTGTCGACTGATAATGGATTGCTTCCGATTACCATATAAATAAGGAGATTTGCGAAAATGCCCTATCCAGAAAAACAATTTGAAAAACGCCCTTTAAAATAAAAAATAGCGAAGCATGTTGTTTTGAGCGTTTTTGCAATAAAATTTACATTATTTTGTATTTTTCTTTTAAATAGAAGTTTATTACAACAACAACATTTACCCAGGAAAATCCCGCAAAAGCGGGATCTAGGGGGTCAGCATGGGGACATCTCAAGATGGGGTCATCTCAGATCATTATAATTACATTAAAAATATTTATCCATAAATTCTAGAAATTCATTTTAAATACAGAATTGAAAAATGGAAAAAGAAAAAGAAAATATAAAATAAGAAAATAGTTTTGAAACATTGAAATTTTTTGGAAACAATGAGATATTGTAGAAGATATGGTGGAAGATATTTTTTGAAAATATAAAACATAAATACATGTGAATCATTATTATCTTCGTTTCAACATTGATCGTTATTATCTTCGTTTCATCACGAAGTAGGGTGAGATTCATCCTGTCACCCTCAGTAAACATCTTGTCATACACAACGAAATATCATGTCACCCTTTTGTAAATACTATCATTTTTTTCGTGTTAAAAACATGTGTTTCTTCTAAAAAACATTTCTTTTTCTCATCTTTCACTAAAACTTATTTCTAAATACAAAATTGAAAAATACAAAAGAAAAAGAAAATATAAAACAAGAACATAGTTTTGAAACATTAAGATTTTTTGGAAACAATGACATATGGTGGAAGATATTGTGGATTATATTTTTTGAAAATATAAAACATAACTACATGTGGATCATTATTATTTTTGTTTCGACATTGATCGTTATTATCTTCGTGATTATCTTCGTTATTAACTTCGTTTCATCACAAAGTAGGGTGAGACCCTCTTCCGTGTTGTCCCTTCGCCTAGAAATCACTCAACTGCTCGCCCGCTTCCGAGTGCGCCATCGTTCCGACTGACTTCCAGGACCAAAAGGTACCCTCTAATTTTGTGGTCTTGTTAGGTGTTGGTGGAGGGGCTGGGTACAGAGGTAGTTAGATGAAGGGAGGATGAGTTCTTGTGAGTCAGCAGATGTCAGTTGTTTTGCAAGGGGTCTCAAAGCAACAGCCTGATTACACTCTAATTTTGTGGATACCATATACCCAGCCGCAATACAAACACATAACGAGACCTCAATACACTCTAATGCTGTGGATACGATATACTCCAAGGGGTCATCATTCCTTCCTCCTTCTAACGACCTCTGTACTCAACCTCAATACAGACACATAACAAGACCTTTCCGCCACTAACAAGCATTGGGCCTTGTTTGACTTTGAATCCTTTCTTTTCCCGTGATATACGATATACCCTCTGACCTTAAGACCTTTCTGCTGAAATATGTCATGAGATATAGTGTTTTTTAGTTTCTTTTATGATTCAGGGTATAAGCTGAAAAATTGTGTGGTTGATTTTGTCAGTAGATTCAACTCAATGACAGTAATTCTATGCACTATGTTAGGGAAGTGGTACTTTCCATGCTTATTTATTGATCTATGATTCATTAATTAGAGTAGCATAACAACCTAGTTTGAAGCAACATAGAGATAAAGTAGCAGCTTGTTGTATTATACATTACAAAGTCGGCTTCTTTTGCTCTTTGTACTTGAATGTCAATTATGCCAATTAGGGTGCTTTATTAAAAGGAAGCAGCACTAAAGTAACGGTGTAATATACATTACAAAGTCAGTTGCATGAATAATTAATTCAATAGCTATGTTGATAGCTCAGTTTAGTGTTGCTTCCTTTGTAATCAAGAAATGAATGGCTTAATTTGTAGATAGCTCAGTAGGATGCATGAATGATTAATTCAATGGCTATGAATAATTAATGCAATGATTAATAAAAAGTCGGCTTCACAACCTGTTACTTGTCTCTAATCATACAAAACTGTTCCCATTTTGTTTGTTTATTTCTTAATCAAGAAATCTCTATTGGCAAATGGACATTTTTGTTGGCAGTTGCATCATGTGAAATTCATGTTTCTCATTCTACCAGGTTGTGAAGCCTCTTCTTAACAAGGAAAAAAGTTCAAGTGTTGTCAGGATGAGCTTTTGAAGGTAAGGACTCGTATCACATAGTTAGCATTTAGGCACTACACATTATTGTTGAGAATGACTGAGTAGGGACATTTGAAATGACTTTATAGGAGTTCGAAGCTCAGTTTCAATGCAAATTATAGTACTTGAAAACATAGCACTGCATTTAACTATGGCCACACGGAGAATTCTTGTGTCACACAAGTGTCATGCCAACTTTAATAGAATAATATTAAAGTGTAGATAGTGGGTGATAGCTTCAATAAAGTGCTTTTGAATTTATCTATATCCCTAAAATTCATAATTCTGGTGGGTAACCGAAGATATAGGGTTGGGCGGGTCCAACTTAGGTTTGTGTACATGAGACTTAATGGGACTTCCATTTGGGCCGAAATTTATGGATCAACTTCACATTTTTTTTGTTAACTTTGGGTTTTAATTTATTTTAGCCCATAAACATACCTGATAGTTTTAAGCCCTAGACCAATTTAAGTGCTATTTTAACTTAACAAATTTTCCACCCTTAGAGCATTTTTATTGCTGATTGAAGGCAACGAATAAAGAGAGTATTTAACCTCCATTATAAGTATCGATTTCTCTTGATTGAAGACAACTGTTTTAGTGCGATTTTTAACTTAATTTTTTTCGTCAAAGTTAATTTAAAATAACTGAGTTACTAACCTCCATTATAATTGTTTTAAGTACAATTTATATTGCCCTATGATTTTAAGCGTGATAAGTGTTTAAGTCCCTCGATTTATGCATGATACGTAATCTTATGCCAAAAAAAATGCAAGTAATAATATGACATTTATTTTTTCCAAAATGATATATATTTTATCTAAAGTAGCACATTTTTCATATCTTAGACATTTATTCTTCATATATCATACTTTGTGCATAATTAATCCTTTGGGCTGATGGGCTTGGTAGTTAGGCCTTATATTTGGGCCGATTATTTGCCTCCCTACAGTTAGAATTATAACCATGGTGGTTAATTCTAAGCGGTTACAATTCTCCTTATTGATTATAAACGTGATCTTTTGGTGTCTTTTGACATCCAACGTTTTTTACTTCAACATAATCAAACAACCATGTCGATGGATGACTCATGGCATGATGTGAATGACTCACATATAGAAGAAGTCGAGGGTCCGTTGCTACCGTATATTTTCTACGAAACACTTGATGAATCATATGTGGAGATGCAAAAGCATCAACAACAAGTGGAAGGTTTGATAATCAGGTTCCCTAGCCAAGGCTTCTTACAAAAGGAAGTTCCAGGGCAGGATGTCCTCACCCTTGGCGATGACATGCTTGTTAGAAGGTTTTGTGGATTTTCGGACCATGTAGAAGTCATGTATCCCGTCCATTATGAAGAGAGATCCGACGGTTTCCATCCGGGCTGGGTATGTTTGCCATTATATCCCTTTTCTATGGGATTTCAATTTCCTTTTCCACATTTCACTAGGGATTTCTTGAAAGTGTTTCGTCTATCTCCCGCTCAACTTACGCCTCAAACATGGCGTATACTATACTGCATAGAATATGTGACTAACAGTATGCATGAGGGTTATGAGATTGCCGATCTCATGAGTTGTTATGATATTGAGTATGCCAACCATGGAAGAATATCACTCGTAAGTAAACCGGGAAAGGCTCCTCTATTTCATGGTACTAGTTATCGTATTCCACCGAATTGGTGCTCCAAATATTTTTTCGTTCGCATATCTTCTCTAGGTATGCATGAGGATTGGAGTTGGTTGCACAATAGATGGAGTATAGATGGTAATGTCTATATCACTTTTAATGCTAAGTATTATCCATACTTGTTAATGTGTACTTGCTAATGCATGAGATCGTATTCTAGATCGGTTCAGTAATGTAAAATGAATGATATCGTGTTGTATATTGCAGTTGCACTTTCAAGGCGTGTGGAAATGTTAGAGGATTGTGGCGCTGTAACGTCGATGCTCCTTGCCATGTCGGACGGCGAAAGGACGTTTCCAATGCAACCCATGAATGAATTTGCTTTGTTGAAGGATTTTTAACTTTGGTTGTGTTTTTAGTTTAGTTCGAACAGTTGGTCGTTTGGATATTTGTTTTTCGGTTGAATTTGGTCGTATGGATATTTGGTGTTTGTATATTTGATGTTTTAAATTGAAATGCATGATATGTTGTGTGGATATATCGTATATTGATTTAGGGCAAAGTGAGTATAAATTGCTACGTTAAATACGTCCTAAATTGCAGCATATGTTATCGTAGTGCTGCATGTGGGCTTTATAGTTATCGTGGGCTAGGCTATGGCATGACCCAATACTTAATCTGAAGCCTTTGTGTTTACCAATGGCCTAATAGTGTTATCTAGCCTTCGTTTTTTAATATCATGAATTTATTGTATTTTTTTTTATCAAGCATTGATTGTATCTTTACCTTATTAATCAAATGCCACTAGTTTTTTTATTTGGCTGGTTTTGTATCTTATTTCATTTTTTTTATTTGGCTGGGTTTTGTATCTTATCAAGCATTGATATGTCTTGGCTGAATTTTATTTATATTTATAGATTATAACACACATTGAAATAAGTATAACCTAGAAATAAACATAGTAAAGCTTAGGATAACATACATTAAACTTAGATAAAATGAAGCATATGATAACATACATTAAAATTAGATAAAATTACCCATTATGGATAACATACATTAAACTTAGATAAAAAGAAACTTGAAATACAAAAGATCCATTATGGATTACATGAGCTTCTTCATTTAACTTAGCATAATGATTAATAAAATAAAATACAAGACAAATGATACTTGAACTATTCTATGCACAAAGGAGGTTAGCTCCTTCAGATCACGCTTAATAGCTTGGATATCATCTCGATAAGCACCAAAGTGTTGGGCCTCGTCTATAGCGTTGGAGCCATCTAACCATTTGAAGAACCCAGAATGGTCACATTTGAAGAACAAACGATTCGGGTTTTTAGGTGACTCGGATATGCGAATTGTAGCTTTAGTTGGTGGATTGCAGTTACAATACGCATTCTTTGGTCTAAATGGAGATCTGGTACTTGATGATGATCCTTGATGATCCATCCTCGAAATAACTCGAGCAAAATCTACACAAATTGGAAAGATTAGAACATCGATTAAGAAAAAATAAAGAGGGATTGAAGAAATTATAGATTTATTTGAGGAAGGATTTACACATTCAATGAAATGAAAAATGGATTTTTGGCTTGAGAGGCAATTGAAAGTTTGAAATTTTCGCTTGAGAGAGAAGTGAAATTTTGAAAATTTTGAGCTGAAGGATTGATTTGATGAATACTCGAAATCTCTTTGAGTGTTTTAGAAGGAATTGATTTGTCTTGATTATTGTGTCTCCCGCCAATGCATGTGTCCCGCCAATGCATGGCTTCATTTTCCCAACATAAAGTGACATTGAATGCACCAGGATTATTTACAAACAATATTGTATTTTTGATTTCGTTTTAGGCTTTAGAGAGTTTAAAACCTGCATAAATCCATTTATAAACAATATTGAACTAATGTTGTGATTGCCAAATCAAAAAAACTATGGAGTTATATTTTAATTTTATTATCAATATTTTATCAAAGATAATCAAACAACGTTTTTTTTACATTCTATTTAAAATATTGGTATTTTGGGATCATATAAAACACTACATTAATATTAGTATTTTACATTCTATTAGTATTTTTTTTACATTCTATATGCAAAAAAATAGTATTTAAGCCTTTTTGAGGATTATTTATAAGAAATATTGTATTTATAATTTCGCTTTAGGTTTTAGATCATTTTATTTGATAACCAACATATATAGATCGGATCGTACAATCGATTTACGACTTTAGGGTCGTAGAATCGTTGGAATCGGAGGATCGAGTCGGGATTCGGATAACATCGTTTACAAGGACTAAGCCATAAGCTCTATAAGCCCTATAAGCCCTATAAGCCCTAATTAAAAGGTAAATTACTTACAAATCAACATAGATCGAATCGTTAAAATCGTAACCAAAATTGATCGGATCGTACAATTGATTTATGACTTTAGGGTCGTAGAATCGTTGGAATTGGAGGAACGAGTCGGGATTCGGATAACATCGTTTACAAGGACTAAGCCATAAGCCCTATAAGCCCTAATTAAAAGGTAAATTACTTACAAATGAACATAAATCGAATCGTTAGAATTCGTAGCCAACATAGATCGGATCGTACAATCGATTTATGACTTTAGGGTCGTAGAATCGTTGGAATTGGAGGAACGAGTCGGGATTCGGATAACATCGTTTACAAGGACTAAGCCATAAGCCCTATAAGCCCTATAAGCCCAATAAGCCCTAATTAAAAGGTAAATTACTTACAAATGAACATAGATAACCAACATAGATCGGATCGTACAATCGATTTTAAGGTTTGAATCGTTATAATGGCTTTAGGGTCGTAGAATCGCTAGAATCGATTTATGACTTTAGGGTCGTAGAATCGTTGGAATCAGAGGATCGAGTTGGGATTCAGATAACATCGTTTACAAGGACTAAGCCATATGCTCTATAAGCCCAAATTAAAAGGTAAATTACTTAGAAATCAACATAGATCGAATCGTTAGAATCGGAACCAACATAGATCGGATCGTACAATCGATTTTAAGGTTTGAATCGTTATAATGGCTTTAGGGTCGTAGAATCGCTAGAATCGATTTATGACTTTAGGGTCGTAGAATCGTTGGAATTGGAGGATCGAGTCGAGATTCGGATAACATCGTTTACAAGGACTAAGCCATAAGCCCTATAAGCCCTAATTAAAAGGTAAATTACTTAGAAATCAACATAGATCGAATCGTTAGAATCGGAACCAACATAGATCGGGTCGTACAATCGATTTTAAGGTTTGAATCGTTATAATGGCTTTAGGGTCGTAGAATCACTAGAATCGATTTATGACTTTAGGGTCGTAGAATCGTTGGAATCGGAGGATCGAGTCGGGATTCGGATAACATCGTTTACAAGGACTAAGCCATAAGCCCTATAAGCCCTAATTAAAAGGTAAATTACTTTCAAATCAACATAGATCGAATCGTTAGAATCGGAACCAACATAGATCGGATCGTACAATCGAATCAACACATGGATGTAATATTTCGATTTTTTACAAAATATTTCGATTTTTATTTTATTTGATAAAAAATTGGAAATTTGGGGCATGAATGTAATATTTTTAAGCACCATCGCAATATTTTTTGCCATTTTTGCAAATCGAAAAAAAGGTCATATTTGCAAACTAATTAACAAATAGTGGCATTTGGTACTAATTCCTCTAAAAAAAAAAGACATTATGATTCTCCAATGACCACCCTCCCAATATTTAGGAATTTGGAACCTGCGTTAATAAATGCTTGTCAGGCCATTTATTCCAATTGTCATTATCTTTCATTTTTTAGTAAAAGGAAATCAAACTTCTTCCAAGCCATTTCAAGAAAAAAAAAATCATGTGCACGACAAGCCCTAAACCCTAAGTTAACCCTAAGCCCTAGACCCTAAAACCCTAAGCACTTAACCCTTAAACCCCTTAACCCTTAATGACAACTAGATCGAGGAACTCCCTAGATCGATCATACACAAAATTGTGAAAACAATCTTAGGCTAGCGACATTATATATATTGTTAATCAAAACTATATCATACACGAAATTGTGAAAGAAATATTATAATAGTGACATTATACATAGTGACATTATAATCAGTTACTTTAATTCGTGTTTAGATTGAGTCAGTTTAGGGTTGAGTCAATTTTTTTAATTTTCGATTGAATCTGATTTTGGTTGAAATGGTTTTCGGTTGAATGATAATATCGACTTATCTACTATAATACAGTATAAATCGGAACGAAGTCTTTGTTAAAATTTGCGCCACGTCTTTGTTAAAATTTTGCATTGATTCTCAAAAAAATAACTTATATTTATCTTCTTGATGTCTTATCCGATTTCCTTATGCATACTTAATATCTTACTCAATTATATATCACGAAAAAGTGATTTTCTTTTATATTCTTTACAATTTTTTCTTATTAATTAGTATACATTTTTGTCATTATTGAATCTTGAAGAATAGTGAAAATGTTTCGCATGTGTCAATAGTATATTCATTAATAATATAAATTTGAAATTTTGAATAGAACTATTTTAGAATTAAAATTGTATGAATAAAAGTACATGTATAGGTCAATAGGTTCGGACTTTGGTCTATCGGTTCGGACTTTGGTCTATCGGATTTGGATTATAAGTTCCCGAGTTAAAAGTGTATTCGTATCAATCGGCTTTGGATTGTTTCGGGCTAAAAGTGTATTCGTATCAAAACTCGATCTCAAATCGGTTAATACTGTTTTATATTTACATTACACGTACATGGTACGGGGTTTGTACTAGTGTTCGGGTTCTTTCGGATGTCGGGTATAATCGGCTTTGGATTCTTTCGGGTTTCGGATAGAAATCGGTCAGGTATTTTCGGCTCGGGTTATTCAGGTTTCGGTTTGAAACCGGTTGTTTATACATGCATCCGGTTTAAATTAGGTCGGATTGAGTCTATTTCGGTCGGTTCTCGAAACGGATTATTCGGTCGGTCTAGAAACATAACAATATATAAGAATGAATGTTCAAACTTTAGTATTTGGTTAGATTAGATTCCATAGATTGATCACTCAAAAATCCATTTTTCATTGTTAACTTGCATTTCCAGCAAAATATTTAAAAAATGTATGTTCACTTGCATTTACAATGTACCGCTTAAAATGAATTGATCACTCTAACTATATTAGTTATGTTTACATTTCAAATGAGATTATCTTTTTTCGGCCAAAATAAAACCCATTTACAATGTACCACAAAATTGTCCGTTTAACTTCTCTAGAAATTACGGATAAATAAAACCCATTGACCTTGAAATTTCTCACACTCATCCATTGAAAACACTCTGACTCACAATTTCTTGAACCTTCTTCCCAATTTCTTCCTCTGAAATCTCGCTCGTCCGAATCCGCTCACGAATATCTCCGCCGGTGAGTTTTTTTGTAATTTAATCCGATCACCCGAAAGCCTCAAGGTTTAATTTGGATTTCGAGTTGGAAAATCGTTTTTTTTTGTAAATCCGATCACGAACAGTACCCTGTTCTTTGATGCTAGGGTTTCAAGAACAATGGAGTACTATACAGAAACAGATGTGTTCAAACATTCAGCCACCGAAGATGGTAAGTGATGATGTTTTGATTACGGTTTAATGATTTGTGAGTTAGGATAATTAAACCCTAATTAAGCCCTAATATGTTAACGGAAGATTCGGCAGATTCAGGGAGCGATGGTGGTAATTCGTCATCGTGGACGGACTCATCCGACGATGGCCCGTCGTCCGACGATTATTCCGTCGGGTATCCTCTTCAAGATTCCCCGAGAAGTTGCTCGACAGATGAGGACGACTCCGATGACAATCCCTCCGATTCCGACGACTCTGACGGAATATCATACTCTAGCGGTGATGACGAGAGTACAAGGGACTCCGAGGACTCCACATCCTTGATATACAACCCACCACACTTCATCGTGAGAGTCGAAAGCCGACATCTTGTTCGGAACAATGGAATTGTAAGGTTTTTCAAACTCAGTGTATAGTAATCCATTGTTAGAATCTTGTTTAACTAACTTTATACACTTTTTTGCAGCGTGTACCTTCCGAGTTTGCAAGAAAATTCTTGCCTGCTAAGTCGACAAGGGCCAAGAACATGATTCTGAAAACGGAACATGGATCGTTTGTCGTTCAATACCGGTTCCACAAGAGGTTTAAAGGCTGGGCTGCGGAACTCGGATTGGGATGGGAAAGGTTTGATCAAACCAACAAGCTTCATGTTAACGTTAGATTGGATTTCGAGTTGGACAATCTCCTCAAACAAATCTACCGAGTGAAAATCATAAGGTTTTTTACTATACAACATATTGATCATCTTTAGCTAATGTTGTTATGAAATGTGGAATTACTCTAATTTTTATTTCATATGTGGTAACTTAGGTGAAATGGGAATGGTGGAATGGTGGATGGTGCCAAGGTGGTCCTCTCAAGTGGTTTTTTGTTTGTAACCTCATGGTAGATTTGTTTGAATGGACAATGTGTTTGGATTTGGTGCGTTTTGTCGCTGGTTTGTTATGACATTAATGGTTGTTTTTTGGTTTATAGTTTGTTATCATTTACCATGAATTTTGTGGATGTAAGGACATGGTTGTGAACTTGTGATGACATTAATGGTGGTTTTTTGGATATGGATTCTTAGGTCAAAATTAAATGCATTTGTTACATACACTATATGAAATTATGAATTCTTAGGTCAAAATTAAATGCATTTGTTATTGTAAAACACCTGAGTACAAACTTAGGACTTATAATAACTTATGGTCAAAATGATGAAACTTATAGTGTAAGTTTAAGTTTAAGTTGTACTACTTGTGATACAAAAACAATTACAAAAAAAAACACAAAATATATTAGCACTAGTGGAGTAATGATAACACCTACAATTATAGTTGTTTTGGAAACCGGCTGTAATTAATGCATGACTTGTGAATTGGGCAAAGCTTGCAAACGCATGATACTCAAATTTGGGTAATTAACAAGTTCAAATTAAAGTAATTTGGGCAATTTATATCAAATTTGGGTAATTCAAATTTTGGTGAAAAGTTTGGTAATTCAAATTTGAGCAATCTTAATTCAAAATTTTTGCTCAAAATAAATATTCAAGTATTCGTAAGTGCATGAACATTGACAAGTTTGGTAATTAAAAATTAATAGAAATTCTAAATATTTCCATGCTTATAGCCGAAATTAAAGAAACCAAATACTACAACAAACGCCATTTATAGAGTTAATGAGTACATCTACATTGTTAGGCGAAATTGGAGGTTTTGGTTTTGACATTGGGCCGCCCGTTAATGATGACAGTTGCAGTAAGATTTCTTCTATTGTAAGTGCATTTGTTTTTTTCTTTTGTTTTTATATTAGCTAATCACAAAATTGTAGTTGAGGTCCGACAAAAACATTAAAAATAGTCCTATGGTTTTAATAAAACAAGGCTTAAACAATCCAAAGACAAACAAGTAAAAAAAATATACGCTCAGGAAAAAAAATATAAAAATACGGTGATATACAATTAATTAATTCTTGAACAAAAAGTATTAGTATATGGTGAGAGAAAAAAAAGGACATGGAGATTCATACCTTACAAATATGTCATTGGTGTTGATGTATTGATTATATAGTAAAATATGACTTAGGTCCAAATGCATGTCTTATGTTTTTAATAAAACAACTTAAACAATGCAAAGACAAATCGTGATATACAATTACTTAAAAGGGTGATTTTTACCCTTTTTATAATTCGGTCATGCATGGTGATTTTCGCATGCAAAGGTCAAAATCATATGCATGGTGATTTTTACGTTTTTATATGGTGAGTGAAAAAAAGACATGCATGGTGATTTGTACCCTTTTATTTATAAATCGGGTAAAAATAGACGATCTCGAATTCGAGCTCGAACTCGATCGAGCTCAATATTTTGTTTGGGCTCGGTTCGTTTAAGTGATCATCGAGCTCGAGCTTGGTTCACAAACCGTAAATGTAGTTATTATTATAAAAATCTATAATACATTACATTTTGTAATCTTAATCTGTTAGGTCGACCCGAGCCCGTACGATAACCTGTAAAGACCCGACCTTAATTGACCTATAACCCGATTGACCCAAACCCACACTCAATCCGAACCTTTTGTAATGTTTTATGTGATGGGTTCACTCTATCCTTATTAGGGTTTTAGTTTCTATTTTTGGTATGCTTATTATGGGCCCTTAGGACACACAATACAAAAATAGACATGCATGGTGATTTTTACCTTTTGGAGTATAAAACCATCGTTAGAATCGTAACCAAGATAGATCGCATTGTAGAATCGTAATCAACATATGTTAACCAACATTGATTGGATCGTACAATCGAATCAACACATGAATGCAATATTTCAATTTTTTTAAAAAATATTTCGTTATTTATTTTACTTGATAAAAATTAGTCATTTTGGGCATGACATTATGATTCTCCAATGATCACCCTCCCAATAAATGCTTGTCAGGGCCAATTATTTCATTTTTCATTGACTTTCCTTTTTTAGTAAAAGGAAATCAAACTTCTTCCAAGCGATCTTCAACCCAAAAAAGAATCATGACCCAAAAAAGAATCATGTGCACGACATGAATCCAAGCCCTAAACCCTAAATTAACCCTAACCCCTAAACACGAAATTTACCCTAAACCCTAAATGAACCCTAAGCACTTAACCCTAAATCCCTTAACATTATGAACTGCATAACAAATACGTAGGACGATTTCACTTTGCAAAATGCATTTCATCAAATAAATGGATTTAACCTAGCATGTTTCACCTTAATAAGGAGACAACACATTCATTATAAAATTGTTATTCAAAACTAGATCATACACGAAAGTGACGAAATTGTGAAAAGAATCTTATAATAGTGACATTATAATCTAATTTTGAGATAGTGAATCAATCTAATTTTGAGTGAACTATATTTGAAATAACATAATTTTTTCCTCCATGCTTAAGTCGTACAACATAAGCATATACCAATGTAATGATATCAATATATATGAGCTCTTATACATTCTCAAAATCATATCCATTTTAATTATCAAGGTTGTCAGATAACCTAAATTGTTTTTCGGGTCTCGGTCGGTGCGCGAAACGGATAATTCGGTCGGCCTCGAAACATAATAATAACATAATAACATATAAGAATGAATTCAAGTGGACTATTAATGCAAAAAATTCAAAACTTTGCAAGTATGCTAGATTAGATTAGATTTCATTTATATTGATCACTCAAACTCCATCCAAAAATTGATAATGTATGTTCACTTGCATTTATAATGTACCACTTAAAATGAATTCATCACTCAAAACTATCATAAGAGAATAGATTAATATACTAATTATATTGACATTTTTTTTTCGGTTGAATATATTGACAGTAAAATAAACGGAGTTAAAAAATGTATATTTTGACATTAACATTGACTCCTCAAAAAGTACACTCCCCTTGCCGTCAAAACACTCAAAACACCCAATTCCTTCCTCCTTCTTCCCAATTTCTTCCTACCCCTTCCAAATTTCTTCCAAATTTCATCATCCGTGACCAGAATCGAATTTAGATTACACTGCTGGTGAGTTCTATATTTGTGATGGCTTTAATTTCGTTATCGTTTAATATTCTGTGACAAATGGCTTTAATTTCTTTACCCTATTCTTTGATATATGGAAGGTTTCAAAGACAAATGGAGAACAATAGAGAGGTGATCAATCACTCGGGAACGGACCCCGGTTAGTGATTATGTTAGTGATTAGTGATTACATATTGTTTAGGGCTTTAGGGTTTCTTGATTTTGTTTAGGGTTTCTTGATTTTGGAATTATGCTAATCCTAATATGTTGTGTGTTTATCGTTGTTGTTAACGACAGATTCAAGTGATAATAGTCATCCGTCGGCACACCCGGAGACATCTCTTTCGTGTTATTCATTCATGCGAGGACTGGATTCCAATTTTGGCGGATATGATACAGAGGATTCAGTGGAGTGTCAAGGATATGGATCTATTAAAAGTTCCTCTGATTCGGCCACTGTTGATGAAGAAGAAGAGTCGGCCACTAACGATGAAGGAGATTCGGCCACTGATGATGAAGAAGGAGAGTCCGACGGACGTGATGTAATCTCCTACTGCAGTTCTCAAGATTTTGGAGCCTCCGAGTCCGACAGCTCCAAATCCGACGTCGATAACAGACGAAAATTTACTGTTACAGTCCGATCCAACAATCTTATCGGCCACTATGGAATTGTAAGTGATGTGGTATTCATTAATTCAGTACATATAATCCAAACACATAACTATTATTAATGATCGAGTTTTATTTGTTTTGGCAACTCCTTGTTGCAGAATATCCCGATGGATTTTGCAAGACGATTCGTACCTGGGAACATATTCTGAAGCATGAGCATGGAACTGAGAACATGGTCTGGATCTTTTGAAGTTTATTACCGGTTCATTAGGTATAGGGGCGGGTATCTGCTGGGATACGGATGGAAAGCATTGTTGCAAACAACAGCCTTCGAGTGAACGATCGATTGGAGTTCATCTTGGATAATCCCGCTAGACAGATATACCATGTGCAAATCAAAAGGGTTTAAATTGGAATGGTGCTATGGTGGTGGTGATTGTGAAGGGTTTAATTTGATTGTCTTGTTTAAGTTTGAAGTACTTTTGAATGGTTTTTGTGTTTGTAACTTGATTGACAATGCCTTTCCTTGTTGGTAAGGACCTCTGGTTGTGGTTTGCCAGAATTGACAATGTGTTTAATTTTGTCCTTGTAAGGACATGCTTGTGATGACATTATTGCTGGTTATTTGGATTTGGTTTGTTATCACTTTATATGTTTCTTCTAAAATGAAGTCATTAATTTGGTTTATAGTTGTTCATATTTATTCATAAGTGTTGTTCTTTACTTTCCAATAAAAATTATATGCGTACAATAGCAAGTTGATATTATTCTTTCTTTTTTCGACCAAAAAAAATATTATTCTTTCTTTCAAAAAGTTAACAATTTTTTTTATTTAATACTGTATAAAACATAATTAAATAGAAATTTGGCCCAATACAAATGCTCAATATTGAACAAAAAAATTACATTCATCAAAAAAATTACGGCTACAGATTATAAGGATTCAATACATAAATTTTGTAAGGCAATTTAAATTAGATTAGAAGAAGTTGAAGAAGTTGAAACTTATTGTGTAAGTTTAAGTTGAAGATTATTTTTGCGGTACAAAAATAATTACCATAAAAAATAAGCAAAAAAAGTAGTACTAGCTAATAATGATAACACCTACAATGGTAAGTGCTTTGGAAACCTGCTATAATTAATGCATGAATTGTGCATTTGGAAAAGCTTTCACACGCGGGATTAGACATTTGGGTAATGAACAAGTTAAAATTTTGGTAATGCTTGAGTGGGCAATTTAATTCAAATTTGGGTAGTTCAAATTTGGCTAATTGAATTCAAAATGTTTGCTGTAAATACACAATCAAGTTTGGTATTTCAAATTTTGGTAATTCAAATTTGGCTAATTTAATTCAAAATGTTTGCTCAAAATACACAATCAAGTTTGGTAATTCAAATTTAGTACATATACTAACTTTTTTAATGCTTATAGCAGAAATTAGGAAAAGACACCAAATACTACAACAAAGGCCTTTTAATCCTTTTGTAGACTTAATGATTACATCTAGATTTTTAGGTGAAAATGGAGGTTTCCAAAACACATTGGGCCGCCCGTTAATCATCACACAGCTTCAGTGATTTCTTAATATCTTCTCTTTGAAATGCATTTGTTTTTTTCATTTGTTTTTATACGGATATCAAAACGATTGTGTTGAGGTCCCGCAAAAAATTAATAATAGTCCTATGGTTTTAATAAAACAAACAAGACTCCAACAATCCAAAGACAAAGAAGTAACAAAATAATCTATCGTCATGTAAAATCTATAGGACATGGTGATTTTTACCGTTTTAGTATTTCATTAGTGTTGGTGTTTTCATTATATAGTAAGGTGGATATGTAAATGATTATAGACTTAAGTCCAAATGCATGGCCTATGGTTTTAATAAAACAATACTTAAAAGGGTGATTTTTACCTTTTTATACTTCGGCCATGCATGGTGATTTTCACACTCAAAGGTCAAAATCATATGCATGGTGATTTGTACCCTTTTATTTATAGATCGGGTAAAAATAGATGAGCTCGAACTCGATCGAGCTCAATATTTTGTTTGGGCTCGATTCGTTTAAGTGATCATCGAGCTCGAGCTTGGTTCCCAAACCGTAAATCTAGTTATTATTATAAAACTATATAATAAATAACATTTTGTAATCTTAACCTGTTAGGTCGACCCGAGCCCGCACGATAACCTGTAAAGACCCGACCATAATTGACCTATAACCCGATTGACCCAAACCTGCACTCAATCTGAACCTTTTGTAATCTTTTATGTGATTGGTTCACTCTATCCTTATTAGGGTTTTAGTTTCTATTTTTGATATGCTTATTATGGGTCCTTAGGACACACAATACAAAAATAGACGAGCTCGGACTCGATCGAGCTCAATATTTTGTTTGGGCTCGGTTCGTTTAAGTGATCATCGAGCTCGAGCTTGGTTCACATATGAATAGTCGGACGATCTTGTTAACGAGCATGCATATTAATGTAGTGATTATAGTGCATCCTCGGCTTAACATATGAATAGACGGTTGCAACAATGAATCGATCAATCGACCTCTTTACTAATCCACCTCATACTATACAATTCAATTAATAGAAAGCATGAGTATCTATATATACACTAGTGTTTGAATGAATGACTCCATGATAAGTCTAATGTAATTTCTATCTTTTTCACCTATTGTCTATCTTTTTCACCTAATTGCTAAGAAATTTCTTTTGTAAATCAACATTATGTAAATAAATTCATTTATAAATTTAATTCTTTTGCTGAAAAATTTCTTTTGTAAATCAACATTATAATTATTTTGTTAAACTTATTAGTCAATTTGACTTACTTTGGATTGTATTTATGTAAATATATCCATTTATAAATTTATTTTGACGTAACACCATATTGTATTTCTTATAAAGTTAGGACTTACCAACAAAAAATTACTAAACCAACATATTAATTGTGAACCATAACGTGGACGGTAATTATGAACATGAAGAATAAAGAGGGATTCCAAATTGCCAACTGCTCCTTTAGTCCTAGCAGATAAAAAAAATTAAAAAAGTATAATCTTCCCTCTTCTCCCTTCACTTCACATTTCAGTAAATTCAATGCCCTCTTGAAAGCTCCAGAGAAAAAGGGAAGAAGAAGTTTTGAGGAAGCTATCGCCCATCGCCGAGTTACCATCCACTTCAACCCAAAGGTAAGTATTATTTCTTAATCCAAACTCGAAGTCCTCATAACACGGGATTACATGCTACACGTGATTTCAAAGGCCTAAAATATGGTTTGTTATTCGGTTTTAGATCTAATGGATTTGGGATCTGTTTGAAACTGGGATTTGTGGTTTAGGGCTAGGATTTCGTAGGTTTAGGGGTTTATGACTTTGTTTGACGACTGTTCTTGGAAAACGATTGTGATTGCTTTGTGCTTGTATTTGTGGTTTAGTAAGATAGAAAATTAGGGATTTGGTTTAGGGATTTGTGGTTTGTTATCACGTGATTTCAAAGGCCTAAAATATGGTTTGTTATTCAGTTTGAGATCTAATGGATTTGGGCTCTGTTTGAAACTAGGATTCGTGGTTTAGGGCTAGGAAATTGTGCTTGTATTTGCTTTGTGCTTGTATTTGTGGTATGTGCTTGTATTTGTGGTTTAGGGATTTGTGGTTTGTGATTGTAATTGCGGTTTAAATCACAGGAAACATGAGGACAACTTCGTGGGAGAGCATGATAGCCGGCAGTGATGATGGTAAGTGCTTAAGTTTTCGATCACCACTACTGATTTCTCTTAGGGTGACACATTCAACTAATGTGAAATTTGTTTAAATCACAGGTTCATCTTCAAACAGGAGTGACGGAAGTGTGGATGGCCGATTTTATGGAGATTCGGACTCCGACCTCTCTTCGGACCGAATGACAACCTATATTTCAGCGATGATTCCATGGACATGCCCGAACACTGGGGCTCTGATCGTCGCCGTGGTCGTCGCGGTGGTCGTCGTCGTAATCGTCGCCATGAAGAATCAGAGGATGAAGAGGATCCCGAAGATGAGGAGTCCGATGAAGAGGAGAATGATGAATTACCAGATGAAGAGTCCGATGAAGAGGAGGAGGATGAAGCTAATGAAGACTCGGTTGAGGTGTTGGAGCCCCAAAACAATGTTGATGTCATTCAGCTGGATGATTCTTCTGAGGAGGAGAAGGAGGATTCAAAAGGACAAGTCGTTGTGCATTCTTCGGAACCGTCGGAACCGGCCCAGCCGCATTTCACGGTGGAAGTCAAGAAGCGCAGCATTGGAACCAACAATGGTGTGGTAAGGAATCATATTCTGTATAGCTATGTAGCACTATGTTGTATTCTAAGTATGGTTTTGATGTCGCTCACATCCTATTTCTTGTTGCAGTGGGTTCCTGCGGCGTTTGCGAGGGAGTACATTCCTCGCGGCACCTCCATGATTCAAACCATGACGCTCCGCACTCTCCGCCCAAGAGGACCACGGGAGTACACTGTGGAATACAAGTTTGAGAAAAACAAGAAATGTCGGGTAGAGCTCGTAAATGGCTGGCACAGGTTCCAGATCGCTAACGATCTGGAAGTTGGCACTCGCCTCACTTTCATCCTTAAAGATCAGCAGCGACAGCGGTATGATGTGGAGATTGACAGGTAAACCCTAGTCAAACATTACATTCCTTAATTAAGGATGAATGTACCTATAATGCCTGGTTCCTTTATGCTAATGAAGGCCAGGCTGTGTACCCATAAGGGTTTGGTGGTGACTTTTGTCTAACTTGTCTTCGACGGAAGGAAGGTTGTTTGTTGTTGGGGCGGTTCTTTGTTGATGGTACTTGGTAGTTGGTGGCTGGACGTGAAAACTGTTGTTAGTGTTGTGGTTTATGTTTTTTTTTTCTTGATCAGATGTTTTGGTTTATGTTCTTGGCATGCAAAATGTTGTTGGACGTCAGATGTTGTGGTGATTTTTTTGTTGATCAGATGTTGTGGTGTTGGTGTTAGGATCAAACTTTTGTTGGACGTGAACGATCGGTTTTATGATCAAACTTATGCACCATTTGGTGCCAAATGAATGTCACCATGTTTAAGGTCGTTATTTGGTCATGTTAGTATATATGTTCTGCTTACACCCTTAATTTCATGTTCATATGTTTTGCTTCCATTTAATAGTAGTAAAAAAACTAGTGACCAAAATAAAAAGATAGCAAACAAAACTTGCTCATTATGTTCCTCCAAATCGTCCAAACAAAATTATTCAATTCTTATGCATAGATGCTCATCATGATTACGAATTCCAATCAGTAAAAAAATTAAACATTAAAGTAGAATAATAAATATAATGGTTGGAATGCTAATGACTTTAATGGATTGTCTTGTATCTAAAACCCTAAACGTACCCTAAATATAATGAACTTGGCACCTCCAAACTTTAAACTAGCATTATTTTAAATGGAAAATGTACATATGTTATATATAGATCATAGGCACAATATGAAAAGTTAAAGCCCTAAACATTTAAACCAAAAAAAAAAAAAACTTAGGTCTTGTATACAAACAAAATAAAAAAACTTAGGTCTTGTCAAATTTCGTACAACACTTTTTTTTGTTAACCTAACATTGCCTATTCATGCAAGTGTTTTGACATTTGTGAAGGTATTAATGTTGCTTACATTAAATAAGAACCAAATAAAGATAAAATTGTATCATGTCCAAACCCTAAACACCACTAAACCTCATCTATAAATAAGAACCACTAGCTTCACTTCTTCTTCACTTCACCTTCACTTCTCCTGCTCTTATCTACAACGACCATTTTCATATCTACAAAAACCTCCTCTTCTCTACAAAAATGTCCCAAATGTCAAAAAGCCCCAGAACTCCCCTTACCAAGTTCGAAGTGGAAAGCGTGGCAACAACGCCGGTGTCGGAGACGGGGCTTCTCAAGATGTATGAGAAAGCCCAACTGACGGCTAACGACGTTTCCGTCCAAGCAAGGCTTTTTTTCACCCATGCCCTTGAGAAAGGCATGGGTGCGGTCGTGAGGGGAGTGTTGGCTGAGGATCCACCCTTGGTGGATCTTATAATGATATTTTCTGCCGAGCAGAGCATCTGCTCGGCAAATACCACGCCCAAACGGCCGATCCCATTCTCCACTGAGGGCACCCCGACCCCGACCAACACTCCTACGAGTGCAACCAAGACCACCAAGAGGGTCTGCGCCCGTAAGAAGACGAAGAAGGCGGATGATGTGGTGGAAGAAAACGAAATCATTGACCTGGAGGAGTAGGTCATGCACGACACTGGCGCAAGGGAAAGCTTAATTTTAATATTTATGCTTTTGTGTTTGTGTTTTTGTAGTTTAAGTGCATGCACTTTCTTGTTCTTCATGTTCTTGTTTTTCTTTTTTCGGCGGGCTAATTACAGATTATAAATCTGTAATCTTTTGTACTCCTATTCTACTACTATTACAGATTAAAAATTTGTAATCTTTTGTAATCCTATTCTACTACTACTAATCAATTACAGCTTTCCCCAACCATGGATCTAATATTTATTCATGCATTTGTTTTGGGTTGCAATATTTATGCACACATATAATATTTAGTTATTTACTATAAATCGAACCTCCTAATTAATTAATTAAATGATGTAATATGTAAATGGTTGAAAGGTGATTAATATATGATATATCCACACAATAAATTCCCTAAACCTAATTAATCAACCAAACTTCTGTAATGAAGTACCACTCTCAATTACTCCCAATAAAAATAAAAAGGAAAAGATATGGATGAAAAATTGCTCAACAATACTTGCGCAAGACTTGTTCAACAATAACAAACAATTACGTAGTTGCTCAAAAATTGCTTTTAAGTTGATTTTCATTATTTCACAACACTTGCTCAACAATATTACGTATTATATTATTTTTGACATATCACTTAAAAAAATGTTTATAAATCTCTTTGAAGTTAAATCCTAACCCTAATCTTATAGAATATCCGATTTTTTTTTTACTTAAACTCTTGTGATCTTTGTTTTGGTCGAATTTATAAATCTTAACTTATTGGCTTGCACAAATGAATTTAAAATACGATACAATCTCTTTCTAAGTTAAATCCTAACCATAACCCTAGCTAACCCTAATCGTGACTGATATACACTATATGGTAATACCACCCTCTAAGCATCACTTTGCTTTTTTTGAATAAAAGGGTTAATTGTATTATAAAAAAGGGGTTGTTACAAAAAATGCTAGCAAAGATATCTACCAAAAAAAATGCTAGCAAAGATAGCTATATACATCATCTCCAATCTCTCTTCCCTCCAAGAAATTACTAAGAGCTTTAGAGCTCTTTTTCCATCTAGCTCTACAACAATTCCTAATGGGCTTGCAACACATGATGAGCCACATTAAGCATTACTTATTACTTAGGCCTAACCTTCATTATAAGTCCATTAAAAAAATTTCATAATGAACTACATTATGTGATCAACTTGTCCTCCAAAACAACTTAGGCTACAATGCCAAAACAAACTAAATCCGCAACAATTCACTTACCAAATAGCTGAGTTGACTTACACTTTGCGGAACAATGATTGACTCGGCTAAAGTCGTCGTGCCAAGATCAAAGATAAAATAACCCAAACTACAAACTAAGTATAGCATGCAAGTAAGGGGTCGAACCCAAGAGAACTATGGCTTCTAGTATTAATATAATTATCAACTAAAGAAAGGGGATTTTAGAGAAGAGATCTATACTAAACTACTCTAAGAAACAAAGAACAAACAAATAAACAAACATGCAAATAGGGGAAACAATTAATAAAGAGACGAGTTCATTCAAAAGATCCACTCAAGATATAATCCCTCGATCATAGATTTATCCATTGATTTCATTCACACCTATGGTTAATTCCTATCCTGATCATTAACAATCGCAAGTCCACGGTCCAAGCAATTCTATAACCCTAGGCAAGGACGCTTAACCTAGAATTAGCATAGAGAACAAGGATATGCAGGATATAATATCAAACAATCAAGCTACGAGTCAATTGTAAGATAAAACAATGAATTCTCTTCTTAATCCTAGTTGCATAGACAACAGGTCTAGGTTAAGTTGTTTTCACAGATTAGTTTTGTCCATGGTCCAAACCTAATCAAACTGTAGAAAGCTAATCAATTCAATAGGGTCGCGAATCCTAGAGAAACAATCAACAATCATAAGATGAAGCACAAGAGAATCAATATCAACCAAAGGAAAGAAATCAATTACCAAAATCTCACGAGTTCATACATCAGAGCTTCTCCCTTGAACAAACCCAAGGAGACTAGCTCTCCATAACTAAACTAAAAACCTAATTGAATGAATAAGAGGTAGAAGGTAGAATGTAGAAGATACCAAAACCCTAAGGCTGGCTCCTCCTTATATAGCCCAAGGAACAAGCTCCACGAGATAGATAAGGAAGGAGTTAAAAGATAGAAAAGGAAACAAGATAGAAAGATTTCGGCCCGCTAGAAGGCGGCCCGCACCGCGGTCGCGTCGCTCCCACCGCGCCCGCGCTATCGCAACAGAAAGGAACAATTCGGTCTCGGCGGCCACCGCGGTCGCGGTGGACAATCCGCGGTCGCGGAATCTCGACAGGACCTCTGGCATCACTTCGGAGGCTGTTTTGACCATCTTCGGCTTGGAATCTGACTTCGGTGTAAAAAGATGAATTGAAGCCCTTGAAGTTATCTTTCCAATGGCACCAGAATCAGCTCAATCCGACCTCTGTATCTCAAGATATGGCCTTCGCAAGCAAGTCGTGTCGGGAAGACAGCTCAAAACGCCTTAAAACTCTTGATTCTTGAATTCTTGTGTCTTCGGCCTAGATATTACAATTAGCACAAAATCTAACCTAAACACACTCAATAAAGCCCTAAAATACAAGAGTTAACCTATACAAAATAGGTCGAATCAATGATCGACACAATGAAAACACAAAAGAAGTGTACTTGTCCAAAACGCGTACGACTCACAATAAAAGTCGAGCAAAACATTACATTAACTCTGTTGATATGTGTAGTAAAGAGGTGGACGTGGATTACTTGGTCCTCCATGATGGACAACTTGAAATGGTGGTAATATGTATGGGAAGGGTACTTGTGGTGGTGGTGTCATGTGGTATGGGCTTGGCACTTGCTGTGGCTGAGAACCTTTGCAATTATTCCAATAGCCAGGTTTGTCATTTCCAAATCCTTTTTAACGAGCAGACAGTCGACCCTTTCCCCTTTTATCGGTTGGATCATGCACGGGCTCACCACTATTGGATGCATTGCCAGTGTCGTTCACAACATTTGTACCAGCACTTCGACGCTTTGCACAAACTCTCCCTGTGTCGGCTAGCGAGTGATAAGGTAGGCCACAACGTTCAGATATGGCCTGGACCTTTGTGCTCAAATCTTTCAATGCTCCCTTGACCACAGAAAACAACTCCTCGTTTGTCATCGAGAGAGTAGCAATGGCCTCATAGTCTGCCTTCATTGACTCATACCTTTCAATCTCTTTCGGCTTAAAGGAGTCCAGAGTGTAGTATGGAACCCTAATCTTCATGTGCTCTCTTGGCAAGTCCTTCCTCCAACGATTAAGGATGTACTTTTGAGGGACCAATCTCACTGCCTCCATATTGTATACAGCCAGTGTGTGGCAACACATAATTCAGTGAAGTCGAACATTTGACAAGCGCAACTAACATCGTGATTTTCTGGATCATAATACACCTTAAATGTCCTGCTTTTATGTACCTCACCAGACCACCACCTCACGACAATATCATGAACTCTGATTTTGCCAATCACTTCCACCTTGTCTGAATTAGTATGTGTCAAATTCTTGACTTCTGCTTGGAGTTATCTGAACTTCTTGGTTGTATAGAGCATTTGGAAGGGAGACTCAAACGCATGCTTTGTGGCACATAGATAAGGCTTGTTTACCGAATCAAATTGGTCCTTATCCTCGGCCATTGCATGCTTGGCCATTGCAGTTCCATATTGCTTGACAAACTCTTGTAGGGATGTGTTGCCATTAACAAACCCTTTTTAGAAATAATTCATGCCCTCACTCCTTTGTGTAGTAGACATTCCAGCCCTCAAAAACACTTTTGAAGTAGATTGGCACCCACTTTGTTCTTGATTCGTACATGAATCTACACCATGTGCTCCTTTCAAGTCCACACTCAGATATCCATTGCTCCCATTTCGTCTCAAATTCGGTCACTGAGTATGAGAAATACAACACCTTGTGCATTCCACTTGCGATGTCATCCCATGGTGCAACGTCATTGAGTTTCTCCATGTGTTTCTTTGCATTCCTCGTAACGTGCCATAAGCACCACCTTTGTGTTGTGTTTGGAAACACCTCAATGATAGCGTTCTCTGAATACAAACATAAAGATAATTAACGTACGTGTGAGATTTTCATTATTTATATATTTAGGATATAATAATCTCATCCTAGGTAAGATATAAATCAATTCGGCCAAAGACATGTATATGGTTACGATCGCTCCATAATATGTTATTATCTTATTCTAGGATAGGTTCTATCTTTTCCTTATGTGTAATGATCTTAGAGATATGTACTAGGGTTATCTTGAGCTAATGTATTCATTTATAAATACTCTCTTCCGATCCATACGTTAATAAGATTACACAAGAGATCCTATGAATAACAACCTAAGATATTCTAGGTCAATAGATTCTATCTAACAATAACTTTGTAACCGGCTATCGGTAAAAACCGATTTGTAACAGGCTATTGATAAAAACAGCAGAAAAGATAGCTTATAAACAGACTATGGTTAACAGGCTATTTAATGATAAAAACAGTAGAAAAGGTAGCTTATAAACAGAATATGGTTAGATAACTTACCCATTGCTTTGCATTGATCCGTTATAATGCCCTTTGTTATCCATACACGTGAGGCACGTTTTGAACAACCATATGTAGTTAACGGCATCTTCACTTCCCAATAATGCAACCCCGAGTACTATTGATTGCCCGTGATGGTTCACTCCGATGAACGGAGCAAACGGCATTCTATATCGGTTTTTGACATATGTGGCGTCGACGGATATAATGTCACCAAAGTCCTTGTATGCAGCCCTAGCACGTCCATCGGACCAAAATACATTCTTCAATGCGCCTTTGTCCGTTGTATCGAAATTGTAGAAGAAGTCTGAGGACTTTGTCATCAATGTTTCGAAGTACTCCCTCATCGCTGCAAAATCTCCCTTCCGGAGTTTCAATCTTCTGTCCAAGCTGATTGCATTGCGACAATCCCTCTCAGAGAATGGGACTTTGTCGTGGCCTCCGTACCGAGCTACGAAAGAGTTGAAATTCTTCGCCACCGGAATACCAGCCCTATCGTTGTCCAATAATATGATCCGATTGCCTCCGCTGATTTGTCTATAGCTAGACAAAAACTTTGAGTTTTCCTGCCTAAGATCATGGTTGTGATTGAGTTTTAGTGACTTAATATACCACGAGATACCGTCGCCACACACGTGAGCATTCACCACAAACGGGCAATTACATCGAACAGTTGATGGTGTCTTCGAAGGGTTCTTAGATTGTGATTGGAGTTGACCTTCTTTTGAACAAACAAGACGGAAGCTGACCAACCCATTATAAGGATCTTGTTGAGAAGAATCTGCCTCGGTTTCCTTTTCCTTTATCCTTTTTGAGGTTCGAATCCGGAGCTGGAATCCATTGGACTGACCATACTCGTGAAGAAATCCGAACAAATCTCCAGCCGATTCGAACACCATATCGACACTTGGCTCACGCACCTCTTCCATTTCAGCTTCATCAATCTGAACCGGTGCTTCAAGGGTTTGGTCGTTCACATTTTCCTCAACATCGTCAACGTTTTCAGCTGAATCATTATTGGCCTCATCAATTTCTAAACCATCATTCTCGTCATCTAAGGCCATCACCTCGAATACATCCTCATTATAACCACCACCTTCATCCTCATTATAACCACTATCCTCATTCAAATCCGAATTCAAATCAAACATCAAGGGTTTTTCGGAATCCATTCGAACTAAACCTAAAAAAAAAAAACCCAGAATCATTACAATTAGGGTAAGAAAATCGGCACTTTTTATTCATACACAAAGAAAATCGAAGCACTTACCTGCACTTAGCTGAGTTTTGAGTCCTTTGCTCAGAGAATACAACAGGGTATTTGGGAGCTTAGAGACAACGGTCGGTCAAATTGATTTGGGGAGGAATGTTGAAATGGAGTTAATGTGGCTTAGTTAAAGGAAATTTAGATTTAAATGGACCATTATTTAGTAAGTATTGGGCTGAAGTGTTATTTAAATTGAAACATATGAGGTAAAAAAAAAAGCCCAATCGGAAGACCAAAAAAAATTAAAAACCCGCTCAAAAATCGGCCCGATTCGAAGGCCTAGCCCAACTTCAACACAAAACTAACATGTGGGACCGATCCGAACCTATAGGTTCGGATTTGTATTTAAGTAAGAAAAGATAAAATAAACACCACTTTATTGGGACTCTACTCCACTTAATATTATTTTAATAAAACTTGGCATGACACTTGTGTAACAGTATCACCCTCCTCCATGGCCACACTATTTGGTAGACATTGCTGTTTGCTAAGTGTTTGTTGTTGATCTGGATAACACTGAGATGATTAGGGAAACAAAACTTGGATTTGACAGTTCAAAGTACTCCCTCTGTCCCAAGGGGTTTGTCCAAAAGCATGAAATGCACATGCATTAAGACAAATCAAATCACTAATCATGGCAAACACTCCGAGCCACACATCACAAATTAAAAAACCCCAAGTCTCATTTGTTTTTTTAGCAAAGTGAGCATGAAATGTGGGTTGGCCCATTATATAGATTAAGAGCATAATCATGCTTAAATATTTTTTTGTGCTATGACTAATCTACTTTTGTAGAGAAAAAAAAATTAAAATTATTCATACTGTCATTTTGTGTAAATTAAATTAATTGTTGAATGTAAACAATTTTTTATGGAATGAATTAATGTAATGTAAGGAATTGAAGAGAGAGAAATGAGGAATAAAAGGTTGATAGAGATGGTAAAAGTGTGTAATTGTTTGTTATTGTAAGGTTAAAAGTGTAAAAGTGGTGTGATATAAATGGAAAGTAAATAGAGATGGACAAACTTCCCGGGACGCCCGATTAGGAAAGACGGACAAACTCTCCGGGACGGAGGGAGTAACTTGGAAGGTGTCAAGCATTTGGGCCTAAAAAGAAAACAAAGAACAAAATGTCAAAAACGTGCTGATGCCTACAGCTGTCCAGTTTGGACGACAAGACACCTTTAATTTAAGATTTCATCTGCTATGGATTTCATTATTTTATTTTGCTTAGAAAGTTTATGTAACCTTTCTTATTGATTGTTTTGATTTGCCTAGGATATGGTTTGGGAACCGTTGGTTACCATTCTTTTTCTCGTCAAAAAATCTTTGAACTAATAGAACTTGATAAAAGATCACCAAACAACACAAACACAAGCATACAAATCATGCGATTTCGAATGTTTCTCAAATTCTCAATAACACAACCTTTCTTTTTGATTGGTTTGATTTTCCTAGGCTATGGTTTGGGAACCGTTGGTTAACATTCTTTTTCTCGTCAAAAAATCTTTGAACTAATAGAACTTGATAGAAAGATCACCAAACAATACAAACACAAGCATACGAATCATGCGATTTCGAATGTTTCTCAAATTCTCAAAAACACAACCTTTCTTATTGATTGGTTTGATTTCCCTAGGCTATGGTTTGGGAACCGTGGATTTCCATTCTTTTTCTCGTCCAAAAATCTTTAAACTAATAGAACTTGATATAAAGGTCACCAAATAACATAAACACAAGCATACGAATTATGCGATTTCGAATGTTTCTCAAATTCTCAACAACAAAACGTTTCTTATTGATTGGTTTGATTTGCCTAGCCTATGGTTTGGGAACCGTGGGTTTCCATTCTTTTTCTCATCCACAAATCTTTGAACTTGATAGAAAGATCACCAAACAACACAAACACAAGCATACGAATCATGCGATTTTGAATGTTTCTCAAATTCTCAATAACACAACCTTTCTTATTGATTGGTTTGATTTGCCTAGGCTATGGTTTTGGAACCGTTGGTTTCCATTCTTTTTCTCGTCAAAAAATCTTTGAACTAATACAACTTGATAGAAAGATCACCAAACAACACCAACACAAGCATACGAATCATGCGATTTCGAATAGTTCTCAAATTCTCAATAACACAACCTTTCTTATTGATTGTTTTGATTTGCCTAAGCAATGGTTTGGGAACCGTTGGTTTCCATTCTTTTTCTCGTCAAAAAATCTTTGAACTAATAGAACTTCATAGAAAGATCACCAAACAACACAAACACAAGCATACGAATCATGCGATTTCGAATGTTTCTCAAATTCTCAATAACACAACCTTTCATATTGATTGGTTTGATTTGCCTAGGCTATGGTTTGGGAACCGTGGGTTTCCATTTTTTTTCTCGTCCAAAAATCTTTAAACTAATAGAACTTGATAGAAAGGTCACCAAACAACACAAACACAAGCATACGAATCATGCGATTTCGAATGTTTCTCAAATTCTCAATAACACAACGTTTCTTATTGATTGGTTTGATTTACCTAGGCTATGGTTTGGTAACCGTGGGTTTCCATTCTTTTTCTCGTCCACAAATCTTTGAACTTGATAGAAAGGTCACCAAAGAACACAAACACAAGCATACGAATCATGCGATTTCGAATGTTTCTCAAATTCTCAATAACACAACCTTTCTTATTGATTGGTTTGATTTGCCTAGGCTATGGTTTGGGAACCGTGGGTTTCCATTCTTTTTCTCATCCAAAAATCTTTAAACTAGTAGAACTTGATAGAAAGGTCACCAAACAACATAAACACAAGCATACGAATCATGCGATTTCGAATGTTTCTCAAATTCTCAATAACACAACATTTCTTATTGATTGATTTGATTTGCCTAGCCTATGGTTTGGGAACCGTGGGTTTCCATTCTTTTTCTCGTCCACAAATCCTTAGACTTGATAGAAAGATCACCAAACAACACAAACACAAGCATACGAATCATGCGATTTCGAATGTTTCTCAAATTCTCAATAACACAATGTTTCTTAATGATTGGTTTGATTTGCTTAGCCTATTGTTTGGGAACCGTTGGTTTCCATTCTTTTTCTCGTTAAAATGTATTTGAACTAATAGAACTTGATAGAAAGATCACCAAACAACACAAACACAAGCATACGAATCATGCGATTTCGAATGTTTCTCAAATTCTCAATAACACAACCTTTCTTATTGATTGGTTTGATTTGCCTAGGCTATGGTTTGGGAACCGTGGATTTCCATTCTTTTTCTCGTCCAAAAATCTTTAAACTAATAGAACTTGATAGAAAGGGCACCAAATAACATAAACACAAGCATACGAATTATGCGATTTCGAATGTTTCTCAAATTCTCAACAACAAAACGTTTCTTATTGATTGGTTTGATTTGCCTAGCCTATGGTTTGGGAACCGTGGGTTTCCATTCTTTTTATCGTCCACAAATCTTTGAACTTGATAGAAAGAGCACCAAAGAACACAAACACAAGCATACGAATCATGTGATTTCGAATGTTTCTCAAATTCTCAATAACACAACCTTTCTTATTGATTGGTTTGATTTGCCTAGGTTTTGGTTTGGGAACCGTGGGTTTCCATTCTTTTTCTATCCAAAAATCTTTAAACTAGTAGAACTTGATAGAAAGGTCACCAAACAACATAAACACAAGCATACGAATCATGCGATTTCGAATGTTTCTCAAATTCTCAATATTACAACGTTTCTTATTGATTGGTTTGATTTGCCTAGCCTATGGTTTGGGAACCGTGGGTTTCTATTTATTGTTTTCGTCCACAAATCGTTGAACTTGATAGAAAGATCACCAAACAACACAAACACAAGCATACGAATCATGCGATTTCGAATGTTTCTCAAATTCTCAATAACACAACGTTTCTTATTGATTGGTTTGATTTGCCTAGCCTATGGTTTGGGAACCGTGGGTTTCCATTCTTTTTCTCGTCCACAAATCCTTAGACTTGATAGAAAGATCACCAAACAACACAAACACAAGCATACGAATCATGCGATTTCGAATGTTTCTCAAATTCTCAATAACACAATGTTTCTTAATGATTGGTTTGATTTGCTTAGCCTATTGTTTGGGAACCGTTGGTTTCCATTCTTTTTCTCGTCAAAATGTATTTGAACTAATAGAACTTGATAGAAAGATCACCAAACAACACAAACACAAGCATACGAATCATGCGATTTCGAATGTTTCTCAAATTCTCAATAACACAACCTTTCGTATTGATTGGTTTCATTTGCCTAGGCTATGGTTTGGGAACCGTGGGTTTCCATTCTTTTTCTAGTCCAAAAATCTTTAAACTAATAGCACTTGATAGAAAGGTAACCAAACAACACAAACACAAGCATACGAATCATGCGATTTCGAATGTTTATCAAATTCTCAATAACACAACGTTTCTTATTGATTGGTTTGATTTGCCTAGGCTATGGTTTGGGAACCGTGGGTTTCCATTCTTTTTATCGTCCACAAATCTTTGAACTTGATAGAAAGAGCACCAAAGAACACAAACACAAGCATACGAATCATGCGATTTCGAATGTTTCTCAAATTCTCAATAACACAACCTTTTTATTGATTGGTTTGATTTTCCTAGGTTATGGTTTGGGAACCGTGGGTTTCCATTCTTTTTCTCATCCAGAAATCTTTAAACTAGTAGAACTTGATAGAAAGGTCACCAAACAACATAAACACAAGCATACGAATCATGCGATTTCGAATGTTTCTCAAATTCACAATAACACAACGTTTCTTATTGATTGGTTTGATTTGCCTAGCCTATGGTTTGGGAACCATGGGTTTCCATTCTTTTTCTCGTACATAAATCTTTGAACTTGATAGAAAGATCACCAAACAACACAAACACAAGCATACGAATCATGCGATTTCGAATGTTTCTCAAATTCTCAATAACACAACCTTTCTTATTGATTGGTTTGATTTGCCTAGGCTATGGTTTGGGAACCGTTAGTTTCCATTCTTATTCTCGTCAAAAAATCTTTGAACTAATAGAACTTGATAGAAAGATCACCAAACAACACCAACACAAGCATACGAATCATACTATTCCTAATGTTTCTCAAATTCTCAATAACACAACCTTTCTTATTGATTGGTTTGATTTGCCTAGGCTATGGTTTGGGAACCGTTGGTTTCCATTCTTTTTCTCGTACAAAAATCTTTGAACTAATAGAACCTGATGGAAAGATCACCAAACAACACAAACACAAGCATACGAATCATGCGATTTTGAAGAGTTCTCAAATTCTCAAGAACACAACCTTTCTTATTGATTGTTTTGATTTGCCTAGGCTATGGTTTGGGAACCGTTGGTTTCCATTCTTTTTCTCGCCAAAAACTCTTTGAACTAATAGAACTTGATAAAAGATCACCAAACAACACAAACACAAGCATACAAATCATGCGATTTCGAATGTTTCTCAAATTCTCAATAACACAACCTTTCTTATTAATTGGTTTGATTTTCTGTTGGATCGTAAGTCTGTTAGAATGGGCGTCCTTAACTGGGTTAAGGGCGTCCTTTAGTGCATCGGAAAATAGACTTAACAGGAAACAAGATAAGATAAATAGACACGAGTATTTATAGAGGAACCCTACTAAGACCAACTAGTCTTATTGGTAAACCTCTAGCTCCGTTGGAGGATTTTCAATAGCCGTCCCTTATCTTATTAAGAGTGAGTCTTTACAACTTAGGCGAGTCGTTACACTTCTCTGAGCTAAGCGTCCGTCCTTAGCCTCACTAGTAACACTCCTTTCCACCTAAGAAGTAACCTAACACTCTTAGCTATAAGGAAGCTATCACTCACGTCTCTCACGGCTCGTTGTGAGAGACAAACAACAACTCTCACTAATTTGTGGTTTGATTTGGATTTGATTTGGTTGGACTTTCTTTCTCTTGCTTCAAGCTCACTTGATCTCCTTGTTCCTCGTTCTTGAACTTGAGTGCTTCGGAAGAGCTTGAGAGAAAGTCTTCAAAGTCCACACCGCTATGCATACCCCTTGGAGGGTATTTATAGCGGAAGTGGTTCTTGTCCTCTAGCGTCCTCTGAGACTTGGCCGCGTACTTGATCTTCCATCAACGGTGCGATGAGCTCCTGTTGGGACGCTATCAAGAACGCTTGCATACTTGTTAGTGTTCCACACAACCGTCCCTTAGTTTTGATATGACAAACTCACTTTGATTCTAATAAAGTTGTCCAAGTGTTCAGGAACGTCAGTGACCAAAAGGACAACAAGTGTGTATGGGCGTCCCACAAGCTTAGGGACGCTAGCTAACAGGAAGTAAGGACCAACCAGAGACTACTTGAGCAAGGACGGAGTCCCAAGCAAGTAGGAACGCAAGAAAGGAGTCCTTACTCACTAGCCGACAGGATGACATCACTCGACAATGTTTGATCATCCAAGGACACGTGGAGACCGATCCTGTAGCGGAGTCCAACACTACGTGGCGGACGATCCTGTTACAGAGTCCATCAACACGTGGCGGCCGATCCTGTAGCGAAGTTCTTCATACACAGCTGGATACAGGAAGCTTCCTCATCACCACCCTACTACGTGGAGGAAGATCCTGTAGCCACGTCCAAGAAGGGCATGATCGTCCCAAAGAAAAGACGCCCTTCCCCAAGTCCTATAAATAGCCCCAAGACATTTATTGTGACTGTAACGCTTTCAAGAATATTCAGAGAGAATCATAGGAAAGCGGCTCACTCAAGAACACAAAGAACAAACTCAAGAACTCAAGAACAGTGCTAAGACTTTGAGTTAGATCGAGTGAGACTTGTAACCCAAATCACAAAACTGTTTGTAATCAAAAGAAGAGAAAGAGAGTCCTACGAAGTACTGTAGGACGCAGGGATAGGAGTCCTTTAGTAGATTGAACTTGCTTAAGTTGTAGGCTTAGAGGAGTCCTTTACTAGTGGACTTAGGGAAAAGCTAAGTGCCAGAGAACTGTAAAGACTCGCCAGTACAACTGTAAGAAGTTCAATATAAAGGAAGAACTATTCAAAAATCCTCCAAGGAGGTAGAGGTTTACACTCAAGGACTACTTAGTCTTGAGTGGTTCCTCTATAAATCTCTGCGTTCATTACTTACCTGTTTAGTACTATTTCCGCTGCATTACTCAAGGACGCCCATACTCCTCGTAGGGACGCCTAATCTAAGGACGCCTTTACCTAAGTAAAGGCAGACCCTCAGTACTAACGATCCAACAATTTGTATCAGAGCAGGCGCTCTAGATTCTTATTGAGTTGCAGGTAAAGATGGACATGGAACCCATTGGAATCTCTTATGTGAAGCCTCCACGTCTGATGGACGGCAACTTCAACCGTTGGAAAACTATATTTGAGAACTTCTGCAGAAGCACAAATTATCAATGCTGGAACGTTATCAGAAAAGGTGATCTCAAAGTTCCCGATGACAAGAAAGACAAAGAGGACGAGTGGGGTCCTGATGAATTCTAGCTAATGGAAACAAATGCTAAAGCAGTGTGCTTCCTTCAAGCGTCCCTCTGCGAAAGGGACGCCACAAGAGTTAGCAATCTCCCTACAGCAAAACAACAGTGGGAAGCTCTTGAGAAATTTCAAGTAGGAACTGCAGAAATGAAAGAGGACGTCCAGCTGAAGATCAAAAAAGAGTTCTATGCTTTCAGTCTCAAGGAGTTCAAACCAGGTCAGCTGCAAGCAAGTCCCAGAGTGCAAATTTAGCTTTTTGTGCATTCAATGCCTTTGTCTCTATGGTGGAACCAAAGAATATCAAAGAAGCACTCCAGGACGCTGACTCGATTCAAGCAATGCAAGAAGAACTCAACCAGTTTGAAAGAAACAAAGTTTGGACTCTCGTCCCACGTCCCAAAGGCAAAAATATCATAGGGACGCGATGGGTGTTCAGAAACAAGCTTGATGAGAGTGGACGTGTGTCAAGAAATAAGGCAAGACTGGTGGCTCAAGGATTCAAGCAAGAGGAAGGCATAGACTATGATGAGACCTTTGCTCCTGTTGCTAGAATTGAAGCCGTTCGTCTCCTTATTGCCTTCGCCGCTCACAAAGGATTCAAGTTATTTCAGATGGACGTCAAGACTGCCTTTCTCAATGGAAAGATAAAGGAGGAAGTGTATGTTGCTCAGCCGTCTGGCTTCGAGGACGCCTCTCACCCAAATCATGTGTACTACTTGGACAAAGCGCTCTATGGACTCAAGCAAGCCCCTCGTGCATGGTACGACAGGTTTGCGTCCTTTCTTTTGTTACATGGGTACACTAGAGGTTCAATTGATAAAACTTTGTTTATAAAGTCTTTGGCAGTACTAACTTGAAACTTGTAGATGAGTTCAAGTCCTTAATGAGTAGTGAGTTTGAGATGTCCCTCATTGGAGAACTCAACTTCTTCTTGGGACTTCAAATTAACCAACTCAAGGAAGGGACGCGCATTCACCAACAAAAATATGTCCGTGAAATGCTTGAGAAGTACGGGATGAACACGTCCAAACCTGTTGTCACCCCTTGTTCTCCAAACTCGCGTCTTTACGCAGACGAACAGGGAAAGGACGTTGATCAAAAACTTTACAGAGGGATGATTGGTTCTCTACTCTACTTGACCGCAAGCCGTCCCGACATTATGTTTGCCGTTTGCTTGTGTGCACGCTTTCAGACGAATCCAAAGGAGTCCCACATGCAAGAAGTCAAAAGGATCTTTCGCTACCTCAAAGGACGCGACGATCTTTGCCTTTGGTACCCCAGGAAGACGTCCTTCAAGCTTGTTGGCTACTCGGACGCTGATTATGCTAGTCATGTGATTGACAGAAAAAGCACTTCAGGAATGGCACAGTTCCTTGGTTCATGCTTAATCTCTTAGGGATCTAAGAAACAGAACTCTGTGGCGCTTTCAACTGCGGAAGCCGAGTACGTTGCTGCTGCCTCGTGCTGTTCACAAGTCATCTGGATCAAATATCAACTAGAGGACTACGGTATCAATCTTGAAACTATTCCCATTCGCTGTGATAACACAAGTGCTATTGAAATTTCTAAAAATCCTGTTTTTCATTCACGTACAAAGCATATTCATATAAGGCATCATTTCTTGCGTGATAATGTTGAACTAGGACTCATTAGTATGGAGCATGTAAGCACTGAAGACCAAATAGCTGATATTTTCACTAAGGCGCTTGATAGACGTCCCTATGAGCATCTAAGGCTGCTCTTGGGGATGATAACTTTTAAGTAGCAAGTCCCGTTCTACTATTCCCTCAATAAGTAGCAAGTGTTTAAGGACTGTTATGCATTGGATTCATATTTGCAAGGACGCTAGTCTAAAACTTCATGTGTTTGCTACGTTGGAACGCCATTCAAATTTTCTCTATTTTGTCTTGAAAACAGTATCCCTGATCACCCAACCCTCATTATAAGCCGAAATGATGGGAACTCTAAGCTTACCCTAGCCGAGAACTCCGCAAAAGCGTCCTATGAGCTTCATATTTTCTTTTACGAGACGTACTTGCGTTGTTCTCAACTGGTTCGAAAGGTGATCACAAGAACAATAAGTTGGTTGTTGATTTGCTTGAAGAGATAAAATTTTGCTAAGTCTGGGAGAACGCTCAGTGTTGATTGAGCAGAACGCCAGTTCAGTATTTGAGCAGTTGAAGAGTCAGAAATTTGAACTTTTGAAAGTGTGAACAGTGACCGTTGCTTTTGCTCATATCTTAAGGGGGAAGTTTTGTCACGTGTCGCACAGTAAAACAGTGGTAATTACCGTTTGTGCCACCGCTTCCTCTATATAAGGCCAGAACAGTCGCTCTCAGAATTTATTACGCTCATCTACTTTCTCGCTTTCAAATCTGCTCTGACATCTCTCTAGAACTCCGGCAGCTTTCTCTCACTAAAATCTCATCTGACAATGTCTCAACAACTAAAGAACGTGGCCGGATCTTCTACCGGCGGGAAGAGACGAAAGCTTGTAAAGTCCCACTACATTGAAAAGCCTCAACCCATCGTCCTTAACGAGTCGTTAGTGGACTTCATCAATAGGAAGCCCAAGACCCTGTACAACTTGATAAGGGAACGGATGAGCCTTCCTGATGTGAAGAGGGACGCAATAAAGACCAGGAACTACGAAAAGTTCATCGAACGATTTGTCATTCCCGGCCTTCACAAGACCAACTTCAAAGATCTTCCAGGGAGGATGGACGACGTGCTATTCTTTTCTCAGTTTGGAGGTGAGAACCTTGCTCCCTTGCTTGATCTAATCCCCGACCTCCACAACGCCGTCCTACCTGACTTTCCTATGTACCCTGAGGACTCCTTAGCCTACAAAATGCTAAAGTCCCGAGTACCAAGTCCTTCTCCACCCCCACCTCAAGTCCCCTCCATCACCACCAAATCAATCCTCCCATCCAAGCGTCCAACCCCTTTATCTCCCCTATCAAAAACATCCAAACCCACCTCCTCAAATCCAACACAAATAGTGGACAAGTTTCCACCTCACCTAAAAGAGGGACGCTCCAAGAAAGTCCACGACCCAAGGCCCCTCAAAAAGGCCAAGACCTCGAGCGTCTCATCCTCCAAACCCTCCAAACCAAGGCCTAACACCACAAAACGGCCTTCTAACCTCTCACAAGAATCCACTCCACCACCTCAACCCCTTACCATTGTCCAACTCCCAACTCCTCCACCATCCCCAAAGCCCTCAAAGAAAAATGCCCTCATTCCTTTCCCCCCCAAATCTCACGCTTCATCTCTCAACCTGGCTAATTTCCCAGCTGCCCCGGCCCACATTTCCCCACCTAAGGACCCCGAGACCCCAAAGTCCCGCCGTCCATCCTCTGAAAGTGGCGCGGAGGAAACAGAACGCACTCTTGAGCATACTTTTCGCCGAAGAAAGGCTGGCGAAAAGCCAAGGGTTTTGCTCGCCAAGGACGTTCCTGCGCAAATAGAGCATGTTCCCTCCTCCTCTTCCTCCTCTAGCTCATCTGAGCGCCAAAGAGGTACGCCCGCTCAAGACTCCCCTTTCATAGATATCGTTGGGGATTCAAATGATGAAGCGGAAGGAGAGGAGAATGCTCCTGCTGAATAGATTGAGGACGCTGGTGGGCACCAGGTCGCTCAAGAGAACGCCGAGCCAACTCTTTCTGAAGAGCTCGCGCGTGATGCCCAGGAGATCCCTCCCTATGACCAGTCCCTCCCAATCCTCAAATCCACCCCAGCTCCACAAGAAAACCCCTCCCCCACAATCCAAACAGAATCCCAAGTCCCCGCGGACGCTGAGCTCGCAACAACAGAGCAACAGACAGAGGCTCAGGACGCTGAGGGAGCGTCCCAAGGACAGACTTCTGATGCTGATCAAGCCACAGCTGGTGGCGACGCTGAAAAAGAACAAGGCACAAAGGACGCTCCTTCAAAGGACGCCTCTGACAGTGACTCGGAGAAAGCTGAGGACGAGTCAGATGATGACGAAGACTCCGAGTCCCCCAAGGGCAAGCGCAAAAGAAAGCATGATGGCGCGCCCGTGAAAGTTCTTAGCCCTCTAGTTTATTCTGAAGAGTGGCTCGCCTCCTTCCATCAAGATGACAAAGTCCAGGAGTTCCTTGAGCTTCTGCGATTTCAGGGATGGCTGAACGTTGGGCTTGCGCCCGCTGTGGTTGACAAGGAGCAGGTGAAAGCGTTCTACAGGGATCTGCGTTACAAGCCCAAAGATGGCTCTCTCCATTTCAAAATAGATGGTGAGAAAGCCACAGTTAGTGAACGCCAGGTTCGAGCTTTCATGGGACTCGCTGCTCAGAAGCCCCCGTCCGACGCTCTAAGCTCTCTTCCTGAAGGCGGTTTCGAGACAACTGATGAAGAACTGCCCCTGGTTGATCATGTTTTTCAGGGCAAGAGGCCATTGGGACTGGACAGAGTTGCTCACGTTCTGAGCAAGGTTGGCGCCATAGCTCACTACTTCATTTGTCGCGCCATCCTTCCAAGGCAGGAGAAGCGTTCAATCGTGCAAACACACGACATTATCTTAATTGACGCTTTTCTTGAACGCCGCCCCATCAACTTAGCAAGAATAGCAATGCAACATATGGCTAAGTGTGGGAGGAAGCGACATGCTCTGCCGTACCCAGGGTTGGTAAAGCTGATTCTGAAATCTCAGAATGCCTATGATGACAGCGCTCCTCAAGAAGAACTCGGTCTGAAATGGAATGCCAAGAACGGACTTGTCGAGATAAGGCATAATGAAGAGCTGCCGTCCGTAATAAAACAGTAAGAGGCTGGGGCTGATGAAGCCAGACTAAAAGAAGCGGAAGAACGCATGGCTGCTGATGCTGAAGCAGAACGCCTTGCTTCTATGGGTCAGGAGTTCTCTCAGGAAGAAGAGCCAACAGTAGACCTTAACGTTCTTGATCAGATGCTTATGGCTCCTTCTCCTACTCAAGATCCTCCAATGGACGCTCCTTCAACCAGTTCAGGACCAAGGCCCCGTTCTGCTCCTACAAATGTCTCTGAGCATCCTCCTGCAGAACTCTTGGGTGCTATAATGGACAATCAATGCCACGTCTTCTCAGCTATCAAAGATTTGTCCGCGGCCCTCACTAAGTCGGCTGAACTTCAAGCTCAACTTCTAAAGTTCTTTCAAGACCAGAGCCGTTCCCAATGATCGCCGTTCCCCAACTCTTAATCCCTCAATTATTTGCCTTTGCTTCTTTTGGTTAAAAACACTTGATCTTTTTGTGATCACGTTTGTGTAATAATTCTACTTTTGTTTGAATGGCTATTACACTGTTTGCTTGCATTATGTTTGTTTAAGCGTTCCACTGGCTTTAGTTATGTGTTTGTGCTAACGTTCTTATCACTTGTTATCCTTTTCGATGATGCCAAAAGGGGGAAGTGTAGTTTTGCAGAGATGCGCTATAAAATAGTTATCTAGAATAAGCAAGTGTTAAGGGGGAACTATTAAGTGAAAGGTCTAAGGAACGCCATGCTAAAATAATAGAGGACGCCTAGAAAATTCTAGGACGCTTTTCTCTCCCTAAAATCCAAATGTTAGAGAATCAAAGAATGTGAAAACTTGTGCTAAATGAATTTCCTCCAAGTAATTGAGGACGCTTTTAAGTTTTTTTTCATGCACGCTAAGTTCAAACGCCAAAACTATTTTGCTAAAGAGTTTGTCATCATCAAAAAGGGGGAAATTGTTGGGACGCTATCAAGAACGCTTGCGTACTTGTGAGTGTTCCACACAACCGTCCCTTAGTTTTGATATGACAAACTCACTTTGATTCTAATAAAGTTGTCCAAGTGTTCAGGAACGCCAGTGACCAAAAGGACAACAAGTGTGTATGGGCGTCCCACAAGCTTAGGGACGCTAGCTAACAGGAAGTAAGGACCAACCAGAGACTACTTGAGCAAGGACGGAGTCCCAAGCAAGTAGGAACGCAAGAAAGGAGTCCTTACTCACTAGCCGACAGGATGACATCACTCGACAATGTTTGATCATCCAAGGACACGTGGAGACCGATCCTGTAGCGGAGTCCAACACTACGTGGCGGACGATCCTGTTACAGAGTCCATCAACACGTGGCGGCCGATCCTGTAGAGAAGTTCTTCTTACACAGCTGGATACAGGAAGCTTCCTCATCACCGCCCTACTACATGGAGGAAGATCCTGTAGCCACGTCCAAGAAGGGCATGATCGTCCCAGAGAAAAGACGCCCTTCCCCAAGTCCTATAAATAGCCCCAAGACATTTATTGTGACTGTAACGCTTTCAAGAATATTCAGAGAGAATCATAGGAAAGCGGCTCACTCAAGAACACAAAGAACAAACTCAAGAACTCAAGAACAGTGCTAAGACTTTGAGTTAGATCGAGTGAGACTTGTAACCCAAATCACAAAACTGTTTGTAATCAAAAGAAGAGAAAGAGAGTCCTACGAAGTACTGTAGGACGCAGGGATAGGAGTCCTTTAGTAGATTGAACTTGCTTAAGTTGTAGGCTTAGAGGAGTCCTTTACTAGTGGACTTAGGGAAAAGCTAAGTGCCAGAGAACTGTAAAGACTCGCCAGTACAACTGTAAGAAGTTCAATATAAAGGAAGAACTATTCAAAAATCCTCCAAGGAGGTAGAGGTTTACACTCAAGGACTACTTAGTCTTGAGTGGTTCCTCTATAAATCTCTGCGTTCATTACTTAACTGTTTAGTACTATTTCCGCTGCATTACTCAAGGACGCCCCTACTCCTCGTAGGGACGCCTAATCTAAGGACGCCTTTACCTAAGTAAAGGCAGTCCCTCAGTACTAACGATCCAACAGCTCCTTGAGGAAGTCAACTCTGTTGACGCTTGGGAAGCCTCCGCGTGGGTAGGGGACCATTGCTGGGAAAGCGACATCTTTGGAGTTGTCTACACGTGCCCAGACAAGGGAAGCTTCCATCTGAGGACTACGGCCGAACGTGATGTAATCATGTTGGGGCGGCCTTGATTTGAATTTGAACCTCATCCGTATTTTGGCGCGCGTCCCTTCTTGATGAGGACGCCGTCCTATCTTGGCAGAAACTTCGCCAATTACTTTCAGCTTTGGAGGTTCTGATGACGTGCGTCCCTACAGCTTAGGGACTGCCGTTCGCTTGTTGTCCTTTTCGTTCATGTGCGTCCTTTGGACTTACCTGAGATCAACACTTGGACAACTTATCAAATACCTTTGAGTTTGTCATTATCAAAACAAGGGACGATCATCATTGGTTTAGATATTAATGACTGGCATCCTTAATATCGTCCCAATAATTTCCCCCTTTTTGATGATGACAAACTCCTTTAATCAGTGCACGCAGAAGTAAAGCTTTTAGCATGAGGGACAACACTTGGATTTTCCTTTTCAGCTTAAGTTGACATGCAATACATTTTTGTTTAAGTGCGTCCTATTTTATTCTTAACTAGCGTCCTTTGAACTTGGCCGAAATTCCCCCTAAACACATTCTTTCTATGACAACTTAAGAAATAATCGCATCTCTGCAAAACTATACTTCCCCCTTTTAGCATCATCGAAAAGGAGAACAAGTTAAAAAGCATGCATGCGCAAAGTCATAACTAGAGAAAGAAACGCTTAGACAAAATGAGTCACAAATGTAATGAACTGCATTCAAGAAGTTAGAGTACGATTATTACAAACAGTCAAACACAGTGTTCCAAAAGGGGACATCGTCCCAAAGTCTTAGCAAAAGGAAACAACAAAAATTAAACTTTTTCAGGAGTTGGGAGGGGAGGAGTGATCATTTTCGGGGACGCTTGCCGAGAGCCTTGAGATTTTGCTCCTGAAGGTAATTGTTCTGCGCAAGGAGCTCGTTGTTGCGTTCAAGATGTTCTGTGTGTTGATGGAGAGTGTCATGGACTTGTTGGATGAGATCGATCATCATGCACTGATTCTCAATCATCATTCCAAGCAAATACTTCTGTGAATGCTTCTCAGCCTCATGAGGGACGCTCATGCCATCAAGTTCATCTTCTTCAGCTTCAGCATCGGCGTCCTCAACTGGCGTCCCAACTACTTGCAAATTTTCAGCCTCAGGATCACTGTCCACAGTCTTAGCAGCAGCAGCAGCAGCCTTAGCTCGGCGTTCAGCCTCTTTCTTTTCCTTGGCCAATTGCCTCTTTACGGAGGGAAGCGGCTCATCAAATCTCATCTTGTCGACCGGAGGAGCTGTTATCTGCCTAACGTCCCAATGAATTCCGAAAGACTGTTCTGTTTTGGGGACGTAGAGGCCTTGCTGCTTCATAATCTGCTTGACCAAACCCGGGAAGCGGAGTGAGTGGCGTCCTCCTGTGCACTTGCCCATGTGCTCCAAGATAACCCGCGGCAAGTTGATGTGCTTGCGCTGTAAGAAGGCGTCCAATATGATACTGTCGGTGATCTGGACGATGGACTTCTTCTCCTGGCGGGGGAAGACCATGCGCACTATGAAGTGATGCGCAAGGACGCCTGTCTTGGAAAGACAATGGGCAACCCTGTCCCTAGCAACTGGCTGTCTCCCGTTGAAAATGTGGTTGAAGATCTCTTCTTGGGAGAAATGACCAAAGTTCTTGTTGGGAAGGTCGTGCAGAGCATCAAGCGGAGAGGGACGCAGACCGAGCATATTACGGACGGTACCCTCAGCAATTGAGTACTCGTCCCCATCAATTTCGAACGTCCCTTGAGGCTTCCCTTTTACTTTGGTTATTTTAAACTTTGAGTAAAAGCGGAGAACCTGTTCGGGGTCGACTTCAGTGGCCTCTGCACCAAGATGCGTCCAACCCTGGATCTCAAGCAGTTCCAAAAACTCTGTGCGCTGGTTCTCTTCCAAGAATTGAGCGGTAAAAAGGAGCGGCGACAGAATTTTCTTCAACCTTTTTTGCTTGCTTCCGTTGCTCACAATAACCTCATCACCAGCGTCTTCTTCTTCACCGTCTCCCTCCTCGTCCTCATGATCCTCATCCTGGTGAGGAGCATCGTCTTCATCGGAGGCCTCGTCCCCTTGCTCATGGGACTCGACCATCTCTGTGTCCTCAGCAGTGGACGCCTGTGCTGGAGGAGGCGCGTCCACAGCTGGAGTCCCGGCCAAGGACTCGATGGGGACTTCAATAGAAGCCGTCCCCTGGACTTGTGTATTTTCCTCGACGGCTGGCACAGGCGGAGGAGGAGGAGTAGAGGGTCTAGGAGGAGAGGGAGTGGGAGTTCTTATCTTCTCTTTGGAAGCGGGGGCAGAGGAGGTGCTGGGCGGAGCCACTGAGATAGGCTGGACCTTAAGCGGAGCAGGAGGGGGAGGAGGCTTCTTAGCAGGGGAGTCCTCTAGAGTGATGACTTTGGGTACAGCGTCCTTGACGGGGACCTGTACTGAAGGAGCTTCCTTTTGGACCTTTGGCATAGGCTTTGCCAGGTTCGCCTCAATTTCCGCTTCCAGCGGATCCACAACAGCCACAGAAGCAGGAGTTGCGTCCTCTACCCTTGGTGGAGGTGGAGGGAGTCGTGGGACTTCCTGCAGGCTCTTATGGATCGCCTCAACAATGGCGTCCTTTTCAGCTTGCTCTTGGCGCACCTTCTCCTCTTTCTCGATTTGGAGCTCGGAGAGGCGAATGGCGGCCATTTGTTCTTCAGTGACGCCTTCAAGTTGAGCAGACGTCTTCAGCCGTCTCTTTGGGGCGGGAGGCGGTGAGGAAGGGATAGGCTTTGGTTGAGAGGAGGAAGGGCCTTTAATTTGGAGCTGTTTTGAGGGAGGGGGAGAGGACGGGCGCTTTCTCTTCTGAGATGGGACGGAGCCCGCAGGAGCCACCAAAAACTCTATGATATTTGGGAGGAGTTTGGCGAGCTCGTCGACCGTCCCTTTGAACACTTCAGAGAAGATCGCCGGTCCCATGAAAGGGGGGTTTTTGTGGTTGGTTTCTTGGAGGCGTGGCTTGACATATGTCACCATAAAATAGTGCATTAGTCGTTGGATTTTTGGAGGATAGTCTTGGATGGACGCCCTATGGAAAATATTGGCCAGGGTCTTGGGCTCCCTTTCAAGCCAGTCCTCTATCAATAGATCAAGTTAAGGACGGCGTTTGGGTTGAGCGGGAAGTTTAAAGATGGAGGATTTGCCAGGGCTCCCTTGTTCTTGCTCAGGTTTGAATGGTTTCTCTAGAAACGAAAAGCGAGGGGTTTGTGAGGGTTTGGATTGGGATCTGGAGGAAGGTTGGGGTTTTGCATGAGGAGGTTGGGATTTTTGTGACTGAGCCGGGGTGGTGGAATGACGGCACTGGGAGGTTTGCTGGTGGCGAGGAGGGTCTTGCCGCCCAACGGGTCTACCTCGTGAGTCCATTAGCGAGCGGCCTTTCACCGGAGTGATAGATCTCGCCGGGTTCTGGTTTTTCGCCGCCGCCGAAGATGGAGAGGGTTTTTAGGAGGTGGTGTTTCTTGTGTTGGCCATGGTTGTGAGATGGTTTTATAGAAGAAATTAGGGCTGGGGAGAGGTGATTTCGAGATCTGTAATGGAAGATTTGGGAGGATTTTGTGAGCGGTTTCCGGATTTGGGCAAACAACAAAGAGAGCGAAGAGGTTCTTCAGGGGGCACAAGTGCGAATTTATAGGAAGAAGACGAAGATGGACGGTCAGGGGTAACAGGGACAATTCACTCGGCTTCCTCCATCCGCCTTCCCACACGTGGACAACTTCTTCGCTAAGGAACATAGCTGTTATGCACCGGTTGCACGAATCCCGAGATTGGCGTTCAAAATCCTGCGACGGTTCACCTTCCCTTTTTCAAAATTCAAACTTTTCACAGCTACAAAGGACTCTATTTTTGCGTCCTTTCAACACACAACATTGCTTTACTCAGAACTGAACCACAGCGTCCCAACCACTGATCACAACCTCTGACTCTTAGAACTCTGACACGGCATCCTTCAGACTTTGACAAGCGTCCCTTTGATCACTTAGAACCATTTTTGAAAATCAAGGAAGTACGTCCCGTAAAGATAAAACAAAGAACGCTCATAGGACGCGTTTGCAAGATTCTCGGCTTAGATAAGCTTAGAGTTCCCATCATTTCGGCTTGTAATGAGGGCAGGGTGATCAGGGATACTCTTGAGATGAAAAGCGAAATGAATATCATTCAAAACACAAGCAAAACAGATGTCTTAGACTAGCGTCCTTTAAAGATGACTTTAAATGCATGACACACTTTAAAACGAGTTCTCAACAAGACATAGCCAATCATAGAGGGAATAATAGAACGAGACTTGATCATTTAAAAGTTATCATCCCTAAAAGCAACCGGAGGTGCTCATAGGGACGTCTATCAAGTGCTTTTGTGAAAATATCGGCCACTTGATCCTCAGTCCTAACATGATCCACTCTAATTAATCCAAGTTCAACATTGTCACGAAGGAAATGATGTCTTATATGAATATGCTTCGTCCTAGAATGATGAATAGGATTCTTGGCAATACTTATAGCACTGGTGTTATCACACAAGATAGGGACTGTGTTGAGGAACGTACCATAATCTTCAAGTTGGTACTTGATCCATAGGACTTGTGAGCAGCACGAAGCAGCAGCAACGTACTCAGCTTCCGCGGTTGAGATAGCCACAGAGTTTTTCTTTTTGGATCCCCAAGATACAAAGGCAAGAGCCCAGGAATTGAGCCATTCCTGAGGTGCTTTTCCTATCCACCACATGGCCAGCGTAATCTGCGTCAGAGTACGCTACCAGGTTTAGGGACGTCCTTCTGGGATACCATAGACATAGGTCATCCCGTCCCTTGAGGTATCTGAAGATTCTTTTGACCTCTTGCATGTGGGACTCCTTTGAATTTGCTTGGAAGCGGGCGCACAAACACACAACGAACATGATGTCGGGACGACTTGCCGTTAGGTATAGCAAGGACCCTATCATTCCTCTATAGAGCTTTTGATCTACACTCTTGCCTTCTTCATCAGCATAAAGGCGAGTGTTGGGGGAGATGGGAGTATCAATGGACTTTGACGAATTCATCCCATACTTCTCGAGCATTTCACGAATGTATTTCTGTTGGTGAATGCGCGTCCCATCCTTGAGTTGAGTCATTTGGAGTCCTAAGAAGAAGTTGAGTTCTCCTATGAGGGACATCTCAAACTCACTACTCATCAAGTTCTTGAATTCCTCTACAAGTTTCATGTTAGTGCTTCCAAATACTATGTCATCGACATAGACTTGGACAATCAAAACATCTTTAAGGACTTTCTTTAAGAACAGGGTTTTGTCAATGTTACCTCGTGTATACCCATTGGATAACAGAAAGGACGCAAACCTATCGTACCAGGCACGAGGGGCTTGCTTGAGTCCATAGAGTGCTTTGTCCAAGAAGTACACATGATCAGGATGATCAGCGTCCTCAAATCCTGGAGGTTGAGCGACATACACTTCTTCCTTGAGCTTGCCGTTGAGCAAGGCTGTCTTCACGTCCATTTGAAAAAGCTTGAACCCTTTGTGAGAGGCATAGGCGATGAGGAGGCGAATGGCTTCAATTCTGGCAACAGGAGCGAAGGTCTCATCATAGTCGATTCCTTCCTCTTGCCTATAGCCTTGAGCCACAAGCCTTGCTTTGTTTCTTGAAACGCGACCACTCTCATCAAGCTTGTTCCTGTAGACCCACCTCGTCCCTATTATGTTTTTGTTTCTTGGACGAGGGACGAGGGTCCAAACCTTGTTTCTCTCAAATTGATTGAGTTCTTCTTGCATGGCTTGGATCCAATCAGCGTCCTGAAGTGCCTCCTTTATGTTCTTAGGTTCAATTAAGGACACAAAGACGTTGAATGCACAGAACGCTATGTTGGCGTTATGGGACTGATTCACAGTTGATCTTGTTTGGACTCCTTTTGAGATGTCTGAGATGATTTGATCTATTGAATGAAGTCTTGAAAGGTTGGATCCCCTATGAGTAGCGTCCCTTGCAAGAGTACACCTAGGGTCCGTCCAATCAGACTCATCGGAGTCAAAGCTATTGTCTTCATTGAAAGGCTCAGTGTGTTCCCCCTCAGGTTGGGCGTCCATACCTTGACGTTGCTCGCCTTGTAAACTTGATTCAGCCACATCTTGTTGAACTGGAGATTCACTTCGAGAAGGAACTCCCTGAACAACGCTAGGAACATCCACTGAGACTTCTTCAGGGTTTGGAGTAGCGTCCTTAGGAACATAGTATTTTCCAGAGGACCCAACATCAACTTCGTCGTCAGAGTCGTCCTGCTGTTGTGAAGAAGAGCGTTCTTTCCTACTTGATTTTTCTTTGTGAGAGGAACTCTCTTTGAACACAACATGAATGCTCTCCTCAAGCTTTAGAGTCCTTTTGTTGAAAACTCTATATGCTTTGCTGGTGAGGGAGTACCCAGGGAATATGGCTTCGTCACTCCTTGCATCAAACTTTCCAAGTCTTTCTTTATCATTGTTGTGAACAAAGCACTTGCATCCAAAAACTCTGAGATAGTCAATGCGAGGCTTCCTTCCATTCAACAACTCATAGGACGTCTTCTTCAGCAAAGGACGGATCATGGCACGATTGATAATGTAGCAAGCTGTAGCAATAGCTTCCGCCCAGAAGTACTTGGGGACGCTATTAGCTAAAAGCATAGTCCTTGCCATATCCTCCAGCGTCCTATTCTTTCTTTCCACAACTCCATTTTGCTGAGGAGTCCTTGGAGCTGAGAAGTTGTGCGAGACGCCATGTTGATCACAGTAGGCCAGGAACTCTGAGTTCTGGAACTCCGTCCCTTGGTCTGATCTTATGTCTTTGAGAGGCGTCTCAAGGGCAACTTCCACTTGTTTGATGAAGACTTTGAACGCGTTGAAGCAATCTGTTTTTGACACCAAGAAGAGAACCCAAGTGAATCGAGAAAAATCATCTACAATAACATACATGTACCTCTTTCCACCGAAGCTCAGCGTCTTCATTGGTCCGCAAAGATTCATATGGAGAAGTTCCAACGGCTTCTTTGTACTGACTTCGTTTTTGGACTTGAAAGACGTTCTTGTTTGCTTCCCTTTGATACAGGCTTCACACTGTTCAATTTTCTCAGGATCAATTTGGGGAAGGCCTTTCACAAGATTTCTTTGATGTAGCTTAAGGATTGTGCTTGGTCCAGCATGGCCATGTCGGCGATGCCAGAGGTCAGCGTCCTCCTTTGAAACAGATAGGCACAACTCAGATTTAGGCTTGAACTCTTGGTTGAAGATGTAGACATTGTTCTTGCGGACTCCTTTGAGGACAACTTTGTTTGATTTCTTGTTGATAACGAGGCACTCCTTTGAGTCAAATGTGACTAGGTTTTCACCTTGATCACACATTTGAGAGACACTTAGGAGGTTGAAACCAAGTCCTTCAACAAGGCTAACGTTTGTTGCTTTGATGGACGGATTGAGAATGGCAGTTCCCGTCCCTTTGATCTTTCCCTTGCCCTTGTTGCCAAACGAGACAGTTCCTCCCGTGGCACTACTTTGGATAGAAGTGAGATGGATCTGGCTTCATTTCATGTGATTTGGGCGTCCCCTCACTTCCACCTGCCAAAACAAAGTTAGTTTTTGGCGACCCAGGCAAGGTGTTCCTTACCTGGTTCGTTACAGAAATAGAACTCTGGTTCTGGCATATAGTCATTTATATTCACATCATTTGAAATAGCATGCTTTCGGAAAGAACTCCTAGAACGTCTAGGACGCCTAGAGTTAGCCTTAGGGACAGACTCTTCATTTTCAATGTTAGTCCTAGCAGCTTTTCTACTTTCGATGTCTTTCTTCAGTTTTAAACATTCATATTTAAAGTGATCTCCTTGTCCACAGTACCAACACGTCCTATAGTAAGTACCAAGGTAGTACTTCTTGTTAGGACGTTGAATTTTGTTCTCTTTCATCCTTTGTGGGTTACAGACTTTAGAACCTTCCCCCTTAGCAATTTTCTTATAAATCCTATGACTGGTGGAGTTAGTGTAGTAGTCCTCTTGACCTTTCTCTCCACTCTCTAGGACTCTAATTCTTTCAAGAAGATTCTTGGTCTTTTCCCTTTCCAATTCAAGTTCTGAAGTTTTGCTTGCCTCAAAGTCGCTAGGGAGGGAGTTCCTAGTGTCAGACTCATAGCCTAGTCCTCTCTTGGCTGGGACAAACACTATTGGTTGGAATTCCTCAATGGCTAGGTTCTTTCCTAACACTTTCACCTCTTCCCTAAGCTTAGCGTTCTCTAGTTTAAGACACATTACTTCAGTTTTCAGGGATTTGATTTCGTCACATGAGGACTCTAGTTGTAATGACACTATAGCACAATTCTCAAATTCAACTAAAATATTTTCATTTTCAAGTTCAAGTTCATCCATTCTATGTTGCATGACTACACTTTCTTCCATGATTCTATTAATGAGTTTAATAAGCTTGGAATTAGAACACTTTTCTAAGGAACTCATCATGGATTCACGTGTTACCTCTTGTTCCTTTTCAGAGGCGTCCTCTTCAACAACTGGGGCGTCCTCCATAGCCATGTACGCCACTTGTTCATCATCTGAGGCTTCCTCGTTAGCTATGTACGCCGCCGGTCCTTCAAGTTCTTCATCATCAGAACTCACATTATCCCATGCTGCTTCACACGCTCCCAAGAGGGCCTTCATCTTCATTTCTTTTGAGTTCAGTCCTGTAGTACACTTTTTGGCAAAGTGTCCTTTCTTGTTACACTTGTAGCAAGTAAGTTCCTTCATTTTTGCCTCTGTATACTTGGGACTCTCCTTTTTGTAGGGCATCTTGTATTTCTTGAATTCTTTGGTCCTTTTACCCCATAAGCGAACAACCTTGTGTAGAAGGGCAAGATCTTCCTCTTCTTCAAGTTGTTCCTTAGTCTTGCTTTCCTTCTCTCTTAAAGCTTGAGCACGCATTTTGTCACGATTCTCATTTTTGTTTGCTTCCACAATTAAAGCAAGTTCTCTTTGGTGACGCAGATACTCAGCGTACTCTGGTGTTGCTGTCATCAAGGCGAGATCTGTCTGAAGGTTCCTAGCCAACTCAGCCATATCGGCGTCCCTTCTTGCTTCATAACCTCTCAGCTTCCCGTAGATCTCTTCCATATCCAGAGTCTTCTTAGCTGTATTCTCGTTGAACGTAGTCCTATCAAAGTTCCATTTCCCTGTAAGTCCATCAATGACCACTTGAACTCTGTTGCTCATTGAGATTTCAGCTTCTGGGATGCCCAAATTCCGCATCTTGGTGACAAGAGCTTCAAAACGGTATGAGTAGTCCTTGACTGTTTCATTGGGCAACATTCTGAAGGCATAGAACTCTCTTTTGATTTCAAGCTGAACGTCCTCCTTCATCTCGGCCATACCCACATGGTACTTCTCGAGAGCTTCCCACTGTAGTTTGGTTGTTGCCAAATTGCTGACTCGGGTGGCGTCCCTCTCGCAAAGGGACGCTTGAAGGAAGCATATTGCCTTAGCATTTGTTTCCATGAGCTTGAATTCATCGGGACCCCACTCGTCCTCTTTATCTTTCTTGTCAGCAGGAACGGTAAGGTCACCTTTCATGATCACTCTCCAGCATTGATAGTTCTGACTTCTGCAAAAGTTTTCAAAACGGATCTTCTAGCGGTTGAAGTTGCCGTCCGTCAGGTGCGGAGGCTTCACGAAGGAGATTCCAATAGGTTCCATGTCCATCTTGTACCTGCAACTCAACAAAATCTAGAGCGTCTGCTCTGATACCAATTGTTAGATCGTAAGTCTGTTAGAATGGGCGTCCTTAACTGGGTTAAGGGCGTCCTTTAGTGCAGCGGAAAATAGACTTAACAGGAAACAAGATAAGATAAATAGACACGAGTATTTATAGAGGAACCCCACTAAGACCAACTAGTCTTATGGGTAAACCTCTACCTCCGTTAGAGGATTTTCAGTAGCCGTCCCTTATCTTATTAAGAGTGAGTCCTTACAACTTAGGCGAGTCGTTACACTTCTCTGAGCTAAGCGTCCGTCCTTAGCCTCACTAGTAACACTCCTTTCCACCTAACAAGTAACCTAACACTCTTAGCTATAAGGAAGCTATCACTCACGTCTCCCACGGTTCGTTGTGAGAGACAAACAACAACTCTAACTATTTTGTGGTTTGATTTGGATTTGATTTGGTTGGACTTTCTTTCTCTTGCTTCAAGCTCACTTGATCTCCTTGTTCTTCGTTCTTGAACTTGAATGCTTCGGGAGAGCTTGAGAGAAAGTCTTCAAAGTCCACACCGCTATGCATCCCCCTTGGAGGGTATTTATAGCGGAAGTGGTTCTTGTCCTCTAGCGTCCTCTAAGACTTGGCCGGATACTTGATCTTCCATCAACGGTGCGATGAGCTCCTTGAGGAAGGCAACTCTGTTGACGCTTGGGAATCCTCCGCGTGGGTAGGGGACCATTGCTGGGAAAGCGACATCTTTGGAGTTGTCTACACGTGCCCAGACAAGGGAAGCTTCCATCTGAGGACTATGGCCGAACGTGATGTAATCATGTTGGGGCGGCCTAGATTTGAATTTGAACCTCGTTCGTATTTTGGCGCGCGTCCCTTCTTGATGAGGACGCCGTCCTATCTGCGTAAAAACTTCGCCAATTACATTCAGCTTTGGAGGTTCTGATGACGTGCGTCCCTAAAGCTTAGGGACTGCCGTTCGCTTGTTGTCCTTTTCCTTCATGTGCGTCCTTTGGACTTACCTGAGATCAACACTTGGACAACTTATCAAATACCTTTGAGTTTGTCATTATCAAAACAAGGGACGATCATTATTGGTTTAGATATTAATGACTGGCGTCCTTAATATCGTCCCAACATTTTTCTAGGCTATGGTTTGGGAACCGTTGGTTTCCATTCTTTTTCTTGTCAAAAAATCTTTGAACTTGATAGAAAGATCACCAAACAACACAAACACAAACATACGAATCATGCGATTTCGAATGTTTCACAAATTCTCAATAACACAACCTTTCTTATTGATTGGTTTGATTTGCCTAGGCTATGGTTTGGAAATCGTTGGTTTCCATTCTTTTTCTCGTCAAAAAATCTTTGAACTAATAGAACTTGATAGAAAGGTGACCAAAGAACATAAACACAAGCATACGAATCATGCGATTTCGAATGTTTCTCAAATTCTCAATAACACAACGTTTCTTATTGATTGGTTTGATTTGCCTAGGCTATGGTTTGGGAACCGTGGGTTTCCATTATTGTTCTCGTCAAAAAATCTTTGAACTAATAGAACTTGATAGAAAGGTCACCAAACAACATAAACACAAGCATACGAATCATGCGATTCCTTATGTTTCTCAAATTCTTAATAACACAACCTTTCTTATTGATTAGTTTGATTTGCCTAGGCTCTGATTTGGAACCGTTGGTTTCCATTCATTTTCTTGTACAAAAATCTTTGAACTAATAGAACTTTAAAAACAGATCACCAAATAACACAAACACAAGCATACGAATCATGGGATTTCGAATGTTTCTCAAATTCTTAATAACACAACCTTTCCTATTGATTGGTTTTATTTGCCTAGGCTATGGTTTGGGAACCGTTTGTTTCCATTCTTTTTCTCGTCCAAAAATCTTTGAACTAATAGAACTTCATAGAAAGGTCACCAAACAACATAAACACAAGCATACGAATCATGCGATTTCGAATGTTTCTAAAATTCTCAATAACACAACGTTTCTTATTGATTGGTTTGATTTGCCTAGGATATGGTTTTGGAACCGTGGGTTTCCATTCTTTTTCTCGTCCACAAATCTTTGAACTAATACAACTTGATAGAAAGATCACCAAACAACACAAACACAAGCATACGAATCATGCGATCCCTAATGTTTCTCAAATTCCTAATAACACAACCTTTCTTATTGATTGGTGTTATTTGCCTAGGCTGCGGTTTGGAACCATTCGTTTCCATTCTTTTTCTCGTCCAAAAATCTTTGAACTAATAGAACTTGATAGAAAGGTCACCAAACAACATAAACACAAGCATACGAATTATGCGATTTCGAATGTTTCTAAATCTCTCAATAACAAAATGTTTCTTATTGATTGGTTTGATTTGCCTAGGCTATGGTTTGGGAACCGTGGGTTTCCATTCTTTTTCTCGTCCAAAAATCTTTGAACTTGATAGAAAGATCACCAAACAACACAAACACAGGCCTACGAATTATGCGATTTCGAATGTTTCTCAAATTCTCAATAACACAACCTTTCTTATTGATTGGTGTTATTTGCCTAGGCTGCGGTTTGGAACCATTGGTTTCCATTATTTTTCTCGTACAAAAATCTTTGAACTAATAGAAATTGATAGAAAGATCACCAAGCAACACAATCACAAGCATACGAATCATGCGATTCCTAATGTTTCTCAAATTCTTAATAACACAACCTTTCTTATTGATTGGTGTTATTTGCCTAGGCTGCGGTTTGGAACCATTCGTTTCCATTCTTTTTCTCGTCCAAAAATCTTTGAACTAATAGAACTTGATAGAAAGGTCACCAAACAACATAAACACAAGCATACGAATTATGCGATTTCGAATGTTTCTAAATCTCTCAATAACAAAATGTTTCTTATTGATTGGTTTGATTTGCCTAGGCTATGGTTTGGGAACCGTGGGTTTCCATTCTTTTTCTCGTCCAAAAATCTTTGAACTTGATAGAAGGATCACCAAACAACACAAACACAGGCCTACGAATTATGCGATTTCGAATGTTTCTCAAATTCTCAATAACACAACCTTTCTTATTGATTGGTTTGATTTGCCTAGGCTATGGTTTGGGAACCGTGGGTTTCCATTCTTTTTCTCGTCCTCAAATCTTTGAAATTGATAGAAAGATCACCAAACAACACAAACACAAGCATACGAATCATGCGATTGCGAATGTTTCTCAAATTCTCAATAACACAACCTTTCTTATTGATTGGTTTGATTTTTCTATGCTATGGTTTGGGAATCGTTGGTTTCCATTCTTTTTCTCGTCAAAAAATCTTTGAACTAATAGAACTTGATAGAAAGGTCACCAAAGAACATAAACACAAGCATACGAATCATGCGATTTCGAATGTTTCTCAAATTCTCAATAACACAACGTTTCTTATTGATTGGTTTGATTTGCCTAGGCTATGGTTTGGGAACCGTGGGTTTCCATTCTTTTTCTCGTCAAACAATCTTTGAACTAATAGAACTTGATAGAAAGGTTACCAAACAACATAAACACAAGCATACGAATCATGCGATTCCTAATGTTTCTCAAATTCTTAATAACACAACCTTTCTTATTAATTGGTTTGATTTGCCTAGGCTCTGATTTGGAACCGTGGGTTTCCATTCTTTTTCTCGTCAAAAAATCTTTTAACTAATAGAACTTGATAGAAAGGTCACCAAACAACACAAACACAAGCATACGAATCATGCGATTTCGAATGTTTCTCAAATTCTCAATAACACAACCTTTCTTATTGATTGGTTTGATTTGCCTAGGCTATGGTTTGGGAACCGTTGGTTTCCATTCTTTTTCTCGTCAAAAAATCTTTGAACTAATAGAACTTGATAGAAAGGTCACCAAACAACATAAACACAAGCATACGAATCATGCGATTTCGAATGTTTCTCAAATTCTCAATAACACAACGTTTCTTATTGATTGGTTTGATTTGCCAAGGCTATGGTTTGGGAACCGTGGGTTTCCATTCTTTTTCTCGTCCACAAACCTTTGAACTTGATAGTAAGATCACCAAACAACAAAAACACAAGTATACGTATCATGCGATTTCGAATGTTTCTCAAATTCTCAATAACACAACCTTTCTTGTTGATTGGTTTGATTTGCCTAGGCTATGGTTTGGGAACCGTTCGCTTCCATTCTTTTTCTCGTCAAAAAATCTTTGAAAAAATAGAACTTGATAGAAAAATCACCAAAGAACACCAACACAAGCATACGAATCATACGATTCCTAATGTTTCTCAAATTCTCAATAAAACAACCTTTCTTATTGATTGGTTTGATTTGCCTAGGCTATGGTTTGGGAACCGTGGGTTTCCATTCTTTTTCTCGTCCTCAAATCTTTGAAATTGATAGAAAGATCACCAAACAACACAAACACAAGCATACGAATCATGCGATTTCGAGTGTTTCTCAAATTCTCAATAACACAACCTTTCTTATTGATTGGTTTGATTTTTCTATGCTATGGTTTGGGAATCGTTGGTTTCCATTCTTTTTCTCGTCAAAAAATCTTTGAACTAATAGAACTTGATAGAAAGGTCACCAAAGAACATAAACACAAGCATACGAATCATGCGATTTCGAATGTTTCTCAAATTCTTAATAACACAACGTTTCTTATTGATTGGTTTGATTTGCCTAGGCTATGGTTTGGGAACCGTGGGTTTCCATTCTTTTTCTCGTCAAAAAATCTTTGAACTAATAGAACTTGATAGAAAGGTCACCAAACAACATAAACACAAGCATACGAATCATGCGATTCCTTATGTTTCTCAAATTCTTAATAACACAACCTTTGTTATTGATTGGTTTGATTTGCCTAGGCTCTGATTTGGAACCGTTGGTTTCCATTCATTTTCTCGTATAAAAATCTTTGAACTAATAGAACTTTAAAAACAGATCACCAAACAACATAAACACAAGCATACGAATCATGCGATTCCTAATGTTTCTCAAATTCTTAATAACACAACCTTTCTTATCGATTGGTTTGATTTGCCTAGGCTCCAGTTTGGAACCGTTGGTTTCCATTCTTTTTCTCGTACAAAAATCTTTGAACTAATAGAACTTAATAGAAAGATCACCAAACAACACAAACACAAGTATACGAATCATGCGATTTCGAATGTTTCTCAAATTCTTAATAACACAACCTTTCCTATTGATTGGTTTTATTTGCCTAGGCTATGGTTTGGGAACCGTTTGTTTCCATTCTTTTTCTCGTCCAAAAATCTTTGAACTAATTGAACTTGATAAAAAAAGATCACCAAACAACACAAACACAAGCATAAGAATCATGCGATTTCGAATGTTTCTCAAATTCTCAATAACACAGCCTTTCTTATTGATTGGTTTGATTTTCCTAGACTCTGGTTTGGGAACCGTTGGTTTCCATTCTTTTTCTCGTCCAAAAATCTTTGAACTAATAGAACTTGATAAAAAAAGATCACCAAACAACACAAACACAAGCATAAGAATCATGCGATTTCGAATGTTTATCAAATTCTCAATAACACAACCATTCTTATTGATTGGTTTTATTTGCCTAGGCTATGGTTTGGGAACCGTTGGTTTCCATTCTTTTTCTATTAAAAAAATCTTTGAACTAATAGAACTTGATAGAAAGATCACCAAACAACACAAACACAAGTATACGAATCATGCGATTTCGAATGTTTCTCAAATTCTTAATAACACAACCTTTCCTATTGATTGGTTTTATTTGCCTAGGCTATGGTTTGGGAACCGTTTGTTTCCATTCTTTTTCTCGTCCAAAAATCTTTGAACTAATAGAACTTGATAGAAAGGTCACCAAACAACATAAACACAAGCATACGAATCATGCGATTTCGAATGTTTCTAAATCTCTCAATAACAGAATGTTTCTTATTGATTGGTTTGATTTGCCTAGGCTATGGTTTGGGAACCGTGGGTTTCCATTCTTTTTCTCGTCCACAAATCTTTGAACTTGATAGAAAGATCACCAAACAACACAAACACAAGCATACGAATTATGCGATTTCTAATGTTTCTCAAATTCTCAATAACACAACCTTTCTTATTGATTGGTTTGATTTGCCTAGGCTATGGTTTGGGAACCGTGGGTTTCCATTCTTTTTCTCGTCCACAAATCTTTGAACTTGACAGAAAGATCACCAAACAACACAAACACAAGTATACGAATCATGCGATTTCGAGTGTTTCTCAAATTCTCAATAACACAACCTTTCTTATTGATTCGTTTGATTTGCCTAATCTATGGTTTGGGAACCGTTGGTTTCCATTCTTTTTCTCGTCCACAAATCTTTGAACTTGATAGAAAGATCACCAAACAACACAAACACAAGTATACGAATCATGCGATTTCGAGTGTTTCTCAAATTCTCAATAACACAACCTTTCTTATTGATTGGTTTGATTTGCCTAGGCTATGGTTTGGGAACCGTGGGTTTCCATTCTTTTTCTCGTCCACAAATCTTTGAACTTGATAGAAAGATCACCAAACAACACAAACACAAGTATACGAATCATGCGATTTCGAATGTTTCTCTAATTCTCAATAACACAACCTTTCTTATTGATTGGTTTGATTTGCCTAGGCTATGGTTTGGGAACCGTTAGTTTCCATTCTTTTTCTCGTCCAAAAATCTTTGAACTAATAGAACTTGATAGAAAGATCACCAAACAACACAAACACAAGCATACGAATCATGCGATTCCTAATGTTTCTCAAATTCTTAATAACACAGCCTTTCTTATTGATTGGTTTGATTTTTCTATGCTATGGTTTGGGAATCGTTGGCTTCCATTCTTTTTCTCGTCAAAAAATATTTGAACTAATAGAACTTGATAGAAAGGTCACCAAAGAACAAAAACACAAGCATACGAATCATGCGATTTCGAATGTTTCTCAAATTCTCAATAACACAACCTTTCTTATTGATTGGTTTGATTTGCCTAGGCTATGGTTTGGGAACCGTGGGTTTCCATTCTTTTTCTCGTCAAACAATCTTTGAACTAATAGAACTTGATAGAAAGGTTACCAAACACCATAAACACAAGCATACGAATCATGCGATTCCTAATGTTTCTCAAATTCTTAATAACACAACCTTTCTTATTAATTGGTTTGATTTGCCTAGGCTCTGATTTGGAACCGTGGGTTTCCATTCTTTTTCTCGTCAAAAAATCTTTTAACTAATAGAACTTGATAGAAAGGTCACCAAACAACACAAACACAAGCATACGAATCATGCGATTTCGAATGTTTCTCAAATTCTCAATAACACAACCTTTCTTATTGATTGGTTTGATTTGCCTAGGCTATGGTTTGGGAACCGTTGGTTTCCATTCTTTTTCTCGTATAAAAATCTTTGAACTAATAGAACTTGATAGAAACATCGCCAAACAACACAAACACAAGCATACGAATCATGCGATTTCGAATGTTTCTCTAATTCTCAATAACACAACCTTTCTTATTGATTGGTTTGATTTGCCTAGGCTATGGTTTGGGAACCGTTGGTTTCCATTCTTATTCTCGTCCAATAATCTTTGAACTAATAGAACTTGATAGAAAGATCACCAAACAACACAAACACAAGCATACGAATCATGCGATTTCGAATGTTTCTCAAATCCTCAATAACACAACCTTTCTTATTGATTGGTTTGATTTGCCTAATCTATGGTTTGGGAACCGTTGGTTTCCATTCTTTTTCTCGTCCAAAAATCGTTGAACAACTAGAACTTGATAGAACGATCACAAAACAACACAAACACAAGCATACGAATCATGCGATTTCGAATGTTTCTCTAATTCTCAATAACACAACCTTTCTTATTGATTGGTTTGATTTGTCTAGGCTACGGTTTGGGAACCGTGGGTTTCCATTTTTTTTCTTGTCCAAAAATCTTTGAACTAATAGAACTTGATAGAAAGATCACCAAACAAAACAAACACAAGCATATGAATCATGCGATTTCGAATGTTTCTCAAATTCTCAATAACTCAACGTTTCTTATTGATTGGTTTTATTTGCCTAATCTATGGTTTTGGAATCGTTGGTTTCCATTCTTTTTCTCGTACAAAAATCTTTGAACTAATAGAACTTGATAGAAAGCTCACTAAACAACACAAACACAAGCATACGAATCATGCGATTTCGAATGTTTCTCAAATCCTCAATAACACAACCTTTCTTATTGATTGGTTTGATTTGTCTAGGCTATTGTTTGGGAACCATTGGTTTCCATTGTTTTTCCCGTCCAAAAATCGTTGAATTAATAGAACTTGATAGAACGATCACCAAACAACACAAACACAAGCATACGAATCATGCGATTTCGAATGTTTCTCTAATTCTCAATAACAAAACCTTTCTTATTGATTGGTTTGATTTGCCTAGGCTATGGTTTTGGAATCATTGGCTTCCATTCTTTTTCTCGTACAAAAATCTTTGAACTAATAGAACTTGATAGAAATATCACCAAACAACACAAACACAAGCATACGAATCATGCGATTTCGAATGTTTCTCTAATTCTCAATAACAAAACCTTTCTTTTTGATTGGTTTGATTTGCCTAGGCTATGGTTTGGGAACCGTTGGTTTCCATTCTTATTCTCGTCCAAAAATCTTTGAACTAATAGAACTTGATAGAAAGATCACCAAACAACACAAACACAAGCATACGAATCATGCGATTTCGAATGTTTCTCAAATCCTCAATAACACAACCTTTCTTATTGATTGGTTTGATTTGCCTAGGCTATTGTTTAGGAACCGTTGGTTTCCATTGTTTTTCCCGTCCAAAAATCGTTGAATTAATAGAACTTGATAGAACGATCACCAAACAACACAAACACAAGCATACGAATCATGCGGTTTCGAATGTTTCTCTAATTCTCAATAACACAACCTTTCTTATTGATTGGTTTGATTTGCCTAGGCTATGGTTTGGGAACCGTTGGTTTCCATTCTTTTTCTCGTATAAAAATCTTTGAACTAATAGAACTTGATAGAAACATCACCAAACAACACAAACACAAGCATACGAATCATGCGATTTCGAATGTTTCTCTAATTCTCAATAACACAACCTTTCTTATTGATTGGTTTGATTTGCCTAGGCTATGGTTTGGGAATCGTTGGTTTCCATTCTTATTCTCGTCCAAAAATCTTTGAACTAATAGAACTTGATAGAAAGATCACCAAACACCACAAATACAAGCATACGAATCATGCGATTTCGAATGTTTCTCAAATCCTCAATAACACAACCTTTCTTATTGATTGGTTTGATTTGCCTAATCTATGGTTTGGGAACCGTTGGTTTCCATTCTTTTTCTCGTCCAAAAATCTTTGAACTAATAGAACTTGATAGAACGATCACCAAACAACACAAACACAAGCATACGAATCATGCGATTTCGAATGTTTCTCTAATTCTCAATAACACAACCTTTCTTATTGATTCGTTTGATTTGCCTAGGCTATGGTTTGGGAACCGTTGGTTTCCATTCTTATTCTCGTACCAAAATCTTAGAACTAATAGAACTTGATAGAACGATCACTAAACAACACAAACACAAGCATACGAATCATTCGATTTCGAATGTTTCTCTAATTCTCAATAACACAACCTTTCTTATTGATTGGTTTGATTTGTCTAGGCTATGGTTTGGGAACCGTGGGTTTCCATTCTTTTTCTCGTCCAAAAATCTTTGAACTAATAGAACTTGATAGAAAGATCTCCAAACAAAACAAACACAAGCATACGAATCATTCGATTTCGAATGTTTCTCTAATTCTCAATAACTCAACGTTTCATATTGATTGGTTTGATTTGCCTACTCTATGGTTTGGGAATCGTTGTCTTCCATTCTTTTTCTCGTACAAAAATCTTTGAACTAATAGAACTTGATAGAAAGATTACCAAACAATACAAACACAAGCATACGAATCATGCGAATTCGAATGTTTCTCTAATTCTCAATAACACAACCTTTCTTATTGATTGGTTTGATTTGCCTAGGCTATGGTTTGGGAACCATGGGTTTCCATTCTTTTTCCCGTCCAAAAATCGTTGAATTAATAGAACTTGATAGAACGATCACCAAACAACACAAACACAAGCATACGAATCATGCGATTTCGAATGTTTCTCTAATTCTCAATAACACAACCTTTCTTATTGATTTGTTTGATTTGCCTAGGCTATGGTTTGGGAACCGTTGGTTTCCATTCTTTTTCCCGTCCAAAAATCGTTGAATTAATAGAACTTGATAGAACGATCACAAAACAACACAAACACAAGCATACGAATCATGCGATTTCGAATGTTTCTCTAATTCTCAATAACACAACCTTTCTTATTGATTGGTTTGATTTGTCTAGGCTACGGTTTGGGAACCGTGGGTTTCTATTTTTTTTCTTGTCCAAAAAATCTTTGAACTAATAGAATGTGATAGAAAGATCACCAAACAAAACAAACACAAGCATATGAATCATGCGATTTCGAATGTTTCTCAAATTCTCAATAACTCAACGTTTCTTATTGATTGGTTTTATTTGCCTAATCTATGGTTTTGGAATCGTTGGCTTCCATTCTTTTTCTCGTACAAAAATCTTTGAACTAATAGAACTTGATAGAAAGCTCACTAAACAACACAAACACAAGCATACGAATCATGCGATTTCGAATGTTTCTCAAATCCTCAATAACACAACCTTTCTTATTGATTGGTTTGATTTGTCTAGGCTATTGTTTGGGAACCATTGGTTTCCATTGTTTTTCCCGTCCAAAAATCGTTGAATTAATAGAACTTGATAGAACGATCACCAAACAACACAAACACAAGCATACGAATCATGCGATTACGAATGTTTCTCTAATTCTCAATAACAAAACCTTTCTTATTGATTGGTTTGATTTGCCTAGGCTATGGTTTGGGAACCGTTGGGTTCGATTCTTATTCTCGTCCAAAAATCTTTGAACTAATAGAACTTGATAGAAAGATCACCAAACAACACAAATACAAGCATACGAATCATGCGATTTCGAATGTTTCTCAAATCCTCAATAACACAACCTTTCTTATTGATTGGTTTGATTTGCCTAGGCTATTGTTTAGGAACCGTTGGTTTCCATTGTTTTTCCCGTCCAAAAATCGTTGAATTAATAGAACTTGATAGAACGATCACCAAACAACACAAACACAAGCATACGAATCATGCGATTTCGAATGTTTCTCTAATTCTCAATAACACAACCTTTCTTATTGATTGGTTTGATTTGCCTAGGCTATGGTTTGGGAACCGTTGGTTTCCATTCTTTTTCTCGTATAAAAATCTTTGAACTAATAGAACTTGATAGAAACATCGCCAAACAACACAAACACAAGCATACGAATCATGCGATTTCGAATGTTTCTCTAATTCTCAATAACACAACCTTTCTTATTGATTGGTTTGATTTGCCTAGGCTATGCTTTGGGAACCGTTGGTTTCCATTCTTATTCTCGTCCAAAAATCTTTGAACTAATAGAACTTGATAGAAAGATCACCAAACAACACAAATACAAGCATACGAATCATGCGATTTCGAATGTTTCTCAAATCCTCAATAACACAACCTTTCTTATTGATTGGTTTGATTTGTCTAGGCTATTGTTTGGGAACCATTGGTTTCCATTGTTTTTCCCGTCCAAAAATCGTTGAATTAATAGAACTTGATAGAACGATCACCAAACAACACAAACACAAGCATACGAATCATGCGATTTCGAATGTTTCTCTAATTCTCAATAACAAAACCTTTCTTATTGATTGGTTCGATTTGCCTAGGCTATGGTTTGGGAACCGTTGGGTTCGATTCTTATTCTCGTCCAAAAATCTTTGAACTAATAGAACTTGATAGAAAGATCACCAAACAACACAAATACAAGCATACGAATCATGCGATTTCGAATGTTTCTCAAATCCTCAATAACACAACCTTTCTTATTGATTGGTTTGATTTGCCTAGGCTATTGTTTAGGAACCGTTGGTTTCCATTGTTTTTCCCGTCCAAAAATCGTTGAATTAATAGAACTTGATAGAACGATCACCAAACAACACAAACACAAGCATACGAATCATGCGATTTCGAATGTTTCTCTAATTCTCAATAACACAACCTTTCTTATTGATTGGTTTGATTTGCCTAGGCTATGGTTTGGGAACCGTTGGTTTCCATTCTTTTTCTCGTATAAAAATCTTTGAACTAATAGAACTTGATAGAAACATCGCCAAACAACACAAACACAAGCATACGAATCATGCGATTTCGAATGTTTCTCTAATTCTCAATAACACAACCTTTCTTATTGATTGGTTTGATTTGCCTAGGCTATGGTTTGGGAACCGTTGGTTTCCATTCTTATTCTCGTCCAAAAATCTTTGAACTAATAGAACTTGATAGAAAGATCACCAAACAACACAAATACAAGCATACGAATCATGCGATTTCGAATGTTTCTCAAATCCTCAATAACACAACCTTTCTTATTGATTGGTTTGATTTGCCTAGGCTATTGTTTAGGAACCGTTGGTTTCCATTGTTTTTCCCGTCCAAAAATCGTTGAATTAATAGAACTTGATAGAACGATCACCAAACAACACAAACACAAGCATACGAATCATGCGATTTCGAATGTTTCTCTAATTCTCAATAACACAACCTTTCTTATTGATTGGTTTGATTTGCCTAGGCTATGGTTTGGGAACCGTTGGTTTCCATTCTTTTTCTCGTATAAAAATCTTTGAACTAATAGAACTTGATAGAAACATCGCCAAACAACACAAACACAAGCATACGAATCATGCGATTTCGAATGTTTCTCTAATTCTCAATAACACAACCTTTCTTATTGATTGGTTTGATTTGTCTAGGCTACGGTTTGGGAACCGTGGGTTTCTATTTTTTTTCTTGTCCAAAAAATCTTTGAACTAATAGAACGTGATAGAAAGATCACCAAACAAAACAAACACAAGCATATGAATCATGCGATTTCGAATGTTTCTCAAATTCTCAATAACTCAACGTTTCTTATTGATTGGTTTTATTTGCCTAATCTATGGTTTTGGAATCGTTGGCTTCCATTCTTTTTCTCGTACAAAAATCTTTGAACTAATAGAACTTGATAGAAAGCTCACTAAACAACACAAACACAAGCATACGAATCATGCGATTTCGAATGTTTCTCAAATCCTCAATAACACAACCTTTCTTATTGATTGGTTTGATTTGTCTAGGCTATTGTTTGGGAACCATTGGTTTCCATTGTTTTTCCCGTCCAAAAATCGTTGAATTAATAGAACTTGATAGAACGATCACCAAACAACACAAACACAAGCATACGAATCATGCGATTTCGAATGTTTCTCTAATTCTCAATAACAAAACCTTTCTTATTGATTGGTTTGATTTGCCTAGGCTATGGTTTGGGAACCGTTGGGTTCGATTCTTATTCTCGTCCAAAAATCTTTGAACTAATAGAACTTCATAGAAAGATCACCAAACAACACAAATACAAGCATACGAATCATGCGATTTCGAATGTTTCTCAAATCCTCAATAACACAACCTTTCTTATTGATTGGTTTGATTTGCCTAGGCTATTGTTTAGGAACCGTTGGTTTCCATTGTTTTTCCCGTCCAAAAATCGTTGAATTAATAGAACTTGATAGAACGATCACCAAACAACACAAACACAAGCATACGAATCATGCGATTTCGAATGTTTCTCTAATTCTCAGTAACACAACCTTTCTTATTGATTGGTTTGATTTGCCTAGGCTATGGTTTGGGAACCGTTGGTTTCCATTCTTTTTCTCGTATAAAAATCTTTGAACTAATAGAACTTGATAGAAACATCGCCAAACAACACAAACACAAGCATACGAATCATGCGATTTCGAATGTTTCTCTAATTCTCAATAACACAACCTTTCTTATTGATTGGTTTGATTTGCCTAGGCTATGCTTTGGGAACCGTTGGTTTCCATTCTTATTCTCGTCCAAAAATCTTTGAACTAATAGAACTTGATAGAAAGATCACCAAACAACACAAATACAAGCATACGAATCATGCGATTTCGAATGTTTCTCAAATCCTCAATAACACAACCTTTCTTATTGATTGGTTTGATTTGTCTAGGCTATTGTTTGGGAACCATTGGTTTCCATTGTTTTTCCCGTCCAAAAATCGTTGAATTAATAGAACTTGATAGAACGATCACCAAACAACACAAACACAAGCATACGAATCATGCGATTTCGAATGTTTCTCTAATTCTCAATAACAAAACCTTTCTTATTGATTGGTTCGATTTGCCTAGGCTATGGTTTGGGAACCGTTGGGTTCGATTCTTATTCTCGTCCAAAAATCTTTGAACTAATAGAACTTGATAGAAAGATCACCAAACAACACAAATACAAGCATACGAATCATGCGATTTCGAATGTTTCTCAAATCCTCAATAACACAACCTTTCTTATTGATTGGTTTGATTTGCCTAGGCTATTGTTTAGGAACCGTTGGTTTCCATTGTTTTTCCCGTCCAAAAATCGTTGAATTAATAGAACTTGATAGAACGATCACCAAACAACACAAACACAAGCATACGAATCATGCGATTTCGAATGTTTCTCTAATTCTCAATAACACAACCTTTCTTATTGATTGGTTTGATTTGCCTAGGGTATGGTTTGGGAACCGTTGGTTTCCATTCTTTTTCTCGTATAAAAATCTTTGAACTAATAGAACTTGATAGAAACATCGCCAAACAACACAAACACAAGCATACGAATCATGCGATTTCGAATGTTTCTCTAATTCTCAATAACACAACCTTTCTTATTGATTGGTTTGATTTGCCTAGGCTATGGTTTGGGAACCGTTGGTTTCCATTCTTATTCTCGTCCAAAAATCTTTGAACTAATAGAACTTGATAGAAAGATCACCAAACAACACAAATACAAGCATACGAATCATGCGATTTCGAATGTTTCTCAAATCCTCAATAACACAACCTTTCTTATTGATTGGTTTGATTTGCCTAGGCTATTGTTTAGGAACCGTTGGTTTCCATTGTTTTTCCCGTCCAAAAATCGTTGAATTAATAGAACTTGATAGAACGATCACCAAACAACACAAACACAAGCATACGAATCATGCGATTTCGAATGTTTCTCTAATTCTCAATAACACAACCTTTCTTATTGATTGGTTTGATTTGCCTAGGCTATGGTTTGGGAACCGTTGGTTTCCATTCTTTTTCTCGTATAAAAATCTTTGAACTAATAGAACTTGATAGAAACATCGCCAAACAACACAAACACAAGCATACGAATCATGCGATTTCGAATGTTTCTCTAATTCTCAATAACACAACCTTTCTTATTGATTGGTTTGATTTGCCTAGGCTATGGTTTGGGAACCGTTGGTTTCCATTCTTATTCTCGTCCAAAAATCTTTGAACTAATAGAACTTGATAGAAAGATCACCAAACAACACAAATACAAGCATACGAATCATGCGATTTCGAATGTTTCTCAAATCCTCAATAACACAACCTTTCTTATTGATTGGTTTGATTTGCCTAGGCTATTGTTTAGGAACCGTTGGTTTCCATTGTTTTTCCCGTCCAAAAATCGTTGAATTAATAGAACTTGATAGAACGATCACCAAACAACACAAACACAAGCATACGAATCATGCGATTTCGAATGTTTCTCTAATTCTCAATAACACAACCTTTCTTATTGATTGGTTTGATTTGCCTAGGCTATGGTTTGGGAACCGTTGGTTTCCATTCTTTTTCTCATATAAAAATCTTTGAACTAATAGAACTTGATAGAAACATCGCCAAACAACACAAACACAAGCATACGAATCATGCGATTTCGAATGTTTCTCTAATTATCAATAACACAACCTTTCTTATTGATTGGTTTGATTTGCCTAGGCTATAGTTTGGGAACCGTTGGTTTCCATTCTTATTCTCGTCCAAAAATCTTTGAACTAATAGAACTTGATAGAAAGATCACCAAACAACACAAACACAAGCATACGAATCATGCGATTTCGAATGTTTCTCAAATCCTCAATAACACAACCTTTCTTATTGATTGGTTTGATTTGCCTAATCTATTGTTTGGGAACCGTTGGTTTCCATTCTTTTTCTCGTCCAAAAATCGTTGAACTAATAGAACTTGATAGAACGATCACCAAACAACACAAACACAAGCATACGAATCATGCGATTTCGAATGTTTCTCTAATTCTCAATAACACAACCTTTCTTATTGATTGGTTTGATTTGCCTAGGCTATGGTTTGGGAACCGTTGGTTTCCATTCTTATTCTCGTCCAAAAATCTTTGAACTAATAGAACGTGATAGAAAGATCACCAAACAAAACAAACACAAGCATATGAATCATGCGATTTCGAATGTTTCTCAAATTCTCAATAACTCAACGTTTCTTATTGATTGGTTTTATTTGCCTAATCTATGGTTTTGGAATCGTTGGCTTCCATTCTTTTTCTCGTACAAAAATCTTTGAACTAATAGAACTTGATAGAAAGCTCACTAAACAACACAAACACAAGCATACGAATCATGCGATTTCGAATGTTTCTCAAATCCTCAATAACACAACCTTTCTTATTGATTGGTTTGATTTGTCAAGGCTATTGTTTGGGAACCATTGGTTTCCATTGCTTTTCCCGTCCAAAAATCGTTGAATTAATAGAACTTGATAGAACGATCACCAAACAACACAAACACAAGCATACGAATCATGCGATTTCGAATGTTTCTCTAATTCTCAATAACAAAACCTTTCTTATTGATTGGTTTGATTTGCCTAGGCTATGGTTTGGGAACCGTTGGGTTCGATTCTTATTCTCGTCCAAAAATCTTTGAACTAATAGAACTTGATAGAAAGATCACCAAACAACACAAATACAAGCATACGAATCATGCGATTTCGAATGTTTCTCAAATCCTCAATAACACAACCTTTCTTATTGATTGGTTTGATTTGCCTAGGCTATTGTTTAGGAACCGTTGGTTTCCATTGTTTTTCCCGTCCAAAAATCGTTGAATTAATAGAACTTGATAGAACGATCACCAAACAACACAAACACAAGCATACGAATCATGCGATTTCGAATGTTTCTCTAATTCTCAATAACACAACCTTTCTTATTGATTGGTTTGATTTGCCTAGGCTATGGTTTGGGAACCGTTGGTTTCCATTCTTTTTCTCGTATAAAAATCTTTGAACTAATAGAACTTGATAGAAACATCGCCAAACAACACAAACACAAGCATACGAATCATGCGATTTCGAATGTTTCTCTAATTCTCAATAACACAACCTTTCTTATTGATTGGTTTGATTTGCCTAGGCTATGGTTTGGGAACCGTTGGTTTCCATTCTTATTCTCGTCCAAAAATCTTTGAACTAATAGAACTTGATAGAAAGATCACCAAACAACACAAATACAAGCATACGAATCATGCGATTTCGAATGTTTCTCAAATCCTCAATAACACAACCTTTCTTATTGATTGGTTTGATTTGCCTAGGCTATTGTTTAGGAACCGTTGGTTTCCATTGTTTTACCCGTCCAAAAATCGTTGAATTAATAGAACTTGATAGAACGATCACCAAACAACACAAACACAAGCATACGAATCATGCGATTTCGAATGTTTCTCTAATTCTCAATAACACAACCTTTCTTATTGATTGGTTTGATTTGCCTAGGGTATGGTTTGGGAACCGTTGGTTTCCATTCTTTTTCTCGTATAAAAATCTTTGAACTAATAGAACTTGATAGAAACATCGCCAAACAACACAAACACAAGCATACGAATCATGCGATTTCAAATGTTTCTCTAATTCTCAATAACACAACCTTTCTTATTGATTGGTTTGATTTGCCTAGGCTATGGTTTGGGAACCGTTGGTTTCCATTCTTATGCTCGTCCAAAAATCTTTGAACTAATAGAACTTGATAGAAAGATCACCAAACAACACAAACACAAGCATACGAATCATGCGATTTCGAATGTTTCTCAAATCCTCAATAACACAACCTTTCTTATTGATTGGTTTGATTTGCCTAATCTATGGTTTGGGAACCGTTGGTTTCCATTCTTTTTCTCGTCCAAAAATCGTTGAACTAATAGAACTTGATAGAACGATCACCAAACAACACAAACACAAGCATACGAATCATGCGATTTCGAATGTTTCTCTAATTCTCAATAACACAACCTTTCTTATTGATTGGTTTGATTTGCCTAGGCTACGGTTTGGGAACCGTTGGTTTCCATTCTTATTCTCGTCCAAAAATCTTTGAACTAATAGAACTTGATAGAAAGATCACCAAACAACACAAACACAAGCATACGAATCATGCGATTTCGAATGTTTCTCAAATCCTCAATAACACAACCTTTCTTATTGATTGGTTTGATTTGCCTAGGCTATTGTTTAGGAACCGTTGGTTTCCATTGTTTTTCCCGTCCAAAAATCATTGAATTAATAGAACTTGATAGAACGATCACCAAACAACACAAACACAAGCATACGAATCATGCGATTTCGAATGTTTCTCTAATTCTCAATAACACAACCTTTCTTATTGATTGGTTTGATTTGCCTAGGCTATGGTTTGGGAACCGTTGGTTTCCATTCTTTTTCTCGTATAAAAATCTTTGAACTAATAGAACTTGATAGAAACATCACCAAACAACACAAACACAAGCATACGAATCATGCGATTTCGAATGTTTCTCTAATTCTCAATAACACAACCTTTCTTATTGATTGGTTTGATTTGCCTAGGCTATGGTTTGGGAACCGTTGGTTTTCCATTCTTATTCTCGTCCAAAAATCTTTGAACTAATAGAACTTGATAGAAAGATCACCAAACAACACAAATACAAGCATACGAATCATGCGATTTCGAATGTTTCTCAAATCCTCAATAACACAACCTTTCTTATTGATTGGTTTGATTTGCCTAATCTATGGTTTGGGAACCGTTGGTTTCCATTCTTTTTCTCGTCCAAAAATCTTTGAACTAATAGAACTTGATAGAACGATCACCAAACAACACAAACACAAGCATACGAATCATGCGATTTCGAATGTTTCTCTAATTCTCAATAACACAACCTTTCTTATTGATTGGTTTGATTTGCCTAGGCTATGGTTTGGGAACCGTTGGTTTCCATTCTTTTTCTCATATAAAAATCTTTGAACTAATAGAACTTGATAGAAACATCGCCAAACAACACAAACACAAGCATACGAATCATGCGATTTCGAATGTTTCTCTAATTATCAATAACACAACCTTTCTTATTGATTGGTTTGATTTGCCTAGGCTATGGTTTGGGAACCGTTGGTTTCCATTCTTATTCTCGTCCAAAAATCTTTGAACTAATAGAACTTGATAGAAAGATCACCAAACAACACAAACACAAGCATACGAATCATGCGATTTCGAATGTTTCTCAAATCCTCAATAACACAACCTTTCTTATTGATTGGTTTGATTTGCCTAAACTATTGTTTGGGAACCGTTGGTTTCCATTCTTTTTCTCGTCCAAAAATCGTTGAACTAATAGAACTTGATAGAACGATCACCAAACAACACAAACACAAGCATACGAATCATGCGATTTCGAATGTTTCTCTAATTCTCAATAACACAACCTTTCTTATTGATTGGTTTGATTTGCCTAGGCTATGGTTTGGGAACCGTTGGTTTCCATTCTTATTCTCGTCCAAAAATCTTTGAACTAATAGAACGTGATAGAAAGATCACCAAACAAAACAAACACAAGCATATGAATCATGCGATTTCGAATGTTTCTCAAATTCTCAATAACTCAACGTTTCTTATTGATTGGTTTTATTTGCCTAATCTATGGTTTTGGAATCGTTGGCTTCCATTCTTTTTCTCGTACAAAAATCTTTGAACTAATAGAACTTGATAGAAAGCTCACTAAACAACACAAACACAAGCATACGAATCATGCGATTTCGAATGTTTCTCAAATCCTCAATAACACAACCTTTCTTATTGATTGGTTTGATTTGTCTAGGCTATTGTTTGGGAACCATTGGTTTCCATTGTTTTTCCCGTCCAAAAATCGTTGAATTAATAGAACTTGATAGAACGATCACCAAACAACACAAACACAAGCATACGAATCATGCGATTTCGAATGTTTCTCTAATTCTCAATAACAAAACCTTTCTTATTGATTGGTTTGATTTGCCTAGGCTATGGTTTGGGAACCGTTGGGTTCGATTCTTATTCTCGTCCAAAAATCTTTGAACTAATAGAACTTGATAGAAAGATCACCAAACAACACAAATACAAGCATACGAATCATGCGATTTCGAATGTTTCTCAAATCCTCAATAACACAACCTTTCTTATTGATTGGTTTGATTTGCCTAGGCTATTGTTTAGGAACCGTTGGTTTCCATTGTTTTTCCCGTCCAAAAATCGTTGAATTAATAGAACTTGATAGAACGATCACCAAACAACACAAACACAAGCATACGAATCATGCGATTTCGAATGTTTCTCTAATTCTCAATAACACAACCTTTCTTATTGATTGGTTTGATTTGCCTAGGCTATGGTTTGGGAACCGTTGGTTTCCATTCTTTTTCTCGTATAAAAATCTTTGAACTAATAGAACTTGATAGAAACATCGCCAAACAACACAAACACAAGCATACGAATCATGCGATTTCGAATGTTTCTCTAATTCTCAATAACACAACCTTTCTTATTGATTGGTTTGATTTGCCTAGGCTATGGTTTGGGAACCGTTGGTTTCCATTCTTATTCTCGTCCAAAAATCTTTGAACTAATAGAACTTGATAGAAAGATCACCAAACAACACAAATACAAGCATACGAATCATGCGATTTCGAATGTTTCTCAAATCCTCAATAACACAACCTTTCTTATTGATTGGTTTGATTTGCCTAGGCTATTGTTTAGGAACCGTTGGTTTCCATTGTTTTTCCCGTCCAAAAATCGTTGAATTAATAGAACTTGATAGAACGATCACCAAACAACACAAACACAAGCATACGAATCATGCGATTTCGAATGTTTCTCTAATTCTCAATAACACAACCTTTCTTATTGATTGGTTTGATTTGCCTAGGGTATGGTTTGGGAACCGTTGGTTTCCATTCTTTTTCTCGTATAAAAATCTTTGAACTAATAGAACTTGATAGAAACATCGCCAAACAACACAAACACAAGCATACGAATCATGCGATTTCAAATGTTTCTCTAATTCTCAATAACACAACCTTTCTTATTGATTGGTTTGATTTGCCTAGGCTATGGTTTGGGAACCGTTGGTTTCCATTCTTATTCTCGTCCAAAAATCTTTGAACTAATAGAACTTGATAGAAAGATCACCAAACAACACAAACACAAGCATACGAATCATGCGATTTCGAATGTTTCTCAAATCCTCAATAACACAACCTTTCTTATTGATTGGTTTGATTTGCCTAATCTATGGTTTGGGAACCGTTGGTTTCCATTCTTTTTCTCGTCCAAAAATCGTTGAACTAATAGAACTTGATAGAACGATCACCAAACAACACAAACACAAGCATACGAATCATGCGATTTCGAATGTTTCTCTAATTCTCAATAACACAACCTTTCTTATTGATTGGTTTGATTTGCCTAGGCTATGGTTTGGGAACCGTTGGTTTCCATTCTTATTCTCGTCCAAAAATCTTTGAACTAATAGAACTTGATAGAAAGATCACCAAACAACACAAACACAAGCATACGAATCATGCGATTTCGAATGTTTCTCAAATCCTCAATAACACAACCTTTCTTATTGATTGGTTTGATTTGCCTAGGCTATTGTTTAGGAACCGTTGTTTTCCATTGTTTTTCCCGTCCAAAAATCATTGAATTAATAGAACTTGATAGAACGATCACCAAACAACACAAACACAAGCATACGAATCATGCGATTTCGAATGTTTCTCTAATTCTCAATAACACAACCTTTCTTATTGATTGGTTTGATTTGCCTAGGCTATGGTTTGGGAACCGTTGGTTTCCATTCTTTTTCTCGTATAAAAATCTTTGAACTAATAGAACTTGATAGAAACATCACCAAACAACACAAACACAAGCATACGAATCATGCGATTTCGAATGTTTCTCTAATTCTCAATAACACAACCTTTCTTATTGATTGGTTTGATTTGCCTAGGCTATGGTTTGGGAACCGTTGGTTTTCCATTCTTATTCTCGTCCAAAAATCTTTGAACTAATAGAACTTGATAGAAAGATCACCAAACAACACAAATACAAGCATACGAATCATGCGATTTCGAATGTTTCTCAAATCCTCAATAACACAACCTTTCTTATTGATTGGTTTGATTTGCCTAATCTATGGTTTGGGAACCGTTGGTTTCCATTCTTTTTCTCGTCCAAAAATCTTTGAACTAATAGAACTTGATAGAACGATCACCAAACAACACAAACACAAGCATACGAATCATGCGATTTCGAATGTTTCTCTAATTCTCAATAACACAACCTTTCTTATTGATTCGTTTGATTTGCCTAGGCTATGGTTTGGGAACCGTTGGTTTCCATTCTTATTCTCGTACCAAAATCTTTGAACTAATAGAACTTGATAGAACGATCACACAAAAACACAAACACAAGCATACGAATCATTCGATTTCGAATGTTTCTCTAATTCTCAATAACACAACCTTTCTTATTGATTGGTTTGATTTGTCTAGGCTATGGTTTGGGAACCGTGGGTTTCCATTCTTTTTCTCATCCAAAAATCTTTGAACTAATAGAACTTGATAGAAAGATCTCCAACCAAAACAAACACAAGCATACGAATCATGCGATTTCGAATGTTTCTCTAATTCTCAATAACTCAACGTTTCATATTGATTGGTTTGATTTGCCTACTCTATGGTTTGGGAATCGTTGGCTTCCATTCTTTTTCTCGTACAAAAATCTTTGAACTAATAGAACTTGATAGAAAGATTACCAAACAATACAAACACAAGCATACGAATCATGCGAATTCGAATGTTTCTCTAATTCTCAATAACACAACCTTTCTTATTGATTGGTTTGATTTGCCTAGGCTATGGTTTGGGAACCATGGGTTTCCATTCTTTTTCCCGTCCAAAAATCGTTGAATTAATAGAACTTGATAGAACGATCACAGAACAACACAAACACAAGTATACGAATCATGCGATTTCGAATGTTTCTCTAATTCTCAATAACAAAACCTTTCTTATTGATTGGTTTGATTTGCCTAGGCAATGGTTTGGGAACCGTTGGTTTCCATTCTTTTTCCCGTCCAAAAATCGTTGAATTAATAGAACTTGATAGAACGATCACCAAACAACACAAACACAAGCATACGAATCATGCGATTTCGAATGTTTCTCTAATTCTCAATAACACAACCTTTCTTATTGATTGGTTTGATTTGTCTAGGCTACGGTTTGGGAACCGTGGGTTTCCATTTTTTTTCTTGTCCAAAAATCTTTGAACTAATAGAACTTGATAGAAAGATCACCAAACAAAACAAACACAAGCATACGAATCATGCGATTTCGAATGTTTCTCAAATCCTCAATAACACAACCTTTCTTATTGATTGGTTTGATTTGCCTAATCTATGGTTTGGGAACCGTTGGTTTCCATTCTTTTTCTCGTCCAAAAATCTTTGAACTAATAGAACTTGATAGAACGATCACCAAACAACACAAACACAAGCATACGAATCATGCGATTTCGAATGTTTCTCTAATTCTCAATAACACAACCTTTCTTATTGATTCGTTTGATTTGCCTAGGCTATGGTTTGGGAACCGTTGGTTTCCATTCTTATTCTCGTACCAAAATCTTTGAACTAATAGAACTTGATAGAACGATCACCAAACAACACAAACACAAGCATACGAATCATTCGATTTCGAATGTTTCTCTAATTCTCAATAACACAACCTTTCTTATTGATTGGTTTGATTTGTCTAGGCTATGGTTTGGGAACCGTGGGTTTCCATTCTTTTTCTCGTCCAAAAATCTTTGAACTAATAGAACTTGATAGAAAGATCTCCAAACAAAACAAACACAAGCATACGAATCATGCGATTTCGAATGTTTCTCTAATTCTCAATAACTCAACGTTTCATATTGATTGGTTTGATTTGCCTACTCTATGGTTTGGGAATGGTTGGCTTCCATTCTTTTTCTCGTACAAAAATCTTTGAACTAATAGAACTTGATAGAAAGATTACCAAACAATACAAACACAAGCATACGAATCATGCGAATTCGAATGTTTCTCTAATTCTCAATAACACAACCTTTCTTATTGATTGGTTTGATTTGCCTAGGCTATGGTTTCGGAACCATGGGTTTCCATTCTTTTTCCCGTCCAAAAATCGTTGAATTAATAGAACTTGATAGAACGATCACCAAACAACACAAACACAAGCATACGAATCATGCGATTTCGAATGTTTCTCTAATTCTCAATAACACAACCTTTCTTATTGATTGGTTTGATTTGCCTAGGCTATGGTTTGGGAACCGTTTGTTTCCATTCTTTTTCCCGTCCAAAAATCGTTGAATTAATAGAACTTGATAGAACGATCACCAAACAACACAAACACAAGCAAACGAATCATGCGATTTCGAATGTTTCTCTAATTCTCAATAACACAACCTTTCTTATTGATTGGTTTGTTTTGTCTAGGCTACGGTTTGGGAACCGTGGGTTTCCATTTTTTTTCTTGTCCAAAAATCTTTGAACTAATAGAACTTGATAGAAAGATCACCAAACAAAACAAACACAAGCATATGAATCATGCGATTTCGAATGTTTCTCAAATTCTCAATAACTCAACGTTTCTTATTGATTGGTTTTATTTGCCTAATCTATGGTTTTGGAATCGTTGGCTTCCATTCTTTTTCTCGTACAAAAATCTTTGAACTAATAGAACTTGATAGAAAGCTCACTAAACAACACAAACACAAGCATACGAATCATGCGATTTCGAATGTTTCTCAAATCCTCAATAACACAACCTTTCTTATTGATTGGTTTGATTTGTCTAGGCTATTGTTTGGGAACCATTGGTTTCCATTGTTTTTCCCGTCCAAAAATTGTTGAATTAATAGAACTTGATAGAACGATCACCAAACAACACAAACACAAGCATACGAATCATGCGATTTCGAATGTTTCTCTAATTCTCAATAACAAAACTTTTCTTATTGATTGGTTTGATTTGCCTAGGCTATGGTTTGGGAATCGTTGGCTTCCATTCTTTTTCTCGTACAAAAATCTTTGAACTAATAGAACTTGATAGAAAGATTACCAAACAATACAAACACAAGCATACGAATCATGCGAATTCGAATGTTTCTCTAATTCTCAATAACACAACCTTTCTTATTGATTGGTTTGATTTGCCTAGGCTATGGTTTGGGAACCGTGGGTTTCCATTCTTTTTCCCGTCCAAAAATCGTTGAATTAATAGAACTTGATAGAACGATCACCAAACAACACAAACACAAGCATACGAATCATGCGATTTCGAATGTTTCTCTAATTCTCAATAACACAACCTTTCTTATTGATTGGTTTGATTTGCCTAGGCTATGGTTTGGGAACTGTTGGTTTCCATTCTTTTTCCCGTCCAAAAATCGTTGAATTAATAGAACTTGATAGAACGATCACCAAACAACACAAACACAAGCATACGAATCATGCGATTTCGAATGTTTCTCTAATTCTCAATAACACAACCTTTCTTATTGATTGGTTTGATTTGTCTAGGCTACGGTTTGGGAACCGTGGGTTTCCATTTTTTTTCTTGTCCAAAAATCTTTGAACTAATAGAACTTGATAGAAAGATCACCAAACAAAACAAACACAAGCATATGAATCATGCGATTTCGAATGTTTCTCAAATTCTCAATAACTCAACGTTTCTTATTGATTGGTTTTATTTGCCTAATCTATGGTTTTGGAATCGTTGGCTTCCATTCTTTTTCTCGTACAAAAATCTTTGAACTAATAGAACTTGATAGAAAGCTCACTAAACAACACAAACACAAGCATACGAATCATGCGATTTCGAATGTTTCTCTAATTCTCAATAACACAACCTTTCTTATTGATTGGTTTGATTTGCCTAGGCTATGGTTTGGGAACCGTGGGTTTCCATTATTTTTCCCGTCCAAAAATCGTTGAATTAATAGAACTTGATAGAACGATCACCAAACAACACAAACACAAGCATACGAATCATGCGATTTCGAATGTTTCTCTAATTCTCAATAACACAACCTTTCTTATTGATTGGTTTGATTTGTCTAGGCTACGGTTTGGGAACCGTGGGTTTCCATTTTTTTTCTTGTCCAAAAATCTTTGAACTAATAGAACTTGATAGAAAGATCACCAAACAAAACAAACACAAGCATATGAATCATGCGATTTCGAATGTTTCTCAAATTCTCAATAACTCAACGTTTCTTATTGATTGGTTTTATTTGCCTAATCTATGGTTTTGGAATCGTTGGCTTCCCTTCTTTTTATCGTAAAAAAATCTTTGAACTAATAGAACTTGATAGAAAGCTCACTAAACAACACAAACACAAGCATACGAATCATGCGATTTCGAATGTTTCTCAAATCCTCAATAACTCAACGTTTCATATTGATTGGTTTGATTTGCCTACTCTATGGTTTGGGAATCGTTGGCTTCCATTCTTTTTCTCGTACAAAAATCTTTGAACTAATAGAACTTGATAGAAAGATTACCAAACAATACAAACACAAGCATACGAATCATGCGAATTCGAATGTTTCTCTAATTCTCAATAACACAACCTTTCTTATTGATTGGTTTGATTTGCCTAGGCTATGGTTTGGGAACCGTGGGTTTCCATTCTTTTTCCCGTCCAAAAATCGTTGAATTAATAGAACTTGATAGAACGATCACCAAACAACACAAACACAAGCATACGAATCATGCGATTTCGAAGGTTTCTCTAATTCTCAATAACACAACCTTTCTTATTGATTGGTTTGATTTGCCTAGGCTAAAGTTTGGGAACCGTTGGTTTCCATTCTTTTTCCCGTCCAAAAATCGTTGAATTAATAGAACTTGATAGAACGATCACCAAACAACACAAACACAAGCATACGAATCATGCGATTTCGAATGTTTCTCTAATTCTCAATAACACAACCTTTCTTATTGATTGGTTTGATTTGTCTAGGCTACGGTTTGGGAACCGTGGGTTTCCATTTTTTTTCTTGTCCAAAAATCTTTGAACTAATAGAACTTGATAGAAAGATCACCAAACAAAACAAACACAAGCATATGAATCATGCGATTTCGAATGTTTCTCAAATTCTCAATAACTCAACGTTTCTTATTGATTGGTTTTATTTGCCTAATCTATGGTTTTGGAATCGTTGGCTTCCATTCTTTTTCTCGTACAAAAATCTTTGAACTAATAGAACTTGATAGAAAGCTCACTAAACAACACAAACACAAGCATACGAATCATGCGATTTCGAATGTTTCTCTAATTCTCAATAACACAACCTTTCTTATTGATTGGTTTGATTTGCCTAGGCTATGGTTTGGGAACCGTGGGTTTCCATTCTTTTTCCCGTCCAAAAATCGTTGAATTAATAGAACTTGATAGAACGATCACCAAACAACACAAACACAAGCATACGAATCATGCGATTTCGAATGTTTCTCTAATTCTCAATAACACAACCTTTCTTATTGATTGGTTTGATTTGCCTAGGCTATGGTTTGGGAACCGTTGGTTTCCATTCTTTTTCCCGTCCAAAAATCGTTGAATTAATAGAACTTGATAGCACGATCACCAAACAACACAAACACAAGCATACGAATCATGCGATTTCGAATGTTTCTCTAATTCTCAATAACACAACCTTTCTTATTGATTGGTTTGATTTGTCTAGGCTACGGTTTGGGAACCGTGGGTTTCCATTTTTTTTCTTGTCCAAAAATCTTTGAACTAATAGAACTTGATAGAAAGATCACCAAACAAAACAAACACAAGCATATGAATCATGCGATTTCGAATGTTTCTCAAATTCTCAATAACTCAACGTTTCTTATTGATTGGTTTTATTTGCCTAATCTATTGTTTTGGAATCGTTGGCCTCCATTCTTTTTCTCGTACAAAAATCTTTGAACTAATAGAACTTGATAGAAAGCTCACTAAACAACACAAACACAAGCATACGAATCATGCGATTTCGAATGTTTCTCAAATCCTCAATAACACAACCTTTCTTATTGATTGGTTTGATTTGCCTAATCTATGGTTTGGGAACCGTTGGTTTCCATTCTTTTTCTCGTCCAAAAATCTTTGAACTAATAGAACTTGATAGAACGATCACCAAACAACACAAACACAAGCATACGAATCATGCGATTTCGAATGTTTCTCTAATTCTCAATAACACAACCTTTCTTATTGATTCGTTTGATTTGCCTAGGCTATGGTTTGGGAACCGTTGGTTTCCATTCTTATTCTCGTACCAAAATCTTTGAACTAATAGAACTTGATAGAACGATCACCAAACAACACAAACACAAGCATACGAATCATTCGATTTCGAATGTTTCTCTAATTCTCAATAACACAACCTTTCTTATTGATTGGTTTGATTTGTCTAGGCTATGGTTTGGGAACCGTGGGTTTCCATTCTTTTTCTCATCCAAAAATCTTTGAACTAATAGAACTTGATAGAAAGATCTCCAAACAAAACAAACACAAGCATACGAATCATGCGATTTGTAATGTTTCTCAAATTCTCAATAACTCAACGTTTCATATTGATTGGTTTGATTTGCCTACTCTATGGTTTGGGAATCGTTGGCTTCCATTCTTTTTCTCGTACAAAAATCTTTGAACTAATAGAACTTGATAGAAAGATTACCAAACAACACAAACACAAGCATACGAATCATGCGATTTCGAATGTTTCTCAAATCCTCAATAACACAACCTTTCTTATTGATTGGTTTGATTTGTCTAGGCTATTGTTTGGGAACCATTGGTTTCCATTGTTTTTCCCGTCCAAAAATCGTTGAATTAATAGAACTTGATAGAACGATCACCAAACAACACAAACATAAGCATACGAATCATGCGATTTCGAATGTTTCTCAAATCCTCAATAACACAACCTTTCTTATTGATTGGTTTGATTTGTCTAGGCTATTGTTTGGGAACCATTGGTTTCCATTGTTTTTCCCGTCCAAAAATCGTTGAATTAATAGAACTTGATAGAACGATCACCAAACAACACAAACACAAGCATACGAATCATGCGATTTCGAATGTTTCTCTAATTCTCAATAACAAAACCTTTCTTATTGATTGGTTTGATTTGTCTAGGCTATGGTTTGGGAACCGTGGGTTTCCATTCTTTTTCTTGTCCAAAAATCTTTGAACTAATAGAACTTGATAGAAAGATCACCAAACAAAACAAACACAAGCATACGAATCATGCGATTTCGAATGTTTCTCAAATTCTCAATAACTCAACGTTTCTTATTGATTGGTTTGATTTGCCTAATCTATGGTTTTGGAATCGTTGGCTTCCATTCTTTTTCTCGTACAAAAATCTTTGAACTAATAGAACTTGATAGAACGATCACCAAACAACACAAACACAAGCATACGAATCATGCGATTTCGAATGTTTCTCTAATTCTCAATAACACAACCTTTCTTATTGATTGGTTTGATTTGCCTAGGCTATGGTTTGGGAACCGTTGGTTTCCATTCTTTTTCTCGTATAAAAATCTTTGAACTAATAGAACTTGATAGAAACATCAGCAAACAACACAAACACGAGCATACGAATCATGCGATTTCGAATGTTTCTCTAATTCTCAATAACACAACCTTTCTTATTGATTGGTTTGATTTCCCTAGGCTATGGTTTGGGAACCGTTGGTTTCCATTCTTATTCTCGTCCAAAAATCTTTGAAATAATAGAACTTGATAGAAAGATCACCAAACAACACAAACACAAGCATACGAATCATGCGATTTCGAATGTTTCTCAAATCCTCAATAACACAACCTTTCTTATTGATTGGTTTGATTTGCCTAATCTATGGTTTGGGAACCGTTGGTTTCCATTCTTTTTCTCCTCCAAAAATCTTTGAACTAATAGAACTTGATAGAACGATCACCAAACAACACAAACACAAGCATACGAATCATGCGATTTCGAATGTTTCTCTAATTCTCAATAACACAACCTTTCTTATTGATTCGTTTGATTTGCCTAGGCTATGGTTTGGGAACCGTTGGTTTCCATTCTTATTATCGTACCAAAATCTTTGAACTAATAGAACTTGATAGAACGATCACCAAACAACACAAACACAAGCATACGAATCATTCGATTTCGAATGTTTCTCTAATTCTCAATAACACAACCTTTCTTATTGATTGGTTTGATTTGTCTAGGCTATGGTTTGGGAACCGTGGGTTTCCATTCTTTTTCTCGTCCAAAAATCTTTGAACTAATAGAACTTGATAGAAAGATCTCCAAACAAAACAAACACAAGCATACGAATCATGCGATTTCGAATGTTTCTCAAATTCTCAATAACTCAACGTTTCATACTGATTGGTTTGATTTGCCTACTCTATGGTTTGGGAATCGTTGGCTTCCATTCTTTTTCTCGTACAAAAATCTTTGAACTAATAGAACTTGATAGAAAGATTACCAAACAATACAAACACAAGCATACGAATCATGCGAATTCCAATGTTTCTCTAATTCTCAATAACACAACCTTTCTTATTGATTGGTTTGATTTGCCTAGGCTATGGTTTGGGAACCGTGGGTTTCCATTCTTTTTCCCGTCCAAAAATCGTTGAATTAATATAACTTGATAGAACGATCACCAAACAACACAAACACAAGCATACGAATCATGCGATTTCGAATGTTTCTCTAATTCTCAATAACACAACCTTTCTTATTGATTGGTTTGATTTGCCTAGGCTATGGTTTGGGAACCGTTGGTTTCCATTCTTTTTCCCGTCCAAAAATCGTTGAATTAATAGAACTTGATAGAACGATCACCAAACAACACAAACACAAGCATACGAATCATGCGATTTCGAATGTTTCTCTAATTCTCAATAACACAACCTTTCTTATTGATTGGTTTGATTTGCCTAGGCTATGGTTTGGGAACCGTTGGTTTCCATTCTTTTTCTCGGATAAATATCTTTGAACTAATAGAACTTGATAGAAAGATCACCAAACAACACAAACACAAGCATACGAATCATGCGATTTCGAATGTTTCTCAAATCCTCAATAACACAACCTTTCTTATCGATTGGTTTTATTTGCCTAGGCTATGGTTTGGGAACCGTTGGCTTCCATTCTTTTTCTCGTACAAAAATCTTTGAACTAATAGAACTTGATAGAAAGCTCACTAAACAACACAAACACAAGCATACGAATCATGCGATTTCGAATGTTTCTCTAATTCTCAATAACACAACCTTTCTTATTGATTGGTTTGATTTGCCTAGGCTATGGTTTGGGAACCGTGGGTTTCCATTCTTTTTCCCGTCCAAAAATCGTTGAATTAATAGAACTTGATAGAACGATCACCAAACAACACAAACACAAGCATACGAATCATGCGATTTCGAATGTTTCTCTAATTCTCAATAACACAACCTTTCTTATTGATTGGTTTGATTTGCCTAGGCTATGGTTTGGGAACCGTTGGTTTCCATTCTTTTTCCCGTCCAAAAATCGTTGAATTAATAGAACTTGATAGCACGATCACCAAACAACACAAACACAAGCATACGAATCATGCGATTTCGAATGTTTCTCTAATTCTCAATAACACAACCTTTCTTATTGATTGGTTTGATTTGTCTAGGCTACGGTTTGGGAACCGTGGGTTTCCATTTTTTTTCTTGTCCAAAAATCTTTGAACTAATAGAACTTGATAGAAAGATCACCAAACAAAACAAACACAAGCATATGAATCATGCGATTTCGAATGTTTCTCAAATTCTCAATAACTCAACGTTTCTTATTGATTGGTTTTATTTGCCTAATCTATTGTTTTGGAATCGTTGGCCTCCATTCTTTTTCTCGTACAAAAATCTTTGAACTAATAGAACTTGATAGAAAGCTCACTAAACAACACAAACACAAGCATACGAATCATGCGATTTCGAATGTTTCTCAAATCCTCAATAACACAACCTTTCTTATTGATTGGTTTGATTTGCCTAATCTATGGTTTGGGAACCGTTGGTTTCCATTCTTTTTCTCGTCCAAAAATCTTTGAACTAATAGAACTTGATAGAACGATCACCAAACAACACAAACACAAGCATACGAATCATGCGATTTCGAATGTTTCTCTAATTCTCAATAACACAACCTTTCTTATTGATTCGTTTGATTTGCCTAGGCTATGGTTTGGGAACCGTTGGTTTCCATTCTTATTCTCGTACCAAAATCTTTGAACTAATAGAACTTGATAGAACGATCACCAAACAACACAAACACAAGCATACGAATCATTCGATTTCGAATGTTTCTCTAATTCTCAATAACACAACCTTTCTTATTGATTGGTTTGATTTGTCTAGGCTATGGTTTGGGAACCGTGGGTTTCCATTCTTTTTCTCATCCAAAAATCTTTGAACTAATAGAACTTGATAGAAAGATCTCCAAACAAAACAAACACAAGCATACGAATCATGCGATTTGTAATGTTTCTCAAATTCTCAATAACTCAACGTTTCATATTGATTGGTTTGATTTGCCTACTCTATGGTTTGGGAATCGTTGGCTTCCATTCTTTTTCTCGTACAAAAATCTTTGAACTAATAGAACTTGATAGAAAGATTACCAAACAACACAAACACAAGCATACGAATCATGCGATTTCGAATGTTTCTCAAATCCTCAATAACACAACCTTTCTTATTGATTGGTTTGATTTGTCTAGGCTATTGTTTGGGAACCATTGGTTTCCATTGTTTTTCCCGTCCAAAAATCGTTGAATTAATAGAACTTGATAGAACGATCACCAAACAACACAAACATAAGCATACGAATCATGCGATTTCGAATGTTTCTCAAATCCTCAATAACACAACCTTTCTTATTGATTGGTTTGATTTGTCTAGGCTATTGTTTGGGAACCATTGGTTTCCATTGTTTTTCCCGTCCAAAAATCGTTGAATTAATAGAACTTGATAGAACGATCACCAAACAACACAAACACAAGCATACGAATCATGCGATTTCGAATGTTTCTCTAATTCTCAATAACAAAACCTTTCTTATTGATTGGTTTGATTTGTCTAGGCTATGGTTTGGGAACCGTGGGTTTCCATTCTTTTTCTTGTCCAAAAATCTTTGAACTAATAGAACTTGATAGAAAGATCACCAAACAAAACAAACACAAGCATACGAATCATGCGATTTCGAATGTTTCTCAAATTCTCAATAACTCAACGTTTCTTATTGATTGGTTTGATTTGCCTAATCTATGGTTTTGGAATCGTTGGCTTCCATTCTTTTTCTCGTACAAAAATCTTTGAACTAATAGAACTTGATAGAACGATCACCAAACAACACAAACACAAGCATACGAATCATGCGATTTCGAATGTTTCTCTAATTCTCAATAACACAACCTTTCTTATTGATTGGTTTGATTTGCCTAGGCTATGGTTTGGGAACCGTTGGTTTCCATTCTTTTTCTCGTATAAAAATCTTTGAACTAATAGAACTTGATAGAAACATCAGCAAACAACACAAACACGAGCATACGAATCATGCGATTTCGAATGTTTCTCTAATTCTCAATAACACAACCTTTCTTATTGATTGGTTTGATTTCCCTAGGCTATGGTTTGGGAACCGTTGGTTTCCATTCTTATTCTCGTCCAAAAATCTTTGAAATAATAGAACTTGATAGAAAGATCACCAAACAACACAAACACAAGCATACGAATCATGCGATTTCGAATGTTTCTCAAATCCTCAATAACACAACCTTTCTTATTGATTGGTTTGATTTGCCTAATCTATGGTTTGGGAACCGTTGGTTTCCATTCTTTTTCTCCTCCAAAAATCTTTGAACTAATAGAACTTGATAGAACGATCACCAAACAACACAAACACAAGCATACGAATCATGCGATTTCGAATGTTTCTCTAATTCTCAATAACACAACCTTTCTTATTGATTCGTTTGATTTGCCTAGGCTATGGTTTGGGAACCGTTGGTTTCCATTCTTATTATCGTACCAAAATCTTTGAACTAATAGAACTTGATAGAACGATCACCAAACAACACAAACACAAGCATACGAATCATTCGATTTCGAATGTTTCTCTAATTCTCAATAACACAACCTTTCTTATTGATTGGTTTGATTTGTCTAGGCTATGGTTTGGGAACCGTGGGTTTCCATTCTTTTTCTCGTCCAAAAATCTTTGAACTAATAGAACTTGATAGAAAGATCTCCAAACAAAACAAACACAAGCATACGAATCATGCGATTTCGAATGTTTCTCAAATTCTCAATAACTCAACGTTTCATACTGATTGGTTTGATTTGCCTACTCTATGGTTTGGGAATCGTTGGCTTCCATTCTTTTTCTCGTACAAAAATCTTTGAACTAATAGAACTTGATAGAAAGATTACCAAACAATACAAACACAAGCATACGAATCATGCGAATTCCAATGTTTCTCTAATTCTCAATAACACAACCTTTCTTATTGATTGGTTTGATTTGCCTAGGCTATGGTTTGGGAACCGTGGGTTTCCATTCTTTTTCCCGTCCAAAAATCGTTGAATTAATATAACTTGATAGAACGATCACCAAACAACACAAACACAAGCATACGAATCATGCGATTTCGAATGTTTCTCTAATTCTCAATAACACAACCTTTCTTATTGATTGGTTTGATTTGCCTAGGCTATGGTTTGGGAACCGTTGGTTTCCATTCTTTTTCCCGTCCAAAAATCGTTGAATTAATAGAACTTGATAGAACGATCACCAAACAACACAAACACAAGCATACGAATCATGCGATTTCGAATGTTTCTCTAATTCTCAATAACACAACCTTTCTTATTGATTGGTTTGATTTGCCTAGGCTATGGTTTGGGAACCGTTGGTTTCCATTCTTTTTCTCGGATAAATATCTTTGAACTAATAGAACTTGATAGAAAGATCACCAAACAACACAAACACAAGCATACGAATCATGCGATTTCGAATGTTTCTCAAATCCTCAATAACACAACCTTTCTTATCGATTGGTTTTATTTGCCTAGGCTATGGTTTGGGAACCGTTGGTTTCCATTCTTTTTCCCGTCCAAAAATCGTTGAATTAATAGAACTTGATAGAACGATCACAAAACAACACAAACACAAGCATACGAATCATGCGATTTCGAATGTTTCTCTAATTCTCAATAACACAACCTTTCTTATTGATTGGTTTGATTTGTCTAGGCTATGGTTTGGGAACCGTGGGTTTCCATTTTTTTTCTTGTCCAAAAATCTTTGAACTAATAGAACTTGATAGAAAGATCACCAAACAAAACAAACACAAGCATATGAATCATGCGATTTCGAATGTTTCTCTAATTCTCAATAACACAACCTTTCTTATTGATTCGTTTGATTTGCCTAGGCTATGGTTTGGGAACCGTTGCTTTCCATTCTTATTCTCGTACCAAAATCTTTGAACTAATAGAACTTGATAGAACGATCACCAAACAACACAAACACAAGCATACGAATCATTCGATTTCGAATGTTTCTCAAATCCTCAATAACACAACCTTTCTTATTGATTGGTTTGATTTGTCTAGGCTATTGTTTGGGAACCATTGGTTTCCATTGTTTTTCCCGTCCAAAAATCGTTGAATTAATAGAACTTGATAGAACGATCACCAAACAACACAAACACAAGCATACGAATCATGCGATTTCGAATGTTTCTCTAATTCTCAATAACACAACCTTTCTTATTGATTGGTTTGATTTGCCTAGGCTATGGTTTGGGAACCGTTGGTTTCCATTCTTTTTCTCGGATAAATATCTTTGAACTAATAGAACTTGATAGAAAGATCACCAAACAACACAAACACAAGCATACGAATCATGCGATTTCGAATGTTTCTCAAATCCTCAATAACACAACCTTTCTTATCGATTGGTTTGATTTGCCTAGGCTATGGTTTGGGAACCGTTGGTTTCCATTCTTTTTCCCGTCCAAAAATCGTTGAATTAATAGAACTTGATAGAACGATCACAAAACAACACAAACACAAGCATACGAATCATGCGATTTCGAATGTTTCTCTAATTCTCAATAACACAACCTTTCTTATTGATTGGTTTGATTTGTCTAGGCTATGGTTTGGGAACCGTGGGTTTCCATTTTTTTTCTTGTCCAAAAATCTTTGAACTAATAGAACTTGATAGAAAGATCACCAAACAAAACAAACACAAGCATATGAATCATGCGATTTCGAATGTTTCTCTAATTCTCAATAACACAACCTTTCTTATTGATTCGTTTGATTTGCCTAGGCTATGGTTTGGGAACCGTTGCTTTCCATTCTTATTCTCGTACCAAAATCTTTGAACTAATAGAACTTGATAGAACGATCACCAAACAACACAAACACAAGCATACGAATCATTCGATTTCGAATGTTTCTCAAATCCTCAATAACACAACCTTTCTTATTGATTGGTTTGATTTGTCTAGGCTATTGTTTGGGAACCATTGGTTTCCATTGTTTTTCCCGTCCAAAAATCGTTGAATTAATAGAACTTGATAGAACGATCACCAAACAACACAAACACAAGCATACGAATCATGCGATTTCGAATGTTTCTCTAATTCTCAATAACAAAACCTTTCTTATTGATTGGTTTGATTTGCCTAGGCTATGGTTTGGGAACCGTTGGGTTCCATTCTTATTCTCGTCCAAAAATCTTTGAACTTATAGAACTTGATAGAAAGATCACCAAACAACACAAACACAAGCATACGAATCATGCGATTTCGAATGTTTCTCAAATCCTCAATAACACAACCTTTCTTATTGATTGGTTTGATTTGCCTAGGCTATTGTTTAGGAACCGTTGGTTTCCATTGTTTTTCCCGTCCAAAAATCGTTGAATTAATAGAACTTGATAGAACGATCACCAAACAACACAAACACAAGCATACGAATCATGCGATTTCGAATGTTTCTCTAATTCTCAATAACACAACCTTTCTTATTGATTGGTTTGATTTGTCTAGGCTATGGTTTGGGAACCGTGGGTTTCCATTTTTTTTCTTGTTCTAAAATCTTTGAACTAATAGAACTTGATAGAAAGATCACCAAACAAAACAAACACAAGCATATGAATCATGCGATTTCGAATGTTTCTAAAATTCTCAATAACTCAACGTTTCTTATTGATTGGTTTTATTTGCCTAATCTATGGTTTTGGAATCGTTGGCTTCCATTCTTTTTCTCGTACAAAAATCTTTGAACTAATAGAACTTGATAGAAAGCTCACTAAACAACACAAACACAAGCATACGAATCATGCGATTTCGAATGTTTCTCAAATCCTCAATAACACAACCTTTCTTATTGATTGGTTTGATTTGTCTAGGCTATTGTTTGGGAACCATTGGTTTCCATTGTTTTTCCCGTCCAAAAATCGTTGAATTAATAGAACTTGATAGAACGATCACCAAACAACACAAACACAAGCATACGAATCATGCGATTTCGAATGTTTCTCTAATTCTCAATAACAAAACCTTTCTTATTGATTGGTTTGATTTGTCTAGGCTATGGTTTGGGAACCGTGGGTTTCCATTCTTTTTCTTGTCCAAAAATCTTTGAACTAATAGAACTTGATAGAAAGATCACCAAACAAAACAAACACAAGCATACGAATCATGCGATTTCGAATGTTTCTCAAATTCTCAATAACTCAACGCTTCTTATTGATTGGTTTGATTTGCCTAATCTATGGTTTTGGAATCGTTGGCTTCCATTCTTTTTCTCGTACAAAAATCTTTGAACTAATAGAACTTGATAGAACGATCACCAAACAACACAAACACAAGCATACGAATCATGCGATTTCGAATGTTTCTCTAATTCTCAATAACACAACCTTTCTTATTGATTGGTTTGATTTGCCTAGGCTATGGTTTGGGAACCGTTGGTTTCCATTCTTATTCTCGTACCAAAATCTTTGAACTAATAGAACTTGATAGAACGATCACCAAACAACACAAACACAAGCATACGAATCATTCGATTTCGAATGTTTCTCTAATTCTCAATAACACAACCTTTCTTATTGATTGGTTTGATTTGTCTAGGCTATGGTTTGGGAACCGTGGGTTTCCATTCTTTTTCTCGTCCAAAAATCTTTGAACTAATAGAACTTGATAGAAAGATCTCCAAACAAAACAAACACAAGCATACGAATCATGCGATTTCGAATGTTTCTCAAATTCTCAATAACTCAACGTTTCATATTGATTGGTTTGATTTGCCTACTCTATGGTTTGGGAATCGTTGGCTTCCATTCTTTTTCTCGTACAAAAATCTTTGAACTAATAGAACTTGATAGAAAGATTACCAAACAATACAAACACAAGCATACGAATCATGCGAATTCGAATGTTTCTCTAATTCTCAATAACACAACCTTTCTTATTGATTGGTTTGATTTGCCTAGGCTATGGTTTGGGAACCGTGGGTTTCCATTCTTTTTCCCGTCCAAAAATCGTTGAATTAATAGAACTTGATAGAACGATCACCAAACAACACAAACACAAGCATACGAATCATGCGATTTCGAATGTTTCTCTAATTCTCAATAACACAACCTTTCTTATTGATTGGTTTGATTTGCCTAGGCTATGGTTTGGGAACCGTTGGTTTCCATTCTTTTTCCCGTCCAAAAATCGTTGAATTAATAGAACTTGATAGAACGATCACCAAACAACACAAACACAAGCATACGAATCATGCGATTTCGAATGTTTCTCTAGTTCTCAATAACACAACCTTTCTTATTGATTCGTTTGATTTGCCTAGGCTATGGTTTGGGAACCGTTGGTTTCCATTCTTATTCTCGTACCAAAATCTTTTAACTAATAGAACTTGATAGAACGATCACCAAACAACACAAACACAAGCATACGAATCATGCGATTTCGAATGTTTCTCTAATTCTCAATAACACAACCTTTCTTATTGATTGGTTTGATTTGTCTAGGCTATGGTTTGGGAACCGTGGGTTTCCATTCTTTTTCTCGTCCAAAAATTTTTGAACTAATAGAACTTGATAGAAAGATCTCCAAACAAAACAAACACAAGCATACGAATCATGCGATTTCGAATGTTTCTCAAATTCTCAATAACTCAACGTTTCATATTGATTGGTTTGATTTGCCTACTCTATGGTTTGGGAATCGTTGGCTTCCATTCTTTTTCTCGTACAAAAATCTTTGAACTAATAGAACTTGATAGAAAGATTACCAAACAATACAAACACAAGCATACGAATCATGCGAATTCGAATGTTTCTCTAATTCTCAATAACACAACCTTTCTTATTGATTGGTTTGATTTGCCTAGGCTATGTTTTGGGAACCGTTGGTTTCCATTCTTTTTCTCGTATAAAAATCTTTGAACTAATAGAACTTGATAGAAACATCAGCAAACAACACAAACACGAGCATACGAATCATGCGATTTCGAATGTTTCTCTAATTCTCAATAACACAACCTTTCTTATTGATTGGTTTGATTTCCCTAGGCTATGGTTTGGGAACCGTTGGTTTCCATTCTTATTCTCGTCCAAAAATCTTTGAAATAATAGAACTTGATAGAAAGATCACCAAACAACACAAACACAAGCATACGAATCATGCGATTTCGAATGTTTCTCAAATCCTCAATAACACAACCTTTCTTATTGATTGGTTTGATTTGCCTAATCTATGGTTTGGGAACCGTTGGTTTCCATTCTTTTTCTCCTCCAAAAATCTTTGAACTAATAGAACTTGATAGAAAGATCACCAAACAAAACAAACACAAGCATATGAATCATGCGATTTCGAATGTTTCTCAAATTCTCAATAACTCAACGTTTCTTATTGATTGGTTTTATTTGCCTAATCTATGGTTTTGGAATCGTTGGCTTCCATTCTTTTTCTCGTACAAAAATCTTTGAACTAATAGAACTTGATAGAAAGCTCACTAAACAACACAAACACAAGCATACGAATCATGCGATTTCGAATGTTTCTCAAATCCTCAATAACACAACCTTTCTTATTGATTGGTTTGATTTGTCTAGGCTATTGTTTGGGAACCATTGGTTTCCATTGTTTTTCCCGTCCAAAAATCGTTGAATTAATAGAACTTGATAGAACGATCACCAAACAACACAAACACAAGCATACGAATCATGCGATTTCGAATGTCTCTCTAATCCTCAATAACACAACCTTTCTTATTGATTGGTTTGATTTGTCTAGGCTATGGTTTGGGAACCGTGGGTTTCCATTCTTTTTCCCGTCCAAAAATCTTTGAATTAATAGAACTTGATAGAACGATCACCAAACAACACAAACACAAGCATACGAATCATGCGATTTCGAATGTTTCTCAAATTCTCAATAACTCAACGCTTCTTATTGATTGGTTTGATTTGCCTAGGCTATGGTTTTGGAACCGTTGGCTTCCATTCTTTTTCTCGTACAAAAATCTTTGAACTAATAGAACTTGATAGAACGATCACCAAACAACACAAACACAAGCATACGAATCATGCGATTTCGAATGTTTCTCTAATTCTCAATAACACAACCTTTCTTATTGATTGGTTTGATTTGCCTAGGCTATGGTTTGGGAACCGTTGGTTTCCATTCTTATTCTCGTCCAAAAATCTTTGAAATAATAGAACTTGATAGAAAGATCACCAAACAACACAAACACAAGCATACGAATCATGCGATTTCGAATGTTTCTCAAATCCTCAATAACACAACCTTTCTTATTGATTGGTTTGATTTGCCTAATCTATGGTTTGGGAACCGTTGGTTTCCATTCTTTTTCTCCTCCAAAAATCTTTGAACTAATAGAACTTGATAGAACGATCACCAAACAACACAAACACAAGCATACGAATCATGCGATTTCGAATGTTTCTCTAATTCTCAATAACAAAACCTTTCTTATTGATTGGTTTGATTTGTCTAGGCTATGGTTTGGGAACCGTGGGTTTCCATTCTTTTTCTTGTCCAAAAATCTTTGAACTAATAGAACTTGATAGAAAGATCACCAAACAAAACAAACACAAGCATACGAATCATGCGATTTCGAATGTTTCTCAAATTCTCAATAACTCAACGCTTCTTATTGATTGGTTTGATTTGCCTAATCTATGGTTTTGGAATCGTTGGCTTCCATTCTTTTTCTCGTACAAAAATCTTTGAACTAATAGAACTTGATAGAACGATCACCAAACAACACAAACACAAGCATACGAATCATGCGATTTCGAATGTTTCTCTAATTCTCAATAACACAACCTTTCTTATTGATTGGTTTGATTTGCCTAGGCTATGGTTTGGGAACCGTTGGTTTCCATTCTTATTCTCGTACCAAAATCTTTGAACTAATAGAACTTGATAGAACGATCACCAAACAACACAAACACAAGCATACGAATCATTCGATTTCGAATGTTTCTCTAATTCTCAATAACACAACCTTTCTTATTGATTGGTTTGATTTGTCTAGGCTATGGTTTGGGAACCGTGGGTTTCCATTCTTTTTCTCGTCCAAAAATCTTTGAACTAATAGAACTTGATAGAAAGATCTCCAAACAAAACAAACACAAGCATACGAATCATGCGATTTCGAATGTTTCTCAAATTCTCAATAACTCAACGTTTCATATTGATTGGTTTGATTTGCCTACTCTATGGTTTGGGAATCGTTGGCTTCCATTCTTTTTCTCGTACAAAAATCTTTGAACTAATAGAACTTGATAGAAAGATTACCAAACAATACAAACACAAGCATACGAATCATGCGAATTCGAATGTTTCTCTAATTCTCAATAACACAACCTTTCTTATTGATTGGTTTGATTTGCCTAGGCTATGGTTTGGGAACCGTGGGTTTCCATTCTTTTTCCCGTCCAAAAATCGTTGAATTAATAGAACTTGATAGAACGATCACCAAACAACACAAACACAAGCATACGAATCATGCGATTTCGAATGTTTCTCTAATTCTCAATAACACAACCTTTCTTATTGATTGGTTTGATTTGCCTAGGCTATGGTTTGGGAACCGTTGGTTTCCATTCTTTTTCCCGTCCAAAAATCGTTGAATTAATAGAACTTGATAGAACGATCACCAAACAACACAAACACAAGCATACGAATCATGCGATTTCGAATGTTTCTCTAGTTCTCAATAACACAACCTTTCTTATTGATTCGTTTGATTTGCCTAGGCTATGGTTTGGGAACCGTTGGTTTCCATTCTTATTCTCGTACCAAAATCTTTTAACTAATAGAACTTGATAGAACGATCACCAAACAACACAAACACAAGCATACGAATCATGCGATTTCGAATGTTTCTCTAATTCTCAATAACACAACCTTTCTTATTGATTGGTTTGATTTGTCTAGGCTATGGTTTGGGAACCGTGGGTTTCCATTCTTTTTCTCGTCCAAAAATTTTTGAACTAATAGAACTTGATAGAAAGATCTCAAAACAAAACAAACACAAGCATACGAATCATGCGATTTCGAATGTTTCTCAAATTCTCAATAACTCAACGTTTCATATTGATTGGTTTGATTTGCCTACTCTATGGTTTGGGAATCGTTGGCTTCCATTCTTTTTCTCGTACAAAAATCTTTGAACTAATAGAACTTGATAGAAAGATTACCAAACAATACAAACACAAGCATACGAATCATGCGAATTCGAATGTTTCTCTAATTCTCAATAACACAACCTTTCTTATTGATTGGTTTGATTTGCCTAGGCTATGTTTTGGGAACCGTTGGTTTCCATTCTTTTTCTCGTATAAAAATCTTTGAACTAATAGAACTTGATAGAAACATCAGCAAACAACACAAACACGAGCATACGAATCATGCGATTTCGAATGTTTCTCTAATTCTCAATAACACAACCTTTCTTATTGATTGGTTTGATTTCCCTAGGCTATGGTTTGGGAACCGTTGGTTTCCATTCTTATTCTCGTCCAAAAATCTTTGAAATAATAGAACTTGATAGAAAGATCACCAAACAACACAAACACAAGCATACGAATCATGCGATTTCGAATGTGTCTCAAATCCTCAATAACACAACCTTTCTTATTGATTGGTTTGATTTGCCTAATCTATGGTTTGGGAACCGTTGGTTTCCATTCTTTTTCTCCTCCAAAAATCTTTGAACTAATAGAACTTGATAGAAAGATCACCAAACAAAACAAACACAAGCATATGAATCATGCGATTTCGAATGTTTCTCAAATTCTCAATAACTCAACGTTTCTTATTGATTGGTTTTATTTGCCTAATCTATGGTTTTGGAATCGTTGGCTTCCATTCTTTTTCTCGTACAAAAATCTTTGAACTAATAGAACTTGATAGAAAGCTCACTAAACAACACAAACACAAGCATACGAATCATGCGATTTCGAATGTTTCTCAAATCCTCAATAACACAACCTTTCTTATTGATTGGTTTGATTTGTCTAGGCTATTGTTTGGGAACCATTGGTTTCCATTGTTTTTCCCGTCCAAAAATCGTTGAATTAATAGAACTTGATAGAACGATCACCAAACAACACAAACACAAGCATACGAATCATGCGATTTCGAATGTCTCTCTAATCCTCAATAACACAACCTTTCTTATTGATTGGTTTGATTTGTCTAGGCTATGGTTTGGGAACCGTGGGTTTCCATTCTTTTTCCCGTCCAAAAATCTTTGAATTAATAGAACTTGATAGAACGATCACCAAACAACACAAACACAAGCATACGAATCATGCGATTTCGAATGTTTCTCAAATTCTCAATAACTCAACGCTTCTTATTGATTGGTTTGATTTGCCTAGGCTATGGTTTTGGAACCGTTGGCTTCCATTCTTTTTCTCGTACAAAAATCTTTGAACTAATAGAACTTGATAGAACGATCACCAAACAACACAAACACAAGCATACGAATCATGCGATTTCGAATGTTTCTCTAATTCTCAATAACACAACCTTTCTTATTGATTGGTTTGATTTGCCTAGGCTATGGTTTGGGAACCGTTGGTTTCCATTCTTATTCTCGTCCAAAAATCTTTGAAATAATAGAACTTGATAGAAAGATCACCAAACAACACAAACACAAGCATACGAATCATGCGATTTCGAATGTTTCTCAAATCCTCAATAACACAACCTTTCTTATTGATTGGTTTGATTTGCCTAATCTATGGTTTGGGAACCGTTGGTTTCCATTCTTTTTCTCCTCCAAAAATCTTTGAACTAATAGAACTTGATAGAACGATCACCAAACAACACAAACACAAGCATACGAATCATGCGATTTCGAATGTTTCTCTAATTCTCAATAACAAAACCTTTCTTATTGATTGGTTTGATTTGCCTAGGCTATGGTTTGGGAACCGTTGGGTTCCATTCTTATTCTCGTCCAAAAATCTTTGAACTTATAGAACTTGATAGAAAGATCACCAAACAACACAAACACAAGCATACGAATCATGCGATTTCGAATGTTTCTCAAATCCTCAATAACACAACCTTTCTTATTGATTGGTTTGATTTGCCTAGGCTATTGTTTAGGAACCGTTGGTTTCCATTGTTTTTCCCGTCCAAAAATCGTTGAATTAATAGAACTTGATAGAACGATCACCAAACAACACAAACACAAGCATACGAATCATGCGATTTCGAATGTTTCTCTAATTCTCAATAACACAACCTTTCTTATTGATTGGTTTGATTTGTCTAGGCTATGGTTTGGGAACCGTGGGTTTCCATTTTTTTTCTTGTTCTAAAATCTTTGAACTAATAGAACTTGATAGAAAGATCACCAAACAAAACAAACACAAGCATATGAATCATGCGATTTCGAATGTTTCTAAAATTCTCAATAACTCAACGTTTCTTATTGATTGGTTTTATTTGCCTAATCTATGGTTTTGGAATCGTTGGCTTCCATTCTTTTTCTCGTACAAAAATCTTTGAACTAATAGAACTTAATAGAAAGATCACTAAACAACACAAACACAAGCATACGAATCATGCGATTTCGAATGTTTCTCAAATCCTCAATAACACAACCTTTCTTATTGATTGGTTTGATTTGCCTAGGCTATTGTTTAGGAACCGTTGGTTTCCATTGTTTTTCCCGTCCAAAAATCGTTGAATTAATAGAACTTGATAGAACGATCACCAAACAACACAAACACAAGCATACGAATCATGCGATTTCGAATGTTTCTCAAATCCTCAATAATACAACCTTTCTTATTGATTGGTTTGATTTGCCTAGGCTATGGTTTGGGAACCGTTGGTTTCCATTCTTTTTCCCGTCCAAAAATCGTTGAATTAATAGAACTTGATAGAACGATCACCAAACAACACAAACACAAGCATACGAATCATGCGATTTCGATTGTTTCTCTAATTCTCAATAACACAACCTTTCTTATTGATTGGTTTGATTTGCCTAGGCTATGGTTTGCGAACCGTTGGTTTCCATTCTTTTTCCCATCCAAAAATCGATGAATTAATAGAACTTGATAGAACGATCACCAAACAACACAAACATAAGCATACGAATCATGCGATTTCGAATGTTTCTCTAATTCTCAATAACACAACCTTTCTTATTGATTGGTTTGATTTGTCTAGGCTATGGTTTGGGAACCGTTGGTTTCCATTCTTATTCTCGTCCAAAAATCTTTGAACTAATAGAACTTGATAGAAAGATCACCAAACAACACAAACACAAGCATACGAATCATGCGATTTCGAATGTTTCTCAAATCCTCAATAACACAACCTTTCTTATTGATTGGTTTGATTTGCCTAGGCTATGGTTTGGGAACCGTTGGTTTCTATTCTTTTTCCCGTCAAAAAATCGTTGAATTAATAGAACTTGATAGAACGATCACCAAACAACACAAACACAAGCATACGAATCATGCGATTTCGAATGTCTCTCTAACTCTCAATAACACAACCTTTCTTATTGATTGGTTTGATTTGTCTAGGCTATGGTTTGGGATCCGTGGGTTTCCATTCTTTTTCCCGTCCAACAATCTTTGAACTAATAAAACTTGATAGAAAGATCACCAAACAAAACAAACACAAGCATACGAATCATGCGATTTCGAATGTTTCTCAAATCCTCAATAACACAACCTTTCTTATTGATTGGTTTGATTTGCCTAGGCTATGGTTTGGGAACCGTTGGTTTCCATTCTTTTTCCCGTCCAAAAATCGTTGAATTAATAGAACTTGATAGAACGATCACCAAACAACACAAACACAAGCATACGAATCATGCGATTTCGAATGTTTCTCTAATTCTCAATAACACAACCTTTCTTATTGATTGGTTTGATTTGCCTAGGCTATGGTTTTGGAATCGTTGGCTTCCATTCTTTTTCCCGTCCAAAAATCGTTGAATTAGTAGAATTTGATAGAACGATCACCAAACAACACAAACACAAGCATACGAATCATGCGATTTCGAATGTTTCTCTAATTCTCAATAACACAACCTTTTTATTGATTGGTTTGATTTGTCTAGGCTATGGTTTGGGAACCGTGGGTTTCCATTCTTGTTCTTGTCCAAAAATCTTTGAACTAATAGAACTTGATAGAAAGATCACCAAACAACACAAACACAAGCATACGAATCATGCGATTTCGAATGTTTCTCAAATCCTCAATAACACAACCTATCTTATTGATTGGTTTGATTTGCCTAGGCTATTATTTAGGAACCGTTGGTTTCCATTGTTTTTCCCGTCCAAAAATCGTTGAATTAATAGAACTTGATAGAACGATCACCAAACAACACAAACACAAGCATACGAATCATGCGATTTCGAATGTTTCTCTAATTCTCAATAACACAACCTTTCTTATTGATTGGTTTGATTTGCCTAGGCTATGGTTTGGGAACCGTTGGTTTCCATTCTTATTCTCGTCCAAAAATCTTTGAACTAATAGAACTTGATAGAAAGATCACCAAACAACACAAACACAAGCATACGAATCATGCGATTTCGAATGTTTCTCAAATCCTCAATAACGCAACCTTTCTTATTGATTGGTTTGATTTGCCTAGGCTATGGTTTGGGAACCATTGGTTTCCATTGTTTTTCCCGTCCAATAATCGTTGAATTAATAGAACTTGATAGAACGATCACCAAACAACACAAACACAAGCATACGAATCATGCGATTTCGAATTTTTCTCTAATTCTCAATAACACAACCTTTCTTATTGATTGGTTTGATTTGCCTAGGCTATGGTTTGGGAACCGTTGGTTTCCATTCTTATTCTCGTCCAAAAATCTTTGAACTAATAGAACTTGATAGAAAGATCACCAAACAACACAAACACAAGAATACGAATCATGTGATTTCGAATTTTTCTCTAATTCTCAATAACACAACCTTTCTTATTGATTGGTTTGATTTGCCTAGGCTATGGTTTGGGAACCGTTGGTTTCCATTCTTATTCTCGTCCAAAAATCTTTGAACTAATAGAACTTGATAGAAAGATCACCAAACAACACAAACACAAGCATACGAATCATGCGATTTCGAATGTTTCTCTAATTCTCAATAACACAACCTTTCTTATTGATTGGTTTGATTTGCCTAGGCTATGGTTTGGGAACCGCTGGTTTCCATTCTTTTTCCCATCCAAAAATCGATGAATTAATAGAACTTGATAGAACGATCACCAAACAACACAAACACAAGCATACGAATCATGCGATTTCGAATGTCTCTCTAATCCTCAATAACACAACCTTTCTTATTGATTGGTTTGATTTGTCTAGGCTATGGTTTGGGAACCGTGGGTTTCCATTCTTTTTCCCGTCCAAAAATCTTTGAATTAATAGAACTTGATAGAACGATCACCAAACAACACAAACACAAGCATACGAATCATGCGATTTCGAATGTTTCTCTAATTCTCAATAACACAACCTTTCTTATTGATTGGTTTGATTTGCCTAGGCTATGGTTTGGGAACCGCTGGTTTCCATTCTTTTTCCCATCCAAAAATCGATGAATTAATAGAACTTGATAGAACGATCACCAAACAACACAAACATAAGCATACGAATCATGCGATTTCGAATGTCTCTCTAATTCTCAATAACACATCCTTTCTTATTGATTGATTTGATTTGTCTAGGCTATGGTTTGGGAACCGTGGGTTTGCATTCTTTTTCCCGTCCAAAAATCTTTGAATTAATAGAACTTGATAGAACGATCACCAAACAACACAAACACAAGCATATGAATCATGCGATTTCGAATGTTTCTCTAATTCTCAATAACACAACGTTTCTTATTGATTGGTTTGATTTGCCTAGGCTATGGTTTGGGAACCGCTGGTTTCCATTCTTTTTCCCGTCCAAAAATCGATGAATTAATAGAACTTGATAGAACGATCACCAAACAACACAAACATAAGCATACGAATCATGCGATTTCGAATGTCTCTCTAATTCTCAATAACACATCCTTTCTTATTGATTGGTTTGATTTGTCTAGGCTATGGTTTGGGAACCGTGGGTTTCCATTCTTTTTCTCGTCCAAAAATCTTTGAACTAATAGAACTTCATAGAAAGATCACCAAACAAAACAAACACAAGCATACGAATCATGCGATTTCGAATGTTTCTCAAATCCTCAATAACTCAACGTTTCTTATTGATTGGTTTGATTTGCCTAGGCTATGGTTTTGGAATCGTTGGCTTCCATTCTTTTTCCCGTCCAAAAATCGTTGAATTAATAGAACTTGATAGAACGATCACCAAACAACACAAACACAAGCATACGAATCATGCGATTTCGAATGTTTCTCTAATTCTCAATAACACAACCTTTTTATTGATTGGTTTGATTTGTCTAGGCTATGGTTTGGGAACCGTGGGTTTCCATTCTTGTTCTTGTCCAAAAATCTTTGAACTAATAGAACTTGATAGAAAGATCACCAAACAAAACAAACACAAGCATACGAATCATGCGATTTCGAATGTTTCTCAAATTCTCAATAACTCAACGTTTCTTATTGATTGGTTTGATTTGCCTAATCTATGGTTTTGGAATCGTTGGCTTCCATTCTTTTTCTCGTCCAAAAATCTTTGAACTTAATAGAAAGATCAGCAAACAACACAAACACAAGCATACGAATCATGCGATTTCGAATGTTTCTCTAATTCTCAATAACACAACCTTTCTTATTGATTGGTTTGATTTGCCTAGGCTATGGTTTGGGAACCGCTGGTTTCCATTCTTTTTCCCGTCCAAAAATCGATGAATTAATAGAACTTGATAGAACGATCACCAAACAACACAAACATAAGCATACGAATCATGCGATTTCGAATGTCTCTCTAATTCTCAATAACACATCCTTTCTTATTGATTGGTTTGATTTTTCTAGGCTATGGTTTGGGAACCGTGGGTTTCCATTCTTTTTCTCGTCCAAAAATCTTTGAACTAATAGAACTTGATAGAAAGATCACCAAACAAAACAAACACAAGCATACGAATCATGCGATTTCGAATGTTTCTCAAATCCTCAATAACTCAACGTTTCTTATTGATTGGTTTGATTTGCCTAGGCTATGGTTTTGGAATCGTTGGCTTCCATTCTTTTTCCCGTCCAAAAATCGTTGAATTAATAGAACTTGATAGAACGATCACCAAACAACACAAACACAAGCATACGAATCATGCGATTTCGAATGTTTCTCTAATTCTCAATAACACAACCTTTTTATTGATTGGTTTGATTTGTCTAGGCTATGGTTTGGGAACCGTGGGTTTCCATTCTTGTTCTTGTCCAAAAATCTTTGAACTAATAGAACTTGATAGAAAGATCACCAAACAAAACAAACACAAGCATACGAATCATGCGATTTCGAATGTTTCTCAAATTCTCAATAACTCAACGTTTCTTATTGATTGGTTTGATTTGCCTAATCTATGGTTTTGGAATCGTTGGCTTCCATTCATTTTCTCGTACAAAAATCTTTGAACTAATAGAACTTGATAGAAAGATCACCAAACAACACAAACACAAGCATACGAATTATGCGATTTTGAATGTTTCTCAAATCCTCAATAACACTGATACGGGGTTAGCCGTGATTTGGCCCGATCTTCGACAATCAACGACTCGACAACAAGGAAACAATCAAATGGTTAGAAGTGCAACAATCGAGATAACAAGACTCGATGAAAACGATAGGTAATGAAGATCAACCAAATGAAACAACAATAGGACCCTCGTTGCTTTGAAAACGAGAACCAAACTGAATGATCAAGTGACCAACCTTGTACGACTTCACACAATCAAGGATCCAGCCCTGAAAGCACGAAGAAGATGCTCGTATTCGACTAGCACACCAACTATGGACGATAATTGATGCAATCAAGACAAACCAAGCTGAAATTGCAATACTTGAAGAACAAAGTCTTCGATTCTCACTATGGAGAGAAAACACTCAAGTTTTATGATAAAGGTGGTCTAAGTGAAATAATGAGCAGCTAAGGCTATTTATATGCCTTCCTAATAATCAGAAAATAGCTAGAAAATGTCTCAAAAAAACAAATAAAGGGGGTGGCCCAAAATGGCCTTAATGAGCCCAGGCAACGCACACATGTGCGGAGTGCCGCTGGCGCGCGCGCACTTGTGCCGCAGCTAGGCACCGCGGCGCCGGTGCCTCAAACTGGCACATCGAAGCTTGGCTCCTTGGAGGCGTGGCTCATGAGAAATGGCTTGTTCTCAGGGGCATTCTTGGCTTCCTTGACTCCATGGTACGCCACGAATGCAAACAAGTCCCTTTGAAGCTTCTAGGCTCGCGCCCTTGTCATCGGACCATCAAAGAGGATGGGCGTGCTCGGTGGCGGCTTGACGGATGGTCCCTCATCAAACACAACCTTTCTTATTGATTGGTTTGATTTGCCTAGGCTATTGTTTAGGAACCGTTGGTTTCCATTGTTTTTCCCGTCCAAAAATCGTTGAATTAATAGAACTTGATAGAACGATCACCAAACAACACAAACACAAGCATACGAATCATGCGATTTCGAATGTTTCTCTAATTCTCAATAACACAACCTTTCTTATTGATTGGTTTGATTTGCCTAGTCTATGGTTTGGGAACCGTTGGTTTCCATTCTTATTCTCGTCCAAAAATCTTTGAACTAATAGAACTTGATAGAAAGATCACCAAACAACACAAACACAAGCATACGAATCATGCGATTTCGAATGTTTCTCAAATCCTCAATAACACAACCTTTCTTATTGATTGGTTTGATTTTCCTAGGCTATGGTTTGGGAACCGTTGGTTTCCATTCTTTTTCCCGTCCAAAAATCGTTGAATTAATAGAACTTGATAGAACGATCACCAAACAACACAAACACAAGCATACGAATCTTGCGATTTCGAATGTTTCTCTAATTCTCAATAACACAACCTTTCTTATTGATTGGTTTGATTTGTCTAGGCTATTGTTTGGGAACCGTGGGTTTCCATTCTTTTTCTCGTCCAGAAATCTTTGAACTAATAGAACTTGATAGAAAGATCACCAAACAAAACAAACACAAGCATACGAATCATGCGATTTCGAATGTTTCTCAAATCCTCAATAACACAACCTTTCTTATTGATTGGTTTGATTTGCCTAGGCTATGGTTTGGGAACCGTTGGTTTTCATTTTTTTTCTCGTCCAAAAATCTTTGAACTTATAGAACTTGATAGAAAGATCCCCAAACAACACAAACACAAGAATCCGAATCATGCGATTTCGAATGTTTCTCAAATTCTCAATAACTCAACCTTTCTTATTGATTGGTTTGATTTGCCTAGGCTATGGTTTGGGAACCGTTGGTTTCCATTCTTTTTCCCGTCCAAAAATCGTTGAATTAATAGAACGTGATAGAACGATCACCAAACATCACAAACACAAGCATACGAATCATGCGATTTCGAATGTTTCTCTAATTCTCAATAACACAACCTTTCTTATTGATTGGTTTGATTTGTCTAGGCTATGGTTTGGGAACCGTGGGTTTCCATTCTTTTTCTTGTCCAAAAATCTTTGAACTAATAGAACTTGATAGAAAGATGACCAAACAAAACAAACACAAGCATACGAATCAAGCGATTTCGAATGTTTCTCAAATTCTCAATAACTCAACGTTTCTTATTGATTGGTTTTATTTGCCTAATCTATGATTTTGGAATCGTTGGCTTCCATTCTTTTTCTCGTACAAAAATCTTTGAACTAATAGAACTTGATAGAAAGATCACTAAACAACACTAACACAAGCATACGAATCATGCGATTTCGAATGTTTCTCAAATCCTCAATAACACAACCTTTCTTATTGATTGGTTTGATTTGCCTAGGCTATGGTTTGGGAACCGTTGGTTTCCATTCTTTTTCTCGTCCAAAAATCGTTGAATTAATAGAACTTGATAGAACGATCACCAAACAACACAAACACACGCATACGAATCATGCGATTTCGAATGTTTCTCTAATTCTCAATAACACAACCTTTCTTATTGATTGGTTTGATTTGCCTAGGCTATGGTTTGGGAACCGCTGGTTTCCATTCTTTTTCCCATCCAAAAATCGATGAATTAATAGAACTTGATAGAACAATCACCAAACAACACAAACATAAGCATACGAATCATGCGATTTCGAATGTCTCTCTAATTCTCAATAACACAACCTTTTTTATTGATTGGTTTGATTTGTCTAGGCTATGGTTTGGGAACGGCTGGTTTCCATTCTTATTCTCGTCCAAAAATCTTTGAACGAATAGAACTTGATAGAAAGATCACCAAACAACACAAACACAAGCATACGAATCATGCGATTTCGAATGTTTCTCAAATCCTCAATAACACAACCTTTCTTATTGAAGGGTTTGATTTGCCTAGGCTATTGTTTAGGAACCGTTGGTTTCCATTGTTTTTCCCGTACAAAAATCGTTGAATTAATAGAACTTGATAGAACGATCACCAAACAATACAAACACAAGCATACGAATCATGTGGTTTCGAAGGTTTCTCTAATTCTTAATAACACCACCTTTCTTCTTGATTGGTTTGATTTGCCTAGGCTATGGTTTGGGAACCGTTGGTTTCCATTCTTATTCTCGTCCAAAAATCTTTGAACTAATAGAACTTGATAGAAAGATCACCAAACAACACAAACACAAGCATACGAATCATGCGATTTCGAATGTTTCTCAAATCCTCAATAACACAACCTTTCTTATTGATTGGTTTGATTTGCCTAGGCTATGTTTTGGGAACCGTTGGTTTCCATTCTTTTTCCCGTCCAAAAATCATTGAATTAATAGAACTTGATAGAACGATCACCAAACAACACAAACACAAGCATACGAATCATGCGATTTCGAATGTTTCTCTAATTCTCAATAACACAACCTTTCTTATTGATTGGTTTGATTTGTCTAGGCTATGGTTTGGGAACCGTGGGTTTCCATTCTTTTTCCCTTCCAACAATCTTTGAACTAATAAAACTTGATAGAAAGATCACCAAACAAAACAAACACATGCATACGAATCATGCGATTTCGAATGTTTCTCAAATCCTCAATAACACAACCTTTCTTATTGATTGGTTTGATTTGCCTAGGCTATGGTTTGGGAACCGTTGGTTTCCATTCTTTTTCCCGTCCAAAAATCATTGAATTAATAGAACTTGATAGAACGATCACCAAACAACACAAACACAAGCATACGAATCATGCGATTTCGAATGTTTCTCTAATTCTCAATAACACAACCTTTCTTATTGATTGGTTTGATTTGTCTAGGCTATGGTTTGGGAACCGTGGGTTTCCATTCTTTTTCCCTTCCAACAATCTTTGAACTAATAAAACTTGATAGAAAGATCACCAAACAAAACAAACACAAGCATACGAATCATGCGATTTCGAATGTTTCTCAAATCCTCAATAACACAACCTTTCTTATTGATTGGTTTGATTTGCCTAGGCTATGGTTTGGGAACCGTTGGTTTCCATTCTTTTTCCCGTCCAAAAATCATTGAATTAATAGAACTTGATAGAACGATCACCAAACAACACAAACACAAGCATACGAATCATGCGATTTCGAATGTTTCTCTAATTCTCAATAACACAACCTTTCTTATTGATTTGTTTGATTTGCCTAGGCTATGGTTTGGGAAACGCTGGTTTCCATTCTTTTTCCCATCCAAAAATCGATGAATTAATAGAACTTGATAGAACGATCACCAAACAACACAAACATAAGGATACGAATCATGCGATTTCGAATGTCTCTCTAATTCTCAATAACTCATCCTTTCTTATTGATTGGTTTGATTTGTCTAGGCTATGGTTTGGGAACCGTGGGTTTCCATTCTTTTTCTCGTCCAAAAATCTTTGAACTAATAGAACTTGATAGAAAGATCACCAAACAAAACAAACACAAGCATACGAATCATGCGATTTCGAATGTTTCTCAAATCCTCAATAACTCAACGATTCTTATTGATTGGTTTGATTTGCCTAGGCTATGGTTTTGGAATCGTTGGCTTCCATTCTTTTTCCCGTCCAAAAATCGTTGAATTAATAGAACTTGATAGAACGATCACCAAACAACACAAACACAAGCATACGAATCATGCGATTTCGAATGTTTCTCTAATTCTCAATAACACAACCTTTTTATTGATTGGTTTGATTTGTCTAGGCTATGGTTTGGGAACCGTGGGTTTCCATTCTTTTTCATGTCCAAAAATCTTTGAACTAATACAACTTGATAGAAAGATCACCAAACAAAACAAACACAAGCATACGAATCATGCGATTTCGAATGTTTCTCAAATTCTCAATAACTCAACGTTTCTTATTGATTGGTTTGATTTGCCTAATCTATGGTTTTGGAATCGTTGGCTTCCATTCATTTTCTCGTACAAAAATCTTTGAACTAATAGAACTTGATAGAAAGATCACCAAACAACACAAACACAAGCATACGAATTATGCGATTTCGAATGTTTCTCAAATCCTCAATAACACAACCTTTCATATTGATTGGTTTGATTTGCATAGGCTATTGTTTAGGAACCGTTGGTTTCCATTGTTTTTCCCGTCCAAAAATCGTTGAATTAATAGAACTTGATAGAACGATCACCAAACAACACAAACACAAGCATACGAATCATGCGATTTCGAATGTTTCTCTAATTCTCAATAACACCACCTTTCTTCTTGATTGGTTTGATTTGCCTAGGCTATGGTTTGGGAACCGTTGGTTTCCATTCTTATTCTCGTCCAAAAATCTTTGAACTAATAGAACTTGATAGAACGATCACCAAACAACACAAACACAAGCATACGAATTATGCGATTTCGAATGTTTCTCAAATCCTCAATAACACAACCTTTCTTATTAATTGGTTTGATTTGCCTAGGCTATTGTTTAGGAACCGTTGGTTTTCATTGTTTTTCCCGTCCAAAAATCGTTGAATTAATAGAACTTGATAGAACGATCACCAAACAACACAAACACAAGCATACGAATCATGCGATTTCGAATGTTTCTCTAATTCACAATAACACAACCTTTCTTATTGATTGGTTTGATTTGCCTAGGCTATGGTTTGGGAACCGTTGGTTTCCATTCTTATTCTCGTCCAAAAATCTTTGAACTAATAGAACTTGATAGAACGATCACCAAACAACACAAACACAAGCATAGGAATAATGCGATTTCGAATGTTTCTCTAATTCTCAATAACACAACCTTTCTTATTGATTGGTTTGATTTGTCTAGGCTATGGTTTGGGAACCGTGGGTTTCCATTCTTTTTCTCGTCCTAAAATCTTTGAACTAATAGAACTTGATAGAAAGATCACCAAACAAAACAAACACAAGCATACGAATCATGCGATTTCGAATGTTTCTCAAATCCTCAATAACACAACCTTTCTTATTGATTGGTTTGATTTGCCTAGGCTATGGTTTGGGAACCGTTGGTTTTCATTTTTTTTCTCGTCCAAAAATCTTTGAACTTATAGAACTTGACAGAAAGATCCCCAAACAACACAAACACAAGAATCCGAATCATGCGATTTCGAATGTTTCTCAAATTCTCAATAACTCAACCTTTCTTATTGATTGGTTTGATTTGCCTAGGCTATGGTTTGGGAACCGTTGGTTTCCATTCTTTTTCCCGTCCAAAAATCGTTGAATTAATAGAACTTGATAGAACGATCATCAAACAACACAAACACAAGCATACGAATCATGCGATTTCGAATGTTTCTCTAATTCTCAATAACACAACCTTTCTTATTGATTGGTTTGATTTGTCTAGGCTATGGTTTGGGAACCGTGGGTTTCCATTCTTTTTCTTGTCCAAAAATCTTTGAACTAATAGAACTTGATAGAAAGATCACCAAACAAAATAAACACAAGCATACGAATCATGCGATTTCGAATGTTTCTCAAATTCTCAATAACTCAACGTTTCTTATTGATTGGTTTGATTTGCCTAATCTATGGTTTTGGAATCGTTGGCTTCCATTCTTTTTCTCGTGCAAAAATCTTTGAACTAATAGAACTTGATAGAAAGATCACTAAACAACACTAACACAAGCATACGAATCATGCGATTTCGAATGTTTCTCTAATTCTCAATAATACAACCTTTCTTATTGATTGGTTTGATTTGTCTAGGCTATGGTTTGGGAACCGTGGGTTTCCATTCTTTTTCTTGTCCAAAAATCTTTGAACTAATAGAACTTGATAGAAAGATGACCAAACAAAACAAACACAAGCATACGAATCATGCGATTTCGAATGTTTCTCAAATTCTCAATAACTCAACGTTTCTTATTGATTGGTTTGATTTGCCTAATCTATGGATTTGGAATCGTTGGCTTCCATTCTTTTTCTCGTACAAAAATCTTTGAACTAATAGAACTTGATAGAAAGATCACTAAACAACACTAACACAAGCATACGAATCATGCGATTTCGAATGTTTCTCTAATTCACAATAACACAACCTTTCTTATTGATTGGTTTGATTTGCCTAGGCTATGGTTTGGGAACCGTTGGTTTCCATTCTTATTCTCGTCCAAAAATCTTTGAACTAATAGAACTTGATAGAACGATCACCAAACAACACAAACACAAGCATAGGAATAATGCGATTTCGAATGTTTCTCTAATTCTCAATAACACAACCTTTCTTATTGATTGGTTTGATTTGTCTAGGCTATGGTTTGGGAACCGTGGGTTTCCATTCTTTTTCTCGTCCTAAAATCTTTGAACTAATAGAACTTGATAGAAAGATCACCAAACAAAACAAACACAAGCATACGAATCATGCGATTTCGAATGTTTCTCAAATCCTCAATAACACAACCTTTCTTATTGATTGGTTTGATTTGCCTAGGCTATGGTTTGGGAACCGTTGGTTTTCATTTTTTTTCTCGTCCAAAAATCTTTGAACTTATAGAACTTGACAGAAAGATCCCCAAACAACACAAACACAAGAATCCGAATCATGCGATTTCGAATGTTTCTCAAATTCTCAATAACTCAACCTTTCTTATTGATTGGTTTGATTTGCCTAGGCTATGGTTTGGGAACCGTTGGTTTCCATTCTTTTTCCCGTCCAAAAATCGTTGAATTAATAGAACTTGATAGAACGATCATCAAACAACACAAACACAAGCATACGAATCATGCGATTTCGAATGTTTCTCTAATTCTCAATAACACAACCTTTCTTATTGATTGGTTTGATTTGTCTAGGCTATGGTTTGGGAACCGTGGGTTTCCATTCTTTTTCTTGTCCAAAAATCTTTGAACTAATAGAACTTGATAGAAAGATCACCAAACAAAATAAACACAAGCATACGAATCATGCGATTTCGAATGTTTCTCAAATTCTCAATAACTCAACGTTTCTTATTGATTGGTTTGATTTGCCTAATCTATGGTTTTGGAATCGTTGGCTTCCATTCTTTTTCTCGTGCAAAAATCTTTGAACTAATAGAACTTGATAGAAAGATCACTAAACAACACTAACACAAGCATACGAATCATGCGATTTCGAATGTTTCTCTAATTCTCAATAATACAACCTTTCTTATTGATTGGTTTGATTTGTCTAGGCTATGGTTTGGGAACCGTGGGTTTCCATTCTTTTTCTTGTCCAAAAATCTTTGAACTAATAGAACTTGATAGAAAGATGACCAAACAAAACAAACACAAGCATACGAATCATGCGATTTCGAATGTTTCTCAAATTCTCAATAACTCAACGTTTCTTATTGATTGGTTTGATTTGCCTAATCTATGGATTTGGAATCGTTGGCTTCCATTCTTTTTCTCGTACAAAAATCTTTGAACTAATAGAACTTGATAGAAAGATCACTAAACAACACTAACACAAGCATACGAATCATGCGATTTCGAATGTTTCTCAAATCCTCAATAACAAAAGCATTCTTATTGATTGGTTTGATTTGCCTAGGCTATGGTTTGGGAACCGTTGGTTTCCATTCTTTTTCTCGTCCAAAAATTTTTGAATTAATAGAACTTGATAGAACGATCACCAAACAACACAAACACAAGCATACGAATCATGCGATTTCGAATGTTTCTCTAATTCTCAATAACACAACCTTTCTTATTGATTGGATTGATTTGCCTAGGCTATGGTTTGGGAACCGCTGGTTTCCATTCTTTTTCCCATCCAAAAATCGATGAATTAATAGAACTTGATAGAACGATCACCAAACAACACAAACATAAGCATACGAATCATGCGATTTCGAATGTCTCTCTAATTCTCAATAACACAACCTTTCTGATTGATTGGTTTGATTTGTCTAGGCTATGGTTTGGGAACCGTGGGTTTCCATTCTTATTCTCGTCCAAAAATCTTTGAACGAATAGAACTTGATAGAAAGATCACCAAACAACACAAACACAAGCATACGAATCATGCGATTTCGAATGTTTCTCAAATCCTCAATAACACAACCTTTCTTATTGAAGGGTTTGATTTGCCTAGGCTATTGTTTAGGAACCGTTGGTTTCCATTGTTTTTCCCGTACAAAAATCGTTGAATTAATAGAACTTGATAGAACGATCACCAAACAACACAAACACAAGCATACGAATCATGCGATTTCGAATGTTTCTCTAATTCTCAATAACACAACCTTTCTTATTGATTGGTTTGATTTGTCTAGGCTATGGTTTGGGAACCGTGGGTTTCCATTCTTTTTCTTGTCCAAAAATCTTTGAACTAATAGAACTTGATAGAAAGATCACCAAACAAAATAAACACAAGCATACGAATCATGCGATTTCGAATGTTTCTCAAATTCTCAATAACTCAACGTTTCTTATTGATTGGTTTGATTTGCCTAATCTATGGTTTTGGAATCGTTGGCTTCCATTCTTTTTCTCGTACAAAAATCTTTGAACTAATAGAACTTGATAGAAAGATCACTAAACAACACTAACACAAGCATACGAATCATGCGATTTCGAATGTTTCTCTAATTCTCAATAACACAACCTTTCTTATTGATTGGTTTGATTTGTCTAGGCTATGGTTTGGGAACCGTGGGTTTCCATTCTTTTTCTTGTCCAAAAATCTTTGAACTAATAGAACTTGATAGAAAGATGACCAAACAAAACAAACACAAGCATACGAATCATGCGATTTCGAATGTTTCTCAAATTCTCAATAACTCAACGTTTCTTATTGATTGGTTTGATTTGCCTAATCTATGGTTTTGGAATCGTTGGCTTCCATTCTTTTTCTCGTACAAAAATCTTTGAACTAATAGAACTTGATAGAAAGATCACTAAACAACACTAACACAAGCGTACGAATCATGCGATTTCGAATGTTTCTCAAATCCTCAATAACAAAAGCTTTCTTATTGATTGGTTTGATTTGCCTAGGCTATGGTTTGGGAACCGTTGGTTTCCATTCTTTTTCTCGTCCAAAAATCGTTGAATTAATAGAACTTTATAGAACGATCACCAAACAACACAAACACAAGCATACGAATAATGCGATTTCGAATGTTTCTCTAATTCTCAATAACACAACCTTTCTTATTGATTGGATTGATTTGCCTAGGCTATGGTTTGGGAACCGCTGGTTTCCATTCTTTTTCCCATCCAAAAATCGATGAATTAATAGAACTTGATAGAACGATCACCAAACAACACAAACATAAGCATACGAATCATGCGATTTCGAATGTCTCTCTAATTCTCAATAACACAACCTTTCTGATTGATTGGTTTGATTTGTCTAGGCTATGGTTTGGGAACCGTGGGTTTCCATTCTTATTCTCGTCCAAAAATCTTTGAACGAATAGAACTTGATAGAAAGATCACCAAACAACACAAACACAAGCATACGAATCATGCGATTTCGAATGTTTCTCAAATCCTCAATAACACAACCTTTCTTATTGAAGGGTTTGATTTGCCTAGGCTATTGTTTAGGAACCGTTGGTTTCCATTGTTTTTCCCGTACAAAAATCGTTGAATTAATAGAACTTGATAGAACGATCACCAAACAACACAAACACAAGCATACGAATCATGTGGTTTCGAATGTTTCTCAAATTCTCAATAACTCAACGTTTCTTATTGATTGGTTTGATTTGCCTAATCTATGGTTTTGGAATCGTTGGCTTCCATTCATTTTCTCGTACAAAAATCTTTGAACTAATAGAACTTGATAGAAAGATCACCAAACAACACAAACACAAGCATACGAATTATGCGATTTCGAATGTTTCTCAAATCCTCAATAACACAACCTTTCTTATTGATTGGTTTGATTTTCCTAGGCTATTGTTTAGGAACCGTTGGTTTCCATTGATTTTCCCGTCCAAAAATCGTTGAATTAATAGAACTTGATAGAACGATCACCAAACAACACAAACACAAGCATACGAATCATGCGATTTCGAATGTTTCTCTAATTCTCAATAACACAACCTTTCTTATTGATTGGTTTGATTTGCCTAGGCTATGGTTTGGGAACCGTTGGTTTCCATTCTTATTCTCGTCCAAAAATCTTTGAACTAATAGAACTTGATAGAAAGATCACCAAACAACACAAACACAAGCATACGAATTATGCGATTTCGAATGTTTCTCAAATCCTCAATAACACAACCTTTCTTATTGATTGGTTTGATTTTCCTAGGCTATTGTTTAGGAACCGTTGGTTTCCATTGATTTTCCCGTCCAAAAATCGTTGAATTAATAGAACTTGATAGAACGATCACCAAACAACACAAACACAACCATACGAATCATGCGATTTCGAATGTTTCTCTAATTCTCAATAACACAACCTTTCTTATTGATTGGTTTGATTTGTCTAGGCTATGGTTTGGGAACCGTGGGTTTCCATTCTTTTTCTTGTCCAAAAATCTTTGAACTAATAGAACTTGATAGAAAGATCACCAAACAAAACAAACACAAGCATACGAATCATGCGATTTCGAATGTTTCTCAAATTCTCAATAACTCAACGTTTCTTATTGATTGGTTTGATTTGCCTAATCTATGGTTTTGGAATAGTTGGCTTCCATTCTTTTTCTCGTACAAAAATCTTTGAACTAATAGAACTTGATAGAAAGATCACCAAACAACACAAACACAAGCATACGAATCATGCGATTTCGAATGTTTCTCAAATCCTCAATAACACAACCTTTCTTATTGATTGGTTTGATTTGCCTAGGCTATGGTTTGGGAACCGTGGGTTTCCATTCTTTTTCCCGTCCAAAAATCGTTGAATTAATAGAACTTGATAGAACGATCACCAAACAACACAAACACAAGCATACGAATCATGCGATTTCGAATGTTTCTCTAATTCTCAATAACACAACCTTTCTTATCGATTGGTTTGATTTTTCTAGGCTATGGTTTGGAAACCGTGGGTTTCCATTCTTTTTATTGTCCAAAAATCTTTGAACTAATAGAACTTGATAGAAAGATCACCAAACAAAACAAACACAAGCATACGAATCATGCGATTTCGAATGTTTCTCAAATTCTCAATAACTCAACGTTTCTTATTGATTGGTTTGATTTGCCAAATCTATGGTTTTGGAATCGTTGGCTTCCATTCATTTTCTCGTACAAAAATCTTTGAACTAATAGAACTTGATAGAAAGATCACCAAACAACACAAACACAAGCATACGAATCATGCGATTTCGAATGTTTGTCAAATCCTCAATAACACAATCTTTCTTATTGATTGGTTTGATTTGCCTAGGCTATTGTTTAGGAACCGTTGGTTTCCATTGTTTTTCCCATCCAAAAATCGTTGAATTAATAGAATTTGATAGAACGATCACCAAACAACACAAACACAAGCATACGAATCAAGCGATTTCGAATGTTTCTCTAATTCTCAATAACACAACCTTTCTTATTGATTGGTTTGATTTGCCTAGGCTATGGTATGGGAACCGTTGGTTTCCATTCTTATTCTCGTCCAAAAATCTTTGAACTAATAGAACTTGATAGAAAGATCACCAAACAACACAAACACAAGCATACGAATCATGCGATCTCGAATGTTTCTCAAATCCTCAATAACACAACCTTTCTTATTGATTGGTTTGATTTGCCTAGGCTATGGTTTGGGAACCGTTGGTTTCCATTCTTTTTCCCGTCCAAAAATCGTTGAATTAATAGAACTTGATAGAACGATCACCAAACAACACAAACACAAGCATACGAATCATGCGATTTCGAATGTTTCTCTAATTCTCAATAACACAACCTTTCTTATTGATTGGTTTGATTTGTCTAGGCTATGGTTTGGGAACCGTTGGTTTCCTTTCTTATTCTCGTCCAAAAATCTTTGAACTAATAGAACTTGATAGAAAGATCACCAAACAACACAAACACAAGCATACGAATCATGCGATTTCGAATGTTTCTCAAATTCTCAATAACTCAACGTTTCTTATTGATTGGTTTGATTTGCCTAATCTATGGTTTTGGAATAGTTGGCTTCCATTCTTTTTCTCGTACAAAAATCTTTGAACTAATAGAACTTGATAGAAAGATCACCAAACAACACAAACACAAGCATACGAATCATGCGATTTCGAATGTTTCTCAAATCCTCAATAACACAACCTTTCTTATTGATTGGTTTGATTTGCCTAGGCTATGGTTTGGGAACCGTGGGTTTCCATTCTTTTTCCCGTCCAAAAATCGTTGAATTAATAGAACTTGATAGAACGATCACCAAACAACACAAACACAAGCATACGAATCATGCGATTTCGAATGTTTCTCTAATTCTCAATAACACAACCTTTCTTATCGATTGGTTTGATTTTTCTAGGCTATGGTTTGGAAACCGTGGGTTTCCATTCTTTTTATTGTCCAAAAATCTTTGAACTAATAGAACTTGATAGAAAGATCACCAAACAAAACAAACACAAGCATACGAATCATGCGATTTCGAATGTTTCTCAAATTCTCAATAACTCAACGTTTCTTATTGATTGGTTTGATTTGCCAAATCTATGGTTTTGGAATCGTTGGCTTCCATTCATTTTCTCGTACAAAAATCTTTGAACTAATAGAACTTGATAGAAAGATCACCAAACAACACAAACACAAGCATACGAATCATGCGATTTCGAATGTTTGTCAAATCCTCAATAACACAATCTTTCTTATTGATTGGTTTGATTTGCCTAGGCTATTGTTTAGGAACCGTTGGTTTCCATTGTTTTTCCCATCCAAAAATCGTTGAATTAATAGAATTTGATAGAACGATCACCAAACAACACAAACACAAGCATACGAATCAAGCGATTTCGAATGTTTCTCTAATTCTCAATAACACAACCTTTCTTATTGATTGGTTTGATTTGCCTAGGCTATGGTATGGGAACCGTTGGTTTCCATTCTTATTCTCGTCCAAAAATCTTTGAACTAATAGAACTTGATAGAAAGATCACCAAACAACACAAACACAAGCATACGAATCATGCGATCTCGAATGTTTCTCAAATCCTCAATAACACAACCTTTCTTATTGATTGGTTTGATTTGCCTAGGCTATGGTTTGGGAACCGTTGGTTTCCATTCTTTTTCCCGTCCAAAAATCGTTGAATTAATAGAACTTGATAGAACGATCACCAAACAACACAAACACAAGCATACGAATCATGCGATTTCGAATGTTTCTCTAATTCTCAATAACACAACCTTTCTTATTGATTGGTTTGATTTGTCTAGGCTATGGTTTGGGAACCGTTGGTTTCCTTTCTTATTCTCGTCCAAAAATCTTTGAACTAATAGAACTTGATAGAAAGATCACCAAACAACACAAACACAAGCATACGAATCATGCGATTTCGAATGTTTCTCAAATCCTCAATAACACAACCTTTCTTATTGATTGGTTTGATTTGCCTAGGCTACTGTTTAGGAACCGTTGGTTTCCATTGTTTTTCCCGTCCAAAAATCGTTGAATTAATAGAACTTGATAGAACGATCACCAAACAACACAAACACAAGCATACGAATCATGCGATTTCGAATGTTTCTCTAATTCTCAATAACACAACCTTTCTTATTGATTGGTTTGATTTGTCTAGGCTATGGTTTGGGAACCGTGGGTTTCCATTCTTTTTCTTGTCCAAAAATCTTTGAACTAATAGAACTTGATAGAAAGATCACCAAACAAAACAAACACAAGCATACGAATCATGCGATTTCGAATGTTTCTCAAATTCTCAATAACTCAACGTTTCTTATTGATTGGTTTGATTTGCCTAATCTATGGTTTTGGAATCGTTGGCTTCCATTCTTTTTCTCGTACAAAAATCTTTGAACTAATAGAACTTGATAGAAAGATCACCAAACAACACAAACACAAGCATACAAAATCATGCGATTTCGAATGTTTCTCAAATCCTCAATAACACAACCTTTCTTATTGATTGGTTTGATTTGCCTAGGCTATTGTTTAGGAACCGTGGGTTTCCATTGTTTTTCCCGTCCAAAAATCGTTGAATTAATAGAACTTGATAGAACGATCACCAAACAACACAAACACAAGCATACGAATCATGCGATTTCGAATGTTTCTCAAATCCTCAAAAACACAACCTTTCTTATTGATTGGTTTGATTTGCCTAGGCTATGGTTTGGGAACCGTGGGTTTCCATTCTTTTTCTTGTCCAAAAATCTTTGAACTAATAGAACTTGATAGAAAGATCACCAAACAAAACAAACACAAGAATACGAATCATGCGATTTCGAATGTTTCTCTAATTCTCAATAACTCAACGTTTCTTATTGATTGGTTTGATTTGCCTAATATATGGTTTTGGAATCGTTGGCTTCCATTCTTTTTCTCGTACAAAAATCTTTGAACTAATAGAACTTGATAGAAAGATCACCAAACAAAACAAACACAAGCATACGAATCATGCGATTTCGAATGTTTCTCAAATCCTCAATAACACAACCTTTCTTATTGATTGGTTTGATTTGCCTAGGCTATGGTTTGGGAACCGTTGGTTTTCATTTTTTTTCTCGTCCAAAAATCTTTGAACTTATAGAACTTGATAGAAAGATCCCCAAACAACACAAACACAAGAATCCGAATCATGCGATTTCGAATGTTTCTCAAATTCTCAATAACTCAACCTTTCTTATTGATTGGTTTGATTTGCCTAGGCTATGGTTTGGGAACCGTTGGTTTCCATTCTTTTTCCCGTCCAAAAATCGTTGAATTAATAGAACTTGATAGAACGATCACCAAACAACACAAACACAAGCATACGAATCATGCGATTTCGAATGTTTCTCTAATTCTCAATAACACAAACTTTCTTATTGATTGGTTTGATTTGTCTAGGCTATGGTTTGGGAACCGTGGGTTTCCATTCTTTTTCTTGTCCAAAAATCTTTGAACTAATAGAACTTGATAGAAAGATCACCAAACAAAACAAACACAAGCATACGAATCATGCGATTTCGAATGTTTCTCAAATTCTCAATAACTCAACGTTTCTTATTGATTGGTTTGATTTGCCTAATCTATGGTTTTGGAATCGTTGGCTTCCATTTTTTTTCTCGTACAAAAATCTTTGAACTAATAGAACTTGATAGAAAGATCACTAAACAACACGTTAAGCATACGAATCATGCAATTTCGAATGTTTCTCAAATCCTCAATAACACAACCTTTCTTATTGATTGGTTTGATTTGCCTAGGCTATTGTTTAGGAACCGTTGGTTTCCATTGTTTTTCCCGTCCAAAAATCGTTGAATTAATAGAACTTGATAGAACGATCACCAAACAACACAAACACAAGCATACGAATCATGCGGTTTCGAATGTTTCTCTAATTCTCAATAACACAACCTTTCTTATTGATTGGTTTGATTTGTCTAGGCTATGGTTTGGGAACCGTGGGTTTCCATTCTTTTTCTCGTCCAAAAATCTTTGAACTAATAGAACTTGATAGAAAGATCACCAAACAAAACAAACACAAGCAAAAGAATCATGCGATTTTGAATGTTTCTCAAATCCTCAATAACACAACCTTTCTTATTGATTGGTTTGATTTGTCTAGGCTATGGTTTGGGAACCGTGGGTTTCCATTCTTTTTCTCGTACAAAAATCTTTGAACTAATAGAACTTGATAGAAAGATCACCAAACAATACAAACACAAGCATACGAATCATGCGATTTCGAATGTTTCTCAAATCCTCAATAACACAACCTTTCTTATTGATTGGTTTGATTTGCCTAGGCTATGGTTTGGGAACCGTTGGTTTCCATTCTTTTTCCCGTCCAAAAATCGTTGAATTAATAGAACTTGATAGAACGATCACCAAACAACACAAACATAAGCATACGAATCATGCGATTTCGAATGTTTCTCTAATTCTCAATAACACAACCTTTCTTATTGATTGGTTTGATTTGCCTAGGCTATGGTTTGGGAACCGTTGGTTTCCATTCTTTTTCCCGTCCAAAAATCGTTGAATTAATAGAACTTGATAGAACGATCACCAAACAACACAAACACAAGCATACGAATCATGCGATTTCGAATGTTTCTCTAATTCTCATAAACTCAACGTTTCTTATTGATTGGTTTGATTTGCCTAATCTATGGTTTGGGAACCGTTGGTTTCCATTCTTTTTCCCGTCCAAAAATCGTTCAACTAATAGAACTTGATAGAAAGATCACCAAACAACAAAACACAAGCATACGAATCATGCGATTTCGAATGTTTCTCAAATCCTCAATAACACAACCTTTCTTATTGATTGGTTTGATTTGCCTAGGCTATGGTTTGGGAACCGTTGGTTTCCATTCTTTTTCCCGTCCAAAAATCGTTGAATTAATAGAACTTGATAGAACGATCACCAAACAACACAAACACAAGCATACGAATCATGCGATTTCGAATGTTTCTCAAATCCTCAATAACACAACCTTTCTTATTGATTGGTTTGATTTGCCTAGGCTATGGTTTGGGAACCGTGGGTTTCCATTCTTTTTCCCGTCCAAAAATCGTTGAATTAATAGAACTTGATAGAACGATCACCAAACAAAACAAACACAAGCATACGAATCATGCGATTTCGAATGTTTATCAAATCCTCAATAACTCAACGTTTCTTATTTATTGGTTTGATTTGCCTAATGTATGGTTTTGGAATCGTTGGCTTCCATTCCATTTCTCGTACAAAAATCTTTGAACTAATAGAACTTGATAGAAAGATCACCAAACAACACAAACACAAGCATACGAATCATGCGATTTCGAATGTTTCTCAAATCCTCAATAACACAACCTTTCTTATTGATTGGTTTGATTTGCCTAGGCTATGGTTTGGGAACCGTTGGTTTCCATTCTTTTTCCCGTCCAAAAATCGTTGAATTAATAGAACTTGATAGAACGATCACCAAACAACACAAACACAAGCATACGAATCATGCGATTTCGAATGTTTCTCTAATTCTCAATAACACAACCTTTCTTATTGATTGGTTTGATTTGTCTAGGCTATGGTTTGGGAACCGTGGGTTTCCATTCTTTTTCTTGTCCAAAAATCTTTGAACTAATAGAACATGATAGAAAGATCACCAAACAAAACAAACACAAGCATACAAATCATGCGATTTCGAATGTTTCTCAAATTCTCAATAACTCAACGTTTCTTATTGATTGGTTTGATTTGCCTAATCTATGGTTTTGGAATCGTTGGCTTCCATTCTTTTTCTCGTACAAAAATCTTTGAACTAATAGAACTTGATAGAAAGATCACCAAACAACACAAACACAAGCATACGAATCATGCGATTTCGAATGTTTCTCAAATCCTCAATAACACAACCTTTCTTATTGATTGGTTTAATTTGCCTAGGCTATGGTTTGGGAACCGTTGGTTTCCATTGTTTTTCCCGTCCAAAAATCGATGAATTAATAGAACTTGATAGAACGATCACCAAACAACACAAACATAAGCATACGAATCATGCGATTTCGAATGTTTCTCAAATCCTCAATAACACAACCTTTCTTATTGATTGGTTTGATTTGCCTAGGCTATGGTTTGGGAACCGTTGGTTTCCATTCTTTTTCCCGTCCAAAAATCTTTGAATTAATAGAACTTGATAGAACGATCACCAAACAACACAAACACAAGCATACGAATCATGCGGTTTCGAATGTTTCTATAATTCTCAATAACACAACCTTTCTTATTGATTGGTTTGATTTGTCTAGGCTATGGTTTGGGAACCGTGGGTTTCCATTCTTTTTCTCGTCCAAAAATCTTTGAACTAATAGAACTTGATAGAAAGATCACCAAACAAAACAAACACAAGCAAAAGAATCATGCGATTTTGAATGTTTCTCAAATCCTCAATAACACAACCTTTCTTATTGATTGGTTTGATTTGTCTAGGCTATGGTTTGGGAACCGTGGGTTTCCATTCTTTTTCTCGTACAAAAATCTTTGAACTAATAGAACTTGATAGAAAGATCACCAAACAATACAAACACAAGCATACGAATCATGCGATTTCGAATGTTTCTCAAATCCTCAATAACACAACCTTTCTTATTGATTGGTTTGATTTGCCTAGGCTATGGTTTGGGAACCGTTGGTTTCCATTCTTTTTCCCGTCCAAAAATCGTTGAATTAATAGAACTTGATAGAACGATCACCAAACAACACAAACATAAGCATACGAATCATGCGATTTCGAATGTTTCTCTAATTCTCAATAACACAACCTTTCTTATTGATTGGTTTGATTTGCCTAGGCTATGGTTTGGGAACCGTTGGTTTCCATTCTTTTTCCCGTCCAAAAATCGTTGAATTAATAGAACTTGATAGAACGATCACCAAACAACACAAACACAAGCATACGAATCATGCGATTTCGAATGTTTCTCTAATTCTCATAAACTCAACGTTTCTTATTGATTGGTTTGATTTGCCTAATCTATGGTTTGGGAACCGTTGGTTTCCATTCTTTTTCCCGTCCAAAAATCGTTCAACTAATAGAACTTGATAGAAAGATCACCAAACAACAAAACACAAGCATACGAATCATGCGATTTCGAATGTTTCTCAAATCCTCAATAACACAACCTTTCTTATTGATTGGTTTGATTTGCCTAGGCTATGGTTTGGGAACCGTTGGTTTCCATTCTTTTTCCCGTCCAAAAATCGTTGAATTAATAGAACTTGATAGAACGATCACCAAACAACACAAACACAAGCATACGAATCATGCGATTTCGAATGTTTCTCTAATTCTCAATAACACAACCTTTCTTATTGATTGGTTTGATTTGTCTAAGCTATGGTTTGGGAACCGTGGGTTTCCATTCTTTTTCTTGTCCAAAAATCTTTGAACTAATAGAACATGATAGAAAGATCACCAAACAAAACAAACACAAGCATACAAATCATGCGATTTCGAATGTTTCTCAAATTCTCAATAACTCAACGTTTCTTATTGATTGGTTTGATTTGCCTAATCTATGGTTTTGGAATCGTTGGCTTCCATTCTTTTTCTCGTACAAAAATCTTTGAACTAATAGAACTTGATAGAAAGATCACCAAACAACACAAACACAAGCATACGAATCATGCGATTTCGAATGTTTCTCAAATCCTCAATAACACAACCTTTCTTATTGATTGGTTTAATTTGCCTAGGCTATGGTTTGGGAACCGTTGGTTTCCATTGTTTTTCCCGTCAAAAAATCGATGAATTAATAGAACTTGATAGAACGATCACCAAACAACACAAACATAAGCATACGAATCATGCGATTTCGAATGTTTCTCAAATCCTCAATAACACAACCTTTCTTATTGATTGGTTTGATTTGCCTAGGCTATGGTTTGGGAACCGTTGGTTTCCATTCTTTTTCCCGTCCAAAAATCTTTGAATTAATAGAACTTGATAGAACGATCACCAAACAACACAAACACAAGCATACGAATCATGCGATTTCGAATGTTTCTCTAATTCTCAATAACACAACCTTTCTTATTGATTGGTTTGATTTGCCTAGGCTATGGTTTGGGAACCGTTGGTTTCCATTCTTTTTCCCGTCCAAAAATCGTTGAATTAATAGAACTTGATAGAACCATCACCAAACAACACAAACACAAGCATACGAATCATGCGATTTCGAATGTTTCTCTAATTCTCAATAACACAACCTTTCTTATTGATTGGTTTGATTTGTCTAGGCTATGGTTTGGGAACTGTGGGTTTCCATTCTTTTTCTTGTCCAAAAATCTTTGAACTAATAGAACTTGATAGAAAGATCACCAAACAAAACAAACACAAGCATACGAATCATGCGATTTCGAATGTTTCTCAAATTCTCAATAACTCAACGTTTCTTATTGATTGGTTTGATTTGCCTAATCTATGGTTTTGGAATCGTTGGCTTCCATTTTTTTTCTCGTACAAAAATCTTTGAACTAATAGAACTTGATAGAAAGATCACTAAACAACACGTTAAGCATACGAATCATGCGATTTCGAATGTTTCTCAAATCCTCAATAACACAACCTTTCTTATTGATTGGTTTGATTTGCCTAGGCTATTGTTTAGGAACCGTTGGTTTCCATTGTTTTTCCCGTCCAAAAATCGTTGAATTAATAGAACTTGATAGAACGATCACCAAACAACACAAACACAAGCATACGAATCATGCGGTTTCGAATGTTTCTCTAATTCTCAATAACACAACCTCTCTTATTGATTGGTTTGATTTGTCTAGGCTATGGTTTGGGAGCCGTGGGTTTCCATTCTTTTTCTCGTCCAAAAATCTTTGAACTAATAGAACTTGATAGAAAGATCACCAAACAAAACAAACACAAGCAAAAGAATCATGCGATTTTGAATGTTTCTCAAATCCTTAATAACACAACCTTTCTTATTGATTGGTTTGATTGTCGTAGGCTATTGTTTGGGAATCATTGGCTTCCATTGTTTTTCTCGTACAAAAATCTTTGAACTAATAGAACTTGATAGAAAGATCACCAAACAATACAAACACAAGCATACGAATCATGCGATTTCGAATGTTTCTCAAATCCTCAATAACACAACCTTTCTTATTGATTGGTTTGATTTGCCTAGGCTATGGTTTGGGAACCGTTGGTTTCCATTCTTTTTCCGGTCCAAAAATCGTTGAATTAATAGAACTTGATAGAACGATCACCAAACAACACAAACATAAGAATACGAATCATGCGATTTCGAATGTTTCTCTAATTCTCAATAACACAACCTTTCTTATTGATTGGTTTGATTTGCCTAGGCTATGGTTTGGGAACCGTTGGTTTCCATTCTTTTTCCCGTCCAAAAATCGTTGAATTAATAGAACTTGATAGAACGATCACCAAACAACACAAACACAAGCATACGAATCATGCGATTTCGAATGTTTCTCTAATTCTCATAAACTCAACGTTTCTTATTGATTGGTTTGATTTGCCTAATCTATGGTTTGGGAACCGTTGGTTTCCATTCTTTTTCCCGTCCAAAAATCGTTCAACTAATAGAACTTGATAGAAAGATCACCAAACAACAAAACACAAGCATACGAATCATGCGATTTCGAATGTTTCTCAAATCCTCAATAACACAACCTTTCTTATTGATTGGTTTGATTTGCCTAGGCTATGGTTTGGGAACCGTTGGTTTCCATTCTTTTTCATTCCAAAAATCGTTGAATTAATAGAACTTGATAGAACGATCACCAAACAACACAAACACAAGCATACGAATCATGCGATTTCGAATGTTTCTCTAATTCTCAATAACACAACCTTTCTTATTGATTGGTTTGATTTGTCTAGGCTATGGTTTGGGAACCGTGGGTTTCCATTCTTTTTCTTGTCCAAAAATCTTTGAACTAATAGAACATGATAGAAAGATCACCAAACAAAACAAACACAAGCATACAAATCATGCGATTTCGAATGTTTCTCAAATTCTCAATAACTCAACGTTTCTTATTGATTGGTTTGATTTGCCTAATCTATGGTTTTGGAATCGTTGGCTTCCATTCTTTTTCTCGTACAAAAATCTTTGAACTAATAGAACTTGATAGAAAGATCACCAAACAACACAAACACAAGCATACGAATCATGCGATTTCGAATGTTTCTCAAATCCTCAATAACACAACCTTTCTTATTGATTGGTTTAATTTGCCTAGGCTATGGTTTGGGAACCGTTGGTTTCCATTGTTTTTCCCGTCCAAAAATCGATGAATTAATAGAACTTGATAGAACGATCACCAAACAACACAAACATAAGCATACGAATCATGCGATTTCGAATGTTTCTCAAATCCTCAATAACACAACCTTTCTTATTGATTGGTTTGATTTGCCTAGGCTATGGTTTGGGAACCGTTGGTTTCCATTCTTTTTCCCGTCCAAAAATCGTTGAATTAATAGAACTTGATAGAACGATCACCAAACAACACAAACACAAGCATACGAATCATGCGATTTCGAATGTTTCTCTAATTCTCAATAACACAACCTTTCTTATTGATTGGTTTGATTTGCCTAGGCTATGGTTTGGGAACCGTTGGTTTCCATTCTTTTTCCCGTCCAAAAATCGTTGAATTAATAGAACTTGATAGAACCATCACCAAACAACACAAACACAAGCATACGAATCATGCGATTTCGAATGTTTCTCTAATTCTCAATAACACAACCTTTCTTATTGATTGGTTTGATTTGTCTAGGTTATGGTTTGGGAACCGTGGGTTTCCATTCTTTTTCTTGTCCAAAAATCTTTGAACTAATAGAACTTGATAGAAAGATCACCAAACAAAACAAACACAAGCATACGAATCATGCGATTTCGAATGTTTCTCAAATTCTCAATAACTCAACGTTTCTTATTGATTGGTTTGATTTGCCTAATCTATGGTTTTGGAATCGTTGGCTTCCATTTTTTTTCTCGTACAAAAATCTTTGAACTAATAGAACTTGATAGAAAGATCACTAAACAACACGTTAAGCATACGAATCATGCGATTTCGAATGTTTCTCAAATCCTCAATAACACAACCTTTCTTATTGATTGGTTTGATTTGCCTAGGCTATTGTTTAGGAACCGTTGGTTTCCATTGTTTTTCCCGTCCAAAAATCGTTGAATTAATAGAACTTGATAGAACGATCACCAAACAACACAAACACAAGCATACGAATCATGCGGTTTCGAATGTTTCTCTAATTCTCAATAACACAACCTTTCTTATTGATTGGTTTGATTTGTCTAGGCTATGGTTTGGGAGCCGTGGGTTTCCATTCTTTTTCTCGTCCAAAAATCTTTGAACTAATAGAACTTGATAGAAAGATCACCAAACAAAACAAACACAAGCAAAAGAATCATGCGATTTTGAATGTTTCTCAAATCCTCAATAACACAACCTTTCTTATTGATTGGTTTGATTGTCGTAGGCTATTGTTTGGGAATCATTGGCTTCCATTGTTTTTCTCGTACAAAAATCTTTGAACTAATAGAACTTGATAGAAAGATCACCAAACAATACAAACACAAGCATACGAATCATGCGATTTCGAATGTTTATCAAATCCTCAATAACACAACCTTTCTTATTGATTGGTTTGATTTGCCTAGGCTATGGTTTGGGAACCGTTGGTTTCCATTCTTTTTCCCGTCCAAAAATCGTTGAATTAATAGAACTTGATAGAACGATCACCAAACAACACAAACATAAGAATACGAATCATGCGATTTCGAATGTTTCTCTAATTCTCAATAACACAACCTTTCTTATTGATTGGTTTGATTTGCCTAGGCTATGGTTTGGGAACCGTTGGTTTCCATTCTTTTTCCCGTCAAAAAATCGTTGAATTAATAGAACTTGATAGAACGATCACCAAACAACACAAACACAAGCATACGAATCATGCGATTTCGAATGTTTCTCTAATTCTCAATAACTCAACGTTTCTTATTGATTGGTTTGATTTGCCTAATCTATGGTTTGGGAACCGTTGGTTTCCATTCTTTTTCCCGTCCAAAAATCGTTCAACTAATAGAACTTGATAGAAAGATCACCAAACAACACAAACACAAGCATACGAATCATGCGATTTCGAATGTTTCTCAAATCCTCAATAACACAACCTTTCTTATTGATTGGTTTGATTTGCCTAGGCTATGGTTTGGGAACCGTTGGTTTCCATTCTTTTTCATTCCAAAAATCGTTGAATTAATAGAACTTGATAGAACGATCACCAAACAACACAAACACAAGCATACGAATCATGCGATTTCGAATGTTTCTCTAATTCTCAATAACACAACCTTTCTTATTGATTGGTTTGATTTGTCTAGGCTATGGTTTGGGAACCGTGGGTTTCCATTCTTTTTCTTGTCCAAAAATCTTTGAACTAATAGAACATGATAGAAAGATCACCAAACAAAACAAACACAAGCATACAAATCATGCGATTTCGAATGTTTCTCAAATTCTCAATAACTCAACGTTTCTTATTGATTGGTTTGATTTGCCTAATCTATGGTTTTGGAATCGTTGGCTTCCATTCTTTTTCTCGTACAAAAATCTTTGAACTAATAGAACTTGATAGAAAGATCACCAAACAACACAAACACAAGCATACGAATCATGCGATTTCGAATGTTTCTCAAATCCTCAATAACACAACCTTTCTTATTGATTGGTTTAATTTGCCTAGGCTATGGTTTGGGAACCGTTGGTTTCCATTGTTTTTCCCGTCCAAAAATCGATGAATTAATAGAACTTGATAGAACGATCACCAAACAACACAAACATAAGCATACGAATCATGCGATTTCGAATGTTTCTCAAATCCTCAATAACACAACCTTTCTTATTGATTGGTTTGATTTGCCTAGGCTATGGTTTGGGAACCGTTGGTTTCCATTCTTTTTCCCGTCCAAAAATCGTTGAATTAATAGAACTTGATAGAACGATCACCAAACAACACAAACATAAGCATACGAATCATGCGATTTCGAATGTTTCTCTAATTCTCAATAACACAACCTTTCTTATTGATTGGTTTGATTTGCCTAGGCTATGGTTTGGGAACCGTTGGTTTCCATTCTTTTTCCCGTCCAAAAATCGTTGAATTAATAGAACTTGATAGAACGATCACCAAACAACACAAACACAAGCATACGAATCATGCGATTTCGAATGTTTCTCTAATTCTCAATAACTCAACGTTTCTTATTGATTGGTTTGATTTGCCTAATCTATGGTTTGGGAACCGTTGGTTTCCATTCTTTTTCCCGTCCAAAAATCGTTCAACTAATAGAACTTGATAGAAAGATCACCAAACAACACAAACACAAGCATACGAATCATGCGATTTCGAATGTTTCTCAAATCCTCAATAACACAACCTTTCTTATTGATTGGTTTGATTTGCCTAGGCTATGGTTTGGGAACCGTTGGTTTCCATTCTTTTTCATTCCAAAAATCGTTGAATTAATAGAACTTGATAGAACGATCACCAAACAACACAAACACAAGCATACGAATCATGCGATTTCGAATGTTTCTCTAATTCTCAATAACACAACCTTTCTTATTGATTGGTTTGATTTGTCTAGGCTATGGTTTGGGAACCGTGGGTTTCCATTCTTTTTCTTGTCCAAAAATCTTTGAACTAATAGAACATGATAGAAAGATCACCAAACAAAACAAACACAAGCATACAAATCATGCGATTTCGAATGTTTCTCAAATTCTCAATAACTCAACGTTTCTTATTGATTGGTTTGATTTGCCTAATCTATGGTTTTGGAATCGTTGGCTTCCATTCTTTTTCTCGTACAAAAATCTTTGAACTAATAGAACTTGATAGAAAGATCACCAAACAACACAAACACAAGCATACGAATCATGCGATTTCGAATGTTTCTCAAATCCTCAATAACACAACCTTTCTTATTGATTGGTTTAATTTGCCTAGGCTATGGTTTGGGAACCGTTGGTTTCCATTGTTTTTCCCGTCCAAAAATCGATGAATTAATAGAACTTGATAGAACGATCACCAAACAACACAAACATAAGCATACGAATCATGCGATTTCGAATGTTTCTCAAATCCTCAATAACACAACCTTTCTTATTGATTGGTTTGATTTGTCTAGGCTATGGTTTGGGAACCGTTGGTTTCCATTCTTTTTCCCGTCCAAAAATCGTTGAATTAATAGAACTTGATAGAACGATCACCAAACAACACAAACACAAGCATACGAATCATGCGATTTCGAATGTTTCTCTAATTCTCAATAACACAACCTTTCTTATTGATTGGTTTGATTTGCCTAGGCTATGATTTGGGAACCGTTGGTTTCCATTCTTATTCTCGTCCAAAAATCTTTGAACTAATAGAACTTGATAGAAAGATCACCAAACAACACAAACACAAGCATACGAATCATGCGATTTCGAATGTTTCTCAAATCCTCAATAACACAACCTTTCTTATTGATTGGTTTGATTTGCCTAGGCTATTGTTTAGGAACCGTTGGTTTCCATTGTTTTTCCCGTCCAAAAATCGTTGAATTAATAGAACTTGATAGAACGATCACCAAACAACACAAACACAAGCATACGAATCATGCGGTTTCGAATGTTTCTCTAATTCTTAATAACACAACGTTTCTTATTGATTGGTTTGATTTGCCTAGGCTATGGTTTGGGAACCGATGGTTTCCATTCTTTTTCCCATCCAAAAATCGATGAATTAATAGAACTTGATAGAACGATCACCAAACAACACAAACATAAGCATACGAATCATGCGATTTCGAATGTCTCTCTAATTCTCAATAACACAACCTTTCTTATTGATTTGTTTGATTTGTCTAGGCTATGGTTTGGGAACCGTGGGTTTCCATTCCTTTTCTTGTCCAAAAATCTTTGAACTAATAGAACTTGATAGAAGGATCACGAAACAAAACAAACACAAGCATACGAATCATGCGATTTCGAATGTTTCTCAAATTCTCAATAACTCAACGTTTCTTATTGATTGGTTTGATTTGCCTAATCTATGGTTTTGGAATCGTTGGCTTCCATTCTTTTTCTCGTACAAAAATCTTTGAACTAATAGAACTTGATAGAAAGATCACCAAACAACACAAACACAAGCATACGAATCATGCGATTTCGAATGTTTCTCAAATCCTCAATAACACAACCTTTCTTATTGATTGGTTTGATTTGCCTAGGCTATGGTTTGGGAACCGTTGGTTTCCATTCTTTTTCCTGTCCAAAAATCGTTGAATTAATAGAACTTGATAGAACGATCACCAAACAACACAAACACAAGCATACGAATCATGCGTTTTCGAATGTTTCTCTAATTCTCAATAACACAACCTTTTTATTGATTGGTTTGATTTGTCTAGGCTATGGTTTGGGAACCGTGGGTTTCCATTATTTTTCTTGTCCAAAAATATTTGAACTAATAGAACTTGATAGAAAGATCACCAAACAAAACAAACACAAGCATACGAATCATGCGATTTCGAATGTTTCTCAAATTCTCAATAACTCAACGTTTCTTATAGATTGGTTTGATTTGCCTAATCTATGGTTTTGGAATCGTTGGCTTCCATTCTTTTTCTCGTACAAAAATCTTTGAACTAATAGAACTTGATAGAAAGATCACCAAACAACACAAACACAAGCATACGAATCATGCGATTTCGAATGTTTCTCAAATCCTCAATAACACAACCTTTCTTATTGATTGGTTCTATTTGCCTAGGCTATGGTTTGGGAACCGTTGGTTTCCATTGTTTTTCCCGTCCAAAAATCGTTGAATTAATAGAACTTGATAAAACGATCTCCAAACAACACAAACACAAGCATACGAATCATGCGATTTCGAATGTGTCTCTAATTCTCAATAACACAACCTTTCTTATTGATTGGTTTGATTTGCCTAGGCTATGGTTTGGGATCCGTTGGTTTCCATTCTTTTTCCCGTCCAAAAATCGTTGAATTAATAGAACTTGATAGAACGATCACCAAACAACACAAACACAAGCATACGAAACATGCGATTTCGAATGTTTCTCTAATTCTCAATAACACAACCTTTCTTATTGATTGGTTTGATTTGTCTACGCTATGGTTTGGGAACCGTGGGTTTCCATTTTTTTTCTTGTCCAAAAATCTTTGAACTAATAGAACATGATAGAAAGATCACCAAACAAAACAAACACAAGCATACAAATCATGCGATTTCGAATGTTTCTCAAATTCTCAATAACTCAACGTTTCTTATTGATTGGTTTGATTTGCCTAATCTATGGTTTTGGAATCGTTGGCTTCCATTCTTTTTCTCGTACAAAAATCTTTGAACTAATAGAACTTGATAGAAAGATCACCAAACAACACAAACACAAGCATACGAATCATACGATTTCGAATGTTTCTCAAATCCTCAATAACACAACCTTTCTTATTGATTGGTTTGATTTGCCTAGGCTATGGTTTGGGAACCGTTGGTTTCCATTGTTTTTCCCGTCCAAAAATCGATGAATTAATAGAACTTGATAGAACGATCACCAAACAACACAAACATAAGCATACGAATCATGCGATTTCGAATGTTTCTCAAATCCTCAATAACACAACCTTTCTTATTGATTGGTTTGATTTGCCTAGGCTATGGTTTGGGAACCGTTGGTTTCCATTCTTTTTCCCGTCCAAAAATCGTTGAATTAATAGAACTTGATAGAACGATCACCAAACAACACAAACACAAGCATACGAATCATGCGATTTCGAATGTTTCTCTAATTCTCAATAACACAACCTTTCTTATTGATTGGTTTGATTTGCCTAGGCTATGGTTTGGGAACCGTTGGTTTCCATTCTTATTCTCGTCCAAAAATCTTTGAACTAATAGAACTTGATAGAAAGATCACCAAACAACACAAACACAAGCATATGAATCATGCGATTTCGAATGTTTCTCAAATCCTCAATAACACAACCTTTCTTATTGATTGGTTTGATTTGCCTAGGCTATTGTTTAGGAACCGTTGGTTTCCATTGTTTTTCCCGTCCAAAAATCGTTGAATTAATAGAACTTGATAGAACGATCACCAAACAACACAAACACAAGCATACGAATCATGCGGTTTCGAATGTTTCACTAATTCTCAATAACACAACGTTTCTTATTGATTGGTTTGATTTGCCTAGGCTATGGTTTGGGAACCGCTGGTTTCCATTCTTTTTCCCATCCAAAAATCGATGAATTAATAGAACATGATAGAACGATCACCAAACAACACAAACATAAGCATACGAATCATGCGATTTCGAATGTCTCTCTAATTCTCAATAACACAACCTTTCTTATTGATTGGTTTGATTTGTCTAGGCTATGGTTTGGGAACCGTGGGTTTCCATTCCTTTTCTTGTCCAAAAATCTTTGAACTAATAGATCTTGATAGAAGGATCACGAAACAAAACAAACACAAGCATACGAATCATGCGATTTCGAATGTTTCTCAAATTCTCAATAACTCAACGTTTCTTATTGATTGGTTTGATTTGCCTAATCTATGGTTTTGGAATCGTTGGCTTCCATTCTTTTTCTCGTACAAAAATCGTTGAATTAATAGAACTTGATAGAACGATCACCAAACAACACAAACACAAGCATACGAATCATGCGATTTCGAATGTTTCTCAAATCCTCAATAACACAACCTTTCTTATTGATTGGTTTGATTTGCCTAGGCTATGGTTTGGGAACCGTTGGTTTCCATTCTTTTTCCTGTCCAAAAATCGTTGAATTAATAGAACTTGATAGAACGATCACCAAACAACACAAACACAAGCATACGAATCATGCGTTTTCGAATGTTTCTCTAATTCTCAATAACACAACCTTTTTATTGATTGGTTTGATTTGTCTAGGCTATGGTTTGGGAACCGTGGGTTTCCATTATTTTTCTTGTCCAAAAATATTTGAACTAATAGAACTTGATAGAAAGATCACCAAACAAAACAAACACAAGCATACGAATCATGCGATTTCGAATGTTTCTCAAATTCTCAATAACTCAACGTTTCTTATTGATTGATTTGATTTGCCTAGGCTATGGTTTGGGAACCGTTGGTTTCCATTGTTTTTCCCGTCCAAAAATCGATGAATTAATAGAACTTGATAGAACGATCACCAAACAACACAAACATAAGCATACGAATCATGCGATTTCGAATGTTTCTCAAATCCTCAATAACACAACCTTTCTTATTGATTGGTTTGATTTGCCTAGGCTATGGTTTGGGAACCGTTGGTTTCCATTCTTTTTCCCGTCCAAAAATCGTTGAATTAATAGAACTTGATAGAACGATCACCAAACAACACAAACACAAGCATACGAATCATGCGATTTCGAATGTTTCTCTAATTCTCAATAACACAACCTTTCTTATTGATTGGTTTGATTTGCCTAGGCTATGGTTTGGGAACCGTTGGTTTCCATTCTTATTCTCGTCCAAAAATCTTTGAACTAATAGAACTTGATAGAAAGATCACCAAACAACACAAACACAAGCATACGAATCATGCGATTTCGAATGTTTCTCAAATCCTCAATAACACAACCTTTCTTATTGATTGGTTTGATTTGCCTAGGCTATTGTTTAGGAACCGTTGGTTTCCATTGTTTTTCCCGTCCAAAAATCGTTGAATTAATAGAACTTGATAGAACGATCACCAAACAACACAAACACAAGCATACGAATCATGCGGTTTCGAATGTTTCTCTAATTCTCAATAACACAACGTTTCTTATTGATTGGTTTGATTTGCCTAGGCTATGGTTTGGGAACCGCTGGTTTCCATTCTTTTTCCCATCCAAAAATCGATGAATTAATAGAACTTGATAGAACGATCACCAAACAACACAAACATAAGCATACGAATCATGCGATTTCGAATGTCTCAGTAATTCTCAATAACACAACCTTTCTTATTGATTGGTTTGATTTGTCTAGGCTATGGTTTGGGAACCGTGGGTTTCCATTCCTTTTCTTGTCCAAAAATCTTTGAACTAATAGAACTTGATAGAAGGATCACGAAACAAAACAAACACAAGCATACGAATCATGCGATTTCGAATGTTTCTCAAATTCTCAATAACTCAACGTTTCTTATTGATTGGTTTGATTTGCCTAATCTATGGTTTTGGAATCGTTGGCTTCCATTCTTTTTCTCGTACAAAAATCTTTGAACTAATAGAACTTGATAGAAAGATCACCAAACAACACAAACACAAGCATACGAATCATGCGATTTCGAATGTTTCTCAAATCCTCAATAACACAACCTTTCTTATTGATTGGTTTGATTTGCCTAGGCTATGGTTTGGGAACCCTTGGTTTCCATTCTTTTTCCTGTCCAAAAATCGTTGAATTAATAGAACTTGATAGAACGATCACCAAACAACACAAACACAAGCATACGAATCATGCGTTTTCGAATGTTTCTCTAATTCTCAATAACACAACCTTTTTATTGATTGGTTTGATTTGTCTAGGCTATGGTTTGGGAACCGTGGGTTTCCATTATTTTTCTTGTCCAAAAATATTTGAACTAATAGAACTTGATAGAAAGATCACCAAACAAAACAAACACAAGCATACGAATCATGCGATTTCGAATGTTTCTCAAATTCTCAATAACTCAACGTTTCTTATTGATTGGTTTGATTTGCCTAATCTATGGTTTTGGAATCGTTGGCTTCCATTCTTTTTCTCGTACAAAAATCTTTGAACTAATAGAACTTGATAGAAAGATCACCAAACAACACAAACACAAGCATACGAATCATGCGATTTCGAATGTTTCTCAAATCCTCAATAACACAACCTTTCTTATTGATTGGTTTGATTTGCCTAGGCTATTGTTTAGGAACCGTTGGTTTCCATTGTTTTTCCCGTCCAAAAATCGTTGAATTAATAGAACTTGATAGAACGATCACCAAACAACACAAACACAAGCATACGAATCATGCGGTTTCGAATGTTTCACTAATTCTCAATAACACAACGTTTCTTATTGATTGGTTTGATTTGCCTAGGCTATGGTTTGGGAACCGCTGGTTTCCATTCTTTTTCCCATCCAAAAATCGATGAATTAATAGAACATGATAGAACGATCACCAAACAACACAAACATAAGCATACGAATCATGCGATTTCGAATGTCTCTCTAATTCTCAATAACACAACCTTTCTTATTGATTGGTTTGATTTGTCTAGGCTATGGTTTGGGAACCGTGGGTTTCCATTCCTTTTCTTGTCCAAAATTCTTTGAACTAATAGATCTTGATAGAAGGATCACGAAACAAAACAAACACAAGCATACGAATCATGCGATTTCGATTGTTTCTCAAATTCTCAATAACTCAACGTTTCTTATTGATTGGTTTGATTTGCCTAATCTATGGTTTTGGAATCGTTGGTTTCCATTCTTTTTCCCGTCCAAAAATCGTTGAATTAATAGAACTTGATAGAACGATCACCAAACAACACAAACACAAGCATACGAATCATGCGATTTCGAATGTTTCTCTAATTCTCAATAACACAACCTTTCTTATTGATTGGTTTGATTTGCCTAGGCTATGGTTTGGGAACCGTTGGTTTCCATTCTTATTCTCGTCCAAAAATCTTTGAACTAATAGAACTTGATAGAAAGATCACCAAACAACACAAACACAAGCATATGAATCATGCGATTTCGAATGTTTCTCAAATCCTCAATAACACAACCTTTCTTATTGATTGGTTTGATTTGCCTAGGCTATTGTTTAGGAACCGTTGGTTTCCATTGTTTTTCCCGTCCAAAAATCGTTGAATTAATAGAACTTGATAGAACGATCACCAAACAACACAAACACAAGCATACGAATCATGCGGTTTCGAATGTTTCACTAATTCTCAATAACACAACGTTTCTTATTGATTGGTTTGATTTGCCTAGGCTATGGTTTGGGAACCGCTGGTTTCCATTCTTTTTCCCATCCAAAAATCGATGAATTAATAGAACATGATAGAACGATCACCAAACAACACAAACATAAGCATACGAATCATGCGATTTCGAATGTCTCTCTAATTCTCAATAACACAACCTTTCTTATTGATTGGTTTGATTTGTCTAGGCTATGGTTTGGGAACCGTGGGTTTCCATTCCTTTTCTTGTCCAAAAATCTTTGAACTAATAGATCTTGATAGAAGGATCACGAAACAAAACAAACACAAGCTTACGAATCATGCGATTTCGAATGTTTCTCAAATTCTCAATAACTCAACGTTTCTTATTGATTGGTTTGATTTGCCTAATCTATGGTTTTGGAATCGTTGGCTTCCATTCTTTTTCTCGTACAAAAATCTTTGAACTAATAGAACTTGATAGAAAGATCACCAAACAACACAAACACAAGCATACGAATCATGCGATTTCGAATGTTTCTCAAATCCTCAATAACACAACCTTTCTTATTGATTGGTTTGATTTGCCTAGGCTATGGTTTGGGAACCGTTGGTTTCCATTCTTTTTCCTGTCCAAAAATCGTTGAATTAATAGAACTTGATAGAACGATCACCAAACAACACAAACACAAGCATACGAATCATGCGTTTTCGAATGTTTCTCTAATTCTCAATAACACAACCTTTTTATTGATTGGTTTGATTTTGTCTAGGCTATGGTTTGGGAACCGTCGGTTTCCATTATTTTTCTTGTCCAAAAATATTTGAACTAATAGAACTTGATAGAAAGATCACCAAACAAAACAAACACAAGCATACGAATCATGCGATTTCGAATGTTTCTCAAATTCTCAATAACTCAACGTTTCTTATTGATTGATTTGATTTGCCTAGGCTATGGTTTGGGAACCGTTGGTTTCCATTGTTTTTCCCGTCCAAAAATCGATGAATTAATAGAACTTGATAGAACGATCACCAAACAACACAAACATAAGCCTACGAATCATGCGATTTCGAATGTTTCTCAAATCCTCAATAACACAACCTTTCTTATTGATTGGTTTGATTTGCCTAGGCTATGGTTTGGGAACCGTTGGTTTCCATTCTTTTTCCCGTCCAAAAATCGTTGAATTAATAGAACTTGATAGAACGATCACCAAACAACACAAACACAAGCATACGAATCATGCGATTTCGAATGTTTCTCTAATTCTCAATAACACAACCTTTCTTATTGATTGGTTTGATTTGCCTAGGCTATGGTTTGGGAACCGTTGGTTTCCATTCTTATTCTCGTCCAAAAATCTTTGAACTAATAGAACTTGATAGAAAGATCACCAAACAACACAAACACAAGCATACGAATCATGCGATTTCGAATGTTTCTCAAATCCTCAATAACACAACCTTTCTTATTGATTGGTTTGATTTGCCTAGGCTATTGTTTAGGAACCGTTGGTTTCCATTGTTTTTCCCGTCCAAAAATCGTTGAATTAATAGAACTTGATAGAACGATCACCAAACAACACAAACACAAGCATACGAATCATGCGGTTTCGAATGTTTCTCTAATTCTCAATAACACAACGTTTCTTATTGATTGGTTTGATTTGCCTAGGCTATGGTTTGGGAACCGCTGGTTTCCATTCTTTTTCCCATCCAAAAATCGATGAATTAATAGAACTTGATAGAACGATCACCAAACAACACAAACATAAGCATACGAATCATGCGATTTCGAATGTCTCAGTAATTCTCAATAACACAACCTTTCTTATTGATTGGTTTGATTTGTCTAGGCTATGGTTTGGGAACCGTGGGTTTCCATTCCTTTTCTTGTCCAAAAATCTTTGAACTAATAGAACTTGATAGAAGGATCACGAAACAAAACAAACACAAGCATACGAATCATGCGATTTCGAATGTTTCTCAAATTCTCAATAACTCAACGTTTCTTATTGATTGGTTTGATTTGCCTAATCTATGGTTTTGGAATCGTTGGCTTCCATTCTTTTTCTCGTACAAAAATCTTTGAACTAATAGAACTTGATAGAAAGATCACCAAACAACACAAACACAAGCATACGAATCATGCGATTTCGAATGTTTCTCAAATCCTCAATAACACAACCTTTCTTATTGATTGGTTTGATTTGCCTAGGCTATGGTTTGGGAACCCTTGGTTTCCATTCTTTTTCCTGTCCAAAAATCGTTGAATTAATAGAACTTGATAGAACGATCACCAAACAACACAAACACAAGCATACGAATCATGCGTTTTCGAATGTTTCTCTAATTCTCAATAACACAACCTTTTTATTGATTGGTTTGATTTGTCTAGGCTATGGTTTGGGAACCGTGGGTTTCCATTATTTTTCTTGTCCAAAAATATTTGAACTAATAGAACTTGATAGAAAGATCACCAAACAAAACAAACACAAGCATACGAATCATGCGATTTCGAATGTTTCTCAAATTCTCAATAACTCAACGTTTCTTATAGATTGGTTTGATTTGCCTAATCTATGGTTTTGGAATCGTTGGCTTCCATTCTTTTTCTCGTACAAAAATCTTTGAACTAATAGAACTTGATAGAAAGATCACCAAACAACACAAACACAAGCATACGAATCATGCGATTTCGAATGTTTCTCAAATCCTCAATAACACAACCTTTCTTATTGATTGGTTTGATTTTCCTAGGCTATGGTTTGGGAACCGTTGGTTTCCATTGTTTTTCCCGTCCAAAAATCGTTGAATTAATAGAACTTGATAAAACGATCTCCAAACAACACAAACACAAGCATACGAATCATGCGATTTCGAATGTGTCTCTAATTCTCAATAACACAACCTTTCTTATTGATTGGTTTGATTTGCCTAGGCTATGGTTTGGGATCCGTTGGTTTCCATTCTTTTTCCCGTCCAAAAATCGTTGAATTAATAGAACTTGATAGAACGATCACCAAACAACACAAACACAAGCATACGAATCATGCGATTTCGAATGTTTCTCTAATTCTCAATAACACAACCTTTCTTATTGATTGGTTTGATTTGCCTAGGCTATGGTTTGGGAACCGCTAGTTTCCATTCTTTTTCCCATCCAAAAATCGATGAATTAATAGAACTTGATAGAACGATCACCAAACAACACAAACACAAGCATACGAATCATGCGATTTCGAATGTTTCTTTAATTCTCAATAACACAACCTTTCTTATTGATTGGTTTGATTTGTCTAGGCTATGGTTTGGGAACCGTGGGTTTCCATTCTTTTTCTTGTCCAAAAATCTTTGAACTAATAGAACTTGATAGAAAGATCACCAAACAAAACAAACACAATCATACGAATCATGCGATTTCGAATGTTTGTCAAATTCTCAATAACTCAACGTTTCTTATTGATTGGTTTGATTTGCCTAATCTATGGTTTTGGAATCATTGGCTTCCATTCTTTTTCTCGTACAAAAATCTTTGAACTAATAGAACTTGATAGAAAGATCACTAAACAACACTAACACAAGCATACGAATCATGCGATTTCGAATGTTTCTCAAATCCTCAATAACACAACCTTTCTTATTGATTGGTTTGATTTGCCTAGGCTATGGTTTGGGAACCGTTGGTTTCCATTCTTTTTCTTGTCCAAAAATCGTTGAATTAATAGAACTTGATAGAACGATCACCAAACAACTCAAACACAAGCATACGAATCATGCGATTTCGAATGTTTCTCTAATTCTCAATAACACAACCTTTCTTATTGATTTGTTTGATTTGCCTAGGCTATAGTTTGGAAACCGCTGGTTTCCATTCTTTTTCCCATCCAAAAATCTTTGAATTAATAGAACTTGATAGAACGATCACCAAACAACACAAACACAAGCATACGAATCATGCGGTTTCGAATGTTTCTCTAATTCTCAATAACTCAACGTTTCTTATTGATTGGTTTGATTTGCCTAGGCTATGGTTTGGGAACCGTTGGTTTCCATTCTTTTTCTTGTCCAAAAATCGTTGAATTAATAGAACTTGATAGAACGATCACCAAACAACACAAACACAAGCATACGAATCATGCGATTTCGAATGTTTCTCTAATTCTCAATAACACAACCTTTCTTATTGATTGGTTTGATTTGCCTAGGCTATGGTTTGGGAACCGCTGGTTTCCATTCTTTTTCCCATCCAAAAATCGATGAATTAATAGAACTTGATAGAACGATCACCAAACAACACAAACATAAGCATACGAATCATGCGATTTCGAATGTCTCTCTAATTCTTAATAACACAACCTTTCTTATTGATTGGTTTGATTTGTCTAAGCTATGGTTTGGGAACCGTGGGTTTCCATTCTTTTTCTCGTCCAAAAATCGTTGAACTAATAGAACCTGATAGAAAGATCACCAAACAACACAAACACAAGCATACGAATCATGCGATTTCGAATGTTTCTCAAATCCTCAATAACTCAACGTTTCTTATTGATTGGTTTGATTTGCCTAGGCTATGGTTTTGGAATCGTTGGCTTCCATTCTTTTTCCCGTCCAAAAATCGTTGAATTAATAGAGCTTGATAGAACGATCACCAAACAACACAAACACAAGCATACGAATCATGCGATTTCGAATGTTTCTCTAATTCTCAATAACACAACCTTTCTTATTGATTGGTTTGATTTGCCTAGGCTATGGTTTGGGAACCGCTGGTTTCCATTCTTTTTCCCGTCCAAAAATCGTTGAATTAATAGAACTTGATAGAACGATCACCAAACAACACAAATTCAAGCATACGAATCATGCGATTTCGAATGTTTCTCTAATTCTCAATAACACAACCTTTCTTATTGATTGGTTTGATTTGCCTAGGCTATGGTTTGGGAACCGCTAGTTTCCATTCTTTTTCCCATCCAAAAATCGATGAATTAATAGAACTTGATAGAACGATCACCAAACAACACAAACATAAGCATACGAATCATGCGATTTTGAATGTCTCTCTAATTCTCAATAACACATCCTTTCTTATTGATTGGTTTGATTTGTCTAGGCTATGGTTTGGGAACCGCGGGTTTCCATTCTTTTTCTCGTCCAAAAATCTTTGAACTAATAGAACTTGATAGAAAGATCAACAAACAACACAATCACAAGCATACGAATCATGCGATTTCGAATGTTTCTCTAATTCTCAATAACACAACCTTTCTTATTGATTGGTTTGATTTGTCTAAGCTATGGTTTGGGAACCGTGGGTTTCCATTCTTTTTCTCGTCCAAAAATCGTTGAACTAATAGAACCTGATAGAAAGATCACCAAACAACACAAACACAAGCATACGAATCATGCGATTTCGAATGTTTCTCAAATCCTCAATAACTCAACGTTTCTTATTGATTGGTTTGATTTGCCTAGGCTATGGTTTTGGAATCGTTGGCTTCCATTCTTTTTCCCGTCCAAAAATCGTTGAATTAATAGAGCTTGATAGAACGATCACCAAACAACACAAACACAAGCATACGAATCATGCGATTTCGAATGTTTCTCTAATTCTCAATAACACAACCTTTCTTATTGATTGGTTTGATTTGCCTAGGCTATGGTTTGGGAACCGCTGGTTTCCATTCTTTTTCCCGTCCAAAAATCGTTGAATTAATAGAACTTGATAGAACGATCACCAAACAACACAAACACAAGCATACGAATCATGCGATTTCGAAAGTTTCTCTAATTCTCAATAACACAACCTTTCTTATTGATTGGTTTGATTTGCCTAGGCTATGGTTTGGGAACCGCTAGTTTCCATTCTTTTTCCCATCCAAAAATCGATGAATTAATAGAACTTGATAGAACGATCACCAAACAACACAAACATAAGCATACGAATCATGCGATTTCGAATGTTTCTCTAATTCTCAATAACACAACCTTTCTTATTGATTGGTTTGATTTGCCTAGGCTATGGTTTGGGAACCGCGGGTTTCCATTCTTTTTCCCGTCCAAAAATCGTTGAATTAATAGAACTTGATAGAAAGATCACCAAACAACACAAACACAAGCATACGAATCATGCGATTTCGAATGTTTCTCAAATCCTCAATAACACAACCTTTCTTATTGATTGGTTTGATTTTCCTAGGCTATGGTTTGGGAACCGTTGGTTTCCATTGTTTTTCCCGTCCAAAAATCGTTGAAATAATAGAACTTGATAAAACGATCTCCAAACAACACAAACACAAGCATACGAATCATGCGATTTCGAATGTGTCTCTAATTCTCAATAACACAACCTTTCTTATTGATTGGTTTGATTTGCCTAGGCTATGGTTTGGGATCCGTTGGTTTCCATTCTTTTTCCCGTCCAAAAATCGTTGAATTAATAGAACTTGATAGAACGATCACCAAACAACACAAACACAAGCATACGAATCATGCGATTTCGAATGTTTCTCTAATTCTCAATAACACAACCTTTCTTATTGATTGGTTTGATTTGCCTAGGCTATGGTTTGGGAACCGCTAGTTTCCATTCTTTTTCCCATCCAAAAATCGATGAATTAATAGAACTTGATAGAACGATCACCAAACAACACAAACATAAGCATACGAATCATGCGATTTTGAATGTCTCTCTAATTCTCAATAACACATCCTTTCTTATTGATTGGTTTGATTTGTCTAGGCTATGGTTTGGGAACCGCGGGTTTCCATTATTTTTCTCGTCCAAAAATCTTTGAACTAATAGAACTTGATAGAAAGATCAACAAACAAAACAAACACAAGCATACGAATCATGCGATTTCGAATGTTTCTCAAATCCTCAATAACTCAACGTTTCTTATTGATTGGTTTGATTTGCCTAGGCTATGGTTTTGGAATCGTTGGCTTCCATTCTTTTTCCCGTCCAAAAATCGTTGAATTAATAGAGCTTGATAGAACGATCACCAAACAACACAAACACAAGCATACGAATCATGCGATTTCGAATGTTTCTCTAATTCTCAATAACACAACCTTTCTTATTGATTGGTTTGATTTGCCTAGGCTATGGTTTGGGAACCGCTGGTTTCCATTCTTTTTCCCATCCAAAAATCGATGAATTAATAGAACTTGATAGAACGATCACCAAACAACACAAACATAAGCATACGAATCATGCGATTTCGAATGTCTCTCAAATTCTCAATAACTCAACGTTTCTTATAGATTGGTTTGATTTGCCTAATCTATGGTTTTGGAATCGTTGGCTTCCATTCTTTTTCTCGTACAAAAATCTTTGAACTAATAGAACTTGATAGAAAGATCACCAAACAACACAAACACAAGCATACGAATCATGCGATTTCGAATGTTTCTCAAATCCTCAATAACACAACCTTTCTTATTGATTGGTTTGATTTTCCTAGGCTATGGTTTGGGAACCGTTTGTTTCCATTGTTTTTCCCGTCCAAAAATCGTTGAATTAATAGAACTTGATAAAACGATCTCCAAACAACACAAACACAAGCATACGAATCATGCGATTTCGAATGTTTCTCAAATCCTCAATAACACAACCTTTCTTATTGATTGGTTTGATTTGCCTAGGCTATTGTTTAGGAACCGTTGGTTTCCATTGTTTTTCCCGTCCAAAAATCGTTGAATTAATAGAACTTGATAGAACGATCACCAAACAACACAAACACAAGCATACGAATCATGCGATTTCGAATGTTTCTCTAATTCTCAAGAACACAACCTTTCTTATTGATTGGTTTGATTTGCCTAGGCTATGGTTTAGGAACCGTTGGTTTCCATTCTTTTTCCCGTCCAAAAATCGTTGAATTAATAGAACTTGATAGAACGATCACCAAACAACACAAACACAAGCATACGAATCATGCGATTTCGAATGTTTCTTTAATTCTCAATAACACAACCTTTCTTATTGATTGGTTTGATTTGTCTAGGCTATGGTTTGGGAACCGTGGGTTTCCATTCTTTTTCTTGTCCAAAAATCTTTGAACTAATAGAACTTGATAGAAAGATCACCAAACAAAACAAACACAAGCATACGAATCATGCGATTTCGAATGTTTGTCAAATTCTCAATAACTCAACGTTTCTTATTGATTGGTTTGATTTGCCTAATCTATGGTTTTGGAATCATTGGCTTCCATTCTTTTTCTCGTACAAAAATCTTTGAACTAATAGAACTTGATAGAAAGATCACTAAACAACACTAACACAAGCATACGAATCATGCGATTTCGAATGTTTCTCAAATCCTCAATAACACAACCTTTCTTATTGATTGGTTTGATTTGCCTAGGCTATGGTTTGGGAACCGTTGGTTTCCATTCTTTTTCTTGTCCAAAAATCGTTGAATTAATAGAACTTGATAGAACGATCACCAAACAACTCAAACACAAGCATACGAATCATGCGATTTCGAATGTTTCTCTAATTCTCAATAACACAACCTTTCTTATTGATTTGTTTGATTTGCCTAGGCTATAGTTTGGAAACCGCTGGTTTCCATTCTTTTTCCCATCCAAAAATCTTTGAATTAATAGAACTTGATAGAACGATCACCAAACAACACAAACACAAGCATACGAATCATGCGGTTTCGAATGTTTCTCTAATTCTCAATAACTCAACGTTTCTTATTGATTGGTTTGATTTGCCTAGGCTATGGTTTGGGAACCGTTGGTTTCCATTCTTTTTCTTGTCCAAAAATCGTTGAATTAATAGAACTTGATAGAACGATCACCAAACAACACAAACACAAGCATACGAATCATGCGATTTCGAATGTTTCTCTAATTCTCAATAACACAACCTTTCTTATTGATTGGTTTGATTTGCCTAGGCTATGGTTTGGGAACCGCTGGTTTCCATTCTTTTTCCCATCCAAAAATCGATGAATTAATAGAACTTGATAGAACGATCACCAAACAACACAAACATAAGCATACGAATCATGCGATTTCGAATGTCTCTCTAATTCTTAATAACACAACCTTTCTTATTGATTGGTTTGATTTGTCTAAGCTATGGTTTGGGAACCGTGGGTTTCCATTCTTTTTCTCGTCCAAAAATCGTTGAACTAATAGAACCTGATAGAAAGATCACCAAACAACACAAACACAAGCATACGAATCATGCGATTTCGAATGTTTCTCAAATCCTCAATAACTCAACGTTTCTTATTGATTGGTTTGATTTGCCTAGGCTATGGTTTTGGAATCGTTGGCTTCCATTCTTTTTCCCGTCCAAAAATCGTTGAATTAATAGAGCTTGATAGAACGATCACCAAACAACACAAACACAAGCATACGAATCATGCGATTTCGAATGTTTCTCTAATTCTCAATAACACAACCTTTCTTATTGATTGGTTTGATTTGCCTAGGCTATGGTTTGGGAACCGCTGGTTTCCATTCTTTTTCCCGTCCAAAAATCGTTGAATTAATAGAACTTGATAGAACGATCACCAAACAACACAAATTCAAGCATACGAATCATGCGATTTCGAATGTTTCTCTAATTCTCAATAACACAACCTTTCTTATTGATTGGTTTGATTTGCCTAGGCTATGGTTTGGGAACCGCTAGTTTCCATTCTTTTTCCCATCCAAAAATCGATGAATTAATAGAACTTGATAGAACGATCACCAAACAACACAAACATAAGCATACGAATCATGCGATTTTGAATGTCTCTCTAATTCTCAATAACACATCCTTTCTTATTGATTGGTTTGATTTGTCTAGGCTATGGTTTGGGAACCGCGGGTTTCCATTCTTTTTCTCGTCCAAAAATCTTTGAACTAATAGAACTTGATAGAAAGATCAACAAACAACACAATCACAAGCATACGAATCATGCGATTTCGAATGTTTCTCTAATTCTCAATAACACAACCTTTCTTATTGATTGGTTTGATTTGTCTAAGCTATGGTTTGGGAACCGTGGGTTTCCATTCTTTTTCTCGTCCAAAAATCGTTGAACTAATAGAACCTGATAGAAAGATCACCAAACAACACAAACACAAGCATACGAATCATGCGATTTCGAATGTTTCTCAAATCCTCAATAACTCAACGTTTCTTATTGATTGGTTTGATTTGCCTAGGCTATGGTTTTGGAATCGTTGGCTTCCATTCTTTTTCCCGTCCAAAAATCGTTGAATTAATAGAGCTTGATAGAACGATCACCAAACAACACAAACACAAGCATACGAATCATGCGATTTCGAATGTTTCTCTAATTCTCAATAACACAACCTTTCTTATTGATTGGTTTGATTTGCCTAGGCTATGGTTTGGGAACCGCTGGTTTCCATTCTTTTTCCCGTCCAAAAATCGTTGAATTAATAGAACTTGATAGAACGATCACCAAACAACACAAACACAAGCATACGAATCATGCGATTTCGAAAGTTTCTCTAATTCTCAATAACACAACCTTTCTTATTGATTGGTTTGATTTGCCTAGGCTATGGTTTGGGAACCGCTAGTTTCCATTCTTTTTCCCATCCAAAAATCGATGAATTAATAGAACTTGATAGAACGATCACCAAACAACACAAACATAAGCATACGAATCATGCGATTTCGAATGTTTCTCTAATTCTCAATAACACAACCTTTCTTATTGATTGGTTTGATTTGCCTAGGCTATGGTTTGGGAACCGCGGGTTTCCATTCTTTTTCCCGTCCAAAAATCGTTGAATTAATAGAACTTGATAGAAAGATCACCAAACAACACAAACACAAGCATACGAATCATGCGATTTCGAATGTTTCTCAAATCCTCAATAACACAACCTTTCTTATTGATTGGTTTGATTTTCCTAGGCTATGGTTTGGGAACCGTTGGTTTCCATTGTTTTTCCCGTCCAAAAATCGTTGAAATAATAGAACTTGATAAAACGATCTCCAAACAACACAAACACAAGCATACGAATCATGCGATTTCGAATGTGTCTCTAATTCTCAATAACACAACCTTTCTTATTGATTGGTTTGATTTGCCTAGGCTATGGTTTGGGATCCGTTGGTTTCCATTCTTTTTCCCGTCCAAAAATCGTTGAATTAATAGAACTTGATAGAACGATCACCAAACAACACAAACACAAGCATACGAATCATGCGATTTCGAATGTTTCTCTAATTCTCAATAACACAACCTTTCTTATTGATTGGTTTGATTTGCCTAGGCTATGGTTTGGGAACCGCTAGTTTCCATTCTTTTTCCCATCCAAAAATCGATGAATTAATAGAACTTGATAGAACGATCACCAAACAACACAAACATAAGCATACGAATCATGCGATTTTGAATGTCTCTCTAATTCTCAATAACACATCCTTTCTTATTGATTGGTTTGATTTGTCTAGGCTATGGTTTGGGAACCGCGGGTTTCCATTATTTTTCTCGTCCAAAAATCTTTGAACTAATAGAACTTGATAGAAAGATCAACAAACAAAACAAACACAAGCATACGAATCATGCGATTTCGAATGTTTCTCAAATCCTCAATAACTCAACGTTTCTTATTGATTGGTTTGATTTGCCTAGGCTATGGTTTTGGAATCGTTGGCTTCCATTCTTTTTCCCGTCCAAAAATCGTTGAATTAATAGAACTTGATAGAACGATCACCAAACAACACAAACACAAGCATACGAATCATGCGATTTCGAATGTTTCTCTAATTCTCAATAACACAACCTTTCTTATTGATTGGTTTGATTTGCCTAGGCTATGGTTTGGGAACCGCTGGTTTCCATTCTTTTTCCCATCCAAAAATCGATGAATTAATAGAACTTGATAGAACGATCACCAAACAACACAAACATAAGCATACGAATCATGCGATTTCGAATGTCTCTCAAATTCTCAATAACTCAACGTTTCTTATAGATTGGTTTGATTTGCCTAATCTATGGTTTTGGAATCGTTGGCTTCCATTCTTTTTCTCGTACAAAAATCTTTGAACTAATAGAACTTGATAGAAAGATCACCAAACAACACAAACACAAGCATACGAATCATGCGATTTCGAATGTTTCTCAAATCCTCAATAACACAACCTTTCTTATTGATTGGTTTGATTTTCCTAGGCTATGGTTTGGGAACCGTTTGTTTCCATTGTTTTTCCCGTCCAAAAATCGTTGAATTAATAGAACTTGATAAAACGATCTCCAAACAACACAAACACAAGCATACGAATCATGCGATTTCGAATGTTTCTCAAATCCTCAATAACACAACCTTTCTTATTGATTGGTTTGATTTGCCTAGGCTATTGTTTAGGAACCGTTGGTTTCCATTGTTTTTCCCGTCCAAAAATCGTTGAATTAATAGAACTTGATAGAACGATCACCAAACAACACAAACACAAGCATACGAATCATGCGATTTCGAATGTTTCTCTAATTCTCAAGAACACAACCTTTCTTATTGATTGGTTTGATTTGCCTAGGCTATGGTTTAGGAACCGTTGGTTTCCATTCTTTTTCCCGTCCAAAAATCGTTGAATTAATAGAACTTGATAGAACGATCACCAAACAACACAAACACAAGCATACGAATCATGCGATTTCGAATGTTTCTTTAATTCTCAATAACACAACCTTTCTTATTGATTGGTTTGATTTGTCTAGGCTATGGTTTGGGAACCGTGGGTTTCCATTCTTTTTCTTGTCCAAAAATCTTTGAACTAATAGAACTTGATAGAAAGATCACCAAACAAAACAAACACAAGCATACGAATCATGCGATTTCGAATGTTTGTCAAATTCTCAATAACTCAACGTTTCTTATTGATTGGTTTGATTTGCCTAATCTATGGTTTTGGAATCATTGGCTTCCATTCTTTTTCTCGTACAAAAATCTTTGAACTAATAGAACTTGATAGAAAGATCACTAAACAACACTAACACAAGCATACGAATCATGCGATTTCGAATGTTTCTCAAATCCTCAATAACACAACCTTTCTTATTGATTGGTTTGATTTGCCTAGGCTATGGTTTGGGAACCGTTGGTTTCCATTCTTTTTCTTGTCCAAAAATCGTTGAATTAATAGAACTTGATAGAACGATCACCAAACAACTCAAACACAAGCATACGAATCATGCGATTTCGAATGTTTCTCTAATTCTCAATAACACAACCTTTCTTATTGATTTGTTTGATTTGCCTAGGCTATAGTTTGGAAACCGCTGGTTTCCATTCTTTTTCCCATCCAAAAATCTTTGAATTAATAGAACTTGATAGAACGATCACCAAACAACACAAACACAAGCATACGAATCATGCGGTTTCGAATGTTTCTCTAATTCTCAATAACTCAACGTTTCTTATTGATTGGTTTGATTTGCCTAGGCTATGGTTTGGGAACCGTTGGTTTCCATTCTTTTTCTTGTCCAAAAATCGTTGAATTAATAGAACTTGATAGAACGATCACCAAACAACACAAACACAAGCATACGAATCATGCGATTTCGAATGTTTCTCTAATTCTCAATAACACAACCTTTCTTATTGATTGGTTTGATTTGCCTAGGCTATGGTTTGGGAACCGCTGGTTTCCATTCTTTTTCCCATCCAAAAATCGATGAATTAATAGAACTTGATAGAACGATCACCAAACAACACAAACATAAGCATACGAATCATGCGATTTCGAATGTCTCTCTAATTCTTAATAACACAACCTTTCTTATTGATTGGTTTGATTTGTCTAGGCTATGGTTTGGGAACCGGTGGTTTCCATTATTTTTCTCGTCCAAAAATGTTTGAACTAATAGAACCTGATAGAAAGATCACCAAACAAAACAAACACAAGCATACGAATCATGCGATTTCGAATGTTTCTCAAATTCTCAATAACTCAACGTTTCTTATTTATTGGTTTGATTTGCCTAATCTATGGTTTGGGAATCATTGGCTTCATTTATTTTTCTCGTACAAAATCGTTGAACTAATAGAACTTGATAGAAAGATCACCAAACAACACAAACACAAGCAAAAGAATCATGCGATTTTGAATGTTTCTCAAATCCTCAATAACACAACCTTTCTTATTGATTGGTTTGATTTGCCTAGGCTATTGTTTAGGAACCGTTGGTTTCCATTGTTTTTCCCGTCCAAAAATCTTTGAATTAATAGAACTTGATAGAACGATCACCAATCAACACAAACACAAGCATACGAATCATGCGGTTTCGAATGTTTCTCTAATTCTCAATAACTCAACGTTTCTTATTGATTGGTTTGATTTGTCTAGGCTATGGTTTGGGAACCGTTGGTTTCCATTCTTATTCTCGTCCAAAAATCTTTGAACTAATAGAACTTGATAGAAAGATCACCAAACAACACAAACACAAGCATACGAATCATGCGATTTCGAATGTTTCTCAAATCCTCAATAACACAACCTTTCTTATTAATTGGTTTGATTTTCCTAGGCTATGGTTTGGGAACCGTTGGTTTCCATTCTTTTTCCCGTCCAAAAATCGTTGAATTAATAGAACTTGATAGAACGATCACCAAACAACACAAACACAAGCATACGAATCATGCGATTTCGAATGTTTCTCAAATCCTCAATAACACAACCTTTCTTATTGATTGGTTTGATTTTCCTAGGCTATTGTTTAGGAACCGTTGGTTTCCATTGTTTTTCCCGTCCAAAAATCGTTGAATTAATAGAACTTGATAGAACGATCACCAAACAACACAAACACAAGCATACGAATCATGCGGTTTCGAATGTTTCTCTAATTCTCAATAACACAACCTTTCTTATTGATTGGTTTGATTTGTCTAGGCTATGGTTTGGGAACCGTTGGTTTCCATTCTTATTCTCGTCCAAAAATCTTTGAACTAATAGAACTTGATAGAAAGATCACCAAACAACACAAACACAAGCATACGAATCATGCGATTTCGAATGTTTCTCAAATCCTCAATAACACAACCTTTCTTATTGATTGGTTTGATTTGCCTAGGCTATGGTTTGGGAACCATTGGCTTCCATTCTTTTTCCCGTACAAAAATCTTTGAATTAATAGAACTTGATAGAAAGATCACCAAACAACACAAACACAAGCATACGAATCATGTGATTTCGAATGTTTCTCTAATTCTCAATAACACAACCTTTCTTATTGATTGGTTTGATTTGCCTAGGCTATGGTTTGGGAACCGTAGGTTTCCATTCTTTTTCCCGTCCAAAAATCGTTGAATTAATAGAACTTGATAGAACGATCACCAAACAACACAAACACAAGCATACGAATCATGCGATTTCGAATGTTTCTCAAATTCTCAATAACTCAACGTTTCTTATTGATTGGTTTGATTTGCCTAATCTATGGTTTTGGAATCGTTGGCTTCCATTCTTTTTCTCGTACAAAAATCTTTAAACTAATAGAACTTGATAGAAAGATCACTAAACAACACTAACACAAGCATACGAATCATGCGATTTCGAATGTTTCTCAAATCCTCAATAACACAACCTTTCTTATTGATTGGTTTGATTTGCCTAGGCTATGGTTTGGGAACCGTTGGTTTCTATTCTTTTTCCCGTCCAAAAATCGTTGAATTAATAGAACTTGATAGAACGATCACCAAACAACGCAAACACAAGCATACGAATCATGCGATTTCGAATGTTTCTCTAATTCTCAATAACACAACCTTTCTTATTGATTGGTTTGATTTGCCTAGGCTATGGTTTGGGAACCGTGGGTTTCCATTCTTTTTCCCGTCCAAAAATCGTTGAATTAATAGAACTTGATAGAACGATCACCAAACAACACAAACACAAGCATACGAATCATGCGGTTTCGAATGTTTCTCTAATTCTCAATAACACAACCTTTCTTATTGATTGGTTTGATTTGTCTAGGCTATGGTTTGGGAACCGTGGGTTTCCATTCTTTTTCTCGTCCAAAAATCGTTGAACTAATAGAACCTGATAGAAAGATCACCAAACAACACAAACACAAGCATACGAATCATGCGATTTCGAATGTTTCTCAAATTCTCAATAACTCAACGTTTCTTATTTATTGGTTTGATTTGCATAATCTATGGTTTGGGAATCATTGGCTTCCATTATTTTTCTTGTACAAAATCGTTGAACTAATAGAACTTGATAGAAAGATCACCAAACAACACAAACACAAGCATACGAATCATGCGGTTTCGAATGTTTCTCAAATCCTCAATAACACAACCTTTCTTATTGATTGGTTTGATTTGCCTAGGCTATTGTTTAGGAACCGTTGGTTTCCATTGTTTTTCCCGTCCAAAAATCTTTGAATTAATAGAACTTGATAGAACGATCACCAAACAACACAAACACAAGCATACGAATCATGCGGTTTCGAATGTTTCTCTAATTCTCAATAACTCAACGTTTCTTATTGATTGGTTTGATTTGTCTAGGCTATGGTTTGGGAACCGTTGGTTTCCATTCTTATTCTCGTCCAAAAATCTTTGAACTAAAAGAACTTGATAGAAAGATCACTAAACAACACTAACACAAGCATACGAATCATGCGATTTCGAATGTTTCTCAAATCCTCAATAACACAACCTTTCTTATTGATTGGTTTGATTTGCCTAGGCTATGGTTTGGGAACCGTTGGTTTCCATTCTTTTTCCCGTCCAAAAATCGTTGAATTAATAGAACTTGATAGAACGATCACCAAACAACACAAACACAAGCATACGAATCATGCGATTTCGAATGTTTCTCTAATTCTCAATAACACAACCTTTCTTATTGATTGGTTTGATTTGCCTAGGCTATTGTTTAGGAACCGTTGGTTTCCATTGTTTTTCCCGTCCAAAAATCGTTGAATTAATAGAACTTGATAGAACGATCACCAAACAACACAAACACAAGCATACGAATCATGCGGTTTCGAATGTTTCTCTAATCCTCAATAACACAACCTTTCTTATTGATTGGTTTGATTTGCCTAGGCTATTGTTTAGGAACCGTTGGTTTCCATTGTTTTTCCCGTACAAAAATCGTTGAATTAATAGAACTTGATAGAACGATCACCAAACAACACAAACACAAGCATACGAATCATGCGGTTTCGAATGTTTCTCTAATTCTCAATAACTCAACGTTTCTTATTGATTGGTTTGATTTGTCTAGGCTATGGTTTGGGAACCGTTGGTTTCCATTCTTATTCTCGTCCAAAAATCTTTGAACTAAAAGAACTTGATAGAAAGATCACTAAACAACACTAACACAAGCATACGAATCATGCGATTTCGAATGTTTCTCAAATCCTCAATAACACAACCTTTCTTATTGATTGGTTTGATTTGCCTAGGCTATGGTTTGGGAACCGTTGGTTTCCATTCTTTTTCCCGTCCAAAAATCGTTGAATTAATAGAACTTGATAGAACGATCACCAAACAACACAAACACAAGCATACGAATCATGCGATTTCGAATGTTTCTCTAATTCTCAATAACACAACCTTTCTTATTGATTGGTTTGATTTGCCTAGGCTATTGTTTAGGAACCGTTGGTTTCCATTGTTTTTCCCGTACAAAAATCGTTGAATTAATAGAACTTGATAGAACGATCACCAAACAACACAAACACAAGCATACGAATCATGCGGTTTCGAATGTTTCTCTAATTCTCAATAACACAACCTTTCTTATTGATTGGTTTGATTTGTCTAGGCTATGGTTTGGGAACCGTTGGTTTCCATTCTTATTCTCGTCCAAAAATCATTGAACTAATAGAACTTGATAGAAAGATCACCAAACAACACAAACACAAGCATACGAATCATGCGATTTCGAATGTTTCTCAAATCCTCAATAACACAACCTTTCTTATTGATTGGTTTGATTTGCCTAGGCTATGGTTTGGGAACCGTTGGCTTCCATTCTTTTTCCCGTACAAAAATCTTTGAATTAATAGAACTTGATAGAAAGATCACCAAACAACACAAACACAAGCATACGAATCATGTGATTTCGAATGTTTCTCTAATTCTCAATAACACAACCTTTCTTATTGATTGGTTTGATTTGCCTAGGCTATGGTTTGGGAACCGTAGGTTTCCATTCTTTTTCCCGTCCAAAAATCGTTGAATTAATAGAACTTGATAGAACGATCACCAAACAACACAAACACAAGCATACGAATCATGCGGTTTCGAATGTTTCTCTAATTCTCAATAACACAACCTTTCTTATTGATTGGTTTGATTTGTCTAGGCTATGGTTTGGGAACCGTGGGTTTCCATTCTTTTTCTCGTCCAAAAATCGTTGAACTAATAGAACCTGATAGAAAGATCACCAAACAACACAAACACAAGCATACGAATCATGCGATTTCGAATGTTTCTCAAATTCTCAATAACTCAACGTTTCTTATTTATTGGTTTGATTTGCCTAATCTATGGTTTGGGAATCATTGGCTTCCATTATTTTTCTTGTAGAACACAAGCATACGAATCATGCGATTTCGAATGTTTCTCTAATTCTCAATAACACAACCTTTCTTATTGATTGGTTTGATTTGCCTAGGCTATTGTTTAGGAACCGTTGGTTTCCATTGTTTTTCCCGTCCAAAAATCGTTGAATTAATAGAACTTGATAGAACGATCACCAAACAACACAAACACAAGCATACGAATCATGCGGTTTCGAATGTTTCTCTAATTCTCAATAACACAACCTTTCTTATTGATTGGTTTGATTTGTCTAGGCTATGGTTTGGGAACCGTTGGTTTCCATTCTTATTCTCGTCCAAAAATCTTTGAACTAATAGAACTTGATAGAAAGATCACCAAACAACACAAACACAAGCATACGAATCATGCGATTTCGAATGTTTCTCAAATCCTCAATAACACAACCTTTCTTATTGATTGGTTTGATTTGCCTAGGCTATGGTTTGGGAACCGTTGGCTTCCATTCTTTTTCCCGTACAAAAATCTTTGAATTAATAGAACTTGATAGAAAGATCACCAAACAACACAAACACAAGCATACGAATCATGTGATTTCGAATGTTTCTCTAATTCTCAATAACACAACCTTTCTTATTGATTGGTTTGATTTGCCTAGGCTATGGTTTGGGAACCGTGGGTTTCCATTCTTTTTCCCGTCCAAAAATCGTTGAATTAATAGAACTTGATAGAACGATCACCAAACAACACAAACACAAGCATACGAATCATGCGGTTTCGAATGTTTCTCTAATTCTCAATAACACAACCTTTCTTATTGATTGGTTTGATTTGTCTAGGCTATGGTTTGGGAACCGTGGGTTTCCATTCTTTTTCTCGTCCAAAAATCGTTGAACTAATAGAACCTGATAGAAAGATCACCAAACAACACAAACACAAGCATACGAATCATGCGATTTCGAATGTTTCTCAAATTCTCAATAACTCAACGTTTCTTATTTAATGGTTTGATTTGCCTAATCTATGGTTTGGGAATCATTGGCTTCCATTATTTTTCTTGTACAAAATCGTTGAACTAATAGAACTTGATAGAAAGATCACCAAACAACACAAACACAAGCATACGAATCATGCGGTTTCGAATGTTTCTCAAATCCTCAATAACACAACCTTTCTTATTGATTGGTTTGATTTGCCTAGGCTATTGTTTAGGAACCGTTGGTTTCCATTGTTTTTCCCGTCCAAAAATCTTTGAATTAATAGAACTTGATAGAACGATCACCAAACAACACAAACACAAGCATACGAATCATGCGGTTTCGAATGTTTCTCTAATTCTCAATAACTCAACGTTTCTTATTGATTGGTTTGATTTGTCTAGGCTATGGTTTGGGAACCGTTGGTTTCCATTCTTATTCTCGTCCAAAAATCTTTGAACTAAAAGAACTTGATAGAAAGATCACTAAACAACACTAACACAAGCATACGAATCATGCGATTTCGAATGTTTCTCAAATCCTCAATAACACAACCTTTCTTATTGATTGGTTTGATTTGCCTAGGCTATGGTTTGGGAACCGTTGGTTTCCATTCTTTTTCCCGTACAAAAATCGTTGAATTAATAGAACTTGATAGAACGATCACCAAACAACACAAACACAAGCATACGAATCATGCGATTTCGAATGTTTCTCTAATTCTCAATAACACAATCTTTCTTATTGATTGGTTTGATTTGCCTAGGCTATTGTTTAGGAACCGTTGGTTTCCATTGTTTTTCCCGTCCAAAAATCGTTGAATTAATAGAACTTGATAGAACGATCACCAAACAACACAAACACAAGCATACGAATCATGCGGTTTCGAATGTTTCTCTAATTCTCAATAACACAACCTTTCTTATTGATTGGTTTGATTTGTCTAGGCTATGGTTTGGGAACCGTTGGTTTCCATTCTTATTCTCGTCCAAAAATCTTTGAACTAATAGAACCTGATAGAAAGATCACCAAACAACACAAACACAAGCATACGAATCATGCGATTTCGAATGTTTCTCAAATTCTCAATAACTCAACGTTTCTTATTTATTGGTTTGATTTGCCTAATCTATGGTTTGGGAATCATTGGCTTCCATTATTTTTCTTGTACAAAATCGTTGAACTAATAGAACTTGATAGAAAGATCACCAAACAACACAAACACAAGCATACGAATCATGCGGTTTCGAATGTTTCTCAAATCCTCAATAACACAACCTTTCTTATTGATTGGTTTGATTTGCCTAGGCTATTGTTTAGGAACCGTTGGTTTCCATTGTTTTTCCCGTCCAAAAATCTTTGAATTAATAGAACTTGATAGAACGATCACCAAACAACACAAACACAAGCATACGAATCATGCGGTTTCGAATGTTTCTCTAATTCTCAATAACTCAACGTTTCTTATTGATTGGTTTGATTTGTCTAGGCTATGGTTTGGGAACCGTTGGTTTCCATTCTTATTCTCGTCCAAAAATCTTTGAACTAAAAGAACTTGATAGAAAGATCACTAAACAACACTAACACAAGCATACGAATCATGCGATTTCGAATGTTTCTCAAATCCTCAATAACACAACCTTTCTTATTGATTGGTTTGATTTGCCTAGGCTATGGTTTGGGAACCGTTGGTTTCCATTCTTTTTCCCGTCCAAAAATCGTTGAATTAATAGAACTTGATAGAACGATCACCAAACAACACAAACACAAGCATACGAATCATGCGATTTCGAATGTTTCTCTAATTCTCAATAACACAACCTTTCTTATTGATTGGTTTGATTTGCCTAGGCTATTGTTTAGGAACCGTTGGTTTCCATTGTTTTTCCCGTCCAAAAATCGTTGAATTAATAGAACTTGATAGAACGATCACCAAACAACACAAACACAAGCATACGAATCATGCGGTTTCGAATGTTTCTCTAATTCTCAATAACACAACCTTTCTTATTGATTGGTTTGATTTGTCTAGGCTATGGTTTGGGAACCGTTGGTTTCCATTCTTATTCTCGTCCAAAAATCTTTGAACTAATAGAACTTGATAGAAAGATCACCAAACAACACAAACACAAGCATACGAATCATGCGATTTCGAATGTTTCTCAAATCCTCAATAACACAACCTTTCTTATTGATTGGTTTGATTTGCCTAGGCTATGGTTTGGGAACCGTTGGCTTCCATTCTTTTTCCCATACAAAAATCTTTGAATTAATAGAACTTGATAGAAAGATCACCAAACAACACAAACACAAGCATACGAATCATGTGATTTCGAATGTTTCTCTAATTCTCAATAACACAACCTTTCTTATTGATTGGTTTGATTTGCCTAGGCTATGGTTTGGGAACCGTAGGTTTCCATTCTTTTTCCCGTCCAAAAATCGTTGAATTAATAGAACTTGATAGAACGATCACCAAACAACACAAACACAAGCATACGAATCATGCGATTTCGAATGTTTCTCAAATTCTCAATAACTCAACGTTTCTTATTGATTGGTTTGATTTGCCTAATCTATGGTTTTGGAATCGTTGGCTTCCATTCTTTTTCTCGTACAAAAATCGTTGAACTAATAGAACTTGATAGGAAGAGCACTAAACAACACTAACACAAGCATACGAATCATGCGATTTCGAATGTTTCTCAAATCCTCAATAACACAACCTTTCTTATTGATTGGTTTGATTTGCCTAGGCTATGGTTTGGGAACCGTTGGTTTCTATTCTTTTTCCCGTCCAAAAATCGTTGAATTAATAGAACTTGATAGAACGATCACCAAACAACGCAAACACAAGCATACGAATCATGCGATTTCGAATGTTTCTCTAATTCTCAATAACACAACCTTTCTTATTGATTGGTTTGATTTGCCTAGGCTATGGTTTGGGAACCGTGGGTTTCCATTCTTTTTCCCGTCCAAAAATCGTTGAATTAATAGAACTTGATAGAACGATCACCAAACAACACAAACACAAGCATACGAATCATGCGGTTTCGAATGTTTCTCTAATTCTCAATAACACAACCTTTCTTATTGATTGGTTTGATTTGTCTAGGCTATGGTTTGGGAACCGTGGGTTTCCATTCTTTTTCTCGTCCAAAAATCGTTGAACTAATAGAACCTGATAGAAAGATCACCAAACAACACAAACACAAGCATACGAATCATGCGATTTCGAATGTTTCTCAAATTCTCAATAACTCAACGTTTCTTATTTATTGGTTTGATTTGCCTAATCTATGGTTTGGGAATCATTGGCTTCCATTATTTTTCTCGTACAAAATCGTTGAACTAATAGAACTTGATAGAAAGATCACCAAACAACACAAACACTAGCATACGAATCATGCGGTTTCGAATGTTTCTCAAATCCTCAATAACACAACCTTTCTTATTGATTGGTTTGATTTGCCTAGGCTATTGTTTAGGAACCGTTGGTTTCCATTGTTTTTCCCGTCCAAAAATCTTTGAATTAATAGAACTTGATAGAACGATCACCAAACAACACAAACACAAGCATACGAATCATGCGGTTTCGAATGTTTCTCTAATTCTCAATAACAGAACCTTTCTTATTGATTGGTTTGATTTGCCTAGGCTATGGTTTGGGAACCGTGGGTTTCCATTCTTTTTCCCGTCCAAAAATCGTTGAATTAATAGAACTTGATATAACGATCACCAAACAACACAAACACAAGCATACGAATCATGCGGTTTCGAATGTTTCTCTAATTCTCAATAACACAACCTTTCTTATTGATTGGTTTGATTTGTCTAGGCTATGGTTTGGGAACCGTGGGTTTCCATTCTTTTTCTCGTCCAAAAATCGTTGAACTAATAGAACCTGATAGAAAGATCACCAAACAACACAAACACAAGCATACGAATCATGCGATTTCGAATGTTTCTCAAATTCTCAATAACTCAACGTTTCTTATTTATTGGTTTGATTTGCCTAATCTATGGTTTGGGAATCATTGGCTTCCATTATTTTTCTCGTACAAAATCGTTGAACTAATAGAACTTGATAGAAAGATCACCAAACAACACAAACACAAGCATACGAATCATGCGGTTTCGAATGTTTCTCAAATCCTCAATAACACAACCTTTCTTATTGATTGGTTTGATTTGCCTAGGCTATTGTTTAGGAACCGTTGGTTTCCATTGTTTTTCCCGTCCAAAAATCTTTGAATTAATAGAACTTGATAGAACGATCACCAAACAACACAAACACAAGCATACGAATCATGCGGTTTCGAATGTTTCTCTAATTCTCAATAACTCAACGTTTCTTATTGATTGGTTTGATTTGTCTAGGCTATGGTTTGGGAACCGTTGGTTTCCATTCTTATTCTCGTCCAAAAATCTTTGAACTAAAAGAACTTGATAGAAAGATCACTAAACAACACTAACACAAGCATACGAATCATGCGATTTCGAATGTTTCTCAAATCCTCAATAACACAACCTTTCTTATTGATTGGTTTGATTTGCCTAGGCTATGGTTTGGGAACCGTTGGTTTCCATTCTTTTTCCCGTCCAAAAATCGTTGAATTAATAGAACTTGATAGAACGATCACCAAACAACACAAACACAAGCATACGAATCATGCGATTTCGAATGTTTCTCTAATTCTCAATAACACAACCTTTCTTAATGATTGGTTTGATTTGCCTAGGCTATGGTTTGGGAACCGTGGGTTTCCATTCTTTTTCCCGTCCAAAAATCGTTGAATTAATAGAACTTGATAGAACGATCACCAAACAACACAAACACAAGCATACGAATCATGCGGTTTCGAATGTTTCTCTAATTCTCAATAACACAACCTTTCTTATTGATTGGTTTGATTTGTCTAGGCTATGGTTAAGGAAGTGTTGGTTTCCATTCTTATTCTCGTCCAAAAATCTTTGAACCAATAGAACTTGATAGAACGATCACCAAACAACACAAACACAAGCATACGAATCATGCGGTTTCGAATGTTTCTCTAATTCTCAATAACACAACCTTTCTTATTGATTGGTTTGATTTGCCTAGGCTATGGTTTGGGAACCGTGGGTTTCCATTCTTTTTCCCGTCCAAAAATCGTTGAATTAATAGAACTTGATAGAACGATCACCAAACAACACAAACACAAGCATACGAATCATGCGATTTCGAATGTTTCTCAAATTCTCAATAACTCAACGTTTCTTATTGATTGGTTTGATTTGCCTAATCTATGGTTTTGGAATCGTTGGCTTCCATTCTTTTTCTCGTACAAAAATCTTTGAACTAATAGAACTTGATAGAAAGATCATTAAACAACACTAACACAAGCATACGAATCATGCGATTTTGAATGTTTCTCAAATCCTCAATAACACAACCTTTCGTATTGATTGGTTTGATTTGCCTAGGCTATGGTTTGGGAACCGTTGGTTTCCATTCTTTTTCCCGTCCAAAAATCGTTGAATTAATAGAACTTGATAGAACGATCACCAAACAACACAAACACAAGCATACGAATCATGCGGTTTCGAATGTTTCTCTAATTCTCAATAACACAACCTTTCTTATTGATTGGTTTGATTTGTCTAGGCTATGGTTTGGGAACCGTGGGTTTCCATTCTTTTTCTCGTCCAAAAATCGTTGAACTAATAGAACCTGATAGAAAGATCACCAAACAACACAAACACAAGCATACGAATCATGCGATTTCGAATGTTTCTCAAATTCTCAATAACTCAACGTTTCTTATTTATTGGTTTGATTTGCCTAATCTATGGTTTGGGAATCATTGGCTTCCATTATTTTTCTCGTACAAAATCGTTGAACTAATAGAACTTGATAGAAAGATCACCAAACAACACAAACACAAGCATACGAATCATGCGGTTTCGAATGTTTCTCAAATCCTCAATAACACAACCTTTCTTATTGATTGGTTTGATTTGCCTAGGCTATTGTTTAGGAACCGTTGGTTTCCATTGTTTTTCCCGTCCAAAAATCTTTGAATTAATAGAACTTGATAGAACGATCACCAAACAACACAAACACAAGCATACGAATCATGCGGTTTCGAATGTTTCTCTAATTCTCAATAACTCAACGTTTCTTATTGATTGGTTTGATTTGTCTAGGCTATGGTTTGGGAACCGTTGGTTTCCATTCTGATTCTCGTCCAAAAATCTTTGAACTAATAGAACTTGATAGAAAGATCACTAAACAACACTAACACAAGCATACGAATCATGCGATTTCGAATGTTTCTCAAATCCTCAATAACACAACCTTTCTTATTGATTGGTTTGATTTGCCTAGGCTATGGTTTGGGAACCGTGGGTTTCCATTCTTTTTCCCGTCCAAAAATCGTTGAATTAATAGAACTTGATAGAACGATCACCAAACAACACAAACACAAGCATACGAATCATGCGGTTTCGAATGTTTCTCTAATTCTCAATAACACAACCTTTCTTATTGATTGGTTTGATTTGTCTAGGCTATGGTTAAGGAAGTGTTGGTTTCCATTCTTATTCTCGTCCAAAAATCTTTGAACTAATAGAACTTGATAGAACGATCACCAAACAACACAAACACAAGCATACGAATCATGCGGTTTCGAATGTTTCTCTAATTCTCAATAACACAACCTTTCTTATTGATTGGTTTGATTTGTCTAGGCTATGGTTTGGGAACCGTGGGTTTCCATTCTTTTTCTCGTCCAAAAATCGTTGAACTAATAGAACCTGATAGAAAGATCACCAAACAACACAAACACAAGCATACGAATCATGCGATTTCGAATGTTTCTCTAATTCTCAATAACACAACCTTTCTTATTTATTGGTTTGATTTGCCTAATCTATGGTTTGGGAATCATTGGCTTCCATTATTTTTCTCGTACAAAATCGTTGAACTAATAGAACTTGATAGAAAGATCACCAAACAACACAAACACAAGCATAAGAAATCATGCGGTTTCGAATGTTTCTCAAATCCTCAATATTACAACCTTTCTTATTTATTGGTTTGATTTGCCTAGGCTATTGTTTAGGAACCGTTGGTTTCCATTATTTTTCCCGTCCAAAAATCTTTGAATTAATAGAACTTGATAGAACGATCACCAAACAACACAAACACAAGCATACGAATCATGCGGTTTCGAATGTTTCTCTAATTCTCAATAACTCAACGTTTCTTATTGATTGGTTTGATTTGCCTAGGCTATGGTTTGGGAACCGTTGGCTTCCATTCTTTTTCCCGTACAAAAATCTTTGAACTAATAGAACTTGATAGAAAGATCACTAAACAACACTAACACAAGCATACGAATCATGCGATTTCGAATGTTTCTCAAATCCTCAATAACACAACCTTTCTTATTGATTGGTTTGATTTGCCTAGGCTATGGTTTGGGAACCGTTGGTTTCCATTCTTTTTCCCGTCCAAAAATCGTTGAATTAATAGAACTTGATAGAACGATCACCAAACAACACAAACACAAGCATACGAATCATGCGGTTTCGAATGTTTCTCTAATTCTCAATAACACAACCTTTCTTATTGATTGGTTTGATTTGTCTAGGCTATGGTTTGGGAACTATGGGTTTCCATTCTTTTTCTCGTCCAAAAATCGTTGAACTAATAGAACCTGATAGAAAGATCACCAAACAACACAAACACAAGCATACGAATCATGCGATTTCGAATGTTTCTCAAATTCTCAATAACTCAACGTTTCTTATTTATTGGTTTGATTTGCCTAATCTATGGTTTGGGAATCATTGGCTTCCATTATTTTTCTCGTACAAAATCGTTGAACTAATAGAACTTGATAGAAAGATCACCAAACAACACAAACACAAGCATACGAATCATGCGGTTTCGAATGTTTCTCAAATCCTCAATAACACAACCTTTCTTATTGATTGGTTTGATTTGCCTAGGCTATTGTTTAGGAACCGTTGGTTTCCATTGTTTTTCCCGTCCAAAAATCTTTGAATTAATAGAACTTGATAGAACGATCACCAAACAACACAAACACAAGCATACGAATCATGCGGTTTCGAATGTTTCTCTAATTCTCAATAACTCAACGTTTCTTATTGATTGGTTTGATTTGTCTAGGCTATGGTTTGGGAACCGTTGGTTTCCATTCTTATTCTCGTCCAAAAATCTTTGAACTAAAAGAACTTGATAGAAAGATCACTAAACAACACTAACACAAGCATACGAATCATGCGATTTCGAATGTTTCTCAAATCCTCAATAACACAACCTTTCTTATTGATTGGTTTGATTTGCCTAGGCTATGGTTTGGGAACCGTTGGTTTCCATTCTTTTTCCCGTCCAAAAATCGTTGAATTAATAGAACTTGATAGAACGATCACCAAACAACACAAACATAAGCATACGAATCATGCGATTTCGAATGTTTCTCTAATTCTCAATAACACAACCTTTCTTATTGATTGGTTTGATTTGCCTAGGCTATGGTTTGGGAACCGTGGGTTTCCATTCTTTTTCCCGTCCAAAAATCGTTGAATTAATAGAACTTGATAGAACGATCACCAAACAACACAAACACAAGCATACGAATCATGCGGTTTCGAATGTTTCTCTAATTCTCAATAACACAACCTTTCTTATTGATTGGTTTGATTTGTCTAGGCTATGGTTAAGGAAGTGTTGGTTTCCATTCTTATTCTCGTCCAAAAATCTTTGAACTAATAGAACTTGATAGAACGATCACCAAACACCACAAACACAAGCATACGAATCATGCGGTTTCGAATGTTTCTCTAATTCTCAATAACACAACCTTTCTTATTGATTGGTTTGATTTGTCTAGGCTATGGTTTGGGAACCGTGGGTTTCCATTCTTTTTCTCGTCCAAAAATCGTTGAACTAATAGAACCTGATAGAAAGATCACCAAACAACACAAACACAAGCATACGAATCATGCGATTTCGAATGTTTCTCAAATCCTCAATAACACAACCTTTCTTATTGATTGGTTTGATTTGCCTAGGCTATGGTTTGGGAACCGTTGGTTTCCAGTCTTTTTCTCGTCCAAAAATCGTTGAATTAATAGAACTTGATAGAACGATCACCAAACAACACAAACACAAGCATACGAATCATGCGATTTCGAATGTTTCTCTAATTCTCAATAACACAACCTTTCTTATTGATTGGTTTGATTTGCCTAGGCTATGGTTTGGGAACCGTCGGTTTCCATTCTTTTTCCCGTCCAAAAATCTTTGAATTAATAGAACTTGATAGAACGATCACCAAACAACACAAACACAAGCATACGAATCATGCGATTTCGAATGTTTCTCAAATTCTCAATAACTCAACGTTTCTTATTGATTGGTTTGATTTGCCTAATCTATGGTTTTGGAATCGTTGGCTTCCATTCTTTTTCTCGTACAAAAATCTTTGAACTAATAGAACTTGATAGAAAGATCACTAAACAACACTAACACAAGCATACGAATCATGCGATTTCGAATGTTTCTCAAATCCTCAATAACACAACCTTTCGTATTGATTGGTTTGATTTGCCTAGGCTATGGTTTGGGAACCTTTGGTTTCCATTCTTTTTACCGTCCAAAAATCGTTGAATTAATAGAACTTGATAGAACGATCACCAAACAACACAAACACAAGCATACGAATCATGCGGTTTCGAATGTTTCTCTAATTCTCAATAACACAACCTTTCTTATTGATTGGTTTGATTTGTCTAGGCTATGGTTTGGGAACCGTGGGTTTCCATTCTTTTTCTTGTCCAAAAATCGTTGAACTAATAGAACCTGATAGAAAGATCACCAAATAACACAAACACAAGCATACGAATCATGCGATTTCGAATGTTTCTCAAATACTCAATAACTCAACGTTTCTTATTTATTGGTTTGATTTGCCTAATCTATGGTTTGGGAATCATTGGCTTCCATTATTTTTCTCGTACAAAATCGTTGAACTAATAGAACTTGATAGAAAGATCACCAAACAACACAAACACAAGCATACGAATCATGCGGTTTCGAATGTTTCTCTAATTCTCAATAACACAACCTTTCTTATTGATTGGTTTGATTTTTCTAGGCTATGGTTTGGGAACTATGGGTTTCCATTCTTTTTCTCGTCCAAAAATCGTTGAACTAATAGAACCTGATAGAAAGATCACCAAACAACACAAACACAAGCATACGAATCATGCGATTTCGAATGTTTCTCAAATTCTCAATAACACAACCATTCTTATTTATTGGTTTGATTTGCCTAATCTATGGTTTGGGAATCATTGGCTTCCATTATTTTTCTCGTACAAAATCGTTGAACTAATAGAACTTGATAGAAAGATCACCAAACAACATAAACACAAGCATACGAATCATGCGGTTTCGAATGTTTCTCAAATCCTCAATAACACAACCTTTCTTATTGATTGGTTTGATTTGCCTAGGCTATTGTTTAGGAACCGTTGGTTTCCATTGTTTTTCCCGTCCAAAAATCTTTGAATTAATAGAACTTGATAGAACGATCACCAAACAACACAAACACAAGCATACGAATCATGCGGTTTCGAATGTTTCTCTAATTCTCAATAACTCAACGTTTCTTATTGATTGGTTTGATTTGTCTAGGCTATGGTTTGGGAACCGTTGGTTTCCATTCTTATTCTCGTCCAAAAATCTTTGAACTAAAAGAACTTGATAGAAAGATCACTAAACAACACTAACACAAGCATACGAATCATGCGATTTCGAATGTTTCTCAAATCCTCAATAACACAACCTTTCTTATTGATTGGTTTGATTTGCCTAGGCTATGGTTTGGGAACCGTTGGTTTCCATTCTTTTTCCCGTCCAAAAATCGTTGAATTAATAGAACTTGATAGAACGATCACCAAACAACACAAACATAAGCATACGAATCATGCGATTTCGATTGTTTCTCTAATTCTCAATAACACAACCTTTCTTATTGATTGGTTTGATTTGCCTAGGCTATGGTTTGGGAACCGTGGGTTTCCATTCTTTTTCCCGTCCAAAAATCGTTGAATTAATAGAACTTGATAGAACGATCACCAAACAACACAAACACAAGCATACGAATCATGCGGTTTCGAATGTTTCTCTAATTCTCAATAACACAACCTTTCTTATTGATTGGTTTGATTTGTCTAGGCTATGGTTAAGGAAGTGTTGGTTTCCATTCTTATTCTCGTCCAAAAATCTTTGAACTAATAGAACTTGATAGAACGATCACCAAACACCACAAACACAAGCATACGAATCATGCGGTTTCGAATGTTTCTCTAATTCTCAATAACACAACCTTTCTTATTGATTGGTTTGATTTGTCTAGGCTATGGTTTGGGAACCGTGGGTTTCCATTCTTTTTCTCGTCCAAAAATCGTTGAACTAATAGAACCTGATAGAAAGATCACCAAACAACACAAACACAAGCATACGAATCATGCGATTTCGAATGTTTCTCAAATCCTCAATAACACAACCTTTCTTATTGATTGGTTTGATTTGCCTAGGCTATGGTTTGGGAACCGTTGGTTTCCATTCTTTTTCCCGTCCAAAAATCGTTGAATTAATAGAACTTGATAGAACGATCACCAAACAACACAAACACAAGCATACGAATCATGCGATTTCGAATGTTTCTCCAATTCTCAATAACACAACCTTTCTTATTGATTGGTTTGATTTGCCTAGGCTATGGTTTGGGAACCGTCGGTTTCCATTCTTTTTCCCGTGCAAAAATCTTTGAATTAATAGAACTTGATAGAACGATCACCAAACAACACAAACACAAGCATACGAATCATGCGATTTCGAATGTTTCTCAAATTCTCAATAACTCAACGTTTCTTATTGATTGGTTTGATTTGCCTAATCTATGGTTTTGGAATCGTTGGCTTCCATTCTTTTTCTCGTACAAAAATCTTTGAACTAATAGAACTTGATAGAAAGATCACTAAACAACACTAACACAAGCATACGAATCATGCGATTTCGAATGTTTCTCAAATCCTCAATAACACAACCTTTCGTATTGATTGGTTTGATTTGCCTAGGCTATGGTTTGGGAACCTTTGGTTTCCATTCTTTTTCCCGTCCAAAAATCGTTGAATTAATAGAACTTGATAGAACGATCACCAAACAACACAAACACAAGCATACGAATCATGCGGTTTCGAATGTTTCTCTAATTCTCAATAACACAACCTTTCTTATTGATTGGTTTGATTTGTCTAGGCTATGGTTTGGGAACCGTGGGTTTCCATTCTTTTTCTTGTCCAAAAATCGTTGAACTAATAGAACCTGATAGAAAGATCACCAAACAACACAAACACAAGCATACGAATCATGCGATTTCGAATGTTTCTCAAATCCTCAATAACACAACCTTTCTTATTGATTGGTTTGATTTGCCTAGGCTATGGTTTGGGAACCGTTGGTTTCCATTCTTTTTCCCGTCCAAAAATCGTTGAATTAATAGAACTTGATAGAACGATCACCAAACAACACAAACACAAGCATACGAATCATGCGATTTCGAATGTTTCTCTAATTCTCAATAACACAACCTTTCTTATTGATTGGTTTGATTTGCCTAGGCTATGGTTTGGGAACCGTCGGTTTCCATTCTTTTTCCCGTCCAAAAATCTTTGAATTAATAGAACTTGATAGAACGATCACCAAACAACACAAACACAAGCATACGAATCATGCGATTTCGAATGTTTCTCAAATTCTCAATAACTCAACGTTTCTTATTGATTGGTTTGATTTGCCTAATCTATGGTTTTGGAATCGTTGGCTTCCATTCTTTTTCTCGTACAAAAATCTTTGAACTAATAGAACTTGATAGAAAGATCACTAAACAACACTAACACAAGCATACGAATCATGCGATTTCGAATGTTTCTCAAATCCTCAATAACACAACCTTTCGTATTGATTGGTTTGATTTGCCTAGGCTATGGTTTGGGAACCTTTGGTTTCCATTCTTTTTCCCGTCAAAAAATCGTTGAATTAATAGAACTTGATAGAACGATCACCAAACAACACAAACACAAGCATACGAATCATGCGGTTTCGAATGTTTCTCTAATTCTCAATAACACAACCTTTCTTATTGATTGGTTTGATTTGTCTAGGCTATGGTTTGGGAACCGTGGGTTTCCATTCTTTTTCTTGTCCAAAAATCGTTGAACTAATAGAACCTGATAGAAAGATCACCAAATAACACAAACACAAGCATACGAATCATGCGATTTCGAATGTTTCTCAAATACTCAATAACTCAACGTTTCTTATTTATTGGTTTGATTTGCCTAATCTATGGTTTGGGAATCATTGGCTTCCATTATTTTTCTCGTACAAAATCGTTGAACTAATAGAACTTGATAGAAAGATCACCAAACAACACAAACACAAGCATACGAATCATGCGATTTCGAATGTTTCTCAAATTCTCAATAACACAACCATTCTTATTTATTGGTTTGATTTGCCTAATCTATGGTTTGGGAATCATTGGCTTCCATTATTTTTCTCGTACAAAATCGTTGAACTAATAGAACTTGATAGAAAGATCACCAAACAACACAAACACAAGCATACGAATCATGCGGTTTCGAATGTTTCTCAAATCCTCAATAACACAACCTTTCTTATTGATTGGTTTGATTTGCCTAGGCTATTGTTTAGGAACCGTTGGTTTCCATTGTTTTTCCCGTCCAAAAATCTTTGAATTAATAGAACTTGATAGAACGATCACCAAACAACACAAACACAAGCATACGAATCATGCGGTTTCGAATGTTTCTCTAATTCTCAATAACTCAACGTTTCTTATTGATTGGTTTGATTTGTCTAGGCTATGGTTTGGGAACCGTTGGTTTCCATTCTTATTCTCGTCCAAAAATCTTTGAACTAATAGAACTTGATAGAAAGATCACTAAACAACACTAACACAAGCATACGAATCATGCGATTTCGAATGTTTCTCAAATCCTCAATAACACAACCTTTCTTATTGATTGGTTTGATTTGCCTAGGCTATGGTTTGGGAACCGTTGGTTTCCATTCTTTTTCCCGTCCAAAAATCGTTGAATTAATAGAACTTGATAGAACGATCACCAAACAACACAAACATAAGCATACGAATCATGCGATTTCGAATGTTTCTCTAATTCTCAATAACACAACCTTTCTTATTGATTGGTTTGATTTGCCTAGGCTATGGTTTGGGAACCGTGGGTTTCCATTCTTTTTCCCGTCCAAAAATCGTTGAATTAATAGAACTTGATAGAACGATCACCAAACAACACAAACACAAGCATACGAATCATGCGGTTTCGAATGTTTCTCTAATTCTCAATAACACAACCTTTCTTATTGATTGGTTTGATTTGTCTAGGCTATGGTTAAGGAAGTGTTGGTTTCCATTCTTATTCTCGTCCAAAAATCTTTGAACTAATAGAACTTGATAGAACGATCACCAAACACCACAAACACAAGCATACGAATCATGCGGTTTCGAATGTTTCTCTAATTCTCAATAACACAACCTTTCTTATTGATTGGTTTGATTTGTCTAGGCTATGGTTTGGGAACCGTGGGTTTCCATTCTTTTTCTCGTCCAAAAATCGTTGAACTAATAGAACTTGATAGAACGATCACCAAACACCACAAACACAAGCATACGAATCATGCGGTTTCGAATGTTTCTCTAATTCTCAATAACACAACCTTTCTTATTGATTGGTTTGATTTGTCTAGGCTATGGTTTGGGAACCGTGGGTTTCCATTCTTTTTCTCGTCCAAAAATCGTTGAACTAATAGAACCTGATAGAAAGATCACCAAACAACACAAACACAAGCATACGAATCATGCGATTTCGAATGTTTCTCAAATCCTCAATAACACAACCTTTCTTATTGATTGGTTTGATTTGCCTAGGCTATGGTTTGGGAACCGTTGGTTTCCATTCTTTTTCCCGTCCAAAAATCGTTGAATTAATAGGACTTGATAGAACGATCACCAAACAACACAAACACAAGCATACGAATCATGCGATTTCGAATGTTTCTCTAATTCTCAATAACACAACCTTTCTTATTGATTGGTTTGATTTGCCTAGGCTATGGTTTGGGAACCGTCGGTTTCCATTCTTTTTCCCGTCCAAAAATCTTTGAATTAATAGAACTTGATAGAACGATCACCAAACAACACAAACACAAGCATACGAATCATGCGATTTCGAATGTTTCTCAAATTCTCAATAACTCAACGTTTCTTATTGATTGGTTTGATTTGCCTAATCTATGGTTTTGGAATCGTTGGCTTCCATTCTTTTTCTCGTACAAAAATCTTTGAACTAATAGAACTTGATAGAAAGATCACTAAACAACACTAACACAAGCATACGAATCATGCGATTTCGAATGTTTCTCAAATCCTCAATAACACAACCTTTCGTATTGATTGGTTTGATTTGCCTAGGCTATGGTTTGGGAACCTTTGGTTTCCATTCTTTTTCCCGTCAAAAAATCGTTGAATTAATAGAACTTGATAGAACGATCACCAAACAACACAAACACAAGCATACGAATCATGCGGTTTCGAATGTTTCTCTAATTCTCAATAACACAACCTTTCTTATTGATTGGTTTGATTTGTCTAGGCTATGGTTTGGGAACCGTGGGTTTCCATTCTTTTTCTTGTCCAAAAATCGTTGAACTAATAGAACCTGATAGAAAGATCACCAAATAACACAAACACAAGCATACGAATCATGCGATTTCGAATGTTTCTCAAATACTCAATAACTCAACGTTTCTTATTTATTGGTTTGATTTGCCTAATCTATGGTTTGGGAATCATTGGCTTCCATTATTTTTCTCGTACAAAATCGTTGAACTAATAGAACTTGATAGAAAGATCACCAAACAACACAAACACAAGCATACGAATCATGCGATTTAGAATGTTTCTCAAATTCTCAATAACACAACCATTCTTATTTATTGGTTTGATTTGCCTAATCTATGGTTTGGGAATCATTGGCTTCCATTATTTTTCTCGTACAAAATCGTTGAACTAATAGAACTTGATAGAAAGATCACCAAACAACACAAACACAAGCATACGAATCATGCGGTTTCGAATGTTTCTCAAATCCTCAATAACACAACCTTTCTTATTGATTGGTTTGATTTGCCTAGGCTATTGTTTAGGAACCGTTGGTTTCCATTGTTTTTCCCGTCCAAAAATCTTTGAATTAATAGAACTTGATAGAACGATCACCAAACAACACAAACACAAGCATACGAATCATGCGGTTTCGAATGTTTCTCTAATTCTCAATAACTCAACGTTTCTTATTGATTGGTTTGATTTGTCTAGGCTATGGTTTGGGAACCGTTGGTTTCCATTCTTATTCTCGTCCAAAAATCTTTGAACTAATAGAACTTGATAGAAAGATCACTAAACAACACTAACACAAGCATACGAATCATGCGATTTCGAATGTTTCTCAAATCCTCAATAACACAACCTTTCTTATTGATTGGTTTGATTTGCCTAGGCTATGGTTTGGGAACCGTTGGTTTCCATTCTTTTTCCCGTCCAAAAATCGTTGAATTAATAGAACTTGATAGAACGATCACCAAACAACACAAACATAAGCATACGAATCATGCGATTTCGAATGTTTCTCTAATTCTCAATAACACAACCTTTCTTATTGATTGGTTTGATTTGCCTAGGCTATGGTTTGGGAACCGTGGGTTTCCATTCTTTTTCCCGTCCAAAAATCGTTGAATTAATAGAACTTGATAGAACGATCACCAAACAACACAAACACAAGCATACGAATCATGCGGTTTCGAATGTTTCTCTAATTCTCAATAACACAACCTTTCTTATTGATTGGTTTGATTTGTCTAGGCTATGGTTAAGGAAGTGTTGGTTTCCATTCTTATTCTCGTCCAAAAATCTTTGAACTAATAGAACTTGATAGAACGATCACCAAACACCACAAACACAAGCATACGAATCATGCGGTTTCGAATGTTTCTCTAATTCTCAATAACACAACCTTTCTTATTGATTGGTTTGATTTGTCTAGGCTATGGTTTGGGAACCGTGGGTTTCCATTCTTTTTCTCGTCCAAAAATCGTTGAACTAATAGAACTTGATAGAACGATCACCAAACACCACAAACACAAGCATACGAATCATGCGGTTTCGAATGTTTCTCTAATTCTCAATAACACAACCTTTCTTATTGATTGGTTTGATTTGTCTAGGCTATGGTTTGGGAACCGTGGGTTTCCATTCTTTTTCTCGTCCAAAAATCGTTGAACTAATAGAACCTGATAGAAAGATCACCAAACAACACAAACACAAGCATACGAATCATGCGATTTCGAATGTTTCTCAAATCCTCAATAACACAACCTTTCTTATTGATTGGTTTGATTTGCCTAGGCTATGGTTTGGGAACCGTTGGTTTCCATTCTTTTTCCCGTCCAAAAATCGTTGAATTAATAGGACTTGATAGAACGATCACCAAACAACACAAACACAAGCATACGAATCATGCGATTTCGAATGTTTCTCTAATTCTCAATAACACAACCTTTCTTATTGATTGGTTTGATTTGCCTAGGCTATGGTTTGGGAACCGTCGGTTTCCATTCTTTTTCCCGTCCAAAAATCTTTGAATTAATAGAACTTGATAGAACGATCACCAAACAACACAAACACAAGCATACGAATCATGCGATTTCGAATGTTTCTCAAATTCTCAATAACTCAACGTTTCTTATTGATTGGTTTGATTTGCCTAATCTATGGTTTTGGAATCGTTGGCTTCCATTCTTTTTCTCGTACAAAAATCTTTGAACTAATAGAACTTGATAGAAAGATCACTAAACAACACTAACACAAGCATACGAATCATGCGATTTCGAATGTTTCTCAAATCCTCAATAACACAACCTTTCGTATTGATTGGTTTGATTTGCCTAGGCTATGGTTTGGGAACCTTTGGTTTCCATTCTTTTTACCGTCCAAAAATCGTTGAATTAATAGAACTTGATAGAACGATCACCAAACAACACAAACACAAGCATACGAATCATGCGGTTTCGAATGTTTCTCTAATTCTCAATAACACAACCTTTCTTATTGATTGGTTTGATTTGTCTAGGCTATGGTTTGGGAACCATGGGTTTCCATTCTTTTTCTTGTCCAAAAATCGTTGAACTAATAGAACCTGATAGAAAGATCACCAAATAACACAAACACAAGCATACGAATCATGCGATTTCGAATGTTTCTCAAATACTCAATAACTCAACGTTTCTTATTTATTGGTTTGATTTGCCTAATCTATGGTTTGGGAATCATTGGCTTCCATTATTTTTCTCGTACAAAATCGTTGAACTAATAGAACTTGATAGAAAGATCACCAAACAACACAAACACAAGCATACGAATCATGCGGTTTCGAATGTTTCTCAAATCCTCAATAACACAACCTTTCTTATTGATTGTTTGATTTGCCTAGGCTATTGTTTAGGAACCGTTGGTTTCCATTGTTTTTCCCGTCCAAAAATCTTTGAATTAATAGAACTTGATAGAACGATCACCAAACAACACAAACACAAGCATACGAATCATGCGGTTTTGAATGTTTCTCTAATTCTCAATAACTCAACGTTTCTTATTGATTGGTTTGATTTGTCTAGGCTATGGTTTGGGAACCGTTGGTTTCCATTCTTATTCTCGTCCAAAAATCTTTGAACTAATAGAACTTGATAGAAAGATCACTAAACAACACTAACACAAGCATACGAATCATGCGATTTCGAATGTTTCTCAAATCCTCAATAACACAACCTTTCTTATTGATTGGTTTGATTTGCCTAGGCTATGGTTTGGGAACCGTGGGTTTCCATTCTTTTTCCCGTCCAAAAATCGTTGAATTAATAGAACTTGATAGAACGATCACCAAACAACACAAACACAAGCACACGAATCATGCGGTTTCGAATGTTTCTTTAATTCTCAATAACACAACCTTTCTTATTGATTGGTTTGATTTGTCTAGGCTATGGTTAAGGAAGTGTTGGTTTCCATTCTTATTCTCATCCAAAAATCTTTGAACTAATAGAACTTGATAGAACGATCACCAAACAACACAAACACAAGCATACGAATCATGCGGTTTCGAATGTTTCTCTAATTCTCAATAACACAACCTTTCTTATTGATTGGTTTGATTTGTCTAGGCTATGGTTTGGGAACCGTGGGTTTCCATTCTTTTTCTCGTCCAAAAATCGTTGAACTAATAGAACCTGATAGAAAGATCACCAAACAACACAAACACAAGCATACGAATCATGCGATTTCGAATGTTTCTCTAATTCTCAATAACACAACCTTTTTTATTTATTGGTTTGATTTGCCTAATCTATGGTTTGGGAATCATTGGCTTCCATTATTTTTCTCGTACAAAATCGTTGAACTAATAGAACTTGATAGAAAGATCACCAAACAACACAAACACAAGCATACGAATCATGCGGTTTCGAATGTTTCTCAAATCCTCAATATTACAACCTTTCTTATTTATTGGTTTGATTTGCCTAGGCTATTGTTTAGGAACCGTTGGTTTCCATTGTTTTTCCCGTCCAAAAATCTTTGAATTAATAGAACTTGATAGAACGATCACCAAACAACACAAACACAAGCATACGAATCATGCGATTTCGAATGTTTCTCAAATCCTCAATAACACAACCTTTCTTATTGATTGGTTTGATTTGCCTAGGCTATGGTTTGGGAACCGTTGGTTTCCATTCTTTTTCCCGTCCAAAAATCGTTGAATTAATAGAACTTGATAGAACGATCACCAAACAACACAAACACAAGCACACGAATCATGCGATTTCGAATGTTTCTCTAATTCTCAATAACACAACCTTTCTTATTGATTGGTTTGATTTGTCTAGGCTATGGTTAAGGAAGTGTTGGTTTCCATTCTTATTCTCGTCCAAAAATCTTTGAACTAATAGAACTTGATAGAACGATCACCAAACAACACTAACACAAGCATACGAATCATGCGATTTTGAATGTTTCTCTAATTCTCAATAACACAACCTTTCTTATTGATTGGTTTGATTTGTCTAGGCTATGGTTTGGGAACCGTGGGTTTCCATTCTTTTTCTCGTCCAAAAATCGTTGAACTAATAGAACCTGATAGAAAGATCACCAAACAACACAAACACAAGCATACGAATCATGCGATTTCGAATGTTTCTCAAATTCTCAATAACTCAACGTTTCTTATTTATTGGTTTGATTTGCCTAATCTATGGTTTGGGAATCATTGGCTTCCATTATTTTTCTCGTACAAAATCGTTGAACTAATAGAACTTGATAGAAAGATCACCAAACAACACAAACACAAGCATACGAATCATGCGGTTTCGAATGTTTCTCAAATCCTCAATAACACAACCTTTCTTATTGATTGGTTTGATTTGCCTAGGCTATTGTTTAGGAACCGTTGGTTTCCATTGTTTTTCCCGTCCGAAAATCTTTGAATTAATAGAACTTGATAGAACGATCACCAAACAACACAAACACAAGCATACGAATCATGCGGTTTCGAATGTTTCTCTAATTCTCAATAACTCAACGTTTCTTATTGATTGGTTTGATTTGTCTAGGCTATGGTTTGGGAACCGTTGGTTTCCATTCTTATTCTCGTCCAAAAATCTTTGAACTAATAGAACTTGATAGAAAGATCACTAAACAACACTAACACAAGCATACGAATCATGCGATTTCGAATGTTTCTCAAATCCTCAATAACACAACCTTTCTTATTGATTGGTTTGATTTGCCTAGGCTATGGTTTGGGAACCGTTGGTTTCCATTCTTTTTCTTGTCCAAAAATCGTTGAATTAATAGAACTTGATAAAACGATCACCAAACAAAACAAACACAAGCATACGAATCATGCGATTTCGAATGTTTCTCTAATTCTCAATAACACAACCTTTCTTATTGATTGGTTTGATTTGCCTAGGCTATGGTTTGGGAACCGCTGGTTTCCATTCTTTTTCCCATCCAAAAATCGATGAATTAATAGAACTTGATAGAACGATCACCAAACAACACAAACATAAGCATACGAATCATGCGATTTCGAATGTTTCTCAAATCCTCAATATTACAACCTTTCTTATTGATTGGTTTGATTTGCCTAGGCTATGGTTTGGGAACCGTTGGTTTCCATTCTTATTCTCGTCCAAAAATCTTTGAACTAATAGAACTTGATAAAAAGATCACCAAACAACACAAACACAAGCATACGAATCATGCGGTTTCGAATGTTTCTCAAATCCTCAATAACACAACCTTTCTTATTGATTGGTTTGATTTGCCTAGGCTATTGTTTAGGAACCGTTGGTTTCCATTGTTTTTCCCGTCCGAAAATCTTTGAATTAATAGAACTTGATAGAACGATCACCAAACAACACAAACACAAGCATACGAATCATGCGGTTTCGAATGTTTCTCTAATTCTCAATAACTCAACGTTTCTTATTGATTGGTTTGATTTGTCTAGGCTATGGTTTGGGAACCGTGGGTTTCCATTCTTATTCTCGTCCAAAAATCTTTGAACTAATAGAACTTGATAGAAAGATCACTAAACAACACTAACACAAGCATACGAATCATGCGATTTCGAATGTTTCTCAAATCCTCAATAACACAACCTTTCTTATTGATTGGTTTGATTTGCCTAGGCTATGGTTTGGGAACCGTTTGTTTCCATTCTTTTTCTTGTCCAAAAATCGTTGAATTAATAGAACTTGATAAAACGATCACCAAACAAAACAAACACAAGCATACGAATCATGCGATTTCGAATGTTTCTCTAATTCTCAATAACACAACCTTTCTTATTGATTGGTTTGATTTGCCTAGGCTATGGTTTGGGAACCGCTGGTTTCCATTCTTTTTCCCATCCAAAAATCGATGAATTAATAGAACTTGATAGAACGATCACCAAACAACACAAACATAAGCATACGAATCATGCGATTTCGAATGTTTCTCAAATCCTCAATAACACAACCTTTCTTATTGATTGGTTTGATTTGCCTAGGCTATGGTTTGGGAACCGTTGGCTTCCATTCTTTTTCCCGTACAAAAATCCTTGAATTAATAGAACTTGATAGAAAGATCACCAAACAACACAAACACAAGCATACGAATCATGCGATTTCGAATGTTTCTCAAATTCTCAATAACTCAACGTTTCTTATTTATTGGTTTGATTTGCCTAATCTATGGTTTGGGAATCATTGGCTTCCATTATTTTTCTCGTACAAAATCGTTGAACTAATAGAACTTGATAAAAAGATCACCAAACAACACAACCACAAGCATACGAATCATGCGGTTTCGAATGTTTCTCAAATCCTCAATAACACAACCTTTCTTATTGATTGGTTTGATTTGCCTAGGCTATTGTTTAGGAACCGTTGGTTTCCATTGTTTTTCCCGTCCAAAAATCTTTGAATTAATAGAACTTGATAGAACGATCACCAAACAACACAAACACAAGCATACGAATCATGCGATTTCGAATGTTTCTCTAATTCTCAATAACACAACCTTTCTTATTGATTGGTTTGATTTGCCTAGGCTATGGTTTGGGAACCGTGGGTTTCCATTCTTTTTCCCGTCCAAAAATCGTTGAATTAATAGAACTTGATAGAACGATCACCAAACAACACAAACACAAGCATACGAATCATGCGGTTTCGAATGTTTCTCTAATTCTCAATAACACAACCTTTCTTATTGATTGGTTTGATTTGTCTAGGCTATGGTTTGGGAACCGTGGGTTTCCATTCTTTTTCTCGTCCAAAAATCGTTGAACTAATAGAACCTGATAGAAAGATCACCAAACAACACAAACACAAGCATACGAATCATGCGATTTCGAATGTTTCTCAAATTCTCAATAACTCAACGTTTCTTATTTATTGGTTTGATTTGCCTAATCTATGGTTTGGGAATCATTGGCTTCCATTATTTTTCTCGTACAAAATCGTTGAACTAATAGAACTTGATAGAAAGATCACCAAACAACACAAACACAAGCATACGAATCATGCGGTTTCGAATGTTTCTCAAATCCTCAATAACACAACCTTTCTTATTGATTGGTTTGATTTGCCTAGGCTATTGTTTAGGAACCGTTGGTTTCCATTGTTTTTCCCGTCCAAAAATCTTTGAATTAATAGAACTTGATAGAACGATCACCAAACAACACAAACACAAGCATACGAATCATGCGGTTTCGAATGTTTCTCTAATTCTCAATAACTCAACGTTTCTTATTGATTGGTTTGATTTGCCTAGGCTATGGTTTGGGAACCGTTGGCTTCCATTCTTTTTCCCGTACAAAAATCTTTGAATTAATAGAACTTGATAGAAAGATCACCAAACAACACAAACACAAGCATACGAATCATGTGATTTCGAATGTTTCTCTAATTCTCAATAACACAACCTTTCTTATTGATTGGTTTGATTTGCCTAGGCTATGGTTTGGGAACCGTAGGTTTCCATTCTTTTTCCCGTCCAAAAATCGTTGAATTAATAGAACTTGATAGAACGATCACCAAACAACACAAACACAAGCATACGAATCATGCGATTTCGAATGTTTCTCAAATTCTCAATAACTCAACGTTTCTTATTGATTGGTTTGATTTGCCTAATCTATGGTTTTGGAATCATTGGCTTCCATTCTTTTTCTCGTACAAAAATCTTTGAACTAATAGAACTTGATAGAAAGATCACTAAACAACACTAACACAAGCATACGAATCATGCGATTTCGAATGTTTCTCAAATCCTCAATAACACAACCTTTCTTATTGATTGGTTTGATTTGCCTAGGCTATGGTTTGGGAACCGTTGGTTTCCATTCTTTTTCCCGTCCAAAAATCGTTGAATTAATAGAACTTGATAGAACGATCACCAAACAACACAAACACAAGCATACGAATCATGCGATTTCGAATGTTTCTCTAATTCTCAATAACACAACCTTTCTTATTGATTGGTTTGATTTGCCTAGGCTATGGTTTGGGAACCGTGGGTTTCCATTCTTTTTCCTGTCCAAAAATCGTTGAATTAATAGAACTTGATAGAACGATCACCAAACAACACAAACACAAGCATACGAATCATGCGGTTTCGAATGTTTCTCTAATTCTCAATAACACAACCTTTCTTATTGATTGGTTTGATTTGTCTAGGGTATGGTTTGGGAACCGTGGGTTTCCATTCTTTTTCTCCTCCAAAAATCGTTGAACTAATAGAACCTGATAGAAAGATCACCAAACAACACAAACACAAGCATACGAATCATGCGATTTCGAATGTTTCTCAAATTCTCAATAACTCAACGTTTCTTATTTATTGGTTTGATTTGCCTAATCTATGGTTTGGGAATCATTGGCTTCCATTATTTTTCTCGTACAAAATCGTTGAACTAATAGAACTTGATAGAAAGATCACCAAACAACACAAACACAAGCATACGAATCATGCGGTTTCGAATGTTTCTCAAATCCTCAATAACACAACCTTTCTTATTGATTGGTTTGATTTGACTAGGCTATTGTTTAGGAACCGTTGGTTTCCATTGTTTTTCCCGTCCAAAAATCTTTGAATTAATAGAACTTGATAGAACGATCACCAAACAACACAAACACAAGCATACGAATCATGCGGTTTCGAATGTTTCTCTAATTCTCAATAACTCAACGTTTCTTATTGATTGGTTTGATTTGTCTAGGCTATGGTTTGGGAACCGTTGGTTTCCATTCTTATTCTCGTCCAAAAATCTTTGAACTAATAGAACTTGATAGAAAGATCACTAAACAACACTAACACAAGCATACGAATCATGCGATTTCGAATGTTTCTCAAATCCTCAATAACACAACCTTTCTTATTGATTGGTTTGATTTGCCTAGGCTATGGTTTGGGAACCGTTGGTTTCCATTCTTTTTCCCGTCCAAAAATCGTTGAATTAATAGAACTTGATAGAACGATCACCAAACAACACAAACACAAGCATACGAATCATGCGATTACGAATGTTTCTCTAATTGTCAATAACACAACCTTTCTTATTGATTGGTTTGATTTGCCTAGGCTATGGTTTGGGAACCGTGGGTTTCCATTCTTTTTCCCGTCCAAAAATCGTTGAATTAATAGAACTTGATAGAACGATCACCAAACAACACAAACACAAGCATACGAATCATGCGATTTCGAATGTTTCACTAATTCTCAATAACACAACCTTTCTTATTGATTGGTTTGATTTGCCTAGGCTATGGTTTGGGAACCGCTGGTTTCCATTCTTTTTCCCATCCAAAAATCGATGAATTAATAGAACTTGATAGAACGATCACCAAACAACACAAACATAAGCATACGAATCATGCGATTTCGAATGTTTCTCAAATCCTCAATATTACAACCTTTCTTATTGATTGGTTTGATTTGCCTAGGCTATGGTTTGGGAACCGTTGGTTTCCATTCTTATTCTCGTCCAAAAATCTTTGAACTAATAGAACTTGATAAAAAGATCACCAAACAACACAAACACAAGCATACGAATCATGCGGTTTCGAATGATTCTCAAATCCTCAATAACACAACCTTTCTTATTGATTGGTTTGATTTGCCTAGGCTATTGTTTAGGAACCGTTGGTTTCCATTGTTTTTCCCGTCCAAAAATCTTTGAATTAATAGAACTTGATAGAACGATCACCAAACAACACAAACACAAGCATACGAATCATGCGGTTTCGAATGTTTCTCTAATTCTCAATAACTCAACGTTTCTTATTGATTGGTTTGATTTGCCTAGGCTATGGTTTAGGAACCGTTGGCTTCCATTCTTTTTCCCGTACAAAAATCTTTGAACTAATAGAACTTGATAGAAAGATCACTAAACAACACTAACACAAGCATACGAATCATGCGATTTCGAATGTTTCTCAAATCCTCAATAACACAACCTTTCTTATTGATTGGTTTGATTTGCCTAGGCTATGGTTTGGGAACCGTTGGTTTCCATTCTTTTTCCCGTCCAAAAATCGTTGAATTAATAGAACTTGATAGAACGATCACCAAACAACACAAACACAAGCATACGAATCATGCGGTTTCGAATGTTTCTCTAATTCTCAATAACACAACCTTTCTTATTGATTGGTTTGATTTGTCTAGGCTATGGTTTGGGAACCGTGGGTTTCCATTCTTTTTCTCGTCCAAAAATCGATGAACTAATAGAACTTGATAGAACGATCACCAAACAACACAAACACAAGTTTACGAATCATGCGATTTCGAATGTTTCTCAAATTCTCAATAACTCAACGTTTCTTATTTATTGGTTTGATTTGCCTAATCTATGGTTTGGGAATCATTGGCTTCCATTATTTTTCTCGTACAAAATCGTTGAACTAATAGAACTTGATAGAAAGATCACCAAACAACACAAACACAAGCATACGAATCATGCGGTTTCGAATGTTTCTCAAATCCTCAATAACACAACCTTTCTTATTGATTGGTTTGATTTGCCTAGGCTATTGTTTAGGAACCGTTGGTTTCCATTGTTTTTCCCGTCCAAAAATCTTTGAATTAATAGAACTTGATAGAACGATCACCAAACAACACAAACACAAGCATACGAATCATGCGGTTTCGAATGTTTCTCTAATTCTCAATAACTCAACGTTTCTTATTGATTGGTTTGATTTGTCTAGGCTAAGGTTTGGGAACCGTTGGTTTCCATTCTTATTCTCGTCCAAAAATCTTTGAACTAATAGAACTTGATAGAAAGATCACTAAACAACACTAACACAAGCATACGAATCATGCGATTTCGAATGTTTCTCAAATCCTTAATAACACAACCTTTCTTATTGATTGGTTTGATTTGCCTAGGCTATGGTTTGGGAACCGTTGGTTTCCATTCTTTTTCTTGTCCAAAAATCGTTGAATTAATAGAACTTGATAAAACGATCACCAAACAAAACAAACACAAGCATACGAATCATGCGATTTCGAATGTTTCTCTAATTCTCAATAACACAACCTTTCTTATTGATTGGTTTGATTTGCCTAGGCTATGGTTTGGGAACCGCTGGTTTCCATTCTTTTTCCCATCCAAAAATCGATGAATTAATAGAACTTGATAGAACGATCACCAAACAACACAAACATAAGCATACGAATCATGCGATTTCGAATGTTTCTCAAATCCTCAATATTACAACCTTTCTTATTGATTGGTTTGATTTGCCTAGGCTATGGTTTGGGAACCGTTGGCTTCCATTCTTTTTCCTGTACAAAAATCTTTGAATTAATAGAACTTGATAGAAAGATCACCAAACAACACAATCACAAGCATACGAATCATGCGATTTCGAATGTTTCTCTAATTCTCAATAACACAACCTTTCTTATTGATTGGTTTGATTTGTCTAAGCTATGGTTTGGGAACCGTGGGTTTCCATTCTTTTTCTCGTCCAAAAATCGTTGAACTAATAGAACCTGATAGAAAGATCACCAAACAACACAAACACAAGCATACGAATCATGCGGTTTCGAATGTTTCTCTAATTCTCAATAACACAACCTTTCTTATTGATTGGTTTGATTTGTCTAGGCTATGGTTTGGGAACCGTGGGTTTCCATTCTTTTTCTCGTCCAAAAATCGTTGAACTAATAGAACCTGATAGAAACATCACCAAACAACACAAACACAAGCATACGAATCATGCGATTTCGAATGTTTCTCAAATTCTCAATAACTCAACGTTTCTTATTTATTGGTTTGATTTGCCTAATCTATGGTTTGGGAATCATTGGCTTCCATTATTTTTCTCGTACAAAATCGTTGAACTAATAGAACTTGATAGAAAGATCACCAAACAACACAAACACAAGCATACGAATCATGCGGTTTCGAATGTTTCTCAAATCCTCAATAACACAACCTTTCTTATTGATTGGTTTGATTTGCCTAGGCTATTGTTTAGGAACCGTTTGTTTCCATTGTTTTTCCCGTCCAAAAATCTTTGAATTAATAGAACTTGATAGAACGATCACCAAACAACACAAACACAAGCATACGAATCATGCGGTTTCGAATGTTTCTCTAATTCTCAATAACTCAACGTTTCTTATTGATTGGTTTGATTTGCCTAGGCTATGGTTTGGGAACCGTTGGATTCCATTCTTTTTCCCGTACAAAAATCTTTGAACTAATAGAACTTGATAGAAAGATCACTAAACAACACTAACACAAGCATACGAATCATGCGATTTCGAATGTTTCTCAAATCCTCAATAACACAACCTTTCTTATTGATTGGTTTGATTTGCCTAGGCTATGGTTTGAGAACCGTTGGTTTCCATTCTTTTTCCCGTCCAAAAATCGTTGAATTAATAGAACTTGATAGAACGATCACCAAACAACACAAACACAAGCATACGAATCATGCGGTTTCGAATGTTTCTCTAATTCTCAATAACACAACCTTTCTTATTGATTGGTTTGATTTGTCTAGGCTATGGTTTGGGAACCGTGGGTTTCCATTCTTTTTCTCGTCCAAAAATCGTTGAACTAATAGAACCTGATAGAAAGATCACCAAACAACACAAACACAAGCATACGAATCATGCGATTTCGAATGTTTCTCAAATTCTCAATAACTCAACGTTTCTTATTTATTGGTTTGATTTGCCTAATCTATGGTTTGGGAATCATTGGCTTCAATTATTTTTCTCGTACAAAATCGTTGAACTAATAGAACTTGATAGAAAGATCACCAAACAACACAAACACAAGCATACGAATCATGCGGTTTCGAATGTTTCTCAAATCCTCAATAACACAACCTTTCTTATTGATTGGTTTGATTTGCCTAGGCTATTGTTTAGGAACCGTTGGTTTCCATTGTTTTTCCCGTCCAAAAATCTTTGAATTAATAGAACTTGATAGAACGATCACCAAACAACACAAACACAAGCATACGAATCATGCGGTTTCGAATGTTTCTCTAATTCTCAATAACTCAACGTTTCTTATTGATTGGTTTGATTTGTCTAGGCTATGGTTTGGGAACCGTTGGTTTCCATTCTTATTCTCGTCCAAAAATCTTTGAACTAATAGAACTTGATAGAAAGATCACTAAACAACACTAACACAAGCATACGAATCATGCGATTTCGAATGTTTCTCAAATCCTCAATAACACAACCTTTCTTATTGATTGGTTTGATTTGCCTAGGCTATGGTTTGGGAACCGTTTGTTTCCATTCTTTTTCTTGTCCAAAAATCGTTGAATTAATAGAACTTGATAAAACGATCACCAAACAAAACAAACACAAGCATACGAATCATGCGATTTCGAATGTTTCTCTAATTCTCAATAACACAACCTTTCTTATTGATTGGTTTGATTTGCCTAGGCTATGGTTTGGGAACCGCTGGTTTCCATTCTTTTTCCCATCCAAAAATCGATGAATTAATAGAACTTGATAGAACGATCACCAAACAACACAAACATAAGCATACGAATCATGCGATTTCGAATGTTTCTCAAATCCTCAATAACACAACCTTTCTTATTGATTGGTTTGATTTGCCTAGGCTATGGTTTGGGAACCGTTGGCTTCCATTCTTTTTCCCGTACAAAAATCTTTGAATTAATAGAACTTGATAGAAAGATCACCAAACAACACAAACACAAGCATACGAATCATGCGATTTCGAATGTTTCTCAAATTCTCAATAACTCAACGTTTCTTATTTATTGGTTTGATTTGCCTAATCTATGGTTTGGGAATCATTGGCTTCCATTATTTTTCTCGTACAAAATCGTTGAACTAATAGAACTTGATAAAAAGATCACCAAACAACACAAACACAAGCATACGAATCATGCGGTTTCGAATGTTTCTCAAATCCTCAATAACACAACCTTTCTTATTGATTGGTTTGATTTGCCTAGGCTATTGTTTAGGAACCGTTGGTTTCCATTGTTTTTCCCGTCCAAAAATCTTTGAATTAATAGAACTTGATAGAACGATCACCAAACAACACAAACACAAGCATACGAATCATGCGATTTCGAATGTTTCTCTAATTCTCAATAACACAACCTTTCTTATTGATTGGTTTGATTTGCCTAGGCTATGGTTTGGGAACCGTGGGTTTCCATTCTTTTTCCCGTCCAAAAATCGTTGAATTAATAGAACTTGATAGAACGATCACCAAACAACACAAACACAAGCATACGAATCATGCGGTTTCGAATGTTTCTCTAATTCTCAATAACACAACCTTTCTTATTGATTGGTTTGATTTGTCTAGGCTATGGTTTGGGAACCGTGGGTTTCCATTCTTTTTCTCGTCCAAAAATCGTTGAACTAATAGAACCTGATAGAAAGATCACCAAACAACACAAACACAAGCATACGAATCATGCGATTTCGAATGTTTCTCAAATTCTCAATAACTCAACGTTTCTTATTTATTGGTTTGATTTGCCTAATCTATGGTTTGGGAATCATTGGCTTCCATTATTTTTCTCGTACAAAATCGTTGAACTAATAGAACTTGATAGAAAGATCACCAAACAACACAAACACAAGCATACGAATCATGCGGTTTCGAATGTTTCTCAAATCCTCAATAACACAACCTTTCTTATTGATTGGTTTGATTTGCCTAGGCTATTGTTTAGGAACCGTTGGTTTCCATTGTTTTTCCCGTCCAAAAATCTTTGAATTAATAGAACTTGATAGAACGATCACCAAACAACACAAACACAAGCATACGAATCATGCGGTTTCGAATGTTTCTCTAATTCTCAATAACTCAACGTTTCTTATTGATTGGTTTGATTTGCCTAGGCTATGGTTTGGGAACCGTTTGCTTCCATTCTTTTTCCCGTACAAAAATCTTTGAATTAATAGAACTTGATAGAAAGATCACCAAACAACACAAACACAAGCATACGAATCATGTGATTTCGAATGTTTCTCTAATTCTCAATAACACAACCTTTCTTATTGATTGGTTTGATTTGCCTAGGCTATGGTTTGGGAACCGTAGGTTTCCATTCTTTTTCCCGTCCAAAAATCGTTGAATTAATAGAACTTGATAGAACGATCACCAAACAACACACACACAAGCATACGAATCATGCGATTTCGAATGTTTCTCAAATTCTCAATAACTCAACGTTTCTTATTGATTGGTTTGATTTGCCTAATCTATGGTTTTGGAATCATTGGCTTCCATTCTTTTTCTCGTACAAAAATCTTTGAACTAATAGAACTTGATAGAAAGATCACTAAACAACACTAACACAAGCATACGAATCATGCGATTTCGAATGTTTCTCAAATCCTCAATAACACAACCTTTCTTATTGATTGGTTTGATTTGCCTAGGCTATGGTTTGGGAACCGTTGGTTTCCATTCTTTTTCCCGTCCAAAAATCGTTGAATTAATAGAACTTGATAGAACGATCACCAAACAACACAAACACAAGCATACGAATCATGCGATTTCGAATGTTTCTCTAATTCTCAATAACACAACCTTTCTTATTGATTGGTTTGATTTGCCTAGGCTATGGTTTGGGAACCGTGGGTTTCCATTCTTTTTCCTGTCCAAAAATCGTTGAATTAATAGAACTTGATAGAACGATCACCAAACAACACAAACACAAGCATACGAATCATGCGGTTTCGAATGTTTCTCTAATTCTCAATAACACAACCTTTCTTATTGATTGGTTTGATTTGTCTAGGGTATGGTTTGGGAACCGTGGGTTTCCATTCTTTTTCTCCTCCAAAAATCGTTGAACTAATAGAACCTGATAGAAAGATCACCAAACAACACAAACACAAGCATACGAATCATGCGATTTCGAATGTTTCTCAAATTCTCAATAACTCAACGTTTCTTATTTATTGGTTTGATTTGCCTAATCTATGGTTTGGGAATCATTGGCTTCCATTATTTTTCTCGTACAAAATCGTTGAACTAATAGAACTTGATAGAAAGATCACCAAACAACACAAACACAAGCATACGAATCATGCGGTTTCGAATGTTTCTCAAATCCTCAATAACACAACCTTTCTTATTGATTGGTTTGATTTGACTAGGCTATTGTTTAGGAACCGTTGGTTTCCATTGTTTTTCCCGTCCAAAAATCTTTGAATTAATAGAACTTCATAGAACGATCACCAAACAACACAAACACAAGCATACGAATCATGCGGTTTCGAATGTTTCTCTAATTCTCAATAACTCAACGTTTCTTATTGATTGGTTTGATTTGTCTAGGCTATGGTTTGGGAACCGTTGGTTTCCATTCTTATTCTCGTCCAAAAATCTTTGAACTAATAGAACTTGATAGAAAGATCACTAAACAACACTAACACAAGCATACGAATCATGCGATTTCGAATGTTTCTCAAATCCTCAATAACACAACCTTTCTTATTGATTGGTTTGATTTGCCTAGGCTATGGTTTGGGAACCGTTGGTTTCCATTCTTTTTCCCGTCCAAAAATCGTTGAATTAATAGAACTTGATAGAACGATCACCAAACAACACAAACACAAGCATACGAATCATGCGATTTCGAATGTTTCTCTAATTCTCAATAACACAACCTTTCTTATTGATTGGTTTGATTTGCCTAGGCTATGGTTTGGGAACCGTGGGTTTCCATTCTTTTTCCCGTCCAAAAATCGTTGAATTAATAGAACTTGATAGAACGATCACCAAACAACACAAACACAAGCATACGAATCATGCGGTTTCGAATGTTTCTCTAATTCTCAATAACACAACCTTTCTTATTGATTGGTTTGATTTGTCTAGGCTATGGTTAAGGAAGTGTTGGTTTCCATTCTTATTCTCGTCCAAAAATCTTTGAACTAATAGAACTTGATAGAACGATCACCAAACAACACAAACACAAGCATACGAATCATGCGGTTTCGAATGTTTCTCTAATTCTCAATAACACAACCTTTCTTATTGATTGGTTTGATTTGTCTAGGCTATGGTTTGGGAACCGTGGGTTTCCATTCTTTTTCTCGTCTAAAAATCGTTGAACTAATAGAACCTGATAGAAAGATCACCAAACAACACAAACACAAGCATACGAATCATGCGATTTCGAATGTTTCTCAAATCCTCAATAACACAACCTTTCTTATTGATTGGTTTGATTTGCCTAGGCTATGGTTTGGGAACCGTTGGTTTCCATTCTTTTTCTCGTCTAAAAATCGTTGAACTAATAGAACCTGATAGAAAGATCACCAAACAACACAAACACAAGCATACGAATCATGCGATTTCGAATGTTTCTCAAATCCTCAATAACACAACCTTTCTTATTGATTGGTTTGATTTGCCTAGGCTATGGTTTGGGAACCGTGGGTTTCCATTCTTTTTCCCGTCCAAAAATCGTTGAATTAATAGAACTTGATAGAACGATCACCAAACAACACAAACACAAGCATACGAATCATGCGGTTTCGAATGTTTCTCAAATTCTCAATAACTCAACGTTTCTTATTTATTGGTTTGATTTGCCTAATCTATGGTTTGGGAATCATTGGCTTCCATTATTTTTCTCGTACAAAATCGTTGAACTAATAGAACTTGATAAAAAGATCACCAAACAACACAAACACAAGCATACGAATCATGCGGTTTCGAATGTTTCTCAAATCCTCAATAACACAACCTTTCTTATTGAATGGTTTGATTTGCCTAGGCTATTGTTTAGGAACCGTTGGTTTCCATTGTTTTTCCCGTCCAAAAATCTTTGAATTAATAGAACTTGATAGAACGATCACCAAACAACACAAACACAAGCATACGAATCATGCGATTTCGAATGTTTCTCTAATTCTCAATAACACAACCTTTCTTATTGATTGGTTTGATTTGCCTAGGCTATGGTTTGGGAACCGTGGGTTTCCATTCTTTTTCCCGTCCAAAAATCGTTGAATTAATAGAACTTGATAGAACGATCACCAAACAACACAAACACAAGCATACGAATCATGCGGTTTCGAATGTTTCTCTAATTCTCAATAACACAACCTTTCTTATTGATTGGTTTGATTTGTCTAGGCTATGGTTTGGGAACCGTGGGTTTCCATTCTTTTTCTCGTCCAAAAATCGTTGAACTAATAGAACCTGATAGAAAGATCACCAAACAACACAAACACAAGCATACGAATCATGCGATTTCGAATGTTTCTCAAATTCTCAATAACTCAACGTTTCTTATTTATTGGTTTGATTTGCCTAATCTATGGTTTGGGAATCATTGGCTTCCATTATTTTTCTCGTACAAAATCGTTGAACTAATAGAACTTGATAGAAAGATCACCAAACAACACAAACACAAGCATACGAATCATGCGGTTTCGAATGTTTCTCAAATCCTCAATAACACAAACTTTCTTATTGATTGGTTTGATTTGCCTAGGCTATTGTTTAGGAACCGTTGGTTTCCATTGTTTTTCCCGTCCAAAAATCTTTGAATTAATAGAACTTGATAGAACGATCACCAAACAACACAAACACAAGCATACGAATCATGCGGTTTCGAATGTTTCTCTAATTCTCAATAACTCAACGTTTCTTATTGATTGGTTTGATTTGCCTAGGCTATGGTTTGGGAACCGTTGGCTTCCATTCTTTTTCCCGTACAAAAATCTTTGAATTAATAGAACTTGATAGAAAGATCACCAAACAACACAAACACAAGCATACGAATCATGTGATTTCGAATGTTTCTCTAATTCTCAATAACACAACCTTTCTTATTGATTGGTTTGATTTGCCTAGGCTATGGTTTGGGAACCGTAGGTTTCCATTCTTTTTCCCGTCCAAAAATCGTTGAATTAATAGAACTTGATAGAACGATCACCAAACAACACAAACACAAGCATACGAATCATGCGATTTCGAATGTTTCTCAAATTCTCAATAACTCAACGTTTCTTATTGATTGGTTTGATTTGCCTAATCTATGGTTTTGGAATCATTGGCTTCCATTCTTTTTCTCGTACAAAAATCTTTGAACTAATAGAACTTGATAGAAAGATCACTAAACAACACTAACACAAGCATACGAATCATGCGATTTCGAATGTTTCTCAAATCCTCAATAACACAACCTTTCTTATTGATTGGTTTGATTTGCCTAGGCTATGGTTTGGGAACCGTTGGTTTCCATTCTTTTTCCCGTCCAAAAATCGTTTAATTAATAGAACTTGATAGAACGATCACCAAACAACACAAACACAAGCATACGAATCATGCGATTTCGAATGTTTCTCTAATTCTCAATAACACAACCTTTCTTATTGATTGGTTTGATTTGCCTAGGCTATGGTTTGGGAACCGTGGGTTTCCATTCTTTTTCCTGTCCAAAAATCGTTGAATTAATAGAACTTGATAGAAAGATCACCAAACAACACAAACACAAGCATACGAATCATGCGGTTTCGAATGTTTCTCAAATCCTCAATAACACAAACTTTCTTATTGATTGGTTTGATTTGCCCAGGCTATTGTTTAGGAACCGTTGGTTTCCATTGTTTTTCCCGTCCAAAAATCTTTGAATTAATAGAACTTGATAGAACGATCACCAAACAACACAAACACAAGCATACGAATCATGCGGTTTCGAATGTTTCTCTAATTCTCAATAACTCAACGTTTCTTATTGATTGGTTTGATTTGCCTAGGCTATGGTTTGGGAACCGTTGGCTTCCATTCTTTTTCCCGTACAAAAATCTTTGAATTAATAGAACTTGATAGAAAGATCACCAAACAACACAAACACAAGCATACGAATCATGTGATTTCGAATGTTTCTCTAATTCTCAATAACACAACCTTTCTTATTGATTGGTTTGATTTGCCTAGGCTATGGTTTGGGAACCGTAGGTTTCCATTCTTTTTCCCGTCCAAAAATCGTTGAATTAATAGAACTTGATAGAACGATCACCAAACAACACAAACACAAGCATACGAATCATGCGATTTCGAATGTTTCTCAAATTCTCAATAACTCAACGTTTCTTATTGATTGGTTTGATTTGCCTAATCTATGGTTTTGGAATCATTGGCTTCCATTCTTTTTCTCGTACAAAAATCTTTGAACTAATAGAACTTGATAGAAAGATCACTAAACAACACTAACACAAGCATACGAATCATGCGATTTCGAATGTTTCTCAAATCCTCAATAACACAACCTTTCTTATTGATTGGTTTGATTTGCCTAGGCTATGGTTTGGGAACCGTTGGTTTCCATTCTTTTTCCCGTCCAAAAATCGTTGAATTAATAGAACTTGATAGAACGATCACCAAACAACACAAACACAAGCATACGAATCATGCGATTTCGAATGTTTCTCTAATTCTCAATAACACAACCTTTCTTATTGATTGGTTTGATTTGCCTAGGCTATGGTTTGGGAACCGTGGGTTTCCATTCTTTTTCCTGTCCAAAAATCGTTGAATTAATAGAACTTGATAGAACGATCACCAAACAACACAAACACAAGCATACGAATCATGCGGTTTCGAATGTTTCTCTAATTCTCAATAACACAACCTTTCTTATTGATTGGTTTGATTTGTCTAGGGTATGGTTTGGGAACCGTGGGTTTCCATTCTTTTTCTCCTCCAAAAATCGTTGAACTAATAGAACCTGATAGAAAGATCACCAAACAACACAAACACAAGCATACGAATCATGCGATTTCGAATGTTTCTCAAATTCTCAATAACTCAACGTTTCTTATTTATTGGTTTGATTTGCCTAATCTATGGTTTGGGAATCATTGGCTTCCATTATTTTTCTCGTACAAAATCGTTGAACTAATAGAACTTGATAGAAAGATCACCAAACAACACAAACACAAGCATACGAATCATGCGGTTTCGAATGTTTCTCAAATCCTCAATAACACAACCTTTCTTATTGATTGGTTTGATTTGACTAGGCTATTGTTTAGGAACCGTTGGTTTCCATTGTTTTTCCCGTCCAAAAATCTTTGAATTAATAGAACTTGATAGAACGATCACCAAACAACACAAACACAAGCATACGAATCATGCGGTTTCGAATGTTTCTCTAATTCTCAATAACTCAACGTTTCTTATTGATTGGTTTGATTTGTCTAGGCTATGGTTTGGGAACCGTTGGTTTCCATTCTTATTCTCGTCCAAAAATCTTTGAACTAATAGAACTTGATAGAAAGATCACTAAACAACACTAACACAAGCATACGAATCATGCGATTTCGAATGTTTCTCAAATCCTCAATAACACAACCTTTCTTATTGATTGGTTTGATTTGCCTAGGCTATGGTTTGGGAACCGTTGGTTTCCATTCTTTTTCCCGTCCAAAAATCGTTGAATTAATAGAACTTGATAGAACGATCACCAAACAACACAAACACAAGCATACGAATCATGCGATTTCGAATGTTTCTCTAATTCTCAATAACACAACCTTTCTTATTGATTGGTTTGATTTGCCTAGGCTATGGTTTGGGAAACGTGGGTTTCCATTCTTTTTCCCGTCCAAAAATCGTTGAATTAATAGAACTTGATAGAACGATCACCAAACAACACAAACACAAGCATACGAATCATGCGGTTTCGAATGTTTCTCTAATTCTCAATAACACAACCTTTCTTATTGATTGGTTTGATTTGTCTAGGCTATGGTTAAGGAAGTGTTGGTTTCCATTCTTATTCTCGTCCAAAAATCTTTGAACTAATAGAACTTGATAGAACGATCACCAAACAACACAAACACAAGCATACGAATCATGCGGTTTCGAATGTTTCTCTAATTCTCAATAACACAACCTTTCTTATTGATTGGTTTGATTTGTCTAGGCTATGGTTTGGGAACCGTGGGTTTCCATTCTTTTTCTCGTCTAAAAATCGTTGAACTAATAGAACCTGATAGAAAGATCACCAAACAACACAAACACAAGCATACGAATCATGCGATTTCGAATGTTTCTCAAATCCTCAATAACACAACCTTTCTTATTGATTGGTTTGATTTGCCTAGGCTATGGTTTGGGAACCGTTGGTTTCCATTCTTTTTCTCGTCTAAAAATCGTTGAACTAATAGAACCTGATAGAAAGATCACCAAACAACACAAACACAAGCATACGAATCATGCGATTTCGAATGTTTCTCAAATCCTCAATAACACAACCTTTCTTATTGATTGGTTTGATTTGCCTAGGCTATGGTTTGGGAACCGTGGGTTTCCATTCTTTTTCCCGTCCAAAAATCGTTGAATTAATAGAACTTGATAGAACGATCACCAAACAACACAAACACAAGCATACGAATCATGCGGTTTCGAATGTTTCTCTAATTCTCAATAACACAACCTTTCTTATTGATTGGTTTGATTTGTCTAGGCTATGGTTTGGGAACCGTGGGTTTCCATTCTTTTTCTCGTCCAAAAATCGTTGAACTAATAGAACTTGATAGAAAGATCACCAAACAACACAAACACAAGCATACGAATCATGCGATTTCGAATGTTTCTCAAATTCTCAATAACTCAACGTTTCTTATTTATTGGTTTGATTTGCCTAATCTATGGTTTGGGAATCATTGGCTTCCATTATTTTTCTCGTACAAAATCGTTGAACTAATAGAACTTGATAGAAAGATCACCAAACAACACAAACACAAGCATACGAATCATGCGGTTTCGAATGTTTCTCAAATCCTCAATAACACAACCTTTCTTATTGATTGGTGTTATTTGCCTAGGCTATTGTTTAGGAACCGTTGGTTTCCATTGTTTTTCCCGTCCAAAAATCTTTGAATTAATAGAACTTGATAGAACGATCACCAAACAACACAAACACAATCATACGAATCATGCGGTTTCGAATGTTTCTCTAATTCTCAATAACTCAACGTTTCTTATTGATTGGTTTGATTTGTCTAGGCTATGGTTTGGGAACCGTTGGTTTCCATTCTTATTCTCGTCCAAAAATCTTTGAATTAATAGAACTTGATAGAAAGATCACTAAACAACACTAACACAAGCATACGAATCATGCGATTTCGAATGTTTCTCAAATCCTCAATAACACAACCTTTCTTATTGATTGGTTTGATTTGCCTAGGCTATGGTTTGGGAACCGTTGGTTTCCATTCTTTTTCTTGTCCAAAAATCGTTGAATTAATAGAACTTGATAAAACGATCACCAAACAAAACAAACACAAGCATACGAATCATGCGGTTTCGAATGTTTCTCTAATTCTCAATAACTCAACGTTTCTTATTGATTGGTTTGATTTGTCTAGGCTATGGTTTGGGAACCGTTGGTTTCCATTCTTATTCCCGTCCAAAAATCGTTGAACTAATAGAACTTGATAGAAAGATTACCAAACAACACAAACACAAGCATACGAATCATGCGGTTTCGAATGTTTCTCAAATCCTCAATAACACAACCTTTCTTATTGATTGGTTTGATTTGCCTAGTCTATTGTTTAGGAACCGTTGGTTTCCATTGTTTTTCCCGTCCAAAAATCTTTGAATTAATAGAACTTGATAAAACGATCACCAAACAACATAAACACAAGCATACGAATCATGCGGTTTCGAATGTTTCTCTAATTCTCAATAACACAACGTTTCTTATTGATTGGTTTGATTTGTCTAGGCTATGGTTTTGGAACCGCTGGTTTCCATTCTTATTCTCGTCCAAAAATCTTTGAACTAATAGAACTTGATAGAAAGATCACTAAACAACACAAACACAAGCATACGAATCATGCGGTTTCGAATGTTTCTCTAATTCTCAATAACTCAACGTTTCTTATTGATTGGTTTGATTTGTCTAGGCTATGGTTTGGGAACCGTTGGTTTCCATTCTTATTCCCGTCCAAAAATCTTTGAATTAATAGAACTTGATAGAAAGATCACCAAACAACACAAACACAAGCATACGAATCATGCGATTTCGAATGTTTCTCTAATTCTCAATAACACAACCTTTCTTATTGAATGGTTTGATTTGTCTAGGCTATGGTTTGGGAACCGTGGGTTTCCATTCTTTTTCTCGTCCAAAAATCTTTGAACTAATAGAACCTGATAGAAAGATCACCAAACCACACAAACACAAGCAAACGAATCATGCGATTTCGAATGTTTCTCAAATTCTCAATAACTCAACGTTTCTTATTTATTGGTTTGATTTGCCTAATCTATGGTTTGGGAATCATTGGCTTCCATTATTTTTCTCGTACAAAATCGTTGAACTAATAGAACTTGATAGAAAGATCACCAAACAACACAAACACAAGCATACGAATCATGCGGTTTCGAATGTTTCTCAAATCCTCAATAACACAACCTTTCTTATTGATTGGTGTTATTTGCCTAGGCTATTGTTTAGGAACCGTTGGTTTCCATTGTTTTTCCCGTCCAAAAATCTTTGAATTAATAGAACTTGATAGAACGATCACCAAACAACACAAACACAATCATACGAATCATGCGGTTTCGAATGTTTCTCTAATTCTCAATAACTCAACGTTTCTTATTGATTGGTTTGATTTGCCTAGGCTATTGTTTAGGAACCGTTGGTTTCCATTGTTTTTCCCGTCCAAAAATCTTTGAATTAATAGAACTTGATAGAACGATCACCAAACAACACAAACACAAGCATACGAATCATGCGATTTCGAATGTTTCTCAAATCCTCAATAACACAACCTTTCTTATTGATTGGTTTGATTTGCCTAGGCTATGGTTTGGGAACCGTTGGTTTCCATTCTTTTTCCCGTCCAAAAATCGTTGAATTAATAGAACTTGATAGAACGATCACCAAACAACACAAACACAAGCATACGAATCATGCGATTTCGAATGTTTCTCTAATTCTCAATAACACAACCTTTCTTATTGATTGGTTTGATTTGTCTAGGCTATGGTTAAGGAAGTGTTGGTTTCCATTCTTATTCTCGTCCAAAAATCTTTGAACTAATAGAACTTGATAGAACGATCACCAAACAACACTAACACAAGCATACGAATCATGCGATTTTGAATGTTTCTCTAATTCTCAATAACACAACCTTTCTTATTGATTGGTTTGATTTGTCTAGGCTATGGTTTGGGAACCGTGGGTTTCCATTCTTTTTCTCGTCCAAAAATCGTTGAACTAATAGAACCTGATAGAAAGATCACCAAACAACACAAACACAAGCATACGAATCATGCGATTTCGAATGTTTCTCAAATTCTCAATAACTCAACGTTTCTTATTTATTGGTTTGATTTGCCTAATCTATGGTTTGGGAATCATTGGCTTCCATTATTTTTCTCGTACAAAATCGTTGAACTAATAGAACTTGATAGAAAGATCACCAAACAACACAAACACAAGCATACGAATCATGCGGTTTCGAATGTTTCTCAAATCCTCAATAACACAACCTTTCTTATTGATTGGTTTGATTTGCCTAGGCTATTGTTTAGGAACCGTTGGTTTCCATTGTTTTTCCCGTCCGAAAATCTTTGAATTAATAGAACTTGATAGAACGATCACCAAACAACACAAACACAAGCATACGAATCATGCGGTTTCGAATGTTTCTCTAATTCTCAATAACTCAACGTTTCTTATTGATTGGTTTGATTTGTCTAGGCTATGGTTTGGGAACCGTTGGTTTCCATTCTTATTCTCGTCCAAAAATCTTTGAACTAATAGAACTTGATAGAAAGATCACTAAACAACACTAACACAAGCATACGAATCATGCGATTTCGAATGTTTCTCAAATCCTCAATAACACAACCTTTCTTATTGATTGGTTTGATTTGCCTAGGCTATGGTTTGGGAACCGTTGGTTTCCATTCTTTTTCTTGTCCAAAAATCGTTGAATTAATAGAACTTGATAAAACGATCACCAAACAAAACAAACACAAGCATACGAATCATGCGATTTCGAATGTTTCTCTAATTCTCAATAACACAACCTTTCTTATTGATTGGTTTGATTTGCCTAGGCTATGGTTTGGGAACCGCTGGTTTCCATTCTTTTTCCCATCCAAAAATCGATGAATTAATAGAACTTGATAGAACGATCACCAAACAACACAAACATAAGCATACGAATCATGCGATTTCGAATGTTTCTCAAATCCTCAATATTACAACCTTTCTTATTGATTGGTTTGATTTGCCTAGGCTATGGTTTGGGAACCGTTGGTTTCCATTCTTATTCTCGTCCAAAAATCTTTGAACTAATAGAACTTGATAAAAAGATCACCAAACAACACAAACACAAGCATACGAATCATGCGGTTTCGAATGTTTCTCAAATCCTCAATAACACAACCTTTCTTATTGATTGGTTTGATTTGCCTAGGCTATTGTTTAGGAACCGTTGGTTTCCATTGTTTTTCCCGTCCGAAAATCTTTGAATTAATAGAACTTGATAGAACGATCACCAAACAACACAAACACAAGCATACGAATCATGCGGTTTCGAATGTTTCTCTAATTCTCAATAACTCAACGTTTCTTATTGATTGGTTTGATTTGTCTAGGCTATGGTTTGGGAACCGTGGGTTTCCATTCTTATTCTCGTCCAAAAATCTTTGAACTAATAGAACTTGATAGAAAGATCACTAAACAACACTAACACAAGCATACGAATCATGCGATTTCGAATGTTTCTCAAATCCTCAATAACACAACCTTTCTTATTGATTGGTTTGATTTGCCTAGGCTATGGTTTGGGAACCGTTTGTTTCCATTCTTTTTCTTGTCCAAAAATCGTTGAATTAATAGAACTTGATAAAACGATCACCAAACAAAACAAACACAAGCATACGAATCATGCGATTTCGAATGTTTCTCTAATTCTCAATAACACAACCTTTCTTATTGATTGGTTTGATTTGCCTAGGCTATGGTTTGGGAACCGCTGGTTTCCATTCTTTTTCCCATCCAAAAATCGATGAATTAATAGAACTTGATAGAACGATCACCAAACAACACAAACACAAGCATACGAATCATGCGGTTTCGAATGTTTCTCTAATTCTCAATAACACAACCTTTCTTATTGATTGGTTTGATTTGTCTAGGGTATGGTTTGGGAACCGTGGGTTTCCATTCTTTTTCTCCTCCAAAAATCGTTGAACTAATAGAACCTGATAGAAAGATCACCAAACAACACAAACACAAGCATACGAATCATGCGATTTCGAATGTTTCTCAAATTCTCAATAACTCAACGTTTCTTATTTATTGGTTTGATTTGCCTAATCTATGGTTTGGGAATCATTGGCTTCCATTATTTTTCTCGTACAAAATCGTTGAACTAATAGAACTTGATAGAAAGATCACCAAACAACACAAACACAAGCATACGAATCATGCGGTTTCGAATGTTTCTCAAATCCTCAATAACACAACCTTTCTTATTGATTGGTTTGATTTGACTAGGCTATTGTTTAGGAACCGTTGGTTTCCATTGTTTTTCCCGTCCAAAAATCTTTGAATTAATAGAACTTGATAGAACGATCACCAAACAACACAAACACAAGCATACGAATCATGCGGTTTCGAATGTTTCTCTAATTCTCAATAACTCAACGTTTCTTATTGATTGGTTTGATTTGTCTAGGCTATGGTTTGGGAACCGTTGGTTTCCATTCTTATTCTCGTCCAAAAATCTTTGAACTAATAGAACTTGATAGAAAGATCACTAAACAACACTAACACAAGCATACGAATCATGCGATTTCGAATGTTTCTCAAATCCTCAATAACACAACCTTTCTTATTGATTGGTTTGATTTGCCTAGGCTATGGTTTGGGAACCGTTGGTTTCCATTCTTTTTCCCGTCCAAAAATCGTTGAATTAATAGAACTTGATAGAACGATCACCAAACAACACAAACACAAGCATACGAATCATGCGATTTCGAATGTTTCTCTAATTCTCAATAACACAACCTTTCTTATTGATTGGTTTGATTTGCCTAGGCTATGGTTTGGGAAACGTGGGTTTCCATTCTTTTTCCCGTCCAAAAATCGTTGAATTAATAGAACTTGATAGAACGATCACCAAACAACACAAACACAAGCATACGAATCATGCGGTTTCGAATGTTTCTCTAATTCTCAATAACACAACCTTTCTTATTGATTGGTTTGATTTGTCTAGGCTATGGTTAAGGAAGTGTTGGTTTCCATTCTTATTCTCGTCCAAAAATCTTTGAACTAATAGAACTTGATAGAACGATCACCAAACAACACAAACACAAGCATACGAATCATGCGGTTTCGAATGTTTCTCTAATTCTCAATAACACAACCTTTCTTATTGATTGGTTTGATTTGTCTAGGCTATGGTTTGGGAACCGTGGGTTTCCATTCTTTTTCTCGTCTAAAAATCGTTGAACTAATAGAACCTGATAGAAAGATCACCAAACAACACAAACACAAGCATACGAATCATGCGATTTCGAATGTTTCTCAAATCCTCAATAACACAACCTTTCTTATTGATTGGTTTGATTTGCCTAGGCTATGGTTTGGGAACCGTTGGTTTCCATTCTTTTTCTCGTCTAAAAATCGTTGAACTAATAGAACCTGATAGAAAGATCACCAAACAACACAAACACAAGCATACGAATCATGCGATTTCGAATGTTTCTCAAATCCTCAATAACACAACCTTTCTTATTGATTGGTTTGATTTGCCTAGGCTATGGTTTGGGAACCGTGGGTTTCCATTCTTTTTCCCGTCCAAAAATCGTTGAATTAATAGAACTTGATAGAACGATCACCAAACAACACAAACACAAGCATACGAATCATGCGGTTTCGAATGTTTCTCTAATTCTCAATAACACAACCTTTCTTATTGATTGGTTTGATTTGTCTAGGCTATGGTTTGGGAACCGTGGGTTTCCATTCTTTTTCTCGTCCAAAAATCGTTGAACTAATAGAACCTGATAGAAAGATCACCAAACAACACAAACACAAGCATACGAATCATGCGATTTCGAATGTTTCTCAAATTCTCAATAACTCAACGTTTCTTATTTATTGGTTTGATTTGCCTAATCTATGGTTTGGGAATCATTGGCTTCCATTATTTTTCTCGTACAAAATCGTTGAACTAATAGAACTTGATAGAAAGATCACCAAACAACACAAACACAAGCATACGAATCATGCGGTTTCGAATGTTTCTCAAATCCTCAATAACACAACCTTTCTTATTGATTGGTGTTATTTGCCTAGGCTATTGTTTAGGAACCGTTGGTTTCCATTGTTTTTCCCGTCCAAAAATCTTTGAATTAATAGAACTTGATAGAACGATCACCAAACAACACAAACACAATCATACGAATCATGCGGTTTCGAATGTTTCTCTAATTCTCAATAACTCAACGTTTCTTATTGATTGGTTTGATTTGTCTAGGCTATGGTTTGGGAACCGTTGGTTTCCATTCTTATTCTCGTCCAAAAATCTTTGAATTAATAGAACTTGATAGAAAGATCACTAAACAACACTAACACAAGCATACGAATCATGCGATTTCGAATGTTTCTCAAATCCTCAATAACACAACCTTTCTTATTGATTGGTTTGATTTGCCTAGGCTATGGTTTGGGAACCGTTGGTTTCCATTCTTTTTCTTGTCCAAAAATCGTTGAATTAATAGAACTTGATAAAACGATCACCAAACAAAACAAACACAAGCATACGAATCATGCGGTTTCGAATGTTTCTCTAATTCTCAATAACTCAACGTTTCTTATTGATTGGTTTGATTTGTCTAGGCTATGGTTTGGGAACCGTTGGTTTCCATTCTTATTCCCGTCCAAAAATCGTTGAACTAATAGAACTTGATAGAAAGATTACCAAACAACACAAACACAAGCATACGAATCATGCGGTTTCGAATGTTTCTCAAATCCTCAATAACACAACCTTTCTTATTGATTGGTTTGATTTGCCTAGTCTATTGTTTAGGAACCGTTGGTTTCCATTGTTTTTCCCGTCCAAAAATCTTTGAATTAATAGAACTTGATAAAACGATCACCAAACAACATAAACACAAGCATACGAATCATGCGGTTTCGAATGTTTCTCTAATTCTCAATAACACAACGTTTCTTATTGATTGGTTTGATTTGTCTAGGCTATGGTTTTGGAACCGCTGGTTTCCATTCTTATTCTCGTCCAAAAATCTTTGAACTAATAGAACTTGATAGAAAGATCACTAAACAACACAAACACAAACATACGAATCATGCGGTTTCGAATGTTTCTCTAATTCTCAATAACTCAACGTTTCTTATTGATTGGTTTGATTTGTCTAGGCTATGGTTTGGGAACCGTTGGTTTCCATTCTTATTCCCGTCCAAAAATCTTTGAATTAATAGAACTTGAAAGAAAGATCACCAAACAACAAAAACACAAGCATACGAATCATGCGATTTCGAATGTTTCTCTAATTCTCAATAACACAACCTTTCTTATTGAATGGTTTGATTTGTCTAGGCTATGGTTTGGGAACCGTGGGTTTCCATTCTTTTTCTCGTCCAAAAATCTTTGAACTAATAGAACCTGATAGAAAGATCACCAAACCACACAAACACAAGCAAACGAATCATGCGATTTCGAATGTTTCTCAAATTCTCAATAACTCAACGTTTCTTATTTATTGGTTTGATTTGCCTAATCTATGGTTTGGGAATCATTGGCTTCCATTATTTTTCTCGTACAAAATCGTTGAACTAATAGAACTTGATAGAAAGATCACCAAACAACACAAACACAAGCATACGAATCATGCGGTTTCGAATGTTTCTCAAATCCTCAATAACACAACCTTTCTTATTGATTGGTGTTATTTGCCTAGGCTATTGTTTAGGAACCGTTGGTTTCCATTGTTTTTCCCGTCCAAAAATCTTTGAATTAATAGAACTTGATAGAACGATCACCAAACAACACAAACACAATCATACGAATCATGCGGTTTCGAATGTTTCTCTAATTCTCAATAACTCAACGTTTCTTATTGATTGGTTTGATTTGTCTAGGCTATGGTTTGGGAACCGTTGGTTTCCATTCTTATTCTCGTCCAAAAATCTTTGAATTAATAGAACTTGATAGAAAGATCACCAAACAACACAAACACAATCATACGAATCATGCGATTTCGAATGTTTCTCTAATTCTCAATAACACAACCTTTCTTATTGATTGGTTTGATTTGCCTAGGCTATGGTTTGGGAACCGTGGGTTTCCATTCTTTTTCCTGTCCAAAAATCGTTGAATTAATAGAACTTGATAGAACGATCACCAAACAACACAAACACAAGCATACGAATCATGCGGTTTCGAATGTTTCTCTAATTCTCAATAACTCAACCTTTCTTATTGATTGGTTTGATTTGTCTAGGCTATGGTTTGGGAACCGTTGGTTTCCATTCTTATTCTCGTCCAAAAATCTTTGAACTAATAGAACTTGATAGAAAGATCACTAAACAACACTAACACAAGCATACGAATCATGCGATTTCGAATGTTTCTCAAATCCTCAATAACACAACCTTTCTTATTGATTGGTTTGATTTGCCTAGGCTATGGTTTGGGAACCGTTGGTTTCCATTCTTTTTCCCGTCCAAAAATCGTTGAATTAATAGAACTTGATAGAACGATCACCAAACAACACAAACACAAGCATACGAATCATGCGATTTCGAATGTTTCTCTAATTCTCAATAACACAACCTTTCTTATTGATTGGTTTGATTTGCCTAGGCTATGGTTTGGGAAACGTGGGTTTCCATTCTTTTTCCCGTCCAAAAATCGTTGAATTAATAGAACTTGATAGAACGATCACCAAACAACACAAACACAAGCATACGAATCATGCGGTTTCGAATGTTTCTCTAATTCTCAATAACACAACCTTTCTTATTGATTGGTTTGATTTGTCTAGGCTATGGTTAAGGAAGTGTTGGTTTCCATTCTTATTCTCGTCCAAAAATCTTTGAACTAATAGAACTTGATAGAACGATCACCAAACAACACAAACACAAGCATACGAATCATGCGGTTTCGAATGTTTCTCTAATTCTCAATAACACAACCTTTCTTATTGATTGGTTTGATTTGTCTAGGCTATGGTTTGGGAACCGTGGGTTTCCATTCTTTTTCTCGTCTAAAAATCGTTGAACTAATAGAACCTGATAGAAAGATCACCAAACAACACAAACACAAGCATACGAATCATGCGATTTCGAATGTTTCTCAAATCCTCAATAACACAACCTTTCTTATTGATTGGTTTGATTTGCCTAGGCTATGGTTTGGGAACCGTTGGTTTCCATTCTTTTTCTCGTCTAAAAATCGTTGAACTAATAGAACCTGATAGAAAGATCACCAAACAACACAAACACAAGCATACGAATCATGCGATTTCGAATGTTTCTCAAATCCTCAATAACACAACCTTTCTTATTGATTGGTTTGATTTGCCTAGGCTATGGTTTGGGAACCGTGGGTTTCCATTCTTTTTCCCGTCCAAAAATCGTTGAATTAATAGAACTTGATAGAACGATCACCAAACAACACAAACACAAGCATACGAATCATGCGGTTTCGAATGTTTCTCTAATTCTCAATAACACAACCTTTCTTATTGATTGGTTTGATTTGTCTAGGCTATGGTTTGGGAACCGTGGGTTTCCATTCTTTTTCTCGTCCAAAAATCGTTGAACTAATAGAACCTGATAGAAAGATCACCAAACAACACAAACACAAGCATACGAATCATGCGATTTCGAATGTTTCTCAAATTCTCAATAACTCAACGTTTCTTATTTATTGGTTTGATTTGCCTAATCTATGGTTTGGGAATCATTGGCTTCCATTATTTTTCTCGTACAAAATCGTTGAACTAATAGAACTTGATAGAAAGATCACCAAACAACACAAACACAAGCATACGAATCATGCGGTTTCGAATGTTTCTCAAATCCTCAATAACACAACCTTTCTTATTGATTGGTGTTATTTGCCTAGGCTATTGTTTAGGAACCGTTGGTTTCCATTGTTTTTCCCGTCCAAAAATCTTTGAATTAATAGAACTTGATAGAACGATCACCAAACAACACAAACACAATCATACGAATCATGCGGTTTCGAATGTTTCTCTAATTCTCAATAACTCAACGTTTCTTATTGATTGGTTTGATTTGTCTAGGCTATGGTTTGGGAACCGTTGGTTTCCATTCTTATTCTCGTCCAAAAATCTTTGAATTAATAGAACTTGATAGAAAGATCACTAAACAACACTAACACAAGCATACGAATCATGCGATTTCGAATGTTTCTCAAATCCTCAATAACACAACCTTTCTTATTGATTGGTTTGATTTGCCTAGGCTATGGTTTGGGAACCGTTGGTTTCCATTCTTTTTCTTGTCCAAAAATCGTTGAATTAATAGAACTTGATAAAACGATCACCAAACAAAACAAACACAAGCATACGAATCATGCGGTTTCGAATGTTTCTCTAATTCTCAATAACTCAACGTTTCTTATTGATTGGTTTGATTTGTCTAGGCTATGGTTTGGGAACCGTTGGTTTCCATTCTTATTCCCGTCCAAAAATCGTTGAACTAATAGAACTTGATAGAAAGATTACCAAACAACACAAACACAAGCATACGAATCATGCGGTTTCGAATGTTTCTCAAATCCTCAATAACACAACCTTTCTTATTGATTGGTTTGATTTGCCTAGTCTATTGTTTAGGAACCGTTGGTTTCCATTGTTTTTCCCGTCCAAAAATCTTTGAATTAATAGAACTTGATAAAACGATCACCAAACAACATAAACACAAGCATACGAATCATGCGGTTTCGAATGTTTCTCTAATTCTCAATAACACAACGTTTCTTATTGATTGGTTTGATTTGTCTAGGCTATGGTTTTGGAACCGCTGGTTTCCATTCTTATTCTCGTCCAAAAATCTTTGAACTAATAGAACTTGATAGAAAGATCACTAAACAACACAAACACAAGCATACGAATCATGCGGTTTCGAATGTTTCTCTAATTCTCAATAACTCAACGTTTCTTATTGATTGGTTTGATTTGTCTAGGCTATGGTTTGGGAACCGTTGGTTTCCATTCTTATTCCCGTCCAAAAATCTTTGAATTAATAGAACTTGAAAGAAAGATCACCAAACAACACAAACACAAGCATACGAATCATGCGATTTCGAATGTTTCTCTAATTCTCAATAACACAACCTTTCTTATTGAATGGTTTGATTTGTCTAGGCTATGGTTTGGGAACCGTGGGTTTCCATTCTTTTTCTCGTCCAAAAATCTTTGAACTAATAGAACCTGATAGAAAGATCACCAAACCACACAAACACAAGCAAACGAATCATGCGATTTCGAATGTTTCTCAAATTCTCAATAACTCAACGTTTCTTATTTATTGGTTTGATTTGCCTAATCTATGGTTTGGGAATCATTGGCTTCCATTATTTTTCTCGTACAAAATCGTTGAACTAATAGAACTTGATAGAAAGATCACCAAACAACACAAACACAAGCATACGAATCATGCGGTTTCGAATGTTTCTCAAATCCTCAATAACACAACCTTTCTTATTGATTGGTGTTATTTGCCTAGGCTATTGTTTAGGAACCGTTGGTTTCCATTGTTTTTCCCGTCCAAAAATCTTTGAATTAATAGAACTTGATAGAACGATCACCAAACAACACAAACACAATCATACGAATCATGCGGTTTCGAATGTTTCTCTAATTCTCAATAACTCAACGTTTCTTATTGATTGGTTTGATTTGTCTAGGCTATGGTTTGGGAACCGTTGGTTTCCATTCTTATTCTCGTCCAAAAATCTTTGAATTAATAGAACTTGATAGAAAGATCACCAAACAACACAAACACAATCATACGAATCATGCGATTTCGAATGTTTCTCTAATTCTCAATAACACAACCTTTCTTATTGATTGGTTTGATTTGCCTAGGCTATGGTTTGGGAACCGTGGGTTTCCATTCTTTTTCCTGTCCAAAAATCGTTAAATTAATAGAACTTGATAGAACGATCACCAAACAACACAAACACAAGCATACGAATCATGCGGTTTCGAATGTTTCTCTAATTCTCAATAACACAACCTTTCTTATTGATTGGTTTGATTTGTCTAGGGTATGGTTTGGGAACCGTGGGTTTCCATTCTTTTTCTCCTCCAAAAATCGTTGAACTAATAGAACCTGATAGAAAGATCACCAAACAACACAAACACAAGCATACGAATCATGCGATTTCGAATGTTTCTCAAATTCTCAATAACTCAACGTTTCTTATTTATTGGTTTGATTTGCCTAATCTATGGTTTGGGAATCATTGGCTTCCATTATTTTTCTCGTACAAAATCGTTGAACTAATAGAACTTGATAGAAAGATCACCAAACAACACAAACACAAGCATACGAATCATGCGGTTTCGAATGTTTCTCAAATCCTCAATAACACAACCTTTCTTATTGATTGGTGTTATTTGCCTAGGCTATTGTTTAGGAACCGTTGGTTTCCATTGTTTTTCCCGTCCAAAAATAATTGAATTAATAGAACTTGATAGAACGATCACCAAACAACACAAACACAATCATACGAATCATGCGGTTTCGAATGTTTCTCTAATTCTCAATAACTCAACGTTTCTTATTGATTGGTTTGATTTGTCTAGGCTATGGTTTGGGAACCGTTGGTTTCCATTCTTATTCTCGTCCAAAAATCTTTGAACTAATAGAACTTGATAGAAAGATCACTAAACAACACTAACACAAGCATACGAATCATGCGATTTCGAATGTTTCTCAAATCCTCAATAACACAACCTTTCTTATTGATTGGTTTGATTTGCCTAGGCTATGGTTTGGGAACCGTTGGTTTCCATTCTTTTTCCCGTCCAAAAATCGTTGAATTAATAGAACTTGATAGAACGATCACCAAACAACACAAACACAAGCATACGAATCATGCGATTTCGAATGTTTCTCTAATTCTCAATAACACAACCTTTCTTATTGATTGGTTTGATTTGCCTAGGCTATGGTTTGGGAAACGTGGGTTTCCATTCTTTTTCCCGTCCAAAAATCGTTGAATTAATAGAACTTGATAGAACGATCACCAAACAACACAAACACAAGCATACGAATCATGCGGTTTCGAATGTTTCTCTAATTCTCAATAACACAACCTTTCTTATTGATTGGTTTGATTTGTCTAGGCTATGGTTAAGGAAGTGTTGGTTTCCATTCTTATTCTCGTCCAAAAATCTTTGAACTAATAGAACTTGATAGAACGATCACCAAACAACACAAACACAAGCATACGAATCATGCGGTTTCGAATGTTTCTCTAATTCTCAATAACACAACCTTTCTTATTGATTGGTTTGATTTGTCTAGGCTATGGTTTGGGAACCGTGGGTTTCCATTCTTTTTCTCGTCTAAAAATCGTTGAACTAATAGAACCTGATAGAAAGATCACCAAACAACACAAACACAAGCATACGAATCATGCGATTTCGAATGTTTCTCAAATCCTCAATAACACAACCTTTCTTATTGATTGGTTTGATTTGCCTAGGCTATGGTTTGGGAACCGTTGGTTTCCATTCTTTTTCTCGTCTAAAAATCGTTGAACTAATAGAACCTGATAGAAAGATCACCAAACAACACAAACACAAGCATACGAATCATGCGATTTCGAATGTTTCTCAAATCCTCAATAACACAACCTTTCTTATTGATTGGTTTGATTTGCCTAGGCTATGGTTTGGGAACCGTGGGTTTCCATTCTTTTTCCCGTCCAAAAATCGTTGAATTAATAGAACTTGATAGAACGATCACCAAACAACACAAACACAAGCATACGAATCATGCGGTTTCGAATGTTTCTCTAATTCTCAATAACACAACCTTTCTTATTGATTGGTTTGATTTGTCTAGGCTATGGTTTGGGAACCGTGGGTTTCCATTCTTTTTCTCGTCTAAAAATCGTTGAACTAATAGAACCTGATAGAAAGATCACCAAACAACACAAACACAAGCATACGAATCATGCGATTTCGAATGTTTCTCAAATTCTCAATAACTCAACGTTTCTTATTTATTGGTTTGATTTGCCTAATCTATGGTTTGGGAATCATTGGCTTCCATTATTTTTCTCGTACAAAATCGTTGAACTAATAGAACTTGATAGAAAGATCACCAAACAACACAAACACAAGCATACGAATCATGCGGTTTCGAATGTTTCTCAAATCCTCAATAACACAACCTTTCTTATTGATTGGTGTTATTTGCCTAGGCTATTGTTTAGGAACCGTTGGTTTCCATTGTTTTTCCCGTCCAAAAATCTTTGAATTAATAGAACTTGATAGAACGATCACCAAACAACACAAACACAATCATACGAATCATGCGGTTTCGAATGTTTCTCTAATTCTCAATAACTCAACGTTTCTTATTGATTGGTTTGATTTGTCTAGGCTATGGTTTGGGAACCGTTGGTTTCCATTCTTATTCTCGTCCAAAAATCTTTGAATTAATAGAACTTGATAGAAAGATCACTAAACAACACTAACACAAGCATACGAATCATGCGATTTCGAATGTTTCTCAAATCCTCAATAACACAACCTTTCTTATTGATTGGTTTGATTTGCCTAGGCTATGGTTTGGGAACCGTTGGTTTCCATTCTTTTTCTTGTCCAAAAATCGTTGAATTAATAGAACTTGATAAAACGATCACCAAACAAAACAAACACAAGCATACGAATCATGCGGTTTCGAATGTTTCTCTAATTCTCAATAACTCAACGTTTCTTATTGATTGGTTTGATTTGTCTAGGCTATGGTTTGGGAACCGTTGGTTTCCATTCTTATTCCCGTCCAAAAATCGTTGAACTAATAGAACTTGATAGAAAGATTACCAAACAACACAAACACAAGCATACGAATCATGCGGTTTCGAATGTTTCTCAAATCCTCAATAACACAACCTTTCTTATTGATTGGTTTGATTTGCCTAGTCTATTGTTTAGGAACCGTTGGTTTCCATTGTTTTTCCCGTCCAAAAATCTTTGAATTAATAGAACTTGATAAAACGATCACCAAACAACATAAACACAAGCATACGAATCATGCGGTTTCGAATGTTTCTCTAATTCTCAATAACACAACGTTTCTTATTGATTGGTTTGATTTGTCTAGGCTATGGTTTTGGAACCGCTGGTTTCCATTCTTATTCTCGTCCAAAAATCTTTGAACTAATAGAACTTGATAGAAAGATCACTAAACAACACAAACACAAGCATACGAATCATGCGGTTTCGAATGTTTCTCTAATTCTCAATAACTCAACGTTTCTTATTGATTGGTTTGATTTGTCTAGGCTATGGTTTGGGAACCGTTGGTTTCCATTCTTATTCCCGTCCAAAAATCTTTGAATTAATAGAACTTGATAGAAAGATCACCAAACAACACAAACACAAGCATACGAATCATGCGATTTCGAATGTTTCTCTAATTCTCAATAACACAACCTTTCTTATTGAATGGTTTGATTTGTCTAGGCTATGGTTTGGGAACCGTGGGTTTCCATTCTTTTTCTCGTCCAAAAATCTTTGAACTAATAGAACCTGATAGAAAGATCACCAAACCACACAAACACAAGCAAACGAATCATGCGATTTCGAATGTTTCTCAAATTCTCAATAACTCAACGTTTCTTATTTATTGGTTTGATTTGCCTAATCTATGGTTTGGGAATCATTGGCTTCCATTATTTTTCTCGTACAAAATCGTTGAACTAATAGAACTTGATAGAAAGATCACCAAACAACACAAACACAAGCATACGAATCATGCGGTTTCGAATGTTTCTCAAATCCTCAATAACACAACCTTTCTTATTGATTGGTTTGATTTGCCTAGGCTATTGTTTAGGAACCGTTGGTTTCCATTGTTTTTCCCGTCCAAAAATCTTTGAATTAATAGAACTTGATAGAACGATCACCAAACAACACAAACACAAGCATACGAATCATGCGGTTTCGAATGTTTCTCTAATTCTCAATAACTCAACGTTTCTTATTGATTGGTTTGATTTGTCTAGGCTATGGTTTGGGAACCGTTGGTTTCCATTCTTATTCTCGTCCAAAAATCTTTGAACTAATAGAACTTGATAGAAAGATCACTAAACAACACTAACACAAGCATACGAATCATGCGATTTCGAATGTTTCTCAAATCCTCAATAACACAACCTTTCTTATTGATTGGTTTGATTTGCCTAGGCTATGGTTTGGGAACCGTTGGTTTCCATTCTTTTTCTTGTCCAAAAATCGTTGAATTAATAGAACTTGATAGAACGATCACCAAACAACACAAACACAAGCATACGAATCATGCGATTTCGAATGTTTCTCTAATTCTCAATAACACAACCTTTCTTATTGATTGGTTTGATTTGCCTAGGCTATGGTTTGGGAACCGCTGGTTTCCATTCTTTTTCCCATCCAAAAATCGATGAATTAATAGAACTTGATAGAACGATCACCAAACAACACAAACATAAGTATACGAATCATGCGATTTCGAATGTCTCTCTAATTTTCAATAACACAACCTTTCTTATTGATTGGTTTGATTTGTCTAGGCTATGGTTTGGGAACCGTGGGTTTCCATTCTTTTTCCCGTCCAAAAATCTTTGAACTAATAGAACCTGATAGAAAGATCACCAAACAAAACAAACACAAGCATACGAATCATGCGATTTCGAATGTTTCTCAAATTCTCAATAACTCAACGTTTCTTATTTATTGGTTTGATTTGCCTAATCTATGGTTTGGGAATCATTGGCTTCCATTATTTTTCTCGTACAAAATCGTTGAACTAATAGAACTTGATAGAAAGATTACCAAACAACACAAACACAAGCATACGAATCATGCGGTTTCAAATGTTTCTCAAATCCTCAATAACACAACCTTTCTTATTGATTGGATTGATTTGCCTAGGCTATTGTTTAGGAACCGTTGGTTTCCATTGTTTTTCCCGTCCTAAAATCTTTGAATTAATAGAACTTGATAGAACGATCACCAAACAACACAAACACAAGCATACGAATCATGCGGTTTCGAATGTTTCTCTAATTCTCAATAACTCAACGTTTCTTATTGATTGGTTTGATTTGTCTAGGCTATGGTTTGGGAACTGTTGGTTTCCATTCTTATTCTCGTCCAAAAATCTTTGAACTAATAGAACTTGATGGAAAGATCACCAAACAACACAAACACAAGCATACGAATCATGCGATTTCGAATGTTTCTCAAATCCTCAATAACACAACCTTTCTTATTGATTGGTTTGATTTGCCTAGGCTATGGTTTGGGAACCGTTGGCTTCCATTCTTTTTCCCGTACAAAAATCTTTGAATTAATAGAACTTGATAGAAAGATCACCAAACAACACAAACACAAGCATACGAATCATGTGATTTCGAATGTTTCTCTAATTCTCAATAACACAATGTTTCTTATTGATTGGTTTGATTTGCCTAATCTATGGTTTTGGAATCGTTGGCTTCCATTCTTTTTCTCGTACAAAAATCTTTGAACTAATAGAACTTGATAGAAAGATCACTAAACAACACTAACACAAGCATACAAATCATGCGATTTCGAATGTTTCTCAAATCCTCAATAACACAACCTTTCTTATTGATTGGTTTGATTTGCCTAGGCTATGGTTTGGGAACCGTTGGTTTCCATTCTTTTTCCCGTCCAAAAATCGTTGAATTAATAGAACTTGATAAAACGATCACCAAACAACACAAACACAAGCATACGAATCATGCGATTTCGAATGTTTCTCTAATTCTCAATAACACAACCTTTCTTATTGATTGGTTTGATTTGCCTAGGCTATGGTTTGGGAACCGTGGGTTTCCATTCTTTTTCCCGTCCAAAAATCGTTGAATTAATAGAACTTGATAGAACGATCACCAAACAACACAAACACAAGCATACGAATCATGCGATTTCGAATGTTTCTCAAATCCTCAATAACACAACCTTTCTTATTGATTGGTTTGATTTGCCTAGGCTATTGTTTAGGAACCGTTGGTTTCCATTGTTTTTCCCGTCCAAAAATCGTTGAATTAATAGAACTTGATAGAACGATCACCAAACAAGACAAACACAAGCATACGAATCATGCGGTTTCGAATGTTTCTCTAATCCTCAATAACACAACCTTTCTTATTGATTGGTTTGATTTGTCTAGGCTATGGTTTGGGAACCGTCTGTTTCCATTCTTATTCTCGTCCAAAAATCTTTGAACTAATAGAACTTGATAGAAAGATCACCAAACAACACAAACACAAGCATACGAATCATGCGATTTCGAATGTTTCTCAAATCCTCAATAACACAACCTTTCTTATTCATTGGTTTGATTTGCCTAGGCTATGGTTTGGGAACCGTTGGCTTCCATTCTTTTTCCCGTACAAAAATCTTTGAAGTAATAGAACTTGATAGAAAGATCACCAAACAACACAAACACAAGCATACGAATCATGCGATTTCGAATGTTTCTCTAATTCTCAATAACACAACCTTTCTTATTGATTGGTTTGATTTCCCTAGGCTATGGTTTGGGAACCGTTGGTATCCATTCTTTTTCCCGTCCAAAAATCGTTGAACTAATAGAACTTGATAGAACGATCACCAAACAACACAAACACAAGCATACGAATCATGCGATTTCGAATGTTTCTCAAATTCTTAATAACACAACGTTTCTTATTGATTGGTTTGATTTGCCTAATCTATGGTTTGGGAATCGTTGGCTTCCATTCTTTTTCTCGTACAAAAATCTTTGAACTAATAGAACTTGATAGAAAGATCACCATTCAACACAAACACAAGCATACGAATCATGCGATTTCGAATGTTTCTCAAATCCTCAATAACACAACCTTTCTTATTGATTGGTTTGATTTGCCTAGGCTATGGTTTGGGAACCGTTGGTTTCCATTCTTTTTCTCGTCCAAAAATCATTGAACTCATAGAACTTGATAGAAAGATCACCAAACAAAACAAACACAAGCATACGAATCATGCGATTTCGAATGTTTATCAAATCCTCAATAACTCAACGTTTCTTATTTATTGGTTTGATTTGCCTAATGTATGGTTTTGGAATCGTTGGCTTCCATTCCATTTCTCGTACAAAAATCTTTGAACTAATAGAACTTGATAGAAAGATCACCAAACAACACAAACACAAGCATACAAATCATGCGATTTCGAATGTTTCTCAAATCCTCAATAACACAACCTTTCTTATTGATTGGTTTGATTTGCCTAGGCTATGGTTTGGGAACCGTTGGTTTCCATTCTTTTTCTCGTCCAAAAATCGTTGAATTAATAGAACTTGATAGAACGATCACCAAACAACACAAACACAAGCATACGAATCATGCGATTTCGAATGTTTCTCTAATTCTCAATAACACAACCTTTCTTATTGATTGGTTTGATTTGCCTAGGCTATGGTTTGGGAACCGTTGGTTTGCATTCTTTTTCCCGTCCAAAAATCGTTGAATTAATAGAACTTGATAGAACGATCACCAAACATCACAAACACAAGCATCCGAATCATGCGATTTCGAATGTTTCTCTATTTCTCAATAACACAACCTTTCTTATTGATTGATTTGATTTGTCTAGGCTATGGTTTGGGAACCGTGGGTTTCCATTCTTTCTCTCGTCCAAAAATCTTTGAACTAATAGAACTTGATAGAAAGATCACCAAACAAAACAAACACAAGCATACGAATCATGCGATTTCGAATGTTTCTCAAATTCTTAATAACACAACGTTTCTTATTGATTGGTTTGATTTGCCTAATCTATGGTTTGGGAATCGTTGGCTTCCATTCTTATTCTCGTCCAAAAATCTTTGAACTAATAGAACTTGATAGAAAGATCACTAAACAACACTAACACAAGCATACGAATCATGCGATTTCGAATGTTTCTCAAATCCTCAATAACACAACCTTTCTTATTGATTGGTTTGATTTGCCTAGGCTATGGTTTGGGAACCGTTGGTTTCCATTCTTTTTCCCGTCCAAAAATCGTTGAATTAATAGAACTTGATAGAACGATCACCAAACAACACAAACACAAGCATACGAATCATGCGATTTCGAATGTTTCTCTAATTCTCAATAACACAACCTTTCTTATTGATTGGTTTGATTTGCCTAGGCTATGGTTTGGGAACCGTGGGTTTCCATTCTTTTTCCCGTCCAAAAATCGTTGAATTAATAGAACTTGATAGAACGATCACCAAACAACACAAACACAAGCATACGAATCATGCGGTTTCGAATGTTTCTCTAATTCTCAATAACACAACCTTTCTTATTGATTGGTTTGATTTGTCTAGGCTATGGTTAAGGAAGTGTTGGTTTCCATTCTTATTCTCGTCCAAAAATCTTTGAACTAATAGAACTTGATAGAACGATCACCAAACAACACAAACACAAGCATACGAATCATGCGATTTCGAATGTTTCTCTAATTCTCAATAACACAACCTTTCTTATTGATTGGTTTGATTTGCCTAGGCTATGGTTTGGGAACCGTTGGTTTGCATTCTTTTTCCCGTCCAAAAATCGTTGAATTAATAGAACTTGATAGAACGATCACCAAACATCACAAACACAAGCATCCGAATCATGCGATTTCGAATGTTTCTCTATTTCTCAATAACACAACCTTTCTTATTGATTGATTTGATTTGTCTAGGCTATGGTTTGGGAACCGTGGGTTTCCATTCTTTCTCTCGTCCAAAAATCTTTGAACTAATAGAACTTGATAGAAAGATCACCAAACAAAACAAACACAAGCATACGAATCATGCGATTTCGAATGTTTCTCAAATTCTTAATAACACAACGTTTCTTATTGATTGGTTTGATTTGCCTAATCTATGGTTTGGGAATCGTTGGCTTCCATTCTTTTTCTCGTACAAAAATCTTTGAACTAATAGAACTTGATAGAAAGATCACCATACAACACAAACACAAGCATACGAATCATGCGATTTCGAATGTTTCTCAAATCCTCAATAACACAACCTTTCTTATTGATTGGTTTGATTTGCCTAGGCTATGGTTTGGGAACCGTTGGTTTCCATTCTTTTTCCCGTCCAAAAATCTTTGAACTAATAGAACTTGATAGAACGATCACCTAACAACACAAACACAAGCATACGAATCATGCGATTTCGAATGTTTCTCAAATCCTCAATAACACAACCTTTCTTATTTATTGGTTTGATTTGCCTAGGCTATGGTTTGGGAACCGTTGGCTTCCATTCTTTTTCCCGTACAAAAATCTTTGAAGTAATAGAACTTGATAGAAAGATCACCAAACAACACAAACACAAGCATACGAATCATGCGATTTCGAATGTTTCTCTAATTCTCAATAACACAACCTTTCTTATTGATTGGTTTGATTTGCCTAGGCTATGGTTTGGGAACCGTTGGTATCCATTCTTTTTCCCGTCCAAAAATCGTTGAACTAATAGAACTTGATAGAACGATCACCAAACAAAACAAACACAAGCATACGAATCATGCGATTTCGAATGTTTCTCAAATTCTTAATAACACAACGTTTCTTATTGATTGGTTTGATTTGCCTAATCTATGGTTTGGAAATCGTTGGCTTCCATTCTTTTTCTCGTACAAAAATCTTTGAACTAATAGAACTTGATAGAAAGATCACCATTCAACACAAACACAAGCATACGAATCATGCGATTTCGAATGTTTCTCAAATCCTCAATAACACAACCTTTCTTATTGATTGGTTTGATTTGCCTAGGCTATGGTTTGGGAACCGTTGGTTTCCATTCTTTTTCTCGTCCAAAAATCATTGAACTAATAGAACTTGATAGAAAGATCACCAAACAAAACAAACACAAGCATACGAATCATGCGATTTCGAATGTTTATCAAATCCTCAATAACTCAACCTTTCTTATTGATTGGTTTGATTTTCCTAGGCTATGGTTTGGGAACTGTTGGTTTCCATTCTTATTCTCGTTCAAAAATCTTTGAACTAATAGAACTTGATACAAACATCACCAAACAACACAAACACAAGCATACGAATCATGCGATTTCGAATGTTTGTCTAATTCTCAATAACACAACCTTTCTTATTGATTGGTTTGATTTGCCTAGGCTATGGTTTGGGAACCGTTGGTTTCCATTCTTTTTCTCGTCCAAAAATCTTTGAACTAATAGAACTTGATAGAAAGTTCACTAAACAACACTAACACAAGCATACGAATCATGCGATTTCGAATGTTTCTCAAATCCTCAATAACACAACCTTTCTTATTGATTGGTTTGATTTGCCTAGGCTATGGTTTGGGAACCGTTGGTTTCCATTCTTTTTCCCATCCAAAAATCGTTGAATTAATAGAACTTGATAGAACGATCACCAAACATCACAAACACAAGCATCCGAATCATGCGATTTCGAATGTTTCTCTAATTCTCAATAACACAACCTTTCTTATTGATTGGTTTGATTTTCCTAGGCTATGGTTTGGGAACTGTTGGTTTCCATTCTTATTCTCGTTCAAAAATCTTTGAACTAATAGAACTTGATACAAACATCACCAAACAACACAAACACAAGCATACGAATCATGCGATTTCGAATGTTTGTCTAATTCTCAATAACACAACCTTTCTTATTGATTGGTTTGATTTGCCTAGGCTATGGTTTGGGAACCGTTGGTTTCCATTCTTTTTCTCGTCCAAAAATCTTTGAACTAATAGAACTTGATAGAAAGTTCACTAAACAACACTAACACAAGCATACGAATCATGCGATTTCGAATGTTTCTCAAATCCTCAATAACACAACCTTTCTTATTGATTGGTTTGATTTGCCTAGGCTATGGTTTGGGAACCGTTGGTTTCCATTCTTTTTCCCATCCAAAAATCGTTGAATTAATAGAACTTGATAGAACGATCACCAAACAACACAAACACAAGCATACGAATCATGCGATTTCGAATGTTTCTCTAATTCTCAATAACACAACCTTTCTTATTGATTGGTTTGATTTGCCTAGGTTATGGTTTGGGAACCGTGGGTTTCCATTCTTTTTCCCGTCCAAAAATCGTTGAATTAATAGAACTTGATAGAACGATCACCAAACAACACAAACACAAGCATACGAATCATGCGATTTCGAATGTTTCTCTAATTCTCAATAACACAACCTTTCTTATTGATTGGTTTGATTTGCCTAGGCTATGGTTTGGGAACCGTGGGTTTCCATTCTTTTTCCCGTCCAAAAATCGTTGAATTAATAGAACTTGATAGAACGATCACCAAACAACACAAACACAAGCATACGAATCATGCGGTTTCGAATGTTTCTCTAATTCTCAATAACACAACCTTTCTTATTGATTGGTTTGATTTGTCTAGGCTATGGTTAAGGAAGTGTTGGTTTCCATTCTTATTCTCGTCCAAAAATCTTTGAACTAATAGAACTTGATAGAACGATCACCAAACAACACAAACACAAGCATACGAATCATGCGATTTCGAATGTTTCTCTAATTCTCAATAACACAACCTTTCTTATTGATTGGTTTGATTTGCCTAGGCTATGGTTTGGGAACCGTTGGTTTGCATTCTTTTTCCCGTCCAAAAATCGTTGAATTAATAGAACTTGATAGAACGATCACCAAACATCACAAACACAAGCATCCGAATCATGCGATTTCGAATGTTTCTCTATTTCTCAATAACACAACCTTTCTTATTGATTGATTTGATTTGTCTAGGCTATGGTTTGGGAACCGTGGGTTTCCATTCTTTCTCTCGTCCAAAAATCTTTGAACTAATAGAACTTGATAGAAAGATCACCAAACAAAACAAACACAAGCATACGAATCATGCGATTTCGAATGTTTCTCAAATTCTTAATAACACAACGTTTCTTATTGATTGGTTTGATTTGCCTAATCTATGGTTTGGGAATCGTTGGCTTCCATTCTTTTTCTCGTACAAAAATCTTTGAACTAATAGAACTTGATAGAAAGATCACCATACAACACAAACACAAGCATACGAATCATGCGATTTCGAATGTTTCTCAAATCCTCAATAACACAACCTTTCTTATTGATTGGTTTGATTTGCCTAGGCTATGGTTTGGGAACCGTTGGTTTCCATTCTTTTTCCCGTCCAAAAATCTTTGAACTAATAGAACTTGATAGAACGATCACCTAACAACACAAACACAAGCATACGAATCATGCGATTTCGAATGTTTCTCAAATCCTCAATAACACAACCTTTCTTATTTATTGGTTTGATTTGCCTAGGCTATGGTTTGGGAACCGTTGGCTTCCATTCTTTTTCCCGTACAAAAATCTTTGAAGTAATAGAACTTGATAGAAAGATCACCAAACAACACAAACACAAGCATACGAATCATGCGATTTCGAATGTTTCTCTAATTCTCAATAACACAACCTTTCTTATTGATTGGTTTGATTTGCCTAGGCTATGGTTTGGGAACCGTTGGTATCCATTCTTTTTCCCGTCCAAAAATCGTTGAACTAATAGAACTTGATAGAACGATCACCAAACAAAACAAACACAAGCATACGAATCATGCGATTTCGAATGTTTCTCAAATTCTTAATAACACAACGTTTCTTATTGATTGGTTTGATTTGCCTAATCTATGGTTTGGAAATCGTTGGCTTCCATTCTTTTTCTCGTACAAAAATCTTTGAACTAATAGAACTTGATAGAAAGATCACCATTCAACACAAACACAAGCATACGAATCATGCGATTTCGAATGTTTCTCAAATCCTCAATAACACAACCTTTCTTATTGATTGGTTTGATTTGCCTAGGCTATGGTTTGGGAACCGTTGGTTTCCATTCTTTTTCTCGTCCAAAAATCATTGAACTAATAGAACTTGATAGAAAGATCACCAAACAAAACAAACACAAGCATACGAATCATGCGATTTCGAATGTTTATCAAATCCTCAATAACTCAACCTTTCTTATTGATTGGTTTGATTTTCCTAGGCTATGGTTTGGGAACTGTTGGTTTCCATTCTTATTCTCGTTCAAAAATCTTTGAACTAATAGAACTTGATACAAACATCACCAAACAACACAAACACAAGCATACGAATCATGCGATTTCGAATGTTTGTCTAATTCTCAATAACACAACCTTTCTTATTGATTGGTTTGATTTGCCTAGGCTATGGTTTGGGAACCGTTGGTTTCCATTCTTTTTCTCGTCCAAAAATCTTTGAACTAATAGAACTTGATAGAAAGTTCACTAAACAACACTAACACAAGCATACGAATCATGCGATTTCGAATGTTTCTCAAATCCTCAATAACACAACCTTTCTTATTGATTGGTTTGATTTGCCTAGGCTATGGTTTGGGAACCGTTGGTTTCCATTCTTTTTCCCATCCAAAAATCGTTGAATTAATAGAACTTGATAGAACGATCACCAAACATCACAAACACAAGCATCCGAATCATGCGATTTCGAATGTTTCTCTAATTCTCAATAACACAACCTTTCTTATTGATTGGTTTGATTTTCCTAGGCTATGGTTTGGGAACTGTTGGTTTCCATTCTTATTCTCGTTCAAAAATCTTTGAACTAATAGAACTTGATACAAACATCACCAAACAACACAAACACAAGCATACGAATCATGCGATTTCGAATGTTTGTCTAATTCTCAATAACACAACCTTTCTTATTGATTGGTTTGATTTGCCTAGGCTATGGTTTGGGAACCGTTGGTTTCCATTCTTTTTCTCGTCCAAAAATCTTTGAACTAATAGAACTTGATAGAAAGTTCACTAAACAACACTAACACAAGCATACGAATCATGCGATTTCGAATGTTTCTCAAATCCTCAATAACACAACCTTTCTTATTGATTGGTTTGATTTGCCTAGGCTATGGTTTGGGAACCGTTGGTTTCCATTCTTTTTCCCATCCAAAAATCGTTGAATTAATAGAACTTGATAGAACGATCACCAAACAACACAAACACAAGCATACGAATCATGCGATTTCGAATGTTTCTCTAATTCTCAATAACACAACCTTTCTTATTGATTGGTTTGATTTGCCTAGGTTATGGTTTGGGAACCGTGGGTTTCCATTCTTTTTCCCGTCCAAAAATCGTTGAATTAATAGAACTTGATAGAACGATCACCAAACAAAACAAACACAAGCATACGAATCATGCGATTTCGAATGTTTATCAAATCCTCAATAACTCAACGTTTCTTATTTATTGGTTTGATTTGCCTAATGTATGGTTTTGGAATCGTTGGCTTCCATTCCATTTCTCGTACAAAAATCTTTGAACTAATAGAACTTGATAGAAAGATCACCAAACAACACAAACACAAGCATACGAATCATGCGATTTCGAATGTTTCTCAAATCCTCAATAACACAACCTTTCTTATTGATTGGTCTGATTTGCCTAGGCTATGGTTTGGGAACCGTTGGTTTCCATTCTTTTTCTCGTCCAAAAATCGTTGAATTAATAGAACTTGATAGAACGATCACCAAACAACACAAACACAAGCATACGAATCATGCGATTTCGAATGTTTCTCTAATTCTCAATAACACAACCTTTCTTATTGATTGGTTTGATTTGCCTAGGCTATGGTTTGGGAACCGTTGGTTTGCATTCTTTTTCCCGTCCAAAAATCGTTGAATTAATAGAACTTGATAGAACGATCACCAAACATCACAAACACAAGCATCCGAATCATGCGATTTCGAATGTTTCTCTATTTCTCAATAACACAACCTTTCTTATTGATTGATTTGATTTGTCTAGGCTATGGTTTGGGAACCGTGGGTTTCCATTCTTTCTCTCGTCCAAAAATCTTTGAACTAATAGAACTTGATAGAAAGATCACCAAACAAAACAAACACAAGCATACGAATCATGCGATTTCGAATGTTTCTCAAATCCTCAATAACACAACCTTTCTTATTGATTGGTTTGATTTGCCTAGGCTATGGTTTGGGAACCGTTGGTTTGCATTCTTTTTCCCGTCCAAAAATCGTTGAATTAATAGAACTTGATAGAACGATCACCAAACATCACAAACACAAGCATCCGAATCATGCGATTTCGAATGTTTCTCTATTTCTCAATAACACAACCTTTCTTATTGATTGATTTGATTTGTCTAGGCTATGGTTTGGGAACCGTGGGTTTCCATTCTTTCTCTCGTCCAAAAATCTTTGAACTAATAGAACTTGATAGAAAGATCACCAAACAAAACAAACACAAGCATACGAATCATGCGATTTCGAATGTTTCTCAAATTCTTAATAACACAACGTTTCTTATTGATTGGTTTGATTTGCCTAATCTATGGTTTGGGAATCGTTGGCTTCCATTCTTTTTCTCGTACAAAAATCTTTGAACTAATAGAACTTGATAGAAAGATCACCATACAACACAAACACAAGCATACGAATCATGCGATTTCGAATGTTTCTCAAATCCTCAATAACACAACCTTTCTTATTGATTGGTTTGATTTGCCTAGGCTATGGTTTGGGAACCGTTGGTTTCCATTCTTTTTCCCGTCCAAAAATCTTTGAACTAATAGAACTTGATAGAACGATCACCTAACAACACAAACACAAGCATACGAATCATGCGATTTCGAATGTTTCTCAAATCCTTAATAACACAACCTTTCTTATTGATTGGTTTGATTTGCCTAGGCTATGGTTTGGGAACCGTTGGTTTGCATTCTTTTTCCCGTCCAAAAATCGTTGAATTAATAGAACTTGATAGAACGATCACCAAACATCACAAACACAAGCATCCGAATCATGCGATTTCGAATGTTTCTCTAATTCTCAATAACACAACCTTTCTTATTGATTGATTTGATTTGTCTAGGCTATGGTTTGGGAACCGTGGGTTTCCATTCTTTCTCTCGTCCAAAAATCTTTGAACTAATAGAACTTGATAGAAAGATCACCAAACAAAACAAACACAAGCATACGAATCATGCGATTTCGAATGTTTCTCAAATTCTTAATAACACAACGTTTCTTATTGATTGGTTTGATTTGCCTAATCTATGGTTTGGGAATCGTTGGTTTCCATTCTTTTTCCCGTCCAAAAATCTTTGAACTAATAGAACTTGATAGAACGATCACCTAACAACACAAACACAAGCATACGAATCATGCGATTTCGAATGTTTCTCTAATTCTCAATAACACAACCTTTCTTATTGATTGGTTTGATTTTCCTAGGCTATGGTTTGGGAACTGTTGGTTTCCATTCTTATTCTCGTTCAAAAATCTTTGAACTAATAGAACTTGATACAAACATCACCAAACAACACAAACACAAGCATACGAATCATGCGATTTCGAATGTTTGTCTAATTCTCAATAACACAACCTTTCTTATTGATTGGTTTGATTTGCCTAGGCTATGGTTTGGGAACCGTTGGTTTCCATTCTTTTTCTCGTCCAAAAATCTTTGAACTAATAGAACTTGATAGAAAGTTCACTAAACAACACTAACACAAGCATACGAATCATGCGATTTCGAATGTTTCTCAAATCCTCAATAACACAACCTTTCTTATTGATTGGTTTGATTTGCCTAGGCTATGGTTTGGGAACCGTTGGTTTCCATTCTTTTTCCCATCCAAAAATCGTTGAATTAATAGAACTTGATAGAACGATCACCAAACAACACAAACACAAGCATACGAATCATGCGATTTCGAATGTTTCTCTAATTCTCAATAACACAACCTTTCTTATTGATTGGTTTGATTTGCCTAGGCTATGGTTTGGGAACCGTGGGTTTCCATTCTTTTTCCCGTCCAAAAATCGTTGAATTAATAGAACTTGATAGAACGATCACCAAACAAAACAAACACAAGCATACGAATCATGCGATTTCGAATGTTTATCAAATCCTCAATAACTCAACGTTTCTTATTTATTGGTTTGATTTGCCTAATGTATGGTTTTGGAATCGTTGGCTTCCATTCCATTTCTCGTACAAAAATCTTTGAACTAATAGAACTTGATAGAAAGATCACCAAACAACACAAACACAAGCATACGAATCATGCGATTTCGAATGTTTCTCAAATCCTCAATAACACAACCTTTCTTATTGATTGGTTTGATTTGCCTAGGCTATGGTTTGGGAACCGTTGGTTTCCATTCTTTTTCCCGTCCAAAAATCGTTGAATTAATAGAACTTGATAGAACGATCACCAAACAACACAAACACAAGCATACGAATCATGCGATTTCGAATGTTTCTCTAATTCTCAATAACACAACCTTTCTTATTGATTGGTTTGATTTGCCTAGGCTATGGTTTGGGAACCGTTGGTTTCCATTCTTTTTCCCGTCCAAAAATCGTTGAATTAATAGAACTTGATAGAACGATCACCAAACAACACAAACACAAGCATACGAATCATGCGATTTCGAATGTTTCTCTAATTCTCAATAACACAACCTTTCTTATTGATTGGTTTGATTTGCCTAGGCTATGGTTTGGGAACCGTGGGTTTCCATTCTTTTTCCCGTCCAAAAATCGTTGAATTAATAGAACTTGATAGAACGAACACCAAACAACACAAACACAAGCATACGAATCATGCGATTTCGAATGTTTCTCAAATCCTCAATAACACAACCTTTCTTATTGATTGGTTTGATTTGTCTAGGCTATTGTTTAGGAACCGTCTGTTTCCATTGTTTTTCCCATCCAAAAATCGTTGAACTAATAGAACTTGATAGAACGATCACCAAACAACACAAACACAAGCATACGAATCATGCGGTTTCGAATGTTTCTCTAATTCTCAATAACACAACCTTTCTTATTGATTGGTTTGATTTGTCTAGGCTATGGTTTGGGAATCGTTGGCTTCCATTCTTATTCTCGTCCAAAAATCTTTGAACTAATAGAACTTGATAGAAAGATCACCAAACAACACAAACACAAGCATACGAATCATGCGATTTCGAATGTTTCTCAAATCCTCAATAACACAACCTTTCTTATTGATTGGTTTGATTTGCCTAGGCTATGGTTTGGGAACCGTTGGTTTCCATTCTTTTTCCCGTACAAAAATCTTTGAATTAATAGAACTTGATAGAAAGATCACCAAACAACACAAACACAAGCATACGAATAATGCGATTTCGAATGTTTCTCTAATTCTCAATAACACAACCTTTCTTATTGATTGGTTTGATTTGCCTAGGCTATGGTTTGGGAACCGTTGGTTTCCATTCTTTTTCCCGTCCAAAAATCGTTGAATTAATAGAACTTGATAGAACGATCACCAAACAACACAAACACAAGCATACGAATCATGCGATTTCGAATGTTTCTCAAATTCTCAATAACTGAACGTTTCTTATTAATTGGTTTGATTTGCCTAATCTATGGTTTTGGAATCGTTGGCTTCCATTCTTTTTCTCGTACAAAAATCTTTGAACTAATAGAACTTGATAGAAAGATCACCAAACAACACTAACACAAGCATACGAATCATGCGATTTCGAATGTTTCTCAAATCCTCAATAACACAACCTTTCTTATTGATTGGTTTGATTTGCCTAGGCTATGGTTTGGGAACCGTTGGTTTCCATTCTTTTTCCCGTCCAAAAATCGTTGAATTAATAGGACTTGATAGAACGATCACCAAACAACACAAACACAAGCATCCGAATCATGCGATTTCGAATGTTTCTCTAATTCTCAATAACACAACCTTTCTTATTGATTGGTTTGATTTGCCTAGGCTATGGTTTGGGAACCGTGGGTTTCCATTCTTTTTCCCGTCCAAAAATCGTTGAATTAATAGAACTTGATAGAAAGATCACCAAACAAAACAAACACAAGCATACGAATCATGCGATTTCGAATGTTTCTCAAATTCTTAATAACACAACATTTCTTATTGATTGGTTTGATTTGCCTAATCTATGGTTTGGGAATCGTTGGCTTCCATTCTTTTTCTCGTACAAAAATCTTTGAACTAATAGAACTTGATAGAAAGATCACCATACAACACAAACACAAGCATACGAATCATGCGATTTCGAATGTTTCTCAAATCCTCAATAACACAACCTTTCTTATTGATTGGTTTGATTTGCCTAGGCTATGGTTTGGGAACCGTTGGTTTCCATTCTTTTTCCCGTCCAAAAATCTTTGAACTAATAGAACTTGATAGAACGATCACCTAACAACACAAACACAAGCATACGAATCATGCGATTTCGAATGTTTCTCTAATTCTCAATAACACAACCTTTCTTATTGATTGGTTTGATTTGCCTAGGCTATGGTTTGGGAACCGTTGGTTTCCATTCTTTTTCTCGTCCAAAAATCTTTGAATTAATAGAACTTGATAGAACGATCACCAAACAACACAAACACAAGCATACGAATCATGCTATTTCGAATGTTTCTCAAATCCTCAATAACACAACCTTTCTTATTGATTGGTTTGATTTGCCTAGGCTATGGTTTGGGAACCGTTGGTTTCCATTCTTATTCTCGTCCAAAAATCTTTGAACTAATAGAACATGATAGAAAGATCACCAAACAACACAAACACAAGCATACGAATCATGCGATTTCGAAAGTTTCTCAAATCCTCAATAACACAACCTTTCTTATTGATTGGTTTGATTTGCCTAGGCTATGGTTTGGGAACCGTTGGTTTCCATTCTTTTTCTCATTCAAAAATCGTTGAATTAATAGAACTTGATAGAACGATCACCAAAAAACACAAACACAAGCATACGAATCATGCGATTTCGAATGTTTCTCGAATTCTCAATAACACAACCTTCCTTATTGATTGGTTTGATTTGCCTAGGCTATGGTTTGGGAACCGTTGGTTTCCATTCTTATTCTCGTCCAAAAATCGTTGAACTAATAGAACTTGATAGAAAGATCACCAAACAACACAAACACAAGCATACGAATCATGCGATTTCGAATGTTTCTCAAATCCTCAATAACACAACCTTTCTTATTGATTGGTTTGATTTGTCTAGGCTATGGTTTGGGAACTGTGGGTTTCCATTCTTTTTCTCGTCCAAAAATCTTTGAACTAATAGAACTTGATAGAAAGATAACCAAACAAAACAAACACAAGCATACGAATCATGCGATTTCGAATGTTTCTCAAATTCTCAATAACTCAACGTTTCTTATTGATTGGTTTGATTTGCCAAGGCTATGGTTTGGGAACCGTTGGTTTCCATTCTTTTTCCCGTCCAAAAATCTTTGAACTAATAGAACTTGATAGAACGATCACCTAACAACACAAACACAAGCATACGAATCATGCGATTTCGAATGTTTGTCTAATTCTCAATAACACAACCTTTCTTATTCATTGGTTTGATTTGCCTAGGCTATGGTTTGGGAACCGTTGGTTTCCATTCTTTTTCTCGTCCAAAAATCTTTGAATTAATAGAACTTGATAGAACGATCACCAAACAACACAAACACAAGCATACGAATCATGCGATTTCGAATGTTTCTCAAATCCTCAATAACACAACCTTTCTTATTGATTGGTTTGATTTGCCAAGGCTATGGTTTGGGAACCGTTGGTTTCCATTCTTTTTCCCGTCTAAAAATCTTTGAACTAATAGAACTTGATAGAACGATCACCTAACAACACAAACACAAGCATACGAATCATGCGATTTCGAATGTTTGTCTAATTCTCAATAACACAACCTTTCTTATTGATTGGTTTGATTTGCCTAGGCTATGGTTTGGGAACCGTTGGTTTCCATTCTTTTTTTCGTCCAAAAATCTTTGAACTAATAGAACTTGATAGAAAGATCACCAAACAAAACAAACACAAGCATACGAATCATGCGATTTCGAATGTTTCTCAAATTCTCAATAACTCAACGTTTCTTATTCATTGGTTTGATTTGCCAAGGCTATGGTTTGGGAACCGTTGGTTTCCATTCTTTTTCCCGTCCAAAAATCTTTGAACTAATAGAACTTGATAGAACGATCACCTAACAACACAAACACAAGCATACGAATCATGCGATTTCGAATGTTTGTCTAATTCTCAATAACACAACCTTTCTTATTGATTGGTTTGATTTGCCTAGGCTATGGTTTGGGAACCGTTGGTTTCCATTCTTTTTCTCGTCCAAAAATCTTTGAATTAATAGAACTTGATAGAACGATCACCAAACAACACAAACACAAGCATACGAATCATGCGATTTCGAATGTTTCTCAAATCCTCAATAACACAACCTTTCTTATTGATTGGTTTGATTTGCCAAGGCTATGGTTTGGGAACCGTTGGTTTCCATTCTTTTTCCCGTCCAAAAATCTTTGAACTAATAGAACTTGATAGAACGATCACCTAACAACACAAACACAAGCACACGAATCATGCGATTTCGAATGTTTGTCTAATTCTCAATAACACAACCTTTCTTATTGATTGGTTTGATTTGCCTAGGCTATTGTTTGGGAACCGTTGGTTTCCATTCTTTTTCTCGTCCAAAAATCTTTGAACTAATAGAACTTGATAGAAAGATCACCAAACAAAACAAACACAAGCATACGAATCATGCGATTTCGAATGTTTCTCAAATTCTCAATAACTCAACGTTTCTTATTGATTGGTTTGATTTCCCAAGGCTATGGTTTGGGAACCGTTGGTTTCCATTCTTTTTCCCGTCCAAAAATCTTTGAACTAATAGAACTTGATAGAACGATCACCTAACAACACAAACACAAGCATACGAATCATGCGATTTCGAATGTTTCTCTAATTCTCAATAACACAACCTTTCTTATTGATTGGTTTGATTTGCCTAGGCTATGATTTGGGAACCGTTGGTTTCCATTGTTTTTCCCATCCAAAAATCGTTGAACTAATAGAACTTGATAGAAACATCACCAAACAACACAAACACAAGCATACGAATCATGCGATTTCGAATGTTTGTCTAATTCTCAATAACACAACCTTTCTTATTGATTGGTTTGATTTGCCTAGGCTATGGTTTGGGAACCGTTGGTTTCCATTCTTTTTCTCGTCCAAAAATCTTTGAATTAATAGAACTTGATAGAACGATCACCAAACAACACAAACACAAGCATACGAATCATGCGATTTCGAATGTTTCTCAAATCCTCAATAACACAACCTTTCTTATTGATTGGTTTGATTTGCCAAGGCTATGGTTTGGGAACCGTTGGTTTCCATTCTTTTTCCCGTCCAAAAATCTTTGAACTAATAGAACTTGATAGAACGATCACCTAACAACACAAACACAAGCACACGAATCATGCGATTTCGAATGTTTGTCTAATTCTCAATAACACAACCTTTCTTATTGATTGGTTTGATTTGCCTAGGCTATTGTTTGGGAACCGTTGGTTTCCATTCTTTTTCTCGTCCAAAAATCTTTGAACTAATAGAACTTGATAGAAAGATCACCAAACAAAACAAACACAAGCATACGAATCATGCGATTTCGAATGTTTCTCAAATTCTCAATAACTCAACGTTTCTTATTGATTGGTTTGATTTCCCAAGGCTATGGTTTGGGAACCGTTGGTTTCCATTCTTTTTCCCGTCCAAAAATCTTTGAACTAATAGAACTTGATAGAACGATCACCTAACAACACAAACACAAGCATACGAATCATGCGATTTCGAATGTTTCTCTAATTCTCAATAACACAACCTTTCTTATTGATTGGTTTGATTTGCCTAGGCTATGATTTGGGAACCGTTGGTTTCCATTGTTTTTCCCATCCAAAAATCGTTGAACTAATAGAACTTGATAGAAACATCACCAAACAACACAAACACAAGCATACGAATCATGCGATTTCGAATGTTTGTCTAATTCTCAATAACACAACCTTTCTTATTGATTGGTTTGATTTGCCTAGGCTATGGTTTGGGAACCGTTGGTTTCCATTCTTTTTCTCGTCCAAAAATCTTTGAATTAATAGAACTTGATAGAACGATCACCAAACAACACAAACACAAGCATACGAATCATGCGATTTCGAATGTTTCTCAAATCCTCAATAACTCAACGTTTCTTATTGATTGGTTTGATTTGCCAAGGCTATGGTTTGGGAACCGTTGGTTTCCATTCTTTTTCCCGTCCAAAAATCTTTGAACTAATAGAACTTGATAGAAACATCACCAAACAACACAAACACAAGCATACGAATCATGCGATTTCGAATGTTTGTCTAATTCTCAATAACACAACCTTTCTTATTGATTGGTTTGATTTTCCTAGGCTATGGTTTGGGAACTGTTGGTTTCCATTCTTATTCTCGTTCAAAAATCTTTGAACTAATAGAACTTGATAGAACGATCACCAAACAACACAAACACAAGCATACGAATCATGCGATTTCGAATGTTTCTCAAATCCTCAATAACACAACCTTTCTTATTGATTGGTTTGATTTGCCAAGGCTATGGTTTGGGAACCGTTGGTTTCCATTCTTTTTCCCATCCAAAAATCGTTGAACTAATAGAACTTGATAGAAACATCACCAAACAACACAAACACAAGCATACGAATCATGCGATTTCGAATGTTTGTCTAATTCTCAATAACACAACCTTTCTTATTGATTGGTTTGATTTGCCTAGGCTATGGTTTGGGAACCGTTGGTTTCCATTCTTTTTCTCGTCCAAAAATCTTTGAATTAATAGAACTTGATAGAACGATCACCAAACAACACAAACACAAGCATACGAATCATGCGATTTCGAATGTTTCTCAAATCCTCAATAACTCAACGTTTCTTATTGATTGGTTTGATTTGCCAAGGCTATGGTTTGGGAACCGTTGGTTTCCATTCTTTTTCCCGTCCAAAAATCTTTGAACTAATAGAACTTGATAGAAACATCACCAAACAACACAAACACAAGCATACGAATCATGCGATTTCGAATGTTTGTCTAATTCTCAATAACACAACCTTTCTTATTGATTGGTTTGATTTTCCTAGGCTATGGTTTGGGAACTGTTGGTTTCCATTCTTATTCTCGTTCAAAAATCTTTGAACTAATAGAACTTGATAGAACGATCACCAAACAACACAAACACAAGCATACGAATCATGCGATTTCGAATGTTTCTCAAATCCTCAATAACACAACCTTTCTTATTGATTGGTTTGATTTGCCTAGGCTATGATTTGGGAACCGTTGGTGTCCATTGTTTTTCCCGTCCAAAAATCTTTGAACTAATAGAACTTGATAGAACGATCACCTAACAACACAAACACAAGCACACGAATCATGCGATTTCGAATGTTTGTCTAATTCTCAATAACACAACCTTTCTTATTGATTGGTTTGATTTGCCTAGGCTATTGTTTGGGAACCGTTGGTTTCCATTCTTTTTCTCGTCCAAAAATCTTTGAACTAATAGAACTTGATAGAACGATCACCAAACAACACAAACACAAGCATACGAATCATGCGATTTCGAATGTTTCTCAAATCCTCAATAACACAACCTTTCTTATTGATTGGTTTGATTTGCCAAGGCTATGGTTTGGGAACCGTTGGTTTCCATTCTTTTTCCCGTCTAAAAATCTTTGAACTAATAGAACTTGATAGAACGATCACCTAACAACACAAACACAAGCATACGAATCATGCGATTTCGAATGTTTGTCTAATTCTCAATAACACAACCTTTCTTATTGATTGGTTTGATTTGCCAAGGCTATGGTTTGGGAACCGTTGGTTTCCATTCTTTTTCCCGTCCAAAAATCTTTGAACTAATAGAACTTGATAGAACGATCACCTAACAACACAAACACAAGCATACGAATCATGCGATTTCGAATGTTTGTCTAATTCTCAATAACACAACCTTTCTTATTGATTGGTTTGATTTGCCTACGCTATGGTTTGGGAACCGTTGGTTTCCATTCTTTTTCTCGTCCAAAAATCTTTGAATTAATAGAACTTGATAGAACGATCACCAAACAACACAAACACAAGCATACGAATCATGCGATTTCGAATGTTTCTCAAATCCTCAATAACACAACCTTTCTTATTGATTGGTTTGATTTGCCAAGGCTATAATTTGGGAACCGTTGGTTTCCATTCTTTTTCCCGTCCAAAAATCTTTGAACTAATTGAACTTGATAGAACGATCACCTAACAACACAAACACAAGCACACGAATCATGCGATTTCGAATGTTTGTCTAATTCTCAATAACACAACCTTTCTTATTGATTGGTTTGATTTGCCAAGGCTATGGTTTGGGAACCGTTGGTTTCCATTCATTTTCCCGTCCAAAAATCTTTGAACTAATAGAACTTGATAGAACGATCACCAAACAACACAAACACAAGCATACGAATCATGCGATTTCGAATGTTTCTCAAATCCTCAATAACACAACCTTTCTTATTGATTGGTTTGATTTGCCAAGGCTATGGTTTGGGAACCGTTGGTTTCCATTCTTTTTCCCATCCAAAAATCGTTGAACTAATAGAACTTGATAGAAACATCACCAAACAACACAAACACAAGCATACGAATCATGCGATTTCGAATGTTTGTCTAATTCTCAATAACACAACCTTTCTTATTGATTGGTTTGATTTGCCTAGGCTATGGTTTGGGAACCGTTGGTTTCCATTCTTTTTCTCGTCCAAAAATCTTTGAATTAATAGAACTTGATAGAACGATCACCAAACAACACAAACACAAGCATACGAATCATGCGATTTCGAATGTTTCTCAAATCCTCAATAACTCAACGTTTCTTATTGATTGGTTTGATTTGCCAAGGCTATGGTTTGGGAACCGTTGGTTTCCATTCTTTTTCCCGTCCAAAAATCTTTGAACTAATAGAACTTGATAGAAACATCACCAAACAACACAAACACAAGCATACGAATCATGCGATTTCGAATGTTTGTCTAATTCTCAATAACACAACCTTTCTTATTGATTGGTTTGATTTTCCTAGGCTATGGTTTGGGAACTGTTGGTTTCCATTCTTATTCTCGTTCAAAAATCTTTGAACTAATAGAACTTGATAGAACGATCACCAAACAACACAAACACAAGCATACGAATCATGCGATTTCGAATGTTTCTCAAATCCTCAATAACACAACCTTTCTTATTGATTGGTTTGATTTGCCTAGGCTATGATTTGGGAACCGTTGGTGTCCATTGTTTTTCCCGTCCAAAAATCTTTGAACTAATAGAACTTGATAGAACGATCACCTAACAACACAAACACAAGCACACGAATCATGCGATTTCGAATGTTTGTCTAATTCTCAATAACACAACCTTTCTTATTGATTGGTTTGATTTGCCTAGGCTATTGTTTGGGAACCGTTGGTTTCCATTCTTTTTCTCGTCCAAAAATCTTTGAACTAATAGAACTTGATAGAACGATCACCAAACAACACAAACACAAGCATACGAATCATGCGATTTCGAATGTTTCTCAAATCCTCAATAACACAACCTTTCTTATTGATTGGTTTGATTTGCCAAGGCTATGGTTTGGGAACCGTTGGTTTCCATTCTTTTTCCCGTCTAAAAATCTTTGAACTAATAGAACTTGATAGAACGATCACCTAACAACACAAACACAAGCATACGAATCATGCGATTTCGAATGTTTGTCTAATTCTCAATAACACAACCTTTCTTATTGATTGGTTTGATTTGCCTAGGCTATGGTTTGGGAACCGTTGGTTTCCATTCTTTTTTTCGTCCAAAAATCTTTGAACTAATAGAACTTGATAGAAAGATCACCAAACAAAACAAACACAAGCATACGAATCATGCGATTTCGAATGTTTCTCAAATTCTCAATAACTCAACGTTTCTTATTCATTGGTTTGATTTGCCAAGGCTATGGTTTGGGAACCGTTGGTTTCCATTCTTTTTCCCGTCCAAAAATCTTTGAACTAATAGAACTTGATAGAACGATCACCTAACAACACAAACACAAGCATACGAATCATGCGATTTCGAATGTTTGTCTAATTCTCAATAACACAACCTTTCTTATTGATTGGTTTGATTTGCCTAGGCTATGGTTTGGGAACCGTTGGTTTCCATTCTTTTTCTCGTCCAAAAATCTTTGAATTAATAGAACTTGATAGAACGATCACCAAACAACACAAACACAAGCATACGAATCATGCGATTTCGAATGTTTCTCAAATCCTCAATAACACAACCTTTCTTATTGATTGGTTTGATTTGCCAAGGCTATGGTTTGGGAACCGTTGGTTTCCATTCTTTTTCCCGTCCAAAAATCTTTGAACTAATAGAACTTGATAGAACGATCACCTAACAACACAAACACAAGCACACGAATCATGCGATTTCGAATGTTTGTCTAATTCTCAATAACACAACCTTTCTTATTGATTGGTTTGATTTGCCTAGGCTATTGTTTGGGAACCGTTGGTTTCCATTCTTTTTCTCGTCCAAAAATCTTTGAACTAATAGAACTTGATAGAAAGATCACCAAACAAAACAAACACAAGCATACGAATCATGCGATTTCGAATGTTTCTCAAATTCTCAATAACTCAACGTTTCTTATTGATTGGTTTGATTTGCCAAGGCTATAGTTTGGGAACCGTTGGTTTCCATTCTTTTTCCCGTCCAAAAATCTTTGAACTAATAGAACTTGATAGAACGATCACCTAACAACACAAACACAAGCATACGAATCATGCGATTTCGAATGTTTCTCTAATTCTCAATAACACAACCTTTCTTATTGATTGGTTTGATTTGCCTAGGCTATGATTTGGGAACCGTTGGTTTCCATTGTTTTTCCCATCCAAAAATCGTTGAACTAATAGAACTTGATAGAAACATCACCAAACAACACAAACACAAGCATACGAATCATGCGATTTCGAATGTTTGTCTAATTCTCAATAACACAACCTTTCTTATTGATTGGTTTGATTTGCCTAGGCTATGGTTTGGGAACCGTTGGTTTCCATTCTTTTTCTCGTCCAAAAATCTTTGAATTAATAGAACTTGATAGAACGATCACCAAACAACACAAACACAAGCATACGAATCATGCGATTTCGAATGTTTCTCAAATCCTCAATAACTCAACGTTTCTTATTGATTGGTTTGATTTGCCAAGGCTATGGTTTGGGAACCGTTGGTTTCCATTCTTTTTCCCGTCCAAAAATCTTTGAACTAATAGAACTTGATAGAAACATCACCAAACAACACAAACACAAGCATACGAATCATGCGATTTCGAATGTTTGTCTAATTCTCAATAACACAACCTTTCTTATTGATTGGTTTGATTTTCCTAGGCTATGGTTTGGGAACTGTTGGTTTCCATTCTTATTCTCGTTCAAAAATCTTTGAACTAATAGAACTTGATAGAACGATCACCAAACAACACAAACACAAGCATACGAATCATGCGATTTCGAATGTTTCTCAAATCCTCAATAACACAACCTTTCTTATTGATTGGTTTGATTTGCCTAGGCTATGATTTGGGAACCGTTGGTGTCCATTGTTTTTCCCATCCAAAAATCGTTGAACTAATAGAACTTGATAGAAACATCACCAAACAACACAAACACAAGCATACGAATCATGCGATTTCGAATGTTTGTCTAATTCTCAATAACACAACCTTTCTTATTGATTGGTTTGATTTGCCTAGGCTATGGTTTGGGAACCGTTGGTTTCCATTCTTTTTCGCGTCCAAAAATCTTTGAATTAATAGAACTTGATAGAACGATCACCAAACAACACAAACACAAGCATACGAATCATGCGATTTCGAATGTTTCTCAAATCATCAATAACACAACCATTCTTATTGATTGGTTTGATTTGCCTAGGCTATGGTTTGGGAACCGTTGGTTTCCATTCTTTTTCCCATCCAAAAATCGTTGAATTAATGGAACTTGATAGAACGATCACCAAACAACACAAACACAAGCATACGAATCATGCGATTTCGAATGTTTCTCAAATCCTCAATAACACAACCTTTCTTATTGATTGGTTTGATTTGCCTAGGCTATGGTTTGGGAACCGTTGGTTTCCATTCTTTTTCCCGTCCAAAAATCGTTGAATTAATAGAACTTGATAGAACGATCACAAAACATCACAAACACAAGCATACGAATCATGCGATTTCGAATGTCTCTCAAATCCTCAATAACACAACCTTTCTTATTGATTGGTTTGATTTGTCTAGGCTATGGTTTGGGAACCGTGGGTTTCCATTCTTTTTCTCGTCCAAAAATCTTTGAACTAATAGAACTTGATAGAAAGATCACCAAACAAAACAAACACAAGCATACGAATCATGCGATTTCGAATGTTTCTCAAATCCTCAATAACTCAACGTTTCTTATTGATTGGTTTGATTTGCCTAGGCTATGGTTTTGGAATCGTTGGCTTCCATTCTTTTTCCCGTCCAAAAATCGTTGAATTAATAGAACTTGATAGAACGATCACCAAACAACACAAACACAAGCATACGAATCATGCGATTTCGAATGTTTCTCTAATTCTCAATAACACAACCTTTTTATTGATTGGTTTGATTTGTCTAGGCTATGGTTTGGGAACCGTGGGTTTCCATTCTTTTTCATGTCCAAAAATCTTTGAACTAATACAACTTGATAGAAAGATCACCAAACAAAACAAACACAAGCATACGAATCATGCGATTTCGAATGTTTCTCAAATTCTCAATAACTCAACGTTTCTTATTGATTGGTTTGATTTGCCTAATCTATGGTTTTGGAATCGTTGGCTTCCATTCATTTTCTCGTACAAAAATCTTTGAACTAATAGAACTTGATAGAAAGATCACCAAACAACACAAACACAAGCATACGAATTATGCGATTTCGAATGTTTCTCAAATCCTCAATAACACAACCTTTCTTATTGATTGGTTTGATTTGCCTAGGCTATTGTTTAGGAATCGTTGGCTTCCATTCTTTTTCCCGTCCAAAAATCGTTGAATTAATAGAACTTGATAGAACGATCACCAAACAACACAAACACAAGCATACGAATCATGCGATTTCGAATGTTTCTCTAATTCTCAATAACACAACCTTTCTTATTGATTGGTTTAATTTGCCTAGGCTATGGTTTGGGAACCATTGGTTTCCATTCTTATTCTCGTCCAAAAATCTTTGAACTAATAGAACTTGATAGAACGATCACCAAACAACACAAACACAAGCATACGAATCATGCGATTTCGAATGTTTCTCAAATTCTCAATAACACAACCTTTCTTATTGATTGGTTTGATTTGTCTAGGCTATGGTTTGGGAACCGTGGGTTTCCATTCTTTTTCTCGTCCAAAAATCTTTGAACTAATAGAACTTGATAGAAAGATCACCAAACAAAACAAACACAAGCATACGAATCATGCGATTTCGAATGTTTCTCAAATCCTCAATAACTCAACGTTTCTTATTGATTGGTTTGATTTGCCTAGGCTATGGTTTTGGAATCGTTGGCTTCCATTCTTTTTCCCGTCCAAAAATCATTGAATTAATAGAACTTGATAGAACGATCACCAAACAACACAAACACAAGCATACGAATCATGCGATTTCGAATGTTTCTCAAATCATCAATAACACAACCATTCTTATTGATTGGTTTGATTTGCCTAGGCTATGGTTTGGGAACCGTTGGTTTCCATTCTTTTTCCCATCCAAAAATCGTTGAATTAATGGAACTTGATAGAACGATCACCAAACAACACAAACACAAGCATACGAATCATGCGATTTCGAATGTTTGTCTAATTCTCAATAACACAACCTTTCTTATTGATTGGTTTGATTTGCCTAGGCTATGGTTTGGGAACCGTTGGTTTCCATTCTTTTTCGCGTCCAAAAATCTTTGAATTAATAGAACTTGATAGAACGATCACCAAACAACACAAACACAAGCATACGAATCATGCGATTTCGAATGTTTCTCAAATCATCAATAACACAACCATTCTTATTGATTGGTTTGATTTGCCTAGGCTATGGTTTGGGAACCGTTGGTTTCCATTCTTTTTCCCATCCAAAAATCGTTGAATTAATGGAACTTGATAGAACGATCACCAAACAACACAAACACAAGCATACGAATCATGCGATTTCGAATGTTTCTCAAATCCTCAATAACACAACCTTTCTTATTGATTGGTTTGATTTGCCTAGGCTATGGTTTGGGAACCGTTGGTTTCCATTCTTTTTCCCGTCCAAAAATCGTTGAATTAATAGAACTTGATAGAACGATCACGAAACATCACAAACACAAGCATACGAATCATGCGATTTCGAATGTCTCTCAAATCCTCAATAACACAACCTTTCTTATTGATTGGTTTGATTTGTCTAGGCTATGGTTTGGGAACCGTGGGTTTCCATTCTTTTTCTCGTCCAAAAATCTTTGAACTAATAGAACTTGATAGAAAGATCACCAAACAAAACAAACACAAGCATACGAATCATGCGATTTCGAATGTTTCTCAAATCCTCAATAACTCAACGTTTCTTATTGATTGGTTTGATTTGCCTAGGCTATGGTTTTGGAATCGTTGGCTTCCATTCTTTTTCCTGTCCAAAAATCGTTGAATTAATAGAACTTGATAGAACGATCACCAAACAACACAAACACAAGCATACGAATCATGCGATTTCGAATGTTTCTCTAATTCTCAATAACACAACCTTTTTATTGATTGGTTTGATTTGTCTAGGCTATGGTTTGGGAACCGTGGGTTTCCATTCTTTTTCATGTCCAAAAATCTTTGAACTAATACAACTTGATAGAAAGATCACCAAACAAAACAAACACAAGCATACGAATCATGCGATTTCGAATGTTTCTCAAATTCTCAATAACTCAACGTTTCTTATTGATTGGTTTGATTTGCCTAATCTATGGTTTTGGAATCGTTGGCTTCCATTCATTTTCTCGTACAAAAATCTTTGAACTAATAGAACTTGATAGAAAGATCACCAAACAACACAAACACAAGCATACGAATTATGCGATTTCGAATGTTTCTCAAATCCTCAATAACACAACCTTTCTTATTGATTGGTTTGATTTGCCTAGGCTATTGTTTAGGAATCGTTGGCTTCCATTCTTTTTCCCGTCCAAAAATCGTTGAATTAATAGAACTTGATAGAACGATCACCAAACAACACAAACACAAGCATACGAATCATGCGATTTCGAATGTTTCTCTAATTCTCAATAACACAACCTTTCTTATTGATTGGTTTGATTTGCCTAGGCTATGGTTTGGGAACCATTGGTTTCCATTCTTATTCTCGTCCAAAAATCTTTGAACTAATAGAACTTGATAGAACGATCACCAAACAACACAAACACAAGCATACGAATTATGCGATTTCGAATGTTTCTCAAATCCTCAATAACACAACCTTTCTTATTGATTGGTTTGATTTGCCTAGGCTATTGTTTAGGAACCGTTGGTTTCCATTGTTTTTCCCGTCCAAAAATCGTTGAATTAATAGAACTTGATAGAACGATCACCAAACAACACAAACACAAGCATACGAATCATGCGATTTCGAATGTTTCTCTAATTCTCAATAACACAACCTTTCTTATTGATTGGTTTGATTCGTCTAGGCTATGGTTTGGGAACCGTGGGTTTCCATTCTTTTTCTTGTCCAAAAATCTTTGAACTAATAGAACTTGATAGAAAGATCACCAAACAAAATAAACACAAGCATACGAATCATGCGATTTCGAATGTTTCTCAAATTCTCAATAACTTAACGTTTCTTATTGATTGGTTTGATTTGCCTAATCTATGGTTTTCGAATCGTTGGCTTCCATTCTTTTTCTCGTACAAAAATCTTTGAACTAATAGAACTTGATAGAAAGATCACTAAACAACACTAACACAAGCATACGAATCATGCGATTTCGAATGTTTCTCTAATTCTCAATAACACAACCTTTCTTATTGATTGGTTTGATTTGTCTAGGCTATGGTTTGGGAACCGTGGGTTTCCATTCTTTTTCTTGTCCAAAAATCTTTGAACTAATAGAACTTGATAGAAAGATGACCAAACAAAACAAACACAAGCATACGAATCATGCGATTTCGAATGTTTCTCAAATTCTCAATAACTCAACGTTTCTTATTGATTGGTTTGATTTGCCTAATCTATGGTTTTGGAATCGTTGGCTTCCATTCTTTTTCTCGTACAAAAATCTTTGAACTAATAGAACTTGATAGAAAGATCACTAAACAACACTAACACAAGCATACGAATCATGCGATTTCGAATGTTTCTCAAATCCTCAATAACAAAACCTTTCTTATTGATTGGTTTGATTTGCCTAGGCTATGGTTTGGGAACCGTTGGTTTCCATTCTTTTTCTCGTCCAAAAATCGTTGAATTAATAGAACTTGATAGAACGATCACCAAACAACACAAACACAAGCATACGAATCATGCGATTTCGAATGTTTCTCTAATTCTCAATAACACAACCTTTCTTATTGATTGGATTGATTTGCCTAGGCTATGGTTTGGGAACCGCTGGTTTCCATTCTTTTTCCCATCCAAAAATCGATGAATTAATAGAACTTGATAGAACGATCACCAAACAACACAAACATAAGCATACGAATCATGCGATTTCGAATGTCTCTCTAATTCTCAACAACACAACCTTTCTTATTGATTGGTTTGATTTGTCTAGGCTATGGTTTGGGAACCGTGGGTTTCCATTCTTATTCTCGTCCAAAAATCTTTGAACGAATAGAACTTGATAGAAAGATCACCAAACAACACAAACACAAGCATACGAATCATGCGATTTCGAATGTTTCTCAAATACTCAATTACACAACCTTTCTTATTGAAGGGTTTGATTTGCCTAGGCTATTGTTTAGGAACCGTTGGTTTCCATTGTTTTTCCCGTACAAAAATCGTTGAATTAATAGAACTTGATAGAACGATCACCAAACAACACAAACACAAGCATACGAATCATGTGGTTTCGAATGTTTCTCAAATTCTCAATAACTCAACGTTTCTTATTGATTGGTTTGATTTGCCTAATCTATGGTTTTGGAATCGTTGGCTTCCATTCATTTTCTCGTACAAAAATCTTTGAACTAATAGAACTTGATAGAAAGATCACCAAACAACACAAACACAAGCATACGAATTATGCGATTTCGAATGTTTCTCAAATCCTCAATAACACAACCTTTCTTATTGATTGGTTTGATTTGCCTAGGCTATTGTTTAGGAACCGTTGGTTTCCATTGTTTTTCCCGTCCAAAAATCGTTGAATTAATAGAACTTGATAGAACGATCACAAAACAACACAAACACAAGCATACGAATCATGCGATTTCGAATGTTTCTCTAATTCTCAATAACACAACCTTTCTTATTAATTGGTTTGATTTGCCTAATCTATGGTTTTGGAATCGTTGGCTTCCATTCTTTTTCTCGTACAAAAATCTTTGAACTAATAGAACTTGATAGAAAGATCACCAAACAACACAAACACAAGCATACGAATCATGCGATTTCGAATGTTTCTCTAATTCTCAATAACACAACCTTTCTTATTGATTGGTTTGATTTGTCTAGGCTATGGTTTGGGAACCGTGGGTTTCCATTCTTTTTCCCGTCCAACAATCTTTGAACTAATAAAACTTGATAGAAAGATCACCAAACAAAACAAACACAAGCATACGAATCATGCGATTTCGAATGTTTCTCAAATCCTCAATAACACAACCTTTCTTATTGATTGGTTTGATTTGCCTAGGCTATGGTTTGGGAACCGTTGGTTTCCATTCTTTTTCCCGTCCGAAAATCGTTGAATTAATAGAACTTGATAGAACGATCACCAAACAACACAAACACAAGCATACGAATCATGCGATTTCGAATGTTTCTCTAATTCTCAATAACACAACCTTTCTTATTGATTGGTTTGATTTGACTAGGCTATGGTTTGGGAACCGTGGGTTTCCATTCTTTTTCTTGTCCAAAAATCTTTGAACTAATAGAACTTGATAGAAAGATCACCAAACAAAACAAACACAAGCATACGAATCATGCGATTTCGAATGTTTCTCAAATTCTCAATAACTCAACGTTTCTTATTGATTGGTTTGATTTGCCTAATCTATGGTTTTGGAATCGTTGGCTTCCATTCTTTTTCTCGTACAAAAATCTTTGAACTAATAGAACTTGATAGAAAGATCACCAAACAACACAAACACAAGCATACGAATCATGCGATTTCGAATGTTTCTCAAATCCTCAATAACACAACCTTTCTTATTGATTGGTTTGATTTTCCTAGGCTATGGTTTGGGAACCGTTGGTTTCCATTCTTTTTCCCGTCCAAAAATCGTTGAATTAATAGAACTTGATAGAACGATCACGAAACAACACAAACACAAGCATACGAATCATGCGATTTCGAATGTTTCTCTAATTCTCAATAACACAACCTTTCTTATTGATTGGTTTGATTTGTCTAGGCTATGGTTTGGGAACCGTGGGTTTCCATTCTTTTTCTTGTCCAAAAATCTTTGAACTAATAGAACTTGATAGAAAGATCACCAAACAAAACAAACACAAGCATACGAATCATGCGATTTTGAATGTTTCTCAAATTCTCAATAACTCAACGTTTCTTATTGATTGGTTTGATTTGCCTAGGCTATGGTTTTGGAATCGTTGGTTTCCATTCTTTTTCGCGTCCAAAAATCTTTGAACTAATAGAACTTGATAGAAAGATCACCAAACAACACAAACACAAGCATACGAATCATGCGATTTTGAATGTTTCTCAAATCCTCAATAACACAATCTTTCTTATTGATTGGTTTGATTTGCCTAGGCTATGGTATGGGAACCGTTGGTTTCCATTCTTATTCTCGTCCAAAAATCTTTGAACTAATAGAACTTGATAGAAAGGTCACCAAACAACACAAACACAAGCATACGAATCATGCGATTTCGAATGTTTCTCAAATCCTCAATAACACAACCTTTCTTATTGATTGGTTTGATTTGCCTAGGCTATGGTTTGGGAACCGTTGGTTTCCATTCTTTTTCCCATCCAAAAATCATTGAATTAATAGAACTTGATAGAACGATCACCAAACAACACAAACACAAGCATACGAATCATGCGATTTCGAATGTTTCTCAAATTCTCAATAACTCAACGTTTCAATCGTTGGCTTCCATTCATTTTCTCGTACAAAAATCTTTGAACTAATAGAACTTGATAGAAAGATCACCAAACAACACAAACACAAGCATACGAATCATGCGATTTCGAATGTTTCTCAAATCCTCAATAACACAATCTTTCTTATTGATTGGTTTGATTTGCCTAGGCTATGGTATGGGAACCGTTGGTTTCCATTCTTATTCTCATCCAAAAATCTTTGAACTAATAGAACTTGATAGAAAGGTCACCAAACAACACAAACACAAGCATACGAATCATGCGATTTCGAATGTTTCTCAAATCCTCAATAACACAACCTTTCTTATTGATTGGTTTGATTTGCCTAGGCTATGGTTTGGGAACCGTTGGTTTCCATTCTTTTTCCCATCCAAAAATCATTGAATTAATAGAACTTGATAGAACGATCACCAAACAACACAAACACAAGCATACGAATCATGCGATTTCGAATGTTTCTCAAATTCTCAATAACTCAACGTTTCAATCGTTGGCTTCCATTCATTTTCTCGTACAAAAATCTTTGAACTAATAGAACTTGATAGAAAGATCACCAAACAACACAAACACAAGCATACGAATCATGCGATTTCGAATGTTTCTCAAATCCTCAATAACACAACCTTTCTTATTGATTGGTTTGATTTGCCTAGGCTATTGTTTAGGAACCGTTGGTTTCCATTGTTTTTCCCGTCCAAAAATCGTTGAATTAATAGAACTTGATAGAACGATCACCAAACAACACAAACACAAGCATACGAATCATGCGATTTCGAATGTTTCTCTAATTCTCAATAACACAACCTTTCTTATTGATTGGTTTGATTTGCCTAATCTATGGTTTTGGAATCGTTGGCTTCCATTCATTTTCTCGTACAAAAATCTTTGAACTAATAGAACTTGATAGAAAGATCACCAAACAACACAAACACAAGCATACGAATCATGCGATTTCGAATGTTTCTCAAATCCTCAATAACACAACCTTTCTTATTGATTGGTTTGATTTGCCTAGGCTATTGTTTAGGAACCGTTGGTTTCCATTGTTTTTCCCGTCCAAAAATCGTTGAATTAATAGAACTTGATAGAACGATCACCAAACAAAACAAACACAAGAATCCGAATCATGCGATTTCGAATGTTTCTCAAATTCTCAATAACTCAACGTTTCAATCGTTGGCTTCCATTCATTTTCTCGTACAAAAATCTTTGAACTAATAGAACTTGATAGAAAGATCACCAAACAACACAAACACAAGCATACGAATCATGCGATTTCGAATGTTTCTCAAATCCTCAATAACACAACCTTTCTTATTGATTGGTTTGATTTGCCTAGGCTATTGTTTAGGAACCGTTGGTTTCCATTGTTTTTCCCGTCCAAAAATCGTTGAATTAATAGAACTTGATAGAACGATCACCAAACAACACAAACACAAGCATACGAATCATGCGATTTCGAATGTTTCTCTAATTCTCAATAACACAACCTTTCTTATTGATTGGTTTGATTTGCCTAGGCTATGGTTTGGGAACCGTTGGTTTCCATTCTTTTTCCCGTCCAAAAATCTTTGAACTAATAGAACTTGATAGAAAGATCACCAAACACCACAAAAACAAGCATACGAATCATGCGATTTCGAATGTTTCTTAAATCCTCAATAACACAACCTTTCTTATTGATTGGTTTGATTTGCCTAGGCTATTGTTTGGGAACCGCTGGTTTCCATTCTTTTTCCCGTCCAAAAATCGATGAATTAATAGAACTTGATAGAACGATCACCAAACAACACAAACACAAGCATACGAATCATGCGATTTCGAATGTTTCACAAATCCTCAATAACACAACCTTTCTTATTGATTGGTTTGATTTGCCTAGGCTATGGTTTGGGAACCGTGGGTTTCCATTCTTTTTCTTGTCCAAAAATCTTTGAACTAATAGAACTTGATAGAAAGATCACCAAACAAAACAAACACAAGAATACGAATCATGCGATTTCGAATGTTTCTCTAATTCTCAATAACTCAACGTTTCTTATTGATTGGTTTGATTTGCCTAATCTATGGTTTTGGAATCGTTGGCTTCCATTCTTTTTCTCGTACAAAAATCTTTGAACTAATAGAACTTGATAGAAAGATCACCAAACAAAACAAACACAAGCATACGAATCATGCGATTTCGAATGTTTCTCAAATCCTCAATAACACAACCTTTCTTATTGATTGGTTTGATTTGCCTAGGCTATGGTTTGGGAACCGTTGGTTTTCATTTTTTTTCTTGTCCAAAAATCTTTGAACTTATAGAACTTGATAGAAAGATCCCCAAACAACACAAACACAAGAATCCGAATCATGCGATTTCGAATGTTTCTCAAATTCTCAATAACTCAACCTTTCTTATTGATTGGTTTGATTTGCCTAGGCTATGGTTTGGGAACCGTTGGTTTCCATTCTTTTTCCCGTCCAAAAATCGTTGAATTAATAGAACTTGATAGAACGATCACCATACAATACAAACACAAGCATACGAATCATGCGATTTCGAATGTTTCTCTAATTCTCAATAACACAACCTTTCTTATTGATTGGTTTGATTTGCCAAGGCTATGGTTTGGGAACCGTTGGTTTCCATTCTTTTTCCCGTCCAAAAATCTTTGAACTAATAGAACTTGATAGAACGATCACCTAACAACACAAACACAAGCATACGAATCATGCGATTTCGAATGTTTCTCTAATTCTCAATAACACAACCTTTCTTATTGATTGGTTTGATTTGTCTAGGCTATGGTTTGGGAACCGTGGGTTTCCATTCTTTTTCTTGTCCAAAAATCTTTGAACTAATAGAACTTGATAGAAAGATGACCAAACAAAACAAACACAAGCATACGAATCATGCGATTTCGAATGTTTCTCAAATTCTCAATAACTCAACGTTTCTTATTGATTGGTTTGATTTGCCTAATCTATGGTTTTGGAATCGTTGGCTTCCATTCTTTTTCTCGTACAAAAATCTTTGAACTAATAGAACTTGATAGAAAGATCACTAAACAACACTAACACAAGCATACGAATCATGCGATTTCGAATGTTTCTATAATCCTCAATAACAAAACCTTTCTTATTGATTGGTTTGATTTGCCTAGGCTATGGTTTGGGAACCGTTGGTTTCCATTCTTTTTCTCATCCAAAAATCGTTGAATTAATAGAACTTGATAGAACGATCACCAAACAACACAAACACAAGCATACGAATCATGCGATTTCGAATGTTTCTCTAATTCTCAATAACACAACCTTTCTTATTGATTGGAATTGATTTGCCTAGGCTATGGTTTGGGAACCGCTGGTTTCCATTCTTTTTCCCATCCAAAAATCGATGAATTAATAGAACTTGATAGAACGATCACCAAACAACACAAACATAAGCATACGAATCATGCGATTTCGAATGTCTCTCTAATTCTCAACAACACAACCTTTCTTATTGATTGGTTTGATTTGTCTAGGCTATGGTTTGGGAACCGTGGGTTTCCATTCTTATTCTCGTCCAAAAATCTTTGAACGAATAGAACTTGATAGAAAGATCACCAAACAACACAAACACAAGCATACGAATCATGCGATTTCGAATGTTTCTCAAATCCTCAATAACACAACCTTTCTTATTGAAGGGTTTTATTTGCCTAGGCTATTGTTTAGGAACCGTTGGTTTCCATTGTTTTTCCCGTACAAAAATCGTTGAATTAATAGAACTTGATAGAACGATCACCAAACAACACAAACACAAGCATACGAATCATGTGGTTTCGAATGTTTCTCAAATTCTCAATAACTCAACGTTTCTTATTGATTGGTTTGATTTGCCTAATCTATGGTTTTGGAATCGTTGGCTTCCATTCATTTTCTCGTACAAAAATCTTTGAACTAATAGAACTTGATAGAAAGATCACCAAACAACACAAACACAAGCATACGAATTATGCGATTTCGAATGTTTCTCAAATCCTCAATAACACAACCTTTCTTATCGATTGGTTTGATTTGCCTAGGCTATTGTTTAGGAACCGTTGGTTTCCATTGTTTTTCCCGTCCAAAAATCGTTGAATTAATAGAACTTGATAGAACGATCACCAAACAACACAAACACAAGCATACGAATCATGCGATTTCGAATATTTCTCTAATTCTCAATAACACAACCTTTCTTATTGATTGGTTTGATTTGCCTAGGCTATGGTTTGGGAACCGTTGGTTTCCATTCTTATTCTCGTCCAAAAATCTTTGAACTAATAAAACTTGATAGAAAGATCACCAAACAAAACAAACACAAGCATACGAATCATGCGATTTCGAATGTTTCTCAAATCCTCAATAACACAACCTTTCTTATTGATTGGTTTGATTTGCCTAGGCTATGGTTTGGGAACCGTTGGTTTCCATTCTTTTTCCCGTCCGAAAATCATTGAATTAATAGAACTTGATAGAACGATCACCAAACAACACAAACACAAGCATACGAATCATGCGATTTCGAATGTTTCTCTAAATCTCAATAACACAACCTTTCTTATTGATTGGTTTGATTTGACTAGGCTATGGTTTGGGAACCGTGGGTTTCCATTCTTTTTCTTGTCCAAAAATCTTTGAACTAATAGAACTTGATAGAAAGATCACCAAACAAAACAAACACAAGCATACGAATCATGCGATTTCGAATGTTTCTCAAATTCTCAATAACTCAACGTTTCTTATTGATTGGTTTGATTTGCCTAATCTATGGTTTTGGAATCGTTGGCTTCCATTCTTTTTCTCGTACAAAAATCTTTGAACTAATAGAACTTGATAGAAAGATCACCAAACAACACAAACACAAGCATACGAATCATGCGATTTCGAATGTTTCTCAAATCCTCAATAACACAACCTTTCTTATTGATTGGTTTGATTTGCCTAGGCTATGGTTTGGGAACCGTTGGTTTCCATTCTTTTTCCCGTCCAAAAATCGTTGAATTAATAGAACTTGATAGAACGATCACCAAACAACACAAACACAAGCATACGAATCATGCGATTTCGAATGTTTCTCTAATTCTCAATAACACAACCTTTCTTATTGATTGGTTTGATTTGTCTAGGCTATGGTTTGGGAACCGTGGGTTTCCATTCTTTTTCTTGTCCAAAAATCTTTGAACTAATAGAACTTGATAGAAAGATCACCAAACAAAACAAACACAAGCATACGAATCATGCGATTTCGAATGTTTCTCAAATTCTCAATAACTCAACGTTTCTTATTGATTGGTTTGATTTGCCTAATCTATTGTTTTGGAATCGTTGGCTTCCATTCATTTTCTCGTACAAAAATCTTTGAACTAATAGAACTTGATAGAAAGATCACCAAACAACACAAACACAAGCATACGAATCATGCGATTTCGAATGTTTCTCAAATCCTCAATAACACAATCTTTCTTATTGATTGGTTTGATTTGCCTAGGATATTGTTTAGGAACCGTTGGTTTCCATTGTTTTTCCCGTCCAAAAATCGTTGAATTAATAGAATTTGATAGAACGATCACCAAACAACACAAACACAAGCATACGAATCAAGCGATTTCGAATGTTTCTCAAATTCTCAATAACACAACCTTTCTTATTGATTGGTTTGATTTGCCTAGGCTATGGTATGGGAACCGTTGGTTTCCATTCTTATTCTCGTCCAAAAATCTTTGAACTAATAGAACTTGATAGAAAGGTCACCAAACAACACAAACACAAGCATACGAATCATGCGATTTCGAATGTTTCTCAAATTCTCAATAACTCAACGTTTCTTATTGATTGGTTTGATTTGCCTAATCTATGGTTTTGGAATCGTTGGCTTCCATTCTTTTTCTCGTACAAAAATCTTTGAACTAATAGAACTTGATAGAAAGATCACCAAACAACACAAACACAAGCATACGAATCATGCGATTTCAAATGTTTCTCAAATCCTCAATAACACAATCTTTCTTATTGATTGGTTTGATTTGCCTAGGCTATTGTTTAGGAACCGTTGGTTTCCATTGTTTTTCCCGTACAAAAATCGTTGAATTAATAGAACTTGATAGAACGATCACCAAACAACACAAACACAAGCATACGAATCATGTGGTTTCGAATGTTTCTCAAATTCTCAATAACTCAACGTTTCTTATTGATTGGTTTGATTTGCCTAATCTATGGTTTTGGAATCGTTGGCTTCCATTCATTTTCTCGTACAAAAATCTTTGAACTAATAGAACTTGATAGAAAGATCACCAAACAACACAAACACAAGCATACGAATTATGCGATTTCGAATGTTTCTCAAATCCTCAATAACACAACCTTTCTTATCGATTGGTTTGATTTGCCTAGGCTATTGTTTAGGAACCGTTGGTTTCCATTGTTTTTCCCGTCCAAAAATCGTTGAATTAATAGAACTTGATAGAACGATCACCAAACAACACAAACACAAGCATACGAATCATACGATTTCGAATGTTTCTCTAATTCTCAATAACACAACCTTTCTTATTGATTGGTTTGATTTGCCTAGGCTATGGTTTGGGAACCGTTGGTTTCCATTCTTATTCTCGTCCAAAAATCTTTGAACTAATAGAACTTGATAGAAAGATCACCAAACAACACAAACACAAGCATACGAATCATGCGATTTCGAATGTTTCTCAAATCCTCAATAACACAATCTTTCTTATTGATTGGTTTGATTTGCCTAGGCTATGGTTTGGGAACCGTTGGTTTCCATTCTTTTTCCCGTCCAAAAATCGTTGAATTAATAGAACTTGATAGAACGATCACCAAACAACACAAACACAAGCATACGAATCATGCGATTTCGAATGTTTCTCTAATTCTCAATAACACAACCTTTCTTATTGATTGGTTTGATTTGTCTAGGCTATGGTTTGGGAACCGTGGGTTTCCATTCTTTTTCCCGTCCAACAATCTTTGAACTAATAAAACTTGATAGAAAGATCACCAAACAAAACAAACACAAGCATACGAATCATGCGATTTCGAATGTTTCTCAAATCCTCAATAACACAACCTTTCTTATTGATTGGTTTGATTTGCCTAGGCTATGGTTTGGGAACCGTTGGTTTCCATTCTTTTTCCCGTCCGAAAATCGTTGAATTAATAGAACTTGATAGAACGATCACCAAACAACACAAACACAAGCATACGAATCATGCGATTTCGAATGTTTCTCTAATTCTCAATAACACAACCTTTCTTATTGATTGGTTTGATTTGACTAGGCTATGGTTTGGGAACCGTGGGTTTCCATTCTTTTTCTTGTCCAAAAATCTTTGAACTAATAGAACTTGATAGAAAGATCACCAAACAAAACAAACACAAGCATACGAATCATGCGATTTCGAATGTTTCTCAAATTCTCAATAACTCAACGTTTCTTATTGATTGGTTTGATTTGCCTAATCTATGGTTTTGGAATCGTTGGCTTCCATTCTTTTTCTCGTACAAAAATCTTTGAACTAATAGAACTTGATAGAAAGATCACCAAACAACACAAACACAAGCATACGAATCATGCGATTTCAAATGTTTCTCAAATCCTCAATAACACAATCTTTCTTATTGATTGGTTTGATTTGCCTAGGCTATTGTTTAGGAACCGTTGGTTTCCATTGTTTTTCCCGTCCAAAAATCGTTGAATTAATAGAATTTGATAGAACGATCACCAAACAACACAAACACAAGCATACGAATCAAGCGATTTCGAATGTTTCTCTAATTCTCAATAACACAACCTTTCTTATTGATTGGTTTGATTTGCCTAGGCTATGGTATGGGAACCGTTGGTTTCCATTCTTATTCTCGTCCAAAAATCTTTGAACTAATAGAACTTGATAGAAAGGTCACCAAACAACACAAACACAAGCATACGAATCATGCGATTTCGAATGTTTCTCAAATCCTCAATAACACAACCTTTCTTATTGATTGGTTTGATTTGCCTAGGCTATGGTTTGGGAACCGTTGGTTTCCATTCTTTTTCCCGTCCAAAAATCGTTGAATTAATAGAACTTGATAGAACGATCACCAAACAACACAAACACAAGCATACGAATCATGCGATTTCGAATGTTTCTCTAATTCTCAATAACACAACCTTTCTTATTGATTGGTTTGATTTGCCTAGGCTATGGTTTGGGAACCGTTGGTTTCCATTCTTTTTCCCGTCCAAAAATCGTTGAATTAATAGAACTTGATAGAACGATCACCAAACAACACAAACACAAGCATACGAATCATGCGATTTCGAATGTTTCTCTAATTCTCAATAACACAACCTTTCTTATTGATTGGTTTGATTTTTCTAGGCTATGGTTTGGGAACCGTGGGTTTCCATTCTTTTTCTCGTCCAAAAATCATTGAACTAATAGAACTTGATAGAAAGATCACCAAACAAAACAAACACAAGCATACGAATCATGCGATTTCGAATGTTTCTCAAATTCTCAATAACTCAACGTTTCTTATTTATTGGTTTGATTTGCCTAATGTATGGTTTGGGAATCGTTGGCTTCCATTCTTTTTCTCATACAAAAATCTTTGAACTAATAGAACTTGATAGAAAGATCACCAAACAACACAAACACAAGCATACGAATCATGCGATTTCGAATGTTTCTCAAACCCTCAATAACACAACTTTCTTATTGATTGGTTTGATTTGCCTAGGCTATGGTTTGGGAAAAGTTGGTTTCCATTCTTTTTCCCGTCCAAAAATCGTTGAATTAATAGAACTTGATAGAACGATCACCAAACAACACAAACACAAGCATACGAATCATGCGATTTCGAATGTTTCTCTAATTCTCAATAACACAACCTTTCTTATTGATTGGTTTGATTTGTCTAGGCTATGGTTTGGGAACCGTGGGTTTCCATTCTTTTTCTTGTCCAAAAATCTTTGAACTAATAGAACTTGATAGAAAGATCACCAAACAAAACAAACACAAGCATACGAATCATGCGATTTCGAATGTTTCTGAAATTCTCAATAACTCAACGTTTCTTATTGATTGGTTTGATTTGCCTAATCTATGGTTTTCGAATCGTTGGCTTCCATTCTTTTTCTCGTACAAAAATCTTTGAACTAATAGAACTTGATAGAAAGATCACCAAACAACACAAACACAAGCATACGAATCATGCGATTTCGAATGTTTCTCAAATCCTCAATAACACAACCTTTCTTATTGATTGGTTTGATTTGCCTAGGCTATGGTTTGGGAACCGTTGGCTTCCATTGTTTTTCTCGTCCAAAAATCGTTGAATTAATAGAACTTGATAGAACGATCACCAAACAACACAAACACAAGCATACGAATCATGCGATTGCGAATGTTTCTCTAATTCTCAATAACACAACCTTTCTTATTGATTCGTTTGATTTGCCTAGGCTATGGTTTGGGAACCGTTGGTTTCCATTCTTATTCTCGTCCAAAAATCTTTAAACTAATCTCCACTTGATAGAAAGATCACCAAACAACACAAACACAAACATACGAATCATGCGATTTCGAATGTTTCTCAAATCCTAAATAACACAACCTTTCTTATTGATTGGTTTGATTTGCCTAGGCTATGGTTTGGGAACCGTTGGTTTCCATTGTTTTTCTCGTCCAAAAATCGTTGAATTAATAGAACTTCATAGAACGATCACCAAACAACACAAACACAAGCATCCGTATCATGCGATTTCGAATGTTTCTCTAATTCTCAATAACACAACCTTTCTTATTGATTGGTTTGATTTGCCTAGGCTATGGTTTGGGAACTGTTGGTTTCCATTCTTATTCTCGTCCAAAAATCTTTGAACTAATCTCCACTTGATAGAAAGATCACCAAACAACACAAACACAAGCATACGAATCATGCGATTTCGAATGTTTCTCAAATCCTCAATAACACAACCTTTCTTATTGATTGGTTTGATTTGCCTAGGCTATGGTTTGGGAACCGCTGGTTTCCATTCTTTTTCCCATCCAAAAATCGATGAATTAATAGAACATGATAGAACGATCACCAAACAACTCAAACATAAGCATACGAATCATGCGATTTCGAATGTCTCTCTAATTCTCAATAACACAACCTTTCTTATTGATTGGTTTGATTTGTCTAGGTTATGGTTTGGGAACCGTTGGTTTCCATTCTTTTTCTCGTCCAAAAATCATTGAACTAATAGAACTTGATAGAAAGATCACCAAACAAAACAAACACAAGCGTACGAATCATGCGATTTCGAATGTTTCTCAAATTCTCAATAACTCAACGTTTCTTATTGATTGGTTTGATTTGCCTAATCTATGGTTTTGGAATCGTTGGCTTCCATTCCATTTCTCGTACAAAAATCTTTGAACTAATAGAACTTGATAGAAAGATCACCAAACAACACAAACACAAGCATACGAATCATGCGATTTCGAATGTTTCTCAAATCCTCAATAACACAACCTTTCTTATTGATTGGTTTGATTTGCCTAGGCTATGGTTTGTAAACCGTTGGTTTCCATTCTTTTTCTCGTCCAAAAATCGTTGAATTAATAGAACTTGATAGAACGATCACCAAACAACACAAACACAAGCATACGAATCATGCGATTTCGAATGTTTCTCTAATTCTCAATAACACAACCTTTCTTATTGAATGGTTTGATTTGCCTAGGCTATGGTTTGGGAACCGTTTGTTTCCATTCTTATTCTCGTCCAAAAATCGTTGAATTAATAGAACTTGATAGAACGATCACCAAACAACACAAACACAAGCATACGAATCATGCGATTTCGAATGTTTCTCAAATCCTCAATAACACAACCTTTCTTATTGATTGGTTTGATTTGCCTAGGCTATGGTTTGGGAACCGCTGGTTTCCATTCTTTTTCCCATCCAAAAATCGATGAATTAATAGAACATGATAGAACGATCACCAAACAACTCAAACATAAGCATACGAATCATGCGATTTCGAATGTCTCTCTAATTCTCAATAACACAACCTTTCTTATTGATTGGTTTGATTTGTCTAGGCTATGGTTTGGGAACCGTTGGTTTCCATTCTTTTTCTCGTCCAAAAATCATTGAACTAATAGAACTTGATAGAAAGATCACCAAACAAAACAAACACAAGCATACGAATCATGCGATTTCGAATGTTTCTCAAATTCTCAATAACTCAACGTTTCTTATTGATTGGTTTGATTTGCCTAATCTATGGTTTTGGAATCGTTGGCTTCCATTCCATTTCTCGTACAAAAATCTTTGAACTAATAGAACTTGATAGAAAGATCACCAAACAACACAAACACAAGCATACGAATCATGCGATTTCGAATGTTTCTCAAATCCTCAATAACACAACCTTTCTTATTGATTGGTTTGATTTGCCTAGGCTATGGTTTGTAAACCGTTGGTTTCCATTCTTTTTCTCGTCCAAAAATCGTTGAATTAATAGAACTTGATAGAACGATCACCAAACAACACAAACACAAGCATACGAATCATGCGATTTCGAATGTTTCTCTAATTCTCAATAACACAACCTTTCTTATTGAATGGTTTGATTTGCCTAGGCTATGGTTTGGGAACCGTTTGTTTCCATTCTTATTCTCGTCCAAAAATCGTTGAATTAATAGAACTTGATAGAACGATCACCAAACAACACAAACACAAGCATACGAATCATGCGATTTCGAATGTTTCTCAAATCCTCAATAACACAACCTTTCTTATTGATTGGTTTGATTTGCCTAGGCTATGGTTTGGGAACCGTTGGTTTCCATTCTTGTTCTCGTCCAAAAATCGTTGAATTAATAGAACTTGATAAAACGATCACTAAACAACACAAACACAAGCATACGAATCATGCGATTTCGAATGTTTCTCTAATTCTCAATAACACAACCTTTCTTATTAATTGGTTTGATTTGCCTAGGCTATGTTTGGGAACCGTTGGTTTCCATTCTTATTCTCGTCCAAAAATCTTTGAACTAATAGAACTTGATAGAAAGATCACCAAACAACACAAACACAAGCATACGAATCATGCGATTTCGAATGTCTCTCTAATTCTCAATAACACATCCTTTCTTATTGATTAGTTTAATTTGCCTAGGCTATGGTTTGGGAACCGTTGGTTTCCATTCTTATTCTCGTCCAAAAATCTTTGAACTAATAGAACTTGATAGAACGATCACCAAACAAAACAAACACAAGCATACGAATCATGTGATTTCGAATGTTTCTCAAATTCTTAATAACACAACGTTTCTTATTGATTGGTTTGATTTGCCTAATCTATGGTTTGGGAATCGTTGGCTTCCATTCTTTTTCTCATACAAAAATCTTTGAACTAATAGAACTTGATAGAAAGATCACCATACAACACAAACACAAGCATACGAATCATGCGATTTCGAATGTTTCTCAAATCCTCAATAACACAACCTTTCTTATTGATTGGTTTGATTTGCCTAGGCTATGGTTTGGGAACCGTTGGTTTCCATTCTTTTTCTCGTCCAAAAATCGTTGAATTAATAGAACTTGATAGAACGATCACCAAACAACACAAACACAAGCATACGAATCATGCGATTTCGAATGTTTCTCAAATCCTCAATAACACAACCTTTCTTATTGAATGGTTTGATTTGCCTAGGCTATGGTTTGGGAACCGTTGGTTTCCATTCTTATTCTCGTCCAAAAATCGTTGAATTAATAGAACTTGATAGAACGATCACCAAACAACACAAACACAAGCATACGAATCATGCGATTTCGAATGTTTCTCAAATCCTCAATAACACAACCTTTCTTATTGAATGGTTTGATTTGCCTAGGCTATGGTTTGGGAACCGTTGGTTTCCATTCTTATTCTCGTCCAAAAATCGTTGAATTAATAGAACTTGATAGAACGATCACCAAACAACACAAACACAAGCATACGAATCATGCGATTTCGAATGTTTCTCAAATCCTCAATAACACAACCTTTCTTATTGATTGGTTTGATTTGCCTAGGCTATGGTTTGGGAACCGTTGGTTTCCATTCTTTTTCTCATCCAAAAATCGTTGAACTAATAGAACTTGATAGAACGATCACCAAACAACACAAACACAAGCATACGAATCATGCGATTTCGAATGTTTCTCTAATTCTCAATAACACAACCTTTCTTATTGATTGGTTTGATTTGCCTAGGCTATGGTTTGGGAACCGTTGGTTTCCATTCTTGTTCTCGTCCAAAAATCGTTGAATTAATAGAACTTGATAAAACGATCACCAAACAACACAAACACAAGCATACGAATCATGCGATTTCGAATGTTTCTCAAATCCTCAATAACACAACCTTTCTTATTGATTGGTTTGATTTGCCTAGGCTATGGTTTGGGAACCGCTGGTTTCCATTCTTTTTCCCATCCAAAAATCGATGAATTAATAGAACTTGATAGAACGATCACCAAACAACACAAACATAAGCATACGAATCATGCGATTTCGAATGTCTCTCTCATTCTCAATAACACAACCTTTCTTATTGATTGGTTTGATTTGTCTAGGCTATGGTTTGGGAACCGTTGGTTTCCATTCTTTTTCTCGTCCAAAAATCATTGAACTAATAGAACTTGATAGAAAGATCACCAAACAAAACAAACACAAGCATACGAATCATGCGATTTCGAATGTTTCTCAAATTCTCAATAACTCAACGTTTCTTATTTATTGGTTTGATTTGCCTAATGTATGGTTTGGGAATCGTTGGCTTCCATTCTTTTTCTCGTACAAAAATCTTTGAACTAATAGAACTTGATAGAAAGATCACCAAACAATACAAACACAAGCATACGAATCATGCGATTTCGAATGTTTCTCAAACCCTCAATAACACAACCTTTCTTATTGATTGGTTTGATTTGCCTAGGCTATGGTTTGGGAAAAGTTGGTTTCCATTCTTTTTCCCGTCCAAAAATCGTTGAATTAATAGAACTTGATAGAACGATCACCAAACAACACAAACACAAGCATACGAATCATGCGATTTCGAATGTCCCTCTAATTCTCAATAACACATCCTTTCTTATTGATTGGTTTAATTTGCCTAGGCTATGGTTTGGGAACCGTTGGTTTCCATTCTTATTCTCGTCCAAAAATCTTTGAACTAATAGAACTTGATAGAACGATCACCAAACAAAACAAACACAAGCATACGAATCATGCGATTTCGAATGTTTCTCAAATTCTTAATAACACAACGTTTCTTATTGATTGGTTTGATTTGCCTAATCTATGGTTTGGGAATCGTTGGCTTCCATTCTTTTTCTCGTACAAAAATCTTTGAACTAATAGAACTTGATAGAAAGATCACCATACAACACAAACACAAGCATACGAATCATGCGATTTCGAATGTTTCTCAAATCCTCAATAACACAACCTTTCTTATTGATTGGTTTGATTTGCCTAGGCTATGGTTTGGGAACCGTTGGTTTCCATTCTTTTTCTCGTCCAAAAATCATTGAACTAATAGAACTTGATAGAAAGATCACCAAACAAAACAAACACAAGCATACGAATCATGCGATTTCGAATGTTTCTCAAATCCTCAATAACTCAACGTTTCTTATTTATTGGTTTGATTTGCCTAATGTATGGTTTTGGAATCGTTGGCTTCCATTCCATTTCTCGTACAAAAATCTTTGAACTAATAGAACTTGATAGAAGGATCACCAAACAACACAAACACAAGCATACGAATCATGCGATTTCGAATGTTTCTCAAATCCTCAATAACACAACCTTTCTTATTGATTGGTTTGATTTGCCTAGGCTATGGTTTGGGAACCGTTGGTTTCCATTCTTTTTCTCGTCCAAAAATCGTTGAATTAATAGAACTTCATAGAACGATCACCAAACAACACAAACACAAGCATACGAATCATGCGATTTCGAATGTTTCTCAAATCCTCAATAACACAACCTTTCTTATTGAATGGTTTGATTTGCCTAGGCTATGGTTTGGGAACCGTTGGTTTCCATTCTTATTCTCGTCCAAAAATCGTTGAATTAATAGAACTTGATAGAACGATCACCAAAGAACACAAACACAAGCATACGAATCATGCGATTTCGAATGTTTCTCAAATCCTCAATAACACAACCTTTCTTATTGAATGGTTTGATTTACCTAGGCTATGGTTTGGGAACCGTTGGTTTCCATTCTTATTCTCGTCCAAAAATCGTTGAATTAATAGAACTTGATAGAACGATCACCAAACAACACAAACACAAGCATACGAATCATGCGATTTCGAATGTTTCTCAAATCCTCAATAACACAACCTTTCTTATTGATTGGTTTGATTTGCCTAGGCTATGGTTTGGGAACCGTTGGTTTCCATTCTTTTTCTCATCCAAAAATCGTTGAACTAATAGAACTTGATAGAACGATCACCAAACAACACAAACACAATGATGCGGGTTAGCCGCTGGATGCCCGATCTTCGACAAACAACAACTCAAAACATGAAGAGAAGGAGAGATGGTCAGAAATGGGAAACAAGACACAAAGAAGAACAACAACAAAGAACAAGAACAGATTTAAGAACAAGGATAAAGGAAGAAAAGAAGAACCACTTGAAAACAACTAGAAGACCCTTGGTATTATTTCAACCAAGAACCAAATAGAGATCAAGAGACCCGACCTTCTTGAACGGATAGGGAAGTAGAACCACTAAGCTGTGGTCGACACAAGAGGATTATTTCGCCCCGAGCACCGATGGACACGACACCTAGAGACCCTTCTTCATACAATCTCACACAATCAAGGACGGATCCTTGAAGCACGAGAAGGAGGCTTGTGGAAGCTGAAAAGCACCAACCTTTGATGAAGTCGACACAATCCAAGGCAAACCAAGCTGCGATTTAGAACACCAAAGGTTCAAAGAGCTCAAAGCTCTCAAACTCTCTCTAAGGAGGAAATCAGTTTTTACACACTTGTAAAATGGGGAATGTCTTGTCTAAACTGAAAAGAACTAACAAGGGGCTATTTATATGCCCTTACAATCCCAGAAAAGTAACACTACTAATAATAATAATAAGATAGGTGGCAGCCCACATAAGCAACAACCTAAACTAAGCAATGCACAGCCAAGCTTTGGAGATGTTGCTCGGATAGAGGCCGCTTAGCAATCTGCGCACATGGACGCGGCTGGGGCGTTTGTAACACCAATAAGGCATGTTGTGGATGGCGATGGTTCCTTGATGTGCACAGCCTCTTTAGCCATGGTGTACCCGATGAATCCATGCATCTCGCGTTGTAGCTTCTTGGTTCGAGCTCGGGTGAGTGGTCCATCGAAGAGTGTAGGCGCACTTGGGGGTGGCAGCCTAGATGTTCCCTCATCAACCTCCCCTTCTTGAAAAGGATTCGTCCTCGAATCCAAGTCCTCATCAATGGCTAGGTAAGGCATGAGATCAGCCACATTGAAGGTGGCGCTTACGCCATATTCTCCGGGTAGTTCCAACTTGTATGCATTGTCTCCAATTCGTTGAAGAACCTTGAAAGGTCCATCTCCTCGTGGGGACAGCTTGCTCTTCCTTTGCTCCGGGAACCGCTCCTTCCTTAGATGCACCCAAACTAGATCTCCGGGCTGAAATATCATTTGGCGCCTACCCTTGTTGGCTCGGTTGGCATTGTACTCGGCCTTTTGCTCCAGCTTGACCCTAGTCCGATCATGTAATTCCTTGATGAACTGGACATGTTTTCCTGCATCAAAACTTTCTTTCTCCCTCATAGGATATGGGGTAAGATCTAAGGGGGTTAGTGGGTTAGTTCCATAAACACATTCAAATGGAGTCAACTTAGTAGCTGAGTGCATTGTTCTATTGTAAGCAAACTCCACATGAGGTAAAGCTTCTTCCCACAGTTTCAAATTCTTCCTAATGACAGCCCTAAGGATAGTGGCTAAAGTCCTATTAGTCACCTCAGTTTGGCCATCGGTTTGGGGGTGGCTAGAAGTAGAGAATAACAGTTTGGTTCCTAACTTAGCCCATAAAGTCCTCCAAAAATGACTAAGGAACTTTGTATCCCTATCACTCACAATGGTTTTTGGCAGGCCATGTAACCTAACAACTTCTCTAAAGAATAGGCTAGCAACATTAGAAGCATCATCAGTTTTATGGCAAGCTATAAAATGAGCCATCTTTGAGAAACGATCAACAACAACAAAAATCGAATCTCTCCCCTTCTTAGTCCTAGGTAATCCAACTATGAAATCCATGCTAATGTCCTCCCAAGGGGCTGAGGGTACAGGCAAAGGACTATATAAACCATGGGGCATCAATCTAGATTTAGCCTTTAAACATTCAATGCATCTTTTAACCATGTTTTCTACATCTCTAAGCATGTGAGGCCAATAAAAATGAGCATGCAGCATGTGATAAGTTTTATCTCTACCAAAATGTCCCATTAATCCACCCTTATGGGCTTCTTCAGTCAAAAGCAATCTCAAAGAACATCTCGGTATGCAAACCTTATCAACACGAAAGAGAAAACCATCAAACAAGTAGAACTTATCTAATGCTCCCTTATCTACACAAGTCTTATATATGGCACCAAAATCAGGATCATCTACATATAACTCCTTAATGTATGCAAATCCAAGAACACGAGAGTCTAATGTAGTTAACATGGAATGACGCCTAGAAAGTGCGTCGGCCACAACGTTATCTTTTCCCTTTTTGTATTTGATAACATAAGGAAATGTTTCTATGAATTCCATCCATCTACCATGTCTTCTATCTAATTTGTCCTGACTTTTAAAATGCTTCAAAGATTCATGATCAGTTTTCAAGACAAATTCTCTAGGCCATAGGTAGTGTGACCAAGTCTTAAGAACTCTAAACAAGGCATATAGCTCTTTATCATAAGTAGAGTAATTGAGACATGCACCTTTCAACTTTTCAGAAAAGAAAGCAATAGGCTGACCTTCTTGCATGAGGACGCCGCCAATACCAATTCCACTTGCATCACATTCGACCTCAAATGGCCTGGTGAAATCCGGCAAGGATAGCAATGGGGCTTGGGTCAATTTCAACTTCAAGGTGTTGAAGGCATTCTCTTGAGCTTGTTTCCATGTGAACTCACTTCTCTTCTTGGTGATTTCAGTCAAGGGGGCAGCAATGGTGCTAAAATCTTTGACAAAGCGCCTATAAAAGCTCGCCAGTCCGTGGAAGCTTCGCACTTGCCCAACGGTGGTGGGTGTAGGCCAGTCTTGAATTGCCTTGATCTTGGCCTCGTCCACTTGTAATCCTTGTGAGCTCACTACAAAACCAAGAAAGGTGACAGAAGTAGTGCATAGCTCACACTTTTTCAAATTAGCAAACAAGTGTTCAAGACGCAAAGTAGTAAGCACATTTCTCAAATGACATTCATGCTCTTCTAGGGATTTGCTATAAATCAGAATATCATCAAAGTAAACAACAACAAATTTCCCTATGTAATGTCTAAGCACATGATTCATCAATCTCATAAAAGTACTTGGTGCATTTGTAAGCCCAAATGGCATGACAAGCCATTCATATAGACCAAATTTGGTCTTGAAGGCTGTTTTCCATTCGTCCCCTTCCTTCATACGAATCTGGTGGTAGCCACTCTTTAAATCAATTTTAGAAAACATTGTGGCTCCATGCAATTCGTCTAACATGTCATCAAGACGAGGAATGGGGTGCCTATACTTTACCGTTATGTTATTAATGGCCCGACAATCGACACACATTCTCCATGTGTTGTCTTTCTTGGGTACTAACAACACCGGTACAGCACAAGGGCTCATACTTTCTCTAATGTAACCCTTGTCCAAAAGCTCTTGGACTTGGGTTTGGACCTCTTGGGCCTCTTTCGGGTTCATACGATACGCTGGCCGATTAGGCAATGCAGCCCCGGGAATGAGATCAATTTGATGCTCGATTCCTCTAATTGGGGGTAGGCCAGGTGGTATGTCATCGGGGAATACATCACTATACTCCTCGATCAACCCTAGTATTCTTGGGGGTAATCTAGCCTTAAGCTCATCACTCAACAAACTAAGCTCCTTGCACAAGAGCATGAGTGTGGTATCCCCATCTAAGTACTCATTCTCAAGCTCCCACTTGGAAGCTAGAAAAACATTAGAGGGATGTGGGCTTGTAGGCTCCCTCAATTCAGCCTTTCCCTTCTCTTTCTCCTCCTTGCATTCACGTAACCTTTTCTTCTCATACTCATCCAAAACCTGAGTTGGTGTCATAGGTTTGAGGACGATGTTCTTTCCTTTAAACACAAAAGAATGTCGGTTAGTGAATCCATCATGATCAACTTTTCTATCAAACTGCCAGGGACGACCCAAAAGTAAATGACAAGCTTGCATAGGCACAACATCACATAGCACATCATCTTCATAATGTCCTAGCTTAATGGATACCTTAACTTGCTTAGTCACCTTTAATGCACCGCAATCATTCATCCAATGCAGTTTATAAGGCTTAGGGTGATGAAATGTAGGAAGTTGTAATTTTTGAACCATTTCCATGCTAGCTATGTTACAACAACTTCCACTATCAATGATCACACTACACACTTTGCCTTTTACTAAACAACGAGTATGAAACAGATTTTCCCTTTGGTTATCATCACATGGGGTTGGCTTAGCATGCAAAGTCCTCCTAGCTATCAATGCCTCTCCATGCTCACATTCTATTTCATTCTCATCATTTTCATAAGCAATCAGATTCACATCATTCACACAATCATCATGATCATCATCTTGATTATCCTCTTCATTTTCAGATTCATATTGGCCTAAAGAATTAATCAAGAGAGTCTTTGTGTTTGGGCAATCTTTCATCATGTGTCCTCTACCTTGGCATTTAAAGCAAACAATGTCTCTAGCCCTAGTAGTAGGATTAGAATTACTTCCCTTAGGAGTTGTGGAAACTCCATTAGATGACCCTTTGAAGCTGGATGGTGAATTGCCCACGGGAGGTTTGCCTCGGGCTGATTGGTTGCCATAGGCATTTGGATTGCTTCCTTTTTCCTTTGGGTGTGTGGCGTCTCTATGGTAGGGTGATAACTGGCCACGACTTGAGCTTCTCCACGCATGGGGCTGGTTGCTCACATTCTTGCCTCCTTGGCTCCTTGCTCGATTCTTCCTTTCTACTTTCATAGCTAGATGAAGCAAATCAGTCATAGTAGAATAGGGATATAAATCAACTTCATGAGCTAGGGAAGGATGCAATATTCTAAGAAATCTGACCATTGTGGTCTCATTGTCCTCAACCACATTGGCTCTTACCATTGCCACTTGCATGGCATTAAATGTCTCCTCGACACTCATTGGTCCTTGTTTGAGGTTCTCCAATCTTTGCCTCAGCTCACGAGTGTAATGTTGAGGAATGAAACGTCCCCTCATGAGCGCCTTCATTTGCTCCCAAGTGGCTATGGGCGGGTCTAGTACTCGTCGCCTTTCTTTCACCAAATTATCCCACCAGATTAGTGCATAACCGGTGAACTCAAGGGTTGCGAGTTGGACTTTCTTTGGTTCGGGAAAGTTGTGGCAATTCCAGATTTGCTCAATTTTGGTTTCCCACTCCATGTATACGTCCGGATCACATTTGCCTTCAAAGGCTGGGATCTTCACCTTGATCTTTCCTACGCCATCTTGTTCGGGCTCTCTTGGCCTCCTTGGGTGCCTATCTCTATCATCACGCCTAGAGTAGCGCTCCCAAGTATCATCTTCTTGGAACTCCTCATCAAAGTCATCATATTGCTCCTCTCGATCATGAGTTCTTCTTCGGGCCTGAAAAGCTTGAAAATCATTAGTGCGACGGTGCCTATCTCTTGGAGGAGAAGGAGATTGATTAATAGGCACTCTTCGAGCAAAAATTCCAGGAGGGTCAAGATTTACTTCCCTTGTGTGTTGTTGATGGGAGGTGGATGCCAAGTTAGGGTCCAAGGGTGGGTTACCCCTTTGTGTGGCGTTGGTGTGGCCATGGGTACGCTCAGCTGGCTGCCTAGTCTCCAAGGCCTCCAATCGTCGCGCGATGATGGCCATGTTGTCGCCGAGTTTTTTCAACATGCTAAACACCTCTGGATGGACGGGCTCCGAAGTGTTGGAACTTTCTTGTTCCTGAGACATGATCACAAGTAACACACTACAAGAAACCGGTTAAGATTAGTGATAATCCAAAACAGCTTCACAATGTGTTTCACTCGCACTCTCTCTCTTTTAGTGCAATCGAGCTTGTTGTTTCAATCTGCCTTGCAAGGGATCAATATTCAAGTCCAAGGTTAGTGAAAGTGAGAACAAGACACAAACTTAGTGTCGGCCAAAGAAAGAAAAGGACTGAAAATTTTGGACAAGAAACTGAGTTGGAATGAAGAACAACAAAACAAGAGTTGAAGGATAAAAGAGATCAAACCTTGATTAAGCCTTTCTCGCCTTGAATTCCTAAACCAAGATGAGTACTTGAAGTGGTTTGTAAGGTGAGATGGGCTGGCCTTTTGTGGAGGAAGGTTATCTCCAATATCAATCAAGAACAAGACTAGAGAAGAGAACACAACACTTTGCACTTAATCGAAATATTACACAAATTAGGCACTTAATCAAGTCAACATTTGCACTATCTAATAGGCAACAAGTGCAATTCTGAAAATTCCTCTTCTTTTCTTTTTTTTCTTTTTTTTTTCTTTCTTTTTTTTTTCCTTTTTTTTCCTTTTTTTTTCTTTTTTTTTTAAATAAAATTCGAAAATCACAATCAGCTACTTATTAAATATAATAAATATAAGAAAGGTGTACAAAATAAAAGAAGTCATCTCTTTGACTAGATTGATGGGGGGAATGGGTTTGAATTTGATGGGAGTTGGTAGAATAGTGTGGGCTGAAAGGGAATGGCTTTGAGTTGGTAAAATAGTGATGGAATGGTATGGGGAGTTGGTCAAAGTTAGTAGAAGTTGGTGAAAGTTGGTAAAAATGGTGGGATGGACTGAAATGTGAAGGATTTGAATTTAGCTCATTTGTTCAAGCTTTCATCATCCTTTAATGGCTGGTTTCTGTGCTGGGAGATGGTGGATGATGATGGTCGGACGGTGGCAGTTTACTTAGGCGAAGGAGGTTTTGGGCTGGGCAAACAAACCACTTGCACAAGTAAACAAACCCGGTTAGTACTATCAAGTTCAATTAAGGAGATTGGATTAATCAAACCTGATCTGGGATTTATTTTTTTTTTGGTGTTTTTGGTTTATGGTGGAAGACAAGTTGAATGTCGACAACGCAGCTCTGATACCACTTTGATGCGGGTTAGCCGCTGGATGCCCGATCTTCGACAAACAACAACTCAAAACATGAAGAGAAGGAGAGATGGTCAGAAATGGGAAACAAGACACAAAGAAGAACAACAACAAAGAACAAGAACAGATTTAAGAACAAGGATAAAGGAAGAAAAGAAGAACCACTTGAAAACAACTAGAAGACCCTTGGTATTATTTCAACCAAGAACCAAATAGAGATCAAGAGACCCGACCTTCTTGAACGGATAGGGAAGTAGAACCACTAAGCTGTGGTCGACACAAGAGGATTATTTCGCCCCGAGCACCGATGGACACGACACCTAGAGACCCTTCTTCATACAATCTCACACAATCAAGGACGGATCCTTGAAGCACGAGAAGGAGGCTTGTGGAAGCTGAAAAGCACCAACCTTTGATGAAGTCGACACAATCCAAGGCAAACCAAGCTGCGATTTAGAACACCAAAGGTTCAAAGAGCTCAAAGCTCTCAAACTCTCTCTAAGGAGGAAATCAGTTTTTACACACTTGTAAAATGGGGAATGTCTTGTCTAAACTGAAAAGAACTAACAAGGGGCTATTTATATGCCCTTACAATCCCAGAAAAGTAACACTACTAATAATAATAATAAGATAGGTGGCAGCCCACATAAGCAACAACCTAAACTAAGCAATGCACAGCCAAGCTTTGGAGATGTTGCTCGGATAGAGGCCGCTTAGCAATCTGCGCACATGGACGCGGCTGGGGCGTTTGTAACACCAATAAGGCATGTTGTGGATGGCGATGGTTCCTTGATGTGCACAGCCTCTTTAGCCATGGTGTACCCGATGAATCCATGCATCTCGCGTTGTAGCTTCTTGGTTCGAGCTCGGGTGAGTGGTCCATCGAAGAGTGTAGGCGCACTTGGGGGTGGCAGCCTAGATGTTCCCTCATCACACAAGCATACGAATCATGCGATTTCGAATGTTTCTCTAATTCTCAATAACACAACCTTTCTTATTGATTGGTTTGATTTGCCTAGGCTATGGTTTGGGAACCGTTGGCTTCCATTGTTTTTCTCGTCCAAAAATCGTTGAATTAATAGAACTTGAAAGAACGATCACCAAACAACACAAACACAAGCATACGAATCATGCGATTTCGAATGTCCCTCTAATTCTCAATAACACATCCTTTCTTATTGACTGGTTTAATTTGCCTAGGCTATGGTTTGGGAACCGTTGGTTTCCATTCTTATTCTCGTCCAAAAATCTTTGAACTAATAGAACTTGATAGAACGATCACCAAACAAAACAAACACAAGCATACGAATCATGCGATTTCGAATGTTTCTCAAATTCTTAATAACACAACGTTTCTTATTGATTGGTTTGATTTGCCTAATCTATGGTTTGGGAATCGTTGGCTTCCATTCTTTTTCTCGTCCAAAAATCATTGAACTAATAGAACTTGATAGAAAGATCACCAAACAAAACAAACACAAGCATACGAATCATGCGATTTCGAATGTTTCTCAAATCCTCAATAACTCAACGTTTCTTATTTATTGGTTTGATTTGCCTAATGTATGGTTTTGGAATCGTTGGCTTCCATTCCATTTCTCGTACAAAAATCTTTGAACTAATAGAACTTGATAGAAGGATCACCAAACAACACAAACACAAGCATACGAATCATGCGATTTCGAATGTTTCTCAAATCCTCAATAACACAACCTTTCTTATTGATTGGTTTGATTTGCCTAGGCTATGGTTTGGGAACCGTTGGTTTCCATTCTTTTTCTCGTCCAAAAATCGTTGAATTAATAGAACTTGATAGAACGATCACCAAACAACACAAACACAAGCATACGAATCATGCGATTTCGAATGTTTCTCAAATCCTCAATAACACAACCTTTCTTATTGAATGGTTTGATTTGCCTAGGCTATGGTTTGGGAACCGTTGGTTTCCATTCTTATTCTCGTCCAAAAATCGTTGAATTAATAGAACTTGATAGAACGATCACCAAAGAACACAAACACAAGCATACGAATCATGCGATTTCGAATGTTTCTCAAATCCTCAATAACACAACCTTTCTTATTGAATGGTTTGATTTACCTAGGCTATGGTTTGGGAACCGTTGGTTTCCATTCTTATTCTCGTCCAAAAATCGTTGAATTAATAGAACTTGATAGAACGATCACCAAACAACACAAACACAAGCATACGAATCATGCGATTTCGAATGTTTCTCAAATCCTCAATAACACAACCTTTCTTATTGATTGGTTTGATTTGCCTAGGCTATGGTTTGGGAACCGTTGGTTTCCATTCTTTTTCTCATCCAAAAATCGTTGAACTAATAGAACTTGATAGAACGATCACCAAACAACACAAACACAAGCATACGAATCATGCGATTTCGAATGTTTCTCTAATTCTCAATAACACAACCTTTCTTATTGATTGGTTTGATTTGCCTAGGCTATGGTTTGGGAACCGTTGGCTTCCATTGTTTTTCTCGTCCAAAAATCGTTGAATTAATAGAACTTGAAAGAACGATCACCAAACAACACAAACACAAGCATACGAATCATGCGATTGCGAATGTTTCTCTAATTCTCAATAACACAACCTTTCTTATTGATTGGTTTGATTTGCCTAGGCTATGGTTTGGGAACCGTTGGTTTCCATTCTTTTTCTCGTCCAAAAATCATTGAACTAATAGAACTTGATAGAAAGATCACCAAACAAAACAAACACAAGCATACGAATCATGCGATTTCGAATGTTTCTCAAATTCTCAATAACTCAACGTTTCTTATTTATTGGTTTGATTTGCCTAATGTATGGTTTGGGAATCGTTGGCTTCCATTCTTTTTCTCGTACAAAAATCTTTGAACTAATAGAACTTGATAGAAAGATCACCAAACAACACAAACACAAGCATACGAATCATGCGATTTCGAATGTTTCTCAAACCCTCAATAACACAACCTTTCTTATTGAATGGTTTGATTTGCCTAGGCTATGGTTTGGGAACCGTTGGTTTCCATTCTTTTTCTCGTCCAAAAATCGTTGAATTAATAGAACTTGATAGAACGATCACCAAACAACACAAACACAAGCATACGAATCATGCGATTTCGAATGTCTCTCTAATTCTCAATAACACATCCTTTCTTATTGATTGGTTTGATTTGCCTAGGCTATGGTTTGGGAACCGTTGGTTTCCATTCTTTTTCTCGTCCAAAAATCGTTGAACTAATAGAACTTGATAGAACGATCACCAAACAACACAAACACAAGCATACGAATCATGCGATTTCGAATGTTTCTCTAATTCTCAATAACACAACCTTTCTTATTGATTGGTTTGATTTGCCTAGGCTATGGTTTGGGAACCGTTGGCTTCCATTGTTTTTCTCGTCCAAAAATCGTTGAATTAATAGAACTTGAAAGAACGATCACCAAACAACACAAACACAAGCATACGAATCATGCGATTGCGAATGTTTCTCTAATTCTCAATAACACAACCTTTCTTATTGATTCGTTTGATTTGCCTAGGCTATGGTTTGGGAACCGTTGGTTTCCATTCTTTTTCTCGTCCAAAAATCATTGAACTAATAGAACTTGATAGAAAGATCACCAAACAAAACAAACACAAGCATACGAATCATGCGATTTCGAATGTTTCTCAAATTCTCAATAACTCAACGTTTCTTATTTATTGGTTTGATTTGCCTAATGTATGGTTTGGGAATCGTTGGCTTCCATTCTTTTTCTCGTACAAAAATCTTTGAACTAATAGAACTTGATAGAAAGATCACCAAACAACACAAACACAAGCATACGAATCATGCGATTTCGAATGTTTCTCAAACCCTCAATAACACAACCTTTCTTATTGATTGGTTTGATTTGCCTAGGCTATGGTTTGGGAAAAGTTGGTTTCCATTCTTTTTCCCGTCCAAAAATCGTTGAATTAATAGAACTTGATAGAACGATCACCAAACAACACAAACACAAGCATACGAATCATGCGATTTCGAATGTCTCTCTAATTCTCAATAACACATCCTTTCTTATTGATTGGTTTAATTTGCCTAGGCTATGGTTTGGGAACCGTTGGTTTCCATTCTTATTCTCGTCCAAAAATCGTTGAACTAATAGAACTTGATAGAACGATCACCAAACAACACAAACACAAGCATACGAATCATGCGATTTCGAATGTTTCTCTAATTCTCAATAACACAACCTTTCTTATTGATTGGTTTGATTTGCCTAGGCTATGGTTTGGGAACCGTTGGCTTCCATTGTTTTTCTCGTCCAAAAATCGTTGAATTAATAGAACTTGAAAGAACGATCACCAAACAACACAAACACAAGCATACGAATCATGCGATTGCGAATGTTTCTCTAATTCTCAATAACACAACCTTTCTTATTGATTCGTTTGATTTGCCTAGGCTATGGTTTGGGAACCGTTGGTTTCCATTCTTTTTCTCGTCCAAAAATCATTGAACTAATAGAACTTGATAGAAAGATCACCAAACAAAACAAACACAAGCATACGAATCATGCGATTTCGAATGTTTCTCAAATTCTCAATAACTCAACGTTTCTTATTTATTGGTTTGATTTGCCTAATGTATGGTTTGGGAATCGTTGGCTTCCATTCTTTTTCTCGTACAAAAATATTTGAACTAATAGAACTTGATAGAAAGATCACCAAACAACACAAACACAAGCATACGAATCATGCGATTTCGAATGTTTCTCAAACCCTCAATAACACAACCTTTCTTATTGATTGGTTTGATTTGCCTAGGCTATGGTTTGGGAAAAGTGGGTTTCCATTCTTTTTCCCGTCCAAAAATCGTTGAATTAATAGAACTTGATAGAACGATCACCAAACAACACAAACACAAGCATACGAATCATGCGATTTCGAATGTCTCTCTAATTCTCAATAACACATCCTTTCTTATTGATTGGTTTAATTTGCCTAGGCTATGGTTTGGGAACCGTTGGTTTCCATTCTTATTCTCGTCCAAAAATCTTTGAACTAATAGAACTTGATAGAACGATCACCAAACAAAACAAACACAAGCATACGAATCATGCGATTTCGAATGTTTCTCAAATTCTTAATAACACAACGTTTCTTATTGATTGGTTTGATTTGCCTAATCTATGGTTTGGGAATCGTTGGCTTCCATTCTTTTTCTCGTACAAAAATCTTTGAACTAATAGAACTTGATAGAAAGATCACCATACAACACAAACACAAGCATACGAATCATGCGATTTCGAATGTTTCTCAAATCCTCAATAACACAACCTTTCTTATTGATTGGTTTGATTTGCCTAGGCTATGGTTTGGGAACCGTTGGTTTCCATTATTTTTCTCGTCCAAAAATCATTGAACTAATAGAACTTGATAGAAAGATCACCAAACAAAACAAACACAAGCATACGAATCATGCGATTTCGAATGTTTCTCAAATTCTCAATAACTCAACGTTTCTTATTGATTGGTTTGATTTGCCTAATCTATGGTTTTCGAATCGTTGGCTTCCATTCTTTTTCTCGTACAAAAATCTTTGAACTAATAGAACTTGATAAAACGATCACCAAACAACACAAACACAAGCATACGAATCATGCGATTTCGAATGTTTCTCAAATCCTCAATAACACAACCTTTCTTATTGATTGGTTTGATTTGCCTAGGCTATGGTTTGGGAACCGCTGGTTTCCATTCTTTTTCCCATCCAAAAATCGATGAATTAATAGAACTTGATAGAACGATCACCAAACAACACAAACATAAGCATACGAATCATGCGATTTCGAATGTCTCTCTAATTCTCAATAACACAACCTTTCTTATTGATTGGTTTGATTTGTCTAGGCTATGGTTTGGGAACCGTTTGTTTCCATTCTTATTCTCGTCCAAAAATCTTTAAACTAATCTCCACTTGATAGAAAGATCACCAAACAACACAAACACAAGCATACGAATCATGCGATTTCGAATGTTTCTCAAATTCTCAATAACTCAACGTTTCTTATTTATTGGTTTGATTTGCCTAATGTATGGTTTGGGAATCGTTGGCTTCCATTCTTTTTCTCGTACAAAAATCTTTGAACTAATAGAACTTGATAGAAAGATTACCAAACAACACAAACACAAGCATACGAATCATGCGATTTCGAATGTTTCTCAAACCCTCAATAACACAACCTTTCTTATTGATTGGTTTGATTTGCCTAGGCTATGGTTTGGGAACCGTTGGCTTCCATTGTTTTTCTCGTCCAAAAATCGTTGAATTAATAGAACTTGATAGAACGATCACCAAACAACACAAACACAAGCATACGAATCATGCGATTGCGAATGTTTCTCTAATTCTCAATAACACAACCTTTCTTATTGATTCGTTTGATTTGCCTAGGCTATGGTTTGGGAACCGTTGGTTTCCATTCTTATTCTCGTCCAAAAATCTTTAAACTAATCTCCACTTGATAGAAAGATCACCAAACAACACAAACACAAGCATACGAATCATGCGATTTCGAATGTTTCTCAAACCCTCAATAACACAACCTTTCTTATTGATTGGTTTGATTTGCCTAGGCTATGGTTTGGGAAAAGTTGGTTTCCATTCTTTTTCCCGTCCAAAAATCGTTGAATTAATAGAACTTGATAGAACGATCACCAAACAACACAAACACAAGCATACGAATCATGCGATTTCGAATGTCTCTCTAATTTTCAATAACACATCCTTTCTTATTGATTGGTTTAATTTGCCTAGGCTATGGTTTGGGAACCGTTGGTTTCCATTCTTATTCTCGTCCAAAAATCTTTGAACTAATAGAACTTGATAGAACGATCACCAAACAAAACAAACACAAGCATACGAATCATGCGATTTCGAATGTTTCTCAAATTCTTAATAACACAACGTTTCTTATTGATTGGTTTGATTTGCCTAATGTATGGTTTGGAAATCGTTGGCTTCCATTCTTTTTCTCGTACAAAAATCTTTGAACTAATAGAACTTGATAGAAAGATCACCATACAACACAAACACAAGCATACGAATCATGCGATTTCGAATGTTTCTCAAATCCTCAATAACACAACCTTTCTTATTGATTGGTTTGATTTGCCTAGGCTATGGTTTGGGAACCGTTGGTTTCCATTCTTTTTCTCGTCCAAAAATCATTGAACTAATAGAACTTGATAGAAAGATCACCAAACAAAACAAACACAAGCATACGAATCATGCGATTTCGAATGTTTCTCAAATCCTCAATAACTCAACGTTTCTTATTTATTGGTTTGATTTGCCTAATGTATGGTTTTGGAATCGTTGGCTTCCATTCCATTTCTCGTACAAAAATCTTTGAACTAATAGAACTTGATAGAAAGATCACCAAACAACACAAACACAAGCATACGAATCATGCGATTTCGAATGTTTCTCAAATCCTCAATAACACAACCTTTCTTATTGATTGGTTTGATTTGCCTAGGCTATGGTTTGGGAACCGTTGGTTTCCATTCTTTTTCTCGTCCAAAAATCGTTGAATTAATAGAACTTGATAGAACGATCACCAAACAACACAAACACAAGCATACGAATCATGCGATTTCGAATGTTTCTCAAATCCTCAATAACTCAACGTTTCTTATTGATTGGTTTGATTTGCCTAATCTATGGTTTTCGAATCGTTGGCTTCCATTCTTTTTCTCGTACAAAAATCTTTGAACTAATAGAACTTGATAAAACGATCACCAAACAACACAAACACAAGCATACGAATCATGCGATTTCGAATGTTTCTCAAATCCTCAATAACACAACCTTTATTATTGATTGGTTTGATTTACCTAGGCTATGGTTGTGGAAGTGTTCGTTTCCATTCTTTTTCTCGTCCAAAAATCTTTGAACTTAATAGAAAGATCACCAAACAACACAACTACAAGCATACGAATCATGCAATTCCTAATGTTTCTCAAATTCTCAATAACACAACCTTTCTTATTGATTGGTTTGATTTGCCTAGGCTACGGTTTGGGAACCGCTGGTTTCCATTCTTTTTCCCATCCAAAAATCGATGAATTAATAGAACTTGATAGAACGATCACCAAACAACACAAACATAAGCATACGAATCATGCGATTTCGAATGTCTCTCTAATTCTCAATAACACAACCTTTCTTATTGATTGGTTTGATTTGTCTAGGCTATGGTTTGGGAACCGTTGGTTTCCATTCTTTTTCTCGTCCAAAAATCATTGAACTAATAGAACTTGATAGAAAGATCACCAAACAAAACAAACACAAGCATACGAATCATGCGATTTCGAATGTTTCTCAAATTCTCAATAACTCAACGTTTCTTATTTATTGGTTTGATTTGCCTAATGTATGGTTTGGGAATCGTTGGCTTCCATTCTTTTTCTCGTACAAAAATCTTTGAACTAATAGAACTTGATAGAAAGATCACCAAACAACACAAACACAAGCATACGAATCATGCGATTTCGAATGTTTCTAAAACCCTCAATAACACAACCTTTCTTATTGATTGGTTTGATTTGCCTAGGCTATGGTTTGGGAAACGTTGGTTTCCATTCTTTTTCCCGTCCAAAAATCGTTGAATTAATAGAACTTGATAGAACGATCACCAAACAACACAAACACAAGCATACGAATCATGCGATTTCGAATGTCTCTCTAATTCTCAATAACACATCCTTTCTTATTGATTGGTTTAATTTTCCTAGGCTATGGTTTGGGAACCGTTGGTTTCCATTCTTATTCTCGTCCAAAAATCTTTGAACTAATAGAAGTTGATAGAACGATCACCAAACAAAACAAACACAAGCATACGAATCATGCGATTTCGAATGTTTCTCAAATTCTTAATAACACAACGTTTCTTATTGATTGGTTTGATTTGCCTAATCTATGGTTTGGGAATCGTTGGCTTCCATTCTTTTTCTCGTACAAAAATCTTTGAACTAATAGAACTTGATAGAAAGATCACCATACAACACAAACACAAGCATACGAATCATGCGATTTCGAATGTTTCTCAAATCCTCAATAACACAACCTTTCTTATTGATTGGTTTGATTTGCCTAGGCTATGGTTTGGGAACCGTTGGTTTCCATTCTTTTTCTCGTCCAAAAATCATTGAACTAATAGAACTTGATAGAAAGATCACCAAACAAAACAAACACAAGCATACGAATCATGCGATTTCGAATGTTTCTCAAATCCTCAATAACTCAACGTTTCTTATTTATTGGTTTGATTTGCCTAATGTATGGTTTTGGAATCGTTGGCTTCCATTCCATTTCTCGTACAAAAATCTTTGAACTAATAGAACTTGATAGAAGGATCACCAAACAACACAAACACAAGCATACGAATCATGCGATTTCGAATGTTTCTCAAATCCTCAATAACACAACCTTTCTTATTGATTGGTTTGATTTGCCTAGGCTATGGTTTGGGAACCGTTGGTTTCCATTCTTTTTCTCGTCCAAAAATCGTTGAATTAATAGAACTTGATAGAACGATCACCAAACAACACAAACACAAGCATACGAATCATGCGATTTCGAATGTTTCTCAAATCCTCAATAACACAACCTTTCTTATTGAATGGTTTGATTTGCCTAGGCTATGGTTTGGGAACCGTTGGTTTCCATTCTTATTCTCGTCCAAAAATCGTTGAATTAATAGAACTTGATAGAACGATCACCAAAGAACACAAACACAAGCATACGAATCATGCGATTTCGAATGTTTCTCAAATCCTCAATAACACAACCTTTCTTATTGAATGGTTTGATTTACCTAGGCTATGGTTTGGGAACCGTTGGTTTCCATTCTTATTCTCGTCCAAAAATCGTTGAATTAATAGAACTTGATAGAACGATCACCAAACAACACAAACACAAGCATACGAATCATGCGATTTCGAATGTTTCTCAAATCCTCAATAACACAACCTTTCTTATTGATTGGTTTGATTTGCCTAGGCTATGGTTTGGGAACCGTTGGTTTCCATTCTTTTTCTCATCCAAAAATCGTTGAACTAATAGAACTTGATAGAACGATCACCAAACAACACAAACACAAGCATACGAATCATGCGATTTCGAATGTTTCTCTAATTCTCAATAACACAACCTTTCTTATTGATTGGTTTGATTTGCCTAGGCTATGGTTTGGGAACCGTTGGCTTCCATTGTTTTTCTCGTCCAAAAATCGTTGAATTAATAGAACTTGAAAGAACGATCACCAAACAACACAAACACAAGCATACGAATCATGCGATTGCGAATGTTTCTCTAATTCTCAATAACACAACCTTTCTTATTGATTCGTTTGATTTGCCTAGGCTATGGTTTGGGAACCGTTGGTTTCCATTCTTTTTCTCGTCCAAAAATCATTGAACTAATAGAACTTGATAGAAAGATCACCAAACAAAACAAACACAAGCATACGAATCATGCGATTTCGAATGTTTCTCAAATTCTCAATAACTCAACGTTTCTTATTTATTGGTTTGATTTGCCTAATGTATGGTTTGGGAATCGTTGGCTTCCATTCTTTTTCTCGTACAAAAATCTTTGAACTAATAGAACTTGATAGAAAGATCACCAAACAACACAAACACAAGCATACGAATCATGCGATTTCGAATGTTTCTCAAACCCTCAATAACACAACCTTTCTTATTGATTGGTTTGATTTGCCTAGGCTATGGTTTGGGAAAAGTTGGTTTCCATTCTTTTTCCCGTCCAAAAATCGTTGAATTAATAGAACTTGATAGAACGATCACCAAACAACACAAACACAAGCATACGAATCATGCGATTTCGAATGTCTCTCTAATTCTCAATAACACATCCTTTCTTATTGATTGGTTTAATTTGCCTAGGCTATGGTTTGGGAACCGTTGGTTTCCATTCTTATTCTCGTCCAAAAATCTTTGAACTAATAGAACTTGATAGAACGATCACCAAACAAAACAAACACAAGCATACGAATCATGTGATTTCGAATGTTTCTCAAATTCTTAATAACACAACGTTTCTTATTGATTGGTTTGATTTGCCTAATCTATGGTTTGGGAATCGTTGGCTTCCATTCTTTTTCTCGTACAAAAATCTTTGAACTAATAGAACTTGATAGAAAGATCACCATACAACACAAACACAAGCATACGAATCATGCGATTTCGAATGTTTCTCAAATCCTCAATAACACAACCTTTCTTATTGATTGGTTTGATTTGCCTAGGCTATGGTTTGGGAACCGTTGGTTTCCATTCTTTTTCTCGTCCAAAAATCATTGATCTAATAGAACTTGATAGAAAGATCACCAAACAAAACAAACACAAGCATACGAATCATGCGATTTCGAATGTTTCTCAAATCCTCAATAACTCAACGTTTCTTATTTATTGGTTTGATTTGCCTAATGTATGGTTTTGGAATCGTTGGCTTCCATTCCATTTCTCGTACAAAAATCTTTGAACTAATAGAACTTGATAGAAGGATCACCAAACAACACAAACACAAGCATACGAATCATGCGATTTCGAATGTTTCTCAAATCCTCAATAACACAACCTTTCTTATTGATTGGTTTGATTTGCCTAGGCTATGGTTTGGGAACCGTTGGTTTCCATTCTTTTTCTCGTCCAAAAATCGTTGAATTAATAGAACTTGATAGAACGATCACCAAACAACACAAACACAAGCATACGAATCATGCGATTTCGAATGTTTCTCAAATCCTCAATAACACAACCTTTCTTATTGAATGGTTTGATTTGCCTAGGCTATGGTTTGGGAACCGTTGGTTTCCATTCTTATTCTCGTCCAAAAATCGTTGAATTAATAGAACTTGATAGAACGATCACCAAAGAACACAAACACAAGCATACGAATCATGCGATTTCGAATGTTTCTCAAATCCTCAATAACACAACCTTTCTTATTGAATGGTTTGATTTACCTAGGCTATGGTTTGGGAACCGTTGGTTTCCATTCTTATTCTCGTCCAAAAATCGTTGAATTAATAGAACTTGATAGAACGATCACCAAACAACACAAACACAAGCATACGAATCATGCGATTTCGAATGTTTCTCAAATCCTCAATAACACAACCTTTCTTATTGATTGGTTTGATTTGCCTAGGCTATGGTTTGGGAACCGTTGGTTTCCATTCTTTTTCTCATCCAAAAATCGTTGAACTAATAGAACTTGATAGAACGATCACCAAACAACACAAACACAAGCATACGAATCATGCGATTTCGAATGTTTCTCTAATTCTCAATAACACAACCTTTCTTATTGATTGGTTTGATTTGCCTAGGCTATGGTTTGGGAACCGTTGGCTTCCATTGTTTTTCTCGTCCAAAAATCGTTGAATTAATAGAACTTGAAAGAACGATCACCAAACAACACAAACACAAGCATACGAATCATGCGATTGCGAATGTTTCTCTAATTCTCAATAACACAACCTTTCTTATTGATTCGTTTGATTTGCCTAGGCTATGGTTTGGGAACCGTTGGTTTCCATTCTTTTTCTCGTCCAAAAATCATTGAACTAATAGAACTTGATAGAAAGATCACCAAACAACACAAACACAAGCATACGAATCATGCGATTTCGAATGTTTCTCAAATTCTCAATAACTCAACGTTTCTTATTTATTGGTTTGATTTGCCTAATGTATGGTTTGGGAATCGTTGGCTTCCATTCTTTTTCTCGTACAAAAATCTTTGAACTAATAGAACTTGATAGAAAGATCACCAAACAACACAAACACAAGCATACGAATCATGCGATTTCGAATGTTTCTCAAACCCTCAATAACACAACCTTTCTTATTGATTGGTTTGATTTGCCTAGGCTATGGTTTGGGAAAAGTTGGTTTCCATTCTTTTTCCCGTCCAAAAATCGTTGAATTAATAGAACTTGATAGAACGATCACCAAACAACACAAACACAAGCATACGAATCATGCGATTTCGAATGTCTCTCTAATTCTCAATAACACATCCTTTCTTATTGATTGGTTTAATTTGCCTAGGCTATGGTTTGGGAACCGTTGGTTTCCATTCTTATTCTCGTCCAAAAATCTTTGAACTAATAGAACTTGATAGAACGATCACCAAACAAAACAAACACAAGCATACGAATCATGTGATTTCGAATGTTTCTCAAATTCTTAATAACACAACGTTTCTTATTGATTGGTTTGATTTGCCTAATCTATGGTTTGGGAATCGTTGGCTTCCATTCTTTTTCTCGTACAAAAATCTTTGAACTAATAGAACTTGATAGAAAGATCACCATACAACACAAACACAAGCATACGAATCATGCGATTTCGAATGTTTCTCAAATCCTCAATAACACAACCTTTCTTATTGATTGGTTTGATTTGCCTAGGCTATGGTTTGGGAACCGTTGGTTTCCATTCTTTTTCTCGTCCAAAAATCATTGATCTAATAGAACTTGATAGAAAGATCACCAAACAAAACAAACACAAGCATACGAATCATGCGATTTCGAATGTTTCTCAAATCCTCAATAACTCAACGTTTCTTATTTATTGGTTTGATTTGCCTAATGTATGGTTTTGGAATCGTTGGCTTCCATTCCATTTCTCGTACAAAAATCTTTGAACTAATAGAACTTGATAGAAAGATCATCAAACAACACAAACACAAGCATACGAATCATGCGATTTCGAATGTTTCTCAAATCCTCAATAACACAACGTTTCTTATTGATTGGTTTGATTTGCCTAGGCTATGGTTTGGGAACCGTTGGTTTCCATTCTTTTTCTCGTCCAAAAATCGTTGAATTAATAGAACTTGATAGAACGATCACCAAACAACACAAACACAAGCATACGACTCATGCGATTTCGAATGTTTCTCAAATCCTCAATAACACAACCTTTCTTATTGAATGGTTTGATTTGCCTAGGCTATGGTTTGGGAACCGTTGGTTTCCATTCTTATTCTCGTCCAAAAATCGTTGAATTAATAGAAGTTGATAGAACGATCACCAAACAACACAAACACAAGCATACGAATCATGCGATTTCGAATGTTTCTCAAATCCTCAATAACACAACCTTTCTTATTGATTGGTTTGATTTGCCTAGGCTATGGTTTGGGAACCGTTGGTTTCCATTCTTTTTCTCATCCAAAAATCGTTGAACTAATAGAACTTGATAGAACGATCACCAAACAACACAAACACAAGCATACGAATCATGCGATTTCGAATGTTTCTCTAATTCTCAATAACACAACCTTTCTTATTGATTGGTTTGATTTGCCTAGGCTATGGTTTGGGAACCGTTGGTTTCCATTCTTGTTCTCGTCCAAAAATCGTTGAATTAATAGAACTTGATAAAACGATCACCAAACAACACAAACACAAGCATACGAATCATGCGATTTCGAATGTTTCTCAAATCCTCAATAACACAACCTTTCTTATTGATTGGTTTGATTTGCCTAGGCTATGGTTTGGGAACCGCTGGTTTCCATTCTTTTTCCCATCCAAAAATCGATGAATTAATAGAACTTGATAGAACGATCACCAAACAACACAAACATAAGCATACGAATCATGCGATTTCGAATGTCTCTCTAATTCTCAATAACACAACCTTTCTTATTGATTGGTTTGATTTGTCTAGGCTATGGTTTGGGAACCGTTGGTTTCCATTCTTTTTCTCGTCCAAAAATCATTGAACTAATAGAACTTGATAGAAAGATCACCAAACAAAACAAACACAAGCATACGAATCATGCGATTTCGAATGTTTCTCAAATTCTCAATAACTCAACGTTTCTTATTGATTGGTTTGATTTGCCTAATCTATGGTTTTCGAATCGTTGGCTTCCATTCTTTTTCTCGTACAAAAATCTTTGAACTAATAGAACTTGATAGAAAGATCACCAAACAACACAAACACAAGCATACGAATCATGCGTTTTCGAATGTTTCTCAAATCCTCAATAACACAACCTTTCTTATTGATTGGTTTGATTTGCCTAGGCTATGGTTTGGGAACCGTTGGCTTCCATTGTTTTTCTCGTCCAAAAATCGTTGAATTAATAGAACTTGATAGAACGATCACCAAACAACACAAACACAAGCATACGAATCATGCGATTGCGAATGTTTCTCTAATTCTCAATAACACAACCTTTCTTATTGATTCGTTTGATTTGCCTAGGCTATGGTTTGGGAACCGTTGGTTTCCATTCTTATTCTCGTCCAAAAATCTTTAAACTAATCTCCACTTGATAGAAAGATCACCAAACAACACAAACACAAACATACGAATCATGCGATTTCGAATGTTTCTCAAATCCTAAATAACACAACCTTTCTTATTGATTGGTTTGATTTGCCTAGGCTATGGTTTGGTAACCGTTGGTTTCCATTCTTGTTCTCGTCCAAAAATCGTTGAATTAATAGAAATTGATAAAACGATCACCAAACAACACAAACACAAGCATACGAATCATGCGATTTCGAATGTTTCTCTAATTCTCAATAACACAACCTTTCTTATTAATTGGTTTGATTTGCCTAGGCTATGGTTTGGGAACCGTTGGTTTCCATTCTTATTCTCGTCCAACAATCTTTGAACTAATAGAACTTGATAGAAAGATCACCAAACGACACAAACACAAGCATACGAATCATGCGATTTCGAATGTCTCTCTAATTCTCAATAACACATCCTTTCTTATTGATTGGTTTAATTTGCCTAGGCTATGGTTATGGAACCGTTGGTTTCCATTCCTATTCTCGTCCAAAAATCTTTGAACTAATAGAACTTGATAGAACGATCACCAAACAAAACAAACACAAGCATACGAATCATGCGATTTCGAATGTTTCTCAAATTCTTAATAACACAACGTTTCTTATTGATTGGTTTGATTTGCCTAATCTATGGTTTGGGAATCGTTGGCTTCCATTCTTTTTCTCGTACAAAAATCTTTGAACTAATAGAACTTGATAGAAAGATCACCATACAACACAAACACAAGCATACGAATCATGCGATTTCGAATGTTTCTCAAATCCTCAATAACACAACCTTTCTTATTGATTGGTTTGATTTGCCAGGCTATGGTTTGGGAACCGTTGGTTTCCATTCTTTTTCTAGTCCAAAAATCATTGAAGTAATAGAACTTGATAGAAAGATCACCAAACAAAACAAACACAAGCATACGAATCATGCGATTTCGAATGTTTCTCAAATCCTCAATAACTCAACGTTTCTTATTTATTGGTTTGATTTGCCTAATGTATGGTTTTGGAATCGTTGGCTTCCATTCCATTTCTCGTCCAAAAATCTTTGAACTAATCTCCACTTGATAGAAAGATCACCAAACAACACAAACACAAGCATACGAATCATTCGATTTCGAATGTTTATCAAATCCTCAATAACACAACCTTTCTTATTGATTGGTTTGATTTGCCTAGGCTATGGTTTGGGAACCGCTGGTTTCCATTCTTTTTCCCATCCAAAAATCGATGAATTAATAGACATGATAGAACGATCACCAAACAACTCAAACATAAGCATACGAATCATGCGATTTCGAACCAATAAATAAGAAACGTTGAGTTATTGAGGATTTGAGAAACATTCGAAATCGCATGATTCGTATGCTTGTGTTTGTTTTGTTTGGTGATCTTTCTATCAAGTTCTATTAGTTCAATGATTTTTGGACGAGAAAAAGAATGGAAACCAACGGTTCCCAAACCATAGCCTAGGCAAATCAAACCAATCAATAAGAAAGGTTGTGTTATTGAGGATTTGAGAAACATTCGAAATCGCATGATTCGTATGCTTGTGTTTGTGTTGTTTGGTGATCTTTCTATCAAGTTCTATTAGTTCAAAGATTTTGGACGAGAATAAGAATGGAAACCAACGGTTCCTAAACCATAGCCTAGGCAAATCAAACCAATCAATAAGAAAGGTTGTGTTATTGAGAATTAGAGAAACATTCGAAATCGCATGATTCGTATGCTTGTGTTTGTGTTGTTTGGTGATCGTTCTATCAAGTTCTATTAATTCAACGATTTTTGGACGGGAAAAACAATGGAAACCAACGGTTCCTAAACAATAGCCTAGGCAAATCAAACCAATCAATAAGAAAGGTTGTGTTATTGAGGATTTGAGAAACATTCGAAATCGCATGATTCGTATGCTTGTGTTTGTGTTGTTTGGTGATCGTTTTATCAAGTTCTATTAATTCAACGATTTTTGGACGAGAACAAGAATGGAAACCAACGGTTCCCAAACCATAGCCTAGGCAAATCAAACCAATCAATAAGAAAGGTTGTGTTATTGAGAATTAGAGAAACATTCGAAATCGCATGATTCGTATGCTTGTGTTTGTGTTGTTTGGTGATCGTTCTATCAAGTTCTATTAGTTCAACGATTTTTGGATGAGAAAAAGAATGGAAACCAACGGTTCCCAAACCATAGCCTAGGCAAATCAAACCAATCAATAAGAAAGGTTGTGTTATTGAGGATTTGAGAAACATTCGAAATCGCATGATTCGTATGCTTGTGTTTGTGTTGTTTGGTGATCGTTCTATCAAGTTCTATTAATTCAACGATTTTTGGACGAGAATAAGAATGGAAACCAACGGTTCCCAAACCATAGCCTAGGCAAATCAAACCAATCAATAAGAAAGGTTGTGTTATTGAGGATTTGAGAAACATTCGAAATCGCATGATTCGTATGCTTGTGTTTGTGTTGTTTAGTGATCTTTCTATCAAGTTCTATTAGTTCAAAGATTTTTGGACGAGAATAAGAATGGAAACCAACGGTTCCCAAACCATAGCCTAGGCAAATTAAACCAATCAATAAGAAAGGTTGTGTTATTGAGAATTAGAGAAACATTCGAACTAATAGAACTTGATAGAAAGATCACCAAACAACACAAACACAAACATACGAATCATGCGATTTCGAATGTTTCTCTAATTCTCAATAACACAACCTTTCTTATTGTTTGGTTTGATTTGCCTAGACTATGGTTTGGGAACCGTTGGTTTCCATTCTTATTCTCGTCCAAAAATCTTTGAACTAATAGAACTTGATAGAACGATTACCAAACAAAACAAACACAAGCATACGAATCATGCGATTTCGAATGTTTCTCAAATTCTTAATAACACAATGTTTCTTATTGATTGGTTTGATTTGCCTAATCTATGGTTTGGGAATCGTTGGCTTCCATTCTTTTTCTCGTACAAAAATCTTTGAACTAATAGAACTTGATAGAAAAATCACCATACAACACAAACACAAGCATACGAATCATGCGATTTCGAATGTTTCTCAAATCCTCAATAACACAAGCTTTCTTATTGATTGGTTTGATTTGCCTAGGCTATGGTTTGGGAACCGTTGGTTTGCATTCTTTTTCCCGTCCAAAAATCGTTGAATTAATAGAACTTGATAGAACGATCACCTAACAACACAAACACAAGCATACGAATCATGCGATTTCGAATGTTTCTCTAATGCTCAATAACACAACCTTTCTTATTGATTGGTTTGATTTGCCTAGGCTATGGTTTGGGAACCGTTGGTTTCCATTCTTATTCTCGTCCAAAAATCTTTGAACTAATAGAACTTGATAGAAAGATCACCAAACAACACAAACACAAGCATACGAATCATGCGATTTCGAATGTTTCTCTAATTCTCAATAACACAACCTTTCTTATTGATTGGTTTGATTTGCCTAGGCTATGGTTTGGGAACCGTTAGTTTCCATTCTTTTTCTTGTCCAAAAATCTTTGAACTAATAGAACTTGATAGAAAGATCACCAAACAACACAAACACAAGCATACGAATCATGCGATTTCGAATGTTTCTCAAATCCTCAATAACACAAGCTTTCTTATTGATTGGTTTGATTTGCCTAGGCTATGGTTTGGGAACCGTTGGTTTGCATTCTTTTTCCCGTCCAAAAATCTCTGAATTAATAGAACTTGATAGAACGATCACCTAACAACACAAACACAAGCATACGAATCATGCGATTTCGAATGTTTCTCTAATTCTCAATAACACAACCTTTCTTATTGATTGGTTTGATTTGCCTAGGCTATGGTTTGGGAACCGTTGGTTTCCATTTTTTTTCTCGTACAAAAATCTTTGAACTAATAGAACTTGATAGAAAGATCACCAAACAACACAAACACAAACATACGAATCATGCGATTTCGAATGTTTCTCAAATCCTCAATAACACAAGCTTTCTTATTGATTGGTTTGATTTGCCTAGGCTATGGTTTGGGAACCGTTGGTTTGCATTCTTTTTCCCGTCCAAAAATCGTTGAATTAATAGAACTTGATAGAACGATCACCTAACAACACAAACACAAGCATACGAATCATGCGATTTCGAATGTTTCTCAAATTCTCAATAACACAACGTTTCTTATTGATTGGTTTGATTTGCCTAATCTATGGTTTGGGAATCGTTGGCTTCCATTCTTTTTCTCGTACAAAAATCTTTGAACTAATAGAACTTGATAGAAAGATCACCATACAACACAAACACAAGCATACGAATCATGCGATTTCGAATGTTTCTCAAATCCTCAATAACACAACCTTTCTTATTGATTGGTTTGATTTGCCTAGGCTATGGTTTGGGAACCGTTGGTTTCCATTCTTTTTCTAGTCCAAAAATCATTGAACTAATAGAACTTGATAGAAAGATCACCAAACAAAACAAACACAAGCATACGAATCATGCGATTTCGAATGTTTCTCAAATCCTCAATAACTCAACGTTTCTTATTTATTGGTTTGATTTGCCTAATGTATGGTTTTGGAATCGTTGGCTTCCATTCCATTTCTCGTCCAAAAATCTTTGAACTAATCTCCACTTGATAGAAAGATCACCAAACAACACAAACACAAGCATACGAATCATGCGATTTCGAATGTTTATCAAATCCTCAATAACACAACCTTTCTTATTGATTGGTTTGATTTGCCTAGGCTATGGTTTGGGAACCGCTGGTTTCCATTCTTTTTCCCATCCAAAAATCGATGAATTAATAGACATGATAGAACGATCACCAAACAACTCAAACATAAGCATAGGAATCATGCGATTTCGAACCAATAAATAAGAAACGTTGAGTTATTGAGGATTTGAGAAACATTCGAAATCGCATGATTCGTATGCTTGTGTTTGTTTTGTTTGGTGATCTTTCTATCAAGTTCTATTAGTTCAATGATTTTTGGACGAGAAAAAGAATGGAAACCAACGGTTCCCAAACCATAGCCTAGGCAAATCAAACCAATCAATAAGAAAGGTTGTGTTATTGAGGATTTGAGAAACATTCGAAATCGCATGATTCGTATGCTTGTGTTTGTGTTGTTTGGTGATCTTTCTATCAAGTTCTATTAGTTCAAAGATTTTGGACGAGAATAAGAATGGAAACCAACGGTTCCTAAACCATAGCCTAGGCAAATCAAACCAATCAATAAGAAAGGTTGTGTTATTGAGAATTAGAGAAACATTCGAAATCGCATGATTCGTATGCTTGTGTTTGTGTTGTTTGGTGATCGTTCTATCAAGTTCTATTAATTCAACGATTTTTGGACGGGAAAAACAATGGAAACCAACGGTTCCTAAACAATAGCCTAGGCAAATCAAACCAATCAATAAGAAAGGTTGTGTTATTGAGGATTTGAGAAACATTCGAAATCGCATGATTCGTATGCTTGTGTTTGTGTTGTTTGGTGATCGTTTTATCAAGTTCTATTAATTCAACGATTTTTGGACGAGAACAAGAATGGAAACCAACGGTTCCCAAACCATAGCCTAGGCAAATCAAACCAATCAATAAGAAAGGTTGTGTTATTGAGAATTAGAGAAACATTCGAAATCGCATGATTCGTATGCTTGTGTTTGTGTTGTTTGGTGATCGTTCTATCAAGTTCTATTAGTTCAACGATTTTTGGATGAGAAAAAGAATGGAAACCAACGGTTCCCAAACCATAGCCTAGGCAAATCAAACCAATCAATAAGAAAGGTTGTGTTATTGAGGATTTGAGAAACATTCGAAATCGCATGATTCGTATGCTTGTGTTTGTGTTGTTTGGTGATCGTTCTATCAAGTTCTATTAATTCAACGATTTTTGGACGAGAATAAGAATGGAAACCAACGGTTCCCAAACCATAGCCTAGGCAAATCAAACCAATCAATAAGAAAGGTTGTGTTATTGAGGATTTGAGAAACATTCGAAATCGCATGATTCGTATGCTTGTGTTTGTGTTGTTTAGTGATCTTTCTATCAAGTTCTATTAGTTCAAAGATTTTTGGACGAGAATAAGAATGGAAACCAACGGTTCCCAAACCATAGCCTAGGCAAATTAAACCAATCAATAAGAAAGGTTGTGTTATTGAGAATTAGAGAAACATTCGAACTAATAGAACTTGATAGAAAGATCACCAAACAACACAAACACAAACATACGAATCATGCGATTTCGAATGTTTCTCTAATTCTCAATAACACAACCTTTCTTATTGTTTGGTTTGATTTGCCTAGACTATGGTTTGGGAACCGTTGGTTTCCATTCTTATTCTCGTCCAAAAATCTTTGAACTAATAGAACTTGATAGAACGATTACCAAACAAAACAAACACAAGCATACGAATCATGCGATTTCGAATGTTTCTCAAATTCTTAATAACACAATGTTTCTTATTGATTGGTTTGATTTGCCTAATCTATGGTTTGGGAATCGTTGGCTTCCATTCTTTTTCTCGTACAAAAATCTTTGAACTAATAGAACTTGATAGAAAAATCACCATACAACACAAACACAAGCATACGAATCATGCGATTTCGAATGTTTCTCAAATCCTCAATAACACAAGCTTTCTTATTGATTGGTTTGATTTGCCTAGGCTATGGTTTGGGAACCGTTGGTTTGCATTCTTTTTCCCGTCCAAAAATCGTTGAATTAATAGAACTTGATAGAACGATCACCTAACAACACAAACACAAGCATACGAATCATGCGATTTCGAATGTTTCTCTAATGCTCAATAACACAACCTTTCTTATTGATTGGTTTGATTTGCCTAGGCTATGGTTTGGGAACCGTTGGTTTCCATTCTTATTCTCGTCCAAAAATCTTTGAACTAATAGAACTTGATAGAAAGATCACCAAACAACACAAACACAAGCATACGAATCATGCGATTTCGAATGTTTCTCAAATTCTCAATAACACAACCTTTCTTATTGATTGGTTTGATTTGCCTAGGCTATGGTTTGGGAACCGTTAGTTTCCATTCTTTTTCTTGTCCAAAAATCTTTGAACTAATAGAACTTGATAGAAAGATCACCAAACAACACAAACACAAGCATACGAATCATGCGATTTCGAATGTTTCTCAAATCCTCAATAACACAAGCTTTCTTATTGATTGGTTTGATTTGCCTAGGCTATGGTTTGGGAACCGTTGGTTTGCATTCTTTTTCCCGTCCAAAAATCTCTGAATTAATAGAACTTGATAGAACGATCACCTAACAACACAAACACAAGCATACGAATCATGCGATTTCGAATGTTTCTCTAATTCTCAATAACACAACCTTTCTTATTGATTGGTTTGATTTGCCTAGGCTATGGTTTGGGAACCGTTGGTTTCCATTTTTTTTCTCGTACAAAAATCTTTGAACTAATAGAACTTGATAGAAAGATCACCAAACAACACAAACACAAACATACGAATCATGCGATTTCGAATGTTTCTCTAATTCTCAATAACACAACGTTTCTTATTGATTGGTTTGATTTGCCTAGACTATGGTTTGGGAACCGTTGGTTTCCATTCTTATTCTCGTCCAAAAATCTTTGAACTAATAGAACTTGATAGAACGATCACCAAACAAAACAAACACAAGCATACGAATCATGCGATTTCGAATGTTTCTCAAATTCTTAATAACACAATGTTTCTTATTGATTGGTTTGATTTGCCTAATCTATGGTTTGGGAATCGTTGGCTTCCATTCTTTTTCTCGTACAAAAATCTTTGAACTAATAGAATTTGATAGAAAAATCACCATACAACACAAACACAAGCATACGAATCATGCGATTTCGAATGTTTCTCAAATCCTCAATAACACAAGCTTTCTTATTGATTGGTTTGATTTGCCTAGGCTATGGTTTGGGAACCGTTGGTTTGCATTCTTTTTCCCGTCCAAAAATCGTTGAATTAATAGAACTTGATAGAACGATCACCTAACAACACAAACACAAGCATACGAATCATGCGATTTCGAATGTTTCTCAAATTCTCAATAACACAACGTTTCTTATTGATTGGTTTGATTTGCCTAATCTATGGTTTGGGAATCGTTGGCTTCCATTCTTTTTCTCGTACAAAAATCTTTGAACTAATAGAACTTGATAGAAAGATCACCATACAACACAAACACAAGCATACGAATCATGCGATTTCGAATGTTTCTCAAATCCTCAATAACACAACCTTTCTTATTGATTGGTTTGATTTGCCTAGGCTATGGTTTGGGAACCGTTGGTTTCCATTCTTTTTCTAGTCCAAAAATCATTGAACTAATAGAACTTGATAGAAAGATCACCAAACAAAACAAACACAAGCATACGAATCATGCGATTTCGAATGTTTCTCAAATCCTCAATAACTCAACGTTTCTTATTTATTGGTTTGATTTGCCTAATGTATGGTTTTGGAATCGTTGGCTTCCATTCCATTTCTCGTCCAAAAATCTTTGAACTAATCTCCACTTGATAGAAAGATCACCAAACAACACAAACACAAGCATACGAATCATGCGATTTCGAATGTTTATCAAATCCTCAATAACACAACCTTTCTTATTGATTAGTTTGATTTGCCTAGGCTATGGTTTGGGAACCGCTGGTTTCCATTCTTTTTCCCATCCAAAAATCGATGAATTAATAGACATGATAGAACGATCACCAAACAACTCAAACATAAGCATACGAATCATGCGATTTCGAACCAATAAATAAGAAACGTTGAGTTATTGAGGATTTGAGAAACATTCGAAATCGCATGATTCGTATGCTTGTGTTTGTTTTGTTTGGTGATCTTTCTATCAAGTTCTATTAGTTCAATGATTTTTGGACGAGAAAAAGAATGGAAACCAACGGTTCCCAAACCATAGCCTAGGCAAATCAAACCAATCAATAAGAAAGGTTGTGTTATTGAGGATTTGAGAAACATTCGAAATCGCATGATTCGTATGCTTGTGTTTGTGTTGTTTGGTGATCTTTCTATCAAGTTCTATTAGTTCAAAGATTTTGGACGAGAATAAGAATGGAAACCAACGGTTCCTAAACCATAGCCTAGGCAAATCAAACCAATCAATAAGAAAGGTTGTGTTATTGAGAATTAGAGAAACATTCGAAATCGCATGATTCGTATGCTTGTGTTTGTGTTGTTTGGTGATCGTTCTATCAAGTTCTATTAATTCAACGATTTTTGGACGGGAAAAACAATGGAAACCAACGGTTCCTAAACAATAGCCTAGGCAAATCAAACCAATCAATAAGAAAGGTTGTGTTATTGAGGATTCGAGAAACATTCGAAATCGCATGATTCGTATGCTTGTGTTTGTGTTGTTTGGTGATCGTTTTATCAAGTTCTATTAATTCAACGATTTTTGGACGAGAACAAGAATGGAAACCAACGGTTCCCAAACCATAGCCTAGGCAAATCAAACCAATCAATAAGAAAGGTTGTGTTATTGAGAATTAGAGAAACATTCGAAATCGCATGATTCGTATGCTTGTGTTTGTGTTGTTTGGTGATCGTTCTATCAAGTTCTATTAGTTCAACGATTTTTGGATGAGAAAAAGAATGGAAACCAACGGTTCCCAAACCATAGCCTAGGCAAATCAAACCAATCAATAAGAAAGGTTGTGTTATTGAGGATTTGAGAAACATTCGAAATCGCATGATTCGTATGCTTGTGTTTGTGTTGTTTGGTGATCGTTCTATCAAGTTCTATTAATTCAACGATTTTTGGACGAGAATAAGAATGGAAACCAACGGTTCCCAAACCATAGCCTAGGCAAATCAAACCAATCAATAAGAAAGGTTGTGTTATTGAGGATTTGAGAAACATTCGAAATCGCATGATTCGTATGCTTGTGTTTGTGTTGTTTAGTGATCTTTCTATCAAGTTCTATTAGTTCAAAGATTTTTGGACGAGAATAAGAATGGAAACCAACGGTTCCCAAACCATAGCCTAGGCAAATTAAACCAATCAATAAGAAAGGTTGTGTTATTGAGAATTAGAGAAACATTCGAACTAATAGAACTTGATAGAAAGATCACCAAACAACACAAACACAAACATACGAATCATGCGATTTCGAATGTTTCTCTAATTCTCAATAACACAACCTTTCTTATTGTTTGGTTTGATTTGCCTAGACTATGGTTTGGGAACCGTTGGTTTCCATTCTTATTCTCGTCCAAAAATCTTTGAACTAATAGAACTTGATAGAACGATTACCAAACAAAACAAACACAAGCATACGAATCATGCGATTTCGAATGTTTCTCAAATTCTTAATAACACAATGTTTCTTATTGATTGGTTTGATTTGCCTAATCTATGGTTTGGGAATCGTTGGCTTCCATTCTTTTTCTCGTACAAAAATCTTTGAACTAATAGAACTTGATAGAAAAATCACCATACAACACAAACACAAGCATACGAATCATGCGATTTCGAATGTTTCTCAAATCCTCAATAACACAAGCTTTCTTATTGATTGGTTTGATTTGCCTAGGCTATGGTTTGGGAACCGTTGGTTTGCATTCTTTTTCCCGTCCAAAAATCGTTGAATTAATAGAACTTGATAGAACGATCACCTAACAACACAAACACAAGCATACGAATCATGCGATTTCGAATGTTTCTCTAATGCTCAATAACACAACCTTTCTTATTGATTGGTTTGATTTGCCTAGGCTATGGTTTGGGAACCGTTGGTTTCCATTCTTATTCTCGTCCAAAAATCTTTGAACTAATAGAACTTGATAGAAAGATCACCAAACAACACAAACACAAGCATACGAATCATGCGATTTCGAATGTTTCTCTAATTCTCAATAACACAACCTTTCTTATTGATTGGTTTGATTTGCCTAGGCTATGGTTTGGGAACCGTTAGTTTCCATTCTTTTTCTTGTCCAAAAATCTTTGAACTAATAGAACTTGATAGAAAGATCACCAAACAACACAAACACAAGCATACGAATCATGCGATTTCGAATGTTTCTCAAATCCTCAATAACACAAGCTTTCTTATTGATTGGTTTGATTTGCCTAGGCTATGGTTTGGGAACCGTTGGTTTGCATTCTTTTTCCCGTCCAAAAATCTCTGAATTAATAGAACTTGATAGAACGATCACCTAACAACACAAACACAAGCATACGAATCATGCGATTTCGAATGTTTCTCTAATTCTCAATAACACAACCTTTCTTATTGATTGGTTTGATTTGCCTAGGCTATGGTTTGGGAACCGTTGGTTTCCATTTTTTTTCTCGTACAAAAATCTTTGAACTAATAGAACTTGATAGAAAGATCACCAAACAACACAAACACAAACATACGAATCATGCGATTTCGAATGTTTCTCTAATTCTCAATAACACAACGTTTCTTATTGATTGGTTTGATTTGCCTAGACTATGGTTTGGGAACCGTTGGTTTCCATTCTTATTCTCGTCCAAAAATCTTTGAACTAATAGAACTTGATAGAACGATCACCAAACAAAACAAACACAAGCATACGAATCATGCGATTTCGAATGTTTCTCAAATTCTTAATAACACAATGTTTCTTATTGATTGGTTTGATTTGCCTAATCTATGGTTTGGGAATCGTTGGCTTCCATTCTTTTTCTCGTACAAAAATCTTTGAACTAATAGAATTTGATAGAAAAATCACCATACAACACAAACACAAGCATACGAATCATGCGATTTCGAATGTTTCTCAAATCCTCAATAACACAAGCTTTCTTATTGATTGGTTTGATTTGCCTAGGCTATGGTTTGGGAACCGTTGGTTTGCATTCTTTTTCCCGTCCAAAAATCGTTGAATTAATAGAACTTGATAGAACGATCACCTAACAACACAAACACAAGCATACGAATCATGCGATTTCGAATGTTTCTCAAATTCTCAATAACACAACGTTTCTTATTGATTGGTTTTATTTGCCTAATCTATGGTTTGGGAATCGTTGGCTTCCATTCTTTTTCTCGTACAAAAATCTTTGAACTAATAGAACTTGATAGAAAGATCACCATACAACACAAACACAAGCATACGAATCATGCGATTTCGAATGTTTCTCAAATCCTCAATAACACAACCTTTCTTATTGATTGGTTTGATTTGCCTAGGCTATGGTTTGGGAACCGTTGGTTTCCATTCTTTTTCTAGTCCAAAAATCATTGAACTAATAGAACTTGATAGAAAGATCACCAAACAAAACAAACACAAGCATACGAATCATGCGATTTCGAATGTTTCTCAAATCCTCAATAACTCAACGTTTCTTATTTATTGGTTTGATTTGCCTAATGTATGGTTTTGGAATCGTTGGCTTCCATTCCATTTCTCGTCCAAAAATCTTTGAACTAATCTCCACTTGATAGAAAGATCACCAAACAACACAAACACAAGCATACGAATCATTCGATTTCGAATGTTTATCAAATCCTCAATAACACAACCTTTCTTATTGATTGGTTTGATTTGCCTAGGCTATGGTTTGGGAACCGCTGGTTTCCATTCTTTTTCCCATCCAAAAATCGATGAATTAATAGACATGATAGAACGATCACCAAACAACTCAAACATAAGCATACGAATCATGCGATTTCGAACCAATAAATAAGAAACGTTGAGTTATTGAGGATTTGAGAAACATTCGAAATCGCATGATTCGTATGCTTGTGTTTGTTTTGTTTGGTGATCTTTCTATCAAGTTCTATTAGTTCAATGATTTTTGGACGAGAAAAAGAATGGAAACCAACGGTTCCCAAACCATAGCCTAGGCAAATCAAACCAATCAATAAGAAAGGTTGTGTTATTGAGGATTTGAGAAACATTCGAAATCGCATGATTCGTATGCTTGTGTTTGTGTTGTTTGGTGATCTTTCTATCAAGTTCTATTAGTTCAAAGATTTTGGACGAGAATAAGAATGGAAACCAACGGTTCCTAAACCATAGCCTAGGCAAATCAAACCAATCAATAAGAAAGGTTGTGTTATTGAGAATTAGAGAAACATTCGAAATCGCATGATTCGTATGCTTGTGTTTGTGTTGTTTGGTGATCGTTCTATCAAGTTCTATTAATTCAACGATTTTTGGACGGGAAAAACAATGGAAACCAACGGTTCCTAAACAATAGCCTAGGCAAATCAAACCAATCAATAAGAAAGGTTGTGTTATTGAGGATTTGAGAAACATTCGAAATCGCATGATTCGTATGCTTGTGTTTGTGTTGTTTGGTGATCGTTTTATCAAGTTCTATTAATTCAACGATTTTTGGACGAGAACAAGAATGGAAACCAACGGTTCCCAAACCATAGCCTAGGCAAATCAAACCAATCAATAAGAAAGGTTGTGTTATTGAGAATTAGAGAAACATTCGAAATCGCATGATTCGTATGCTTGTGTTTGTGTTGTTTGGTGATCGTTCTATCAAGTTCTATTAGTTCAACGATTTTTGGATGAGAAAAAGAATGGAAACCAACGGTTCCCAAACCATAGCCTAGGCAAATCAAACCAATCAATAAGAAAGGTTGTGTTATTGAGGATTTGAGAAACATTCGAAATCGCATGATTCGTATGCTTGTGTTTGTGTTGTTTGGTGATCGTTCTATCAAGTTCTATTAATTCAACGATTTTTGGACGAGAATAAGAATGGAAACCAACGGTTCCCAAACCATAGCCTAGGCAAATCAAACCAATCAATAAGAAAGGTTGTGTTATTGAGGATTTGAGAAACATTCGAAATCGCATGATTCGTATGCTTGTGTTTGTGTTGTTTAGTGATCTTTCTATCAAGTTCTATTAGTTCAAAGATTTTTGGACGAGAATAAGAATGGAAACCAACGGTTCCCAAACCATAGCCTAGGCAAATTAAACCAATCAATAAGAAAGGTTGTGTTATTGAGAATTAGAGAAACATTCGAACTAATAGAACTTGATAGAAAGATCACCAAACAACACAAACACAAACATACGAATCATGCGATTTCGAATGTTTCTCTAATTCTCAATAACACAACCTTTCTTATTGTTTGGTTTGATTTGCCTAGACTATGGTTTGGGAACCGTTGGTTTCCATTCTTATTCTCGTCCAAAAATCTTTGAACTAATAGAACTTGATAGAACGATTACCAAACAAAACAAACACAAGCATACGAATCATGCGATTTCGAATGTTTCTCAAATTCTTAATAACACAATGTTTCTTATTGATTGGTTTGATTTGCCTAATCTATGGTTTGGGAATCGTTGGCTTCCATTCTTTTTCTCGTACAAAAATCTTTGAACTAATAGAACTTGATAGAAAAATCACCATACAACACAAACACAAGCATACGAATCATGCGATTTCGAATGTTTCTCAAATCCTCAATAACACAAGCTTTCTTATTGATTGGTTTGATTTGCCTAGGCTATGGTTTGGGAACCGTTGGTTTGCATTCTTTTTCCCGTCCAAAAATCGTTGAATTAATAGAACTTGATAGAACGATCACCTAACAACACAAACACAAGCATACGAATCATGCGATTTCGAATGTTTCTCTAATGCTCAATAACACAACCTTTCTTATTGATTGGTTTGATTTGCCTAGGCTATGGTTTGGGAACCGTTGGTTTCCATTCTTTTTCTCGTCCAAAAATCTTTGAACTAATAGAACTTGATAGAAAGATCACCAAACAACACAAACACAAGCATACGAATCATGCGATTTCGAATGTTTCTCTAATTCTCAATAACACAACCTTTCTTATTGATTGGTTTGATTTGCCTAGGCTATGGTTTGGGAACCGTTAGTTTCCATTCTTTTTCTCGTCCAAAAATCTTTGAACTAATAGAACTTGATAGAAAGATCACCAAACAACACAAACACAAGCATACGAATCATGCGATTTCGAATGTTTCTCAAATCCTCAATAACACAAGCTTTCTTATTGATTGGTTTGATTTGCCTAGGCTATGGTTTGGGAACCGTTGGTTTGCATTCTTTTTCCCGTCCAAAAATCTCTGAATTAATAGAACTTGATAGAACGATCACCTAACAACACAAACACAAGCATACGAATCATGCGATTTCGAATGTTTCTCTAATTCTCAATAACACAACCTTTCTTATTGATTGGTTTGATTTGCCTAGGCTATGGTTTGGGAACCGTTGGTTTCCATTTTTTTTCTCGTACAAAAATCTTTGAACTAATAGAACTTGATAGAAAGATCACCAAACAACACAAACACAAACATACGAATCATGCGATTTCGAATGTTTCTCTAATTCTCAATAACACAACGTTTCTTATTGATTGGTTTGATTTGCCTAGACTATGGTTTGGGAACCGTTGGTTTCCATTCTTATTCTCGTCCAAAAATCTTTGAACTAATAGAACTTGATAGAACGATTACCAAACAAAACAAACACAAGCATACGAATCATGCGATTTCGAATGTTTCTCAAATTCTTAATAACACAATGTTTCTTATTGATTGGTTTGATTTGCCTAATCTATGGTTTGGGAATCGTTGGCTTCCATTCTTTTTCTCGTACAAAAATCTTTGAACTAATAGAACTTGATAGAAAAATCACCATACAACACAAACACAAGCATACGAATCATGCGATTTCGAATGTTTCTCAAATCCTCAATAACACAAGCTTTCTTATTGATTGGTTTGATTTGCCTAGGCTATGGTTTGGGAACCGTTGGTTTGCATTCTTTTTCCCGTCCAAAAATCGTTGAATTAATAGAACTTGATAGAACGATCACCTAACAACACAAACACAAGCATACGAATCATGCGATTTCGAATGTTTCTCTAATTCTCAATAACACAACCTTTCTTATTGATTGGTTTGATTTGCCTAGGCTATGGTTTGGGAACCGTTGGTTTCCATTCTTATTCTCGTCCAAAAATCTTTGAACTAATAGAACTTGATAGAAAGATCACCAAACAACACAAACACAAGCATACGAATCATGCGATTTCGAATGTTTCTCTAATTCTCAATAACACAACCTTTCTTATTGATTGGTTTGATTTGCCTAGGCTATGGTTTGGGAACCGTTAGTTTCCATTCTTTTTCTCGTCCAAAAATCTTTGAACTAATAGAACTTGATAGAAAGATCACCAAACAACACAAACACAAGCATACGAATCATGCGATTTCGAATGTTTCTCAAATCCTCAATAACACAAGCTTTCTTATTGATTGGTTTGATTTGCCTAGGCTATGGTTTGGGAACCGTTGGTTTGCATTCTTTTTCCCGTCCAAAAATCTCTGAATTAATAGAACTTGATAGAACGATCACCTAACAACACAAACACAAGCATACGAATCATGCGATTTCGAATGTTTCTCTAATTCTCAATAACACAACCTTTCTTATTGATTGGTTTGATTTGCCTAGGCTATGGTTTGGGAACCGTTGGTTTCCATTTTTTTTCTCGTACAAAAATCTTTGAACTAATAGAACTTGATAGAAAGATCACCAAACAACACAAACACAAACATACGAATCATGCGATTTCGAATGTTTCTCTAATTCTCAATAACACAACGTTTCTTATTGATTGGTTTGATTTGCCTAGACTATGGTTTGGGAACCGTTGGTTTCCATTCTTATTCTCGTCCAAAAATCTTTGAACTAATAGAACTTGATAGAACGATCACCAAACAAAACAAACACAAGCATACGAATCATGCGATTTCGAATGTTTCTCAAATTCTTAATAACACAATGTTTCTTATTGATTGGTTTGATTTGCCTAATCTATGGTTTGGGAATCGTTGGCTTCCATTCTTTTTCTCGTACAAAAATCTTTGAACTAATAGAATTTGATAGAAAAATCACCATACAACACAAACACAAGCATACGAATCATGCGATTTCGAATGTTTCTCAAATCCTCAATAACACAAGCTTTCTTATTGATTGGTTTGATTTGCCTAGGCTATGGTTTGGGAACCGTTGGTTTGCATTCTTTTTCCCGTCCAAAAATCATTGAATTAATAGAACTTGATAGAACGATCATCTAACAACACAAACACAAGCATACGAATCATGCGATTTCGAATGTTTCTCTAATTCTCAATAACACAACCTTTCTTATTGATTGGTTTGATTTGCCTAGGCTATGGTTTGGGAACCGTTGGTTTCCATTCTTATTCTCGTCCAAAAATCTTTGAACTAATAGAACTTGATAAAAAGATCACCAAACAACACAAACACAAGCATACAAATCATGCGATTTCGAATGTTTCTCTAATTCTCAATAACACAACCTTTCTTATTGATTGGTTTGATTTGCCTAGGCTATGGTTTGGGAACCGTTGGTTTCCATTCTTTTTCCCGTCCAAAAATCTTTGAACTAATAGAACTTGATAGAACGATCACCTAACAACACAAACACAAGCATACGAATCATGCGATTTCGAATGTTTCTCTAATTCTCAATAACACAACCTTTCTTATTGATTGGTTTGATTTGCCTAGGCTATGGTTTGGGAACCGTTGGTTTCCATTCTTATTCCCGTCCAAAAATCGTTGAACTAATAGAACTTGATAGAACGATCACCAAAAAACACAAACACAAGCATACGAATCATGCGATTTCGAATGTTTCTCAAATCATCAATAACACAACCTTTCTTATTGATTGGTTTGATTTGCCAAGGCTATGGTTTGGGAACCGTTGGTTTCCATTCTTTTTCTCGTCCAAAAATATTTGAACTAATAGAACTTGATAGAAAGATCACCAAACAACACAGACACAAGCATACGAATCATGCGATTTCGAATGTTTCTCTAATTCTCAATAACACAACCTTTCTTATTGATTGGTTTGATTTGCCTAGGCTATGGTTTGGGAACCGTTGGTTTCCATTCTTTTTCTCGTCCAAAAATCTTTGAACTAATAGAACTTGATAGAAAGATCACCAAACAACACAAACACAAGCATACGAATCATGCGATTTCGAATGTTTCTCTAATTCTCAATAACACAACCTTTCTTATTGATTGGTTTGATTTGCCTAGGCTATGGTTTGGGAACCGTTGGTTTCCATTCTTTTTCCCGTCCAAAAATCTTTGAACTAATAGAACTTGATAGAACGATCACCAAACAACACAAACACAAGCATACAAATCATGCGATTTCGAATGTTTCTCTAATTCTCAATAACACAACCTTTCTTATTGATTGGTTTGATTTGCGTAGGCTATGGTTTGGGAACCGTTGGTTTCCATTCTTTTTCCCGTCCAAAAATCTTTGAACTAATAGAACTTGATAGAACGATCACCTAACAACACAAACACAAGCATACGAATCATGCGATTTCGAATGTTTCTCTAATTCTCAATAACACAACCTTTCTTATTGATTGGTTTGATTTGCCTAGGATATGGTTTGGGAACCGTTGGTTTCCATTCTTATTCCCGTCCAAAAATCGTTGAACTAATAGAACTTGATAGAACGATCACCAAAAAACACAAACACAAGCATACGAATCATGCGATTTCGAATGTTTCTCAAATCATCAATAACACAACCTTTCTTATTGATTGGTTTGATTTGCCAAGGCTATGGTTTGGGAACCGTTGGTTTCCATTCTTTTTCTCGTCCAAAAATCTTTGAACTAATAGAACTTGATAGAAAGATCACCAAACAACACAAACACAAGCATACGAATCATGCGATTTCGAATGTTTCTCTAATTCTCAATAACACAACCTTTCTTATTGATTGGTTTGATTTGCCTAGGCTATGGTTTGGGAACCGTTGGTTTCCATTCTTTTTCCCGTCCAAAAATCTTTGAACTAATAGAACTTGATAGAAAGATCACCAAACAAAACAAACACAAGCATACGAATCATGCGATTTCGAATGTTTCTCAAATTCTTAATAACACAACGTTTCTTATTGATTGGTTTGATTTGCCTAATCTATGGTTTGGGAATCATTGGCTTCCATTCTTTTTCTCGTACAAAAATCTTTGAACTAATAGAACTTGATAGAAAGATCACCATACAACACAAACACAAGCATACGAATCATGCGATTTCGAATGTTTCTCAAATCCTCAATAACACAACCTTTCTTATTGATTGGTTTGATTTGCCTAGGCTATGGTTTGGGAACCGTTGGTTTCCATTCTTTTTCCCGTCCAAAAATCTTTGAACTAATAGAACTTGATAGAACGATAGCCTAACAACACAAACACAAGCATACGAATCATGCGATTTCGAATGTTTCTCAAATCCTCAATAACACAAGCTTTCTTATTGATTGGTTTGATTTGCCTAGGCTATGGTTTGGGAACCGTTGGTTTGCATTCTTTTTCCCGTCCAAAAATCGTTGAATTAATAGAACTTGATAGAACGATCACCTAACAACACAAACACAAGCATACGAATCATGCGATTTCGAATGTTTCTCTAATTCTCAATAACACAACCTTTCTTATTGATTGGTTTGATTTGCCTAGGCTATGGTTTGGGAACCGTTGGTTTCCATTCTTTTTCCCGTCCAAAAATCTTTGAACTAATAGAACTTGATAGAAAGATCACCAAACAACACAAACACAAGCATACAAATCATGCGATTTCGAATGTTTCTCTAATTCTCAATAACACAACCTTTCTTATTGATTGGTTTGATTTGCCTAGGCTATGGTTTTGGAACCGTTGGTTTCCATTCTTTTTCCCGTCCAAAAATCTTTGAACTAATAGAACTTGATAGAACGATCACCTAACAACACAAACACAAGCATACGAATCATGCGATTTCGAATGTTTCTCTAATTCTCAATAACACAACCTTTCTTATTGATTGGTTTGATTTGCCTAGGCTATGGTTTGGGAACCGTTGGTTTCCATTCTTATTCCCGTCCAAAAATCTTTGAACTAATAGAACTTGATAGAACGATCACCTAACAACACAAACACAAGCATACGAATCATGCGATTTCGAATGTTTCTCTAATTCTCAATAACACAACCTTTCTTATTGATTGGTTTGATTTGCCAAGGCTATGGTTTGGGAACCGTTGGTTTCCATTCTTTTTCTCGTCCAAAAATCGTTGAACTAATAGAACTTGATAGAACGATCACCAAACAACACAAACACAAGCATACGAATCATGCGATTTCGAATGTTTCTCAAATCATCAATAACACAACCTTTCTTATTGATTGGTTTGATTTGCCAAGGCTATGGTTTGGGAACCGTTGGTTTCCATTCTTTTTCTCGTCCAAAAATCTTTGAACTAATAGAACTTGATAGAAAGATCACCAAACAACACAAACACAAGCATACGAATCATGCGATTTCGAATGTTTCTCTAATTCTCAATAACACAACCTTTCTTATTGATTGGTTTGATTTGCCTAGGCTATGGTTTGGGAACCGTTGGTTTCCATTCTTTTTCCCGTCCAAAAATCTTTGAACTAATAGAACTTGATAGAAAGATCACCAAACAACACAAACACAAGCATACGAATCATGCGATTTCGAATGTTTCTCAAATCCTCAATAACACAAGCTTTCTTATTGATTGGTTTGATTTGCCTAGGCTATGGTTTGGGAACCGTTGGTTTGCATTCTTTTTCCCGTCCAAAAATCTCTGAATTAATAGAACTTGATAGAACGATCACCTAACAACACAAACACAAGCATACGAATCATGCGATTTCGAATGTTTCTCTAATTCTCAATAACACAACCTTTCTTATTGATTGGTTTGATTTGCCTAGGCTATGGTTTGGGAACCGTTGGTTTCCATTTTTTTTCTCGTACAAAAATCTTTGAACTAATAGAACTTGATAGAAAGATCACCAAACAACACAAACACAAACATACGAATCATGCGATTTCGAATGTTTCTCTAATTCTCAATAACACAACGTTTCTTATTGATTGGTTTGATTTGCCTAGACTATGGTTTGGGAACCGTTGGTTTCCATTCTTATTCTCGTCCAAAAATCTTTGAACTAATAGAACTTGATAGAACGATCACCAAACAAAACAAACACAAGCATACGAATCATGCGATTTCGAATGTTTCTCAAATTCTTAATAACACAATGTTTCTTATTGATTGGTTTGATTTGCCTAATCTATGGTTTGGGAATCGTTGGCTTCCATTCTTTTTCTCGTACAAAAATCTTTGAACTAATAGAATTTGATAGAAAAATCACCATACAACACAAACACAAGCATACGAATCATGCGATTTCGAATGTTTCTCAAATCCTCAATAACACAAGCTTTCTTATTGATTGGTTTGATTTGCCTAGGCTATGGTTTGGGAACCGTTGGTTTGCATTCTTTTTCCCGTCCAAAAATCATTGAATTAATAGAACTTGATAGAACGATCATCTAACAACACAAACACAAGCATACGAATCATGCGATTTCGAATGTTTCTCTAATTCTCAATAACACAACCTTTCTTATTGATTGGTTTGATTTGCCTAGGCTATGGTTTGGGAACCGTTGGTTTCCATTCTTATTCTCGTCCAAAAATCTTTGAACTAATAGAACTTGATAAAAAGATCACCAAACAACACAAACACAAGCATACAAATCATGCGATTTCGAATGTTTCTCTAATTCTCAATAACACAACCTTTCTTATTGATTGGTTTGATTTGCCTAGGCTATGGTTTGGGAACCGTTGGTTTCCATTCTTTTTCCCGTCCAAAAATCTTTGAACTAATAGAACTTGATAGAACGATCACCTAACAACACAAACACAAGCATACGAATCATGCGATTTCGAATGTTTCTCTAATTCTCAATAACACAACCTTTCTTATTGATTGGTTTGATTTGCCTAGGCTATGGTTTGGGAACCGTTGGTTTCCATTCTTATTCCCGTCCAAAAATCGTTGAACTAATAGAACTTGATAGAACGATCACCAAAAAACACAAACACAAGCATACGAATCATGCGATTTCGAATGTTTCTCAAATCATCAATAACACAACCTTTCTTATTGATTGGTTTGATTTGCCAAGGCTATGGTTTGGGAACCGTTGGTTTCTATTCTTTTTCTCGTCCAAAAATATTTGAACTAATAGAACTTGATAGAAAGATCACCAAACAACACAGACACAAGCATACGAATCATGCGATTTCGAATGTTTCTCTAATTCTCAATAACACAACCTTTCTTATTGATTGGTTTGATTTGCCTAGGCTATGGTTTGGGAACCGTTGGTTTCCATTCTTTTTCTCGTCCAAAAATCTTTGAACTAATAGAACTTGATAGAAAGATCACCAAACAACACAAACACAAGCATACGAATCATGCGATTTCGAATGTTTCTCTAATTCTCAATAACACAACCTTTCTTATTGATTGGTTTGATTTGCCTAGGCTATGGTTTGGGAACCGTTGGTTTCCATTCTTTTTCCCGTCCAAAAATATTTGAACTAATAGAACTTGATAGAACGATCACCAAACAACACAAACACAAGCATACAAATCATGCGATTTCGAATGTTTCTCTAATTCTCAATAACACAACCTTTCTTATTGATTGGTTTGATTTGCGTAGGCTATGGTTTGGGAACCGTTGGTTTCCATTCTTTTTCCCGTCCAAAAATCTTTGAACTAATAGAACTTGATAGAAAGATCACCTAACAACACAAACACAAGCATACGAATCATGCGATTTCGAATGTTTCTCTAATTCTCAATAACACAACCTTTCTTATTGATTGGTTTGATTTGCCTAGGATATGGTTTGGGAACCGTTGGTTTCCATTCTTATTCCCGTCCAAAAATCGTTGAACTAATAGAACTTGATAGAACGATCACCAAAAAACACAAACACAAGCATACGAATCATGCGATTTCGAATGTTTCTCAAATCATCAATAACACAACCTTTCTTATTGATTGGTTTGATTTGCCAAGGCTATGGTTTGGGAACCGTTGGTTTCCATTCTTTTTCTCGTCCAAAAATCTTTGAACTAATAGAACTTGATAGAAAGATCACCAAACAACACAAACACAAGCATACGAATCATGCGATTTCGAATGTTTCTCTAATTCTCAATAACACAACCTTTCTTATTGATTGGTTTGATTTGCCTAGGCTATGGTTTGGGAACCGTTGGTTTCCATTCTTTTTCCCGTCCAAAAATCTTTGAACTAATAGAACTTGATAGAAAGATCACCAAACAAAACAAACACAAGCATACGAATCATGCGATTTCGAATGTTTCTCAAATTCTTAATAACACAACGTTTCTTATTGATTGGTTTGATTTGCCTAATCTATGGTTTGGGAATCATTGGCTTCCATTCTTTTTCTCGTACAAAAATCTTTGAACTAATAGAACTTGATAGAAAGATCACCATACAACACAAACACAAGCATACGAATCATGCGATTTCGAATGTTTCTCAAATCCTCAATAACACAACCTTTCTTATTGATTGGTTTGATTTGCCTAGGCTATGGTTTGGGAACCGTTGGTTTCCATTCTTTTTCCCGTCCAAAAATCTTTGAACTAATAGAACTTGATAGAACGATCACCTAACAACACAAACACAAGCATACGAATCATGCGATTTCGAATGTTTCTCAAATCCTCAATAACACAAGCTTTCTTATTGATTGGTTTGATTTGCCTAGGCTATGGTTTGGGAACCGTTGGTTTGCATTCTTTTTCCCGTCCAAAAATCGTTGAATTAATAGAACTTGATAGAACGATCACCTAACAACACAAACACAAGCATACGAATCATGCGATTTCGAATGTTTCTCTAATTCTCAATAACACAACCTTTCTTATTGATTGGTTTGATTTGCCTAGGCTATGGTTTGGGAACCGTTGGTTTCCATTCTTATTCTCGTTCAAAAATCTTTGAACTAATAGAACTTGATAGAAAGATCACCAAACAACACAAACACAAGCATACAAATCATGCGATTTCGAATGTTTCTCTAATTCTCAATAACACAACCTTTCTTATTGATTGGTTTGATTTGCCTAGGCTATGGTTTTGGAACCGTTGGTTTCCATTCTTTTTCCCGTCCAAAAATCTTTGAACTAATAGAACTTGATAGAACGATCACCTAACAACACAAACACAAGCATACGAATCATGCGATTTCGAATGTTTCTCTAATTCTCAATAACACAACCTTTCTTAATGATTGGTTTGATTTGCCTAGGCTATGGCTTGGGAACCGTTGGTTTCCATTCTTATTCCCGTCCAAAAATCGTTGAACTAATAGAACTTGATAGAACGATCACCAAAAAACACAAACACAAGCATACGAATCATGCGATTTCGAATGTTTCTCAAATCATCAATAACACAACCTTTCTTATTGATTGGTTTGATTTGCCAAGGCTATGGTTTGGGAACCGTTGGTTTCCATTCTTTTTCTCGTCCAAAAATATTTGAACTAATAGAACTTGATAGAAAGATCACCAAACAACACAAACACAAGCATACGAATCATGCGATTTCGAATGTTTCTCTAATTCTCAATAACACAACCTTTCTTATTGATTGGTTTGATTTGCCTAGGCTATGGTTTGGGAACCGTTGGTTTCCATTCTTTTTCCCGTCCAAAAATCTTTGAACTAATAGAACTTGATAGAACGATCACCTAACAACACAAACACAAGCATACGAATCATGCGATTTCGAATGTTTGTCTAATTCTCAATAACACAACCTTTCTTATTGATTGGTTTGATTTGCCTAGGCTATGGTTTGGGAACCGTTGGTTTCCATTCTTTTTCTCGTCCAAAAATCTTTGAACTAATAGAACTTGATAGAAAGATCACCAAACAACACAAACACAAGCATACGAATCATGCGATTTCGAATGTTTCTCTAATTCTCAATAACACAACCTTTCTTATTGATTGGTTTGATTTGCCTAGGCTATGGTTTGGGAACCGTTGGTTTCCATTCTTTTTCCCGTCCAAAAATATTTGAACTAATAGAACTTGATAGAACGATCACCAAACAACACAAACACAAGCATACGAATCATGCGATTTCGAATGTTTCTCTAATTCTCAATAACACAACCTTTCTTATTGATTGGTTTGATTTGCGTAGGCTATGGTTTGGGAACCGTTGGTTTCCATTCTTTTTCCCGTCCAAAAATCTTTGAACTAATAGAACTTGATAGAAAGATCACCTAACAACACAAACACAAGCATACGAATCATGCGATTTCGAATGTTTCTCTAATTCTCAATAACACAACCTTTCTTATTGATTGGTTTGATTTGCCTAGGCTATGGTTTGGGAACCGTTGGTTTCCATTCTTTTTCTCGTCCAAAAATCGTTGAACTAATAGAACTTGATAGAAAGATCACCAAACAACACAAACACAAGCATACGAATCATGCGATTTCGAATGTTTCTCTAATTCTCAATAACACAACCTTTCTTATTGATTGGTTTGATTTGCCAAGGCTATGGTTTGGGAACCGTTGGTTTCCATTCTTTTTCCCGTCCAAAAATATTTGAACTAATAGAACTTGATAGAACGATCACCAAACAACACAAACACAAGCATACAAATCATGCGATTTCGAATGTTTCTCTAATTCTCAATAACACAACCTTTCTTATTGATTGGTTTGATTTGCCTAGGCTATGGTTTGGGAACCGTTGGTTTCCATTCTTTTTCCCGTCCAAAAATCTTTGAACTAATAGAACTTGATAGAACGATCACCTAACAACACAAACACAAGCATACGAATCATGCGATTTCGAATGTTTCTCTAATTCTCAATAACACAACCTTTCTTATTGATTGGTTTGATTTGCCTAGGCTATGGTTTGGGAACCGTTGGTTTCCATTCTTTTTCTCGTCCAAAAATCTTTGAACTAATAGAACTTGATAGAACGATCACCATACAACACAAACACAAGCATACGAATCATGCGATTTCGAATGTTTCTCAAATCCTCAATAACACAACCTTTCTTATTGATTGGTTTGATTTGCGTAGGCTATGGTTTGGGAACCGTTGGTTTCCATTCTTTTTCCCGTCCAAAAATCTTTGAACTAATAGAACTTGATAGAACGATCACCTAACAACACAAACACAAGCATACGAATCATGCGATTTCGAATGTTTCTCAAATCCTCAATAACACAAGCTTTCTTATTGATTGGTTTGATTTGCCTAGGCTATGGTTTGGGAACCGTTGGTTTGCATTCTTTTTCCCGTCCAAAAATCGTTGAATTAATAGAACTTGATAGAACGATCACCTAACAACACAAACACAAGCATACGAATCATGCGATTTCGAATGTTTCTCTAATTCTCAATAACACAACCTTTCTTATTGATTGGTTTGATTTGCCTAGGCTATGGTTTGGGAACCGTTGGTTTCCATTCTTTTTCCCGTCCAAAAATCTTTGAACTAATAGAACTTGATAGAAAGATCACCAAACAACACAAACACAAGCATACAAATCATGCGATTTCGAATGTTTCTCTAATTCTCAATAACACAACCTTTCTTATTGATTGGTTTGATTTGCCTAGGCTATGGTTTTGGAACCGTTGGTTTCCATTCTTTTTCCCGTCCAAAAATCTTTGAACTAATAGAACTTGATAGAACGATCACCTAACAACACAAACACAAGCATACGAATCATGCGATTTCGAATGTTTCTCTAATTCTCAATAACACAACCTTTCTTATTGATTGGTTTGATTTGCCTAGGCTATGGTTTGGGAACCGTTGGTTTCCATTCTTATTCCCGTCCAAAAATCTTTGAACTAATAGAACTTGATAGAACGATCACCTAACAACACAAACACAAGCATACGAATCATGCGATTTCGAATGTTTCTCTAATTCTCAATAACACAACCTTTCTTATTGATTGGTTTGATTTGCCAAGGCTATGGTTTGGGAACCGTTGGTTTCCATTCTTTTTCTCGTCCAAAAATCGTTGAACTAATAGAACTTGATAGAACGATCACCAAACAACACAAACACAAGCATACGAATCATGCGATTTCGAATGTTTCTCAAATCATCAATAACACAACCTTTCTTATTGATTGGTTTGATTTGCCAAGGCTATGGTTTGGGAACCGTTGGTTTCCATTCTTTTTCTCGTCCAAAAATATTTGAACTAATAGAACTTGATAGAAAGATCACCAAACAACACAAACACAAGCATACGAATCATGCGATTTCGAATGTTTCTCTAATTCTCAATAACACAACCTTTCTTATTGATTGGTTTGATTTGCCTAGGCTATGGTTTGGGAACCGTTGGTTTCCATTCTTTTTCTCGTCCAAAAATCTTTGAACTAATAGAACTTGATAGAAAGATCACCAAACAACACAAACACAAGCATACGAATCATGCGATTTCGAATGTTTCTCTAATTCTCAATAACACAACCTTTCTTATTGATTGGTTTGATTTTCCTAGGCTATGGTTTGGGAACCGTTGGTTTCCATTCTTTTTCCCGTCCAAAAATATTTGAACTAATAGAACTTGATAGAACGATCACCAAACAACACAAACACAAGCATACAAATCATGCGATTTCGAATGTTTCTCTAATTCTCAATAACACAACCTTTCTTATTGATTGGTTTGATTTGCGTAGGCTATGGTTTGGGAACCGTTGGTTTCCATTCTTTTTCCCGTCCAAAAATCTTTGAACTAATAGAACTTGATAGAACGATCACCTAACAACACAAACACAAGCATACGAATCATGCGATTTCGAATGTTTCTCTAATTCTCAATAACACAACCTTTCTTATTGATTGGTTTGATTTGCCTAGGATATGGTTTGGGAACCGTTGGTTTCCATTCTTATTCCCGTCCAAAAATCGTTGAACTAATAGAACTTGATAGAACGATCACCAAAAAACACAAACACAAGCATACGAATCATGCGATTTCGAATGTTTCTCAAATCACCAATAACACAACCTTTCTTATTGATTGGTTTGATTTGCCAAGGCTATGGTTTGGGAACCGTTGGTTTCCATTCTTTTTCTCGTCCAAAAATCTTTGAACTAATAGAACTTGATAGAAAGATCACCAAACAACACAAACACAAGCATACGAATCATGCGATTTCGAATGTTTCTCTAATTCTCAATAACACAACCTTTCTTATTGATTGGTTTGATTTGCCTAGGCTATGGTTTGGGAACCGTTGGTTTCCATTCTTTTTCCCGTCCAAAAATCTTTGAACTAATAGAACTTGATAGAAAGATCACCAAACAAAACAAACACAAGCATACGAATCATGCGATTTCGAATGTTTCTCAAATTCTTAATAACACAACGTTTCTTATTGATTGGTTTGATTTGCCTAATCTATGGTTTGGGAATCATTGGCTTCCATTCTTTTTCTCGTACAAAAATCTTTGAACTAATAGAACTTGATAGAAAGATCACCATACAACACAAACACAAGCATACGAATCATGCGATTTCGAATGTTTCTCAAATCCTCAATAACACAACCTTTCTTATTGATTGGTTTGATTTGCCTAGGCTATGGTTTGGGAACCGTTGGTTTCCATTCTTTTTCCCGTCCAAAAATCTTTGAACTAATAGAACTTGATAGAACGATCACCTAACAACACAAACACAAGCATACGAATCATGCGATTTCGAATGTTTCTCAAATCCTCAATAACACAAGCTTTCTTATTGATTGGTTTGATTTGCCTAGGCTATGGTTTGGGAACCGTTGGTTTGCATTCTTTTTCCCGTCCAAAAATCGTTGAATTAATAGAACTTGATAGAACGATCACCTAACAACACAAACACAAGCATACGAATCATGCGATTTCGAATGTTTCTCTAATTCTCAATAACACAACCTTTCTTATTGATTGGTTTGATTTGCCTAGGCTATGGTTTGGGAACCGTTGGTTTCCATTCTTATTCTCGTTCAAAAATCTTTGAACTAATAGAACTTGATAGAAAGATCACCAAACAACACAAACACAAGCATACAAATCATGCGATTTCGAATGTTTCTCTAATTCTCAATAACACAACCTTTCTTATTGATTGGTTTGATTTGCCTAGGCTATGGTTTTGGAACCGTTGGTTTCCATTCTTTTTCCCGTCCAAAAATCTTTGAACTAATAGAACTTGATAGAACGATCACCTAACAACACAAACACAAGCATACGAATCATGCGATTTCGAATGTTTCTCTAATTCTCAATAACACAACCTTTCTTAATGATTGGTTTGATTTGCCTAGGCTATGGCTTGGGAACCGTTGGTTTCCATTCTTATTCCCGTCCAAAAATCGTTGAACTAATAGAACTTGATAGAACGATCACCAAAAAACACAAACACAAGCATACGAATCATGCGATTTCGAATGTTTCTCAAATCATCAATAACACAACCTTTCTTATTGATTGGTTTGATTTGCCAAGGCTATGGTTTGGGAACCGTTGGTTTCCATTCTTTTTCTCGTCCAAAAATATTTGAACTAATAGAACTTGATAGAAAGATCACCAAACAACACAAACACAAGCATACGAATCATGCGATTTCGAATGTTTCTCTAATTCTCAATAACACAACCTTTCTTATTGATTGGTTTGATTTGCCTAGGCTATGGTTTGGGAACCGTTGGTTTCCATTCTTTTTCCCGTCCAAAAATCTTTGAACTAATAGAACTTGATAGAACGATCACCTAACAACACAAACACAAGCATACGAATCATGCGATTTCGAATGTTTGTCTAATTCTCAATAGCACAACCTTTCTTATTGATTGGTTTGATTTGCCTAGGATATGGTTTGGGAACCGTTGGTTTCCATTCTTTTTCTCGTCCAAAAATCTTTGAACTAATAGAACTTGATAGAAAGATCACCAAACAACACAAACACAAGCATACGAATCATGCGATTTCGAATGTTTCTCTAATTCTCAATAACACAACCTTTCTTATTGATTGGTTTGATTTGCCTAGGCTATGGTTTGGGAACCGTTGGTTTCCATTCTTTTTCCCGTCCAAAAATCTTTGAACTAATAGAACTTGATAGAACGATCACCTAACAACACAAACACAAGCATACGAATCATGCGATTTCGAATGTTTGTCTAATTCTCAATAGCACAACCTTTCTTATTGATTGGTTTGATTTGCCTAGGATATGGTTTGGGAACCGTTGGTTTCCATTCTTTTTCTCGTCCAAAAATCTTTGAACTAATAGAACTTGATAGAACGATCACCAAAAAACACAAACACAAGCATACGAATCATGCGATTTCGAATGTTTCTCAAATCATCAATAACACAACCTTTCTTATTGATTGGTTTGATTTGCCAAGGCTATGGTTTGGGAACCGTTGGTTTCCATTCTTTTTCTCGTCCAAAAATCTTTGAACTAATAGAACTTGATAGAAAGATCACCAAACAACACAAACACAAGCATACGAATCATGCGATTTCGAATGTTTCTCTAATTCTCAATAACACAACCTTTCTTATTGATTGGTTTGATTTGCCTAGGATATGGTTTGGGAACCGTTGGTTTCCATTCTTATTCCCGTCCAAAAATCGTTGAACTAATAGAACTTGATAGAACGATCACCAAAAAACACAAACACAAGCATACGAATCATGCGATTTCGAATGTTTCTCAAATCATCAATAACACAACCTTTCTTATTGATTGGTTTGATTTGCCAAGGCTATGGTTTGGGAACCGTTGGTTTCCATTCTTTTTCTCGTCCAAAAATCTTTGAACTAATAGAACTTGATAGAAAGATCACCAAACAACACAAACACAAGCATACGAATCATGCGATTTCGAATGTTTCTCTAATTCTCAATAACACAACCTTTCTTATTGATTGGTTTGATTTGCCTAGGCTATGGTTTGGGAACCGTTGGTTTCCATTCTTTTTCCCGTCCAAAAATCTTTGAACTAATAGAACTTGATAGAAAGATCACCAAACAAAACAAACACAAGCATACGAATCATGCGATTTCGAATGTTTCTCAAATTCTTAATAACACAACGTTTCTTATTGATTGGTTTGATTTGCCTAATCTATGGTTTGGGAATCATTGGCTTCCATTCTTTTTCTCGTACAAAAATCTTTGAACTAATAGAACTTGATAGAAAGATCACCATACAACACAAACACAAGCATACGAATCATGCGATTTCGAATGTTTCTCAAATCCTCAATAACACAACCTTTCTTATTGATTGGTTTGATTTGCCTAGGCTATGGTTTGGGAACCGTTGGTTTCCATTCTTTTTCCCGTCCAAAAATCTTTGAACTAATAGAACTTGATAGAACGATCACCTAACAACACAAACACAAGCATACGAATCATGCGATTTCGAATGTTTCTCAAATCCTCAATAACACAAGCTTTCTTATTGATTGGTTTGATTTGCCTAGGCTATGGTTTGGGAACCGTTGGTTTGCATTCTTTTTCCCGTCCAAAAATCGTTGAATTAATAGAACTTGATAGAACGATCACCTAACAACACAAACACAAGCATACGAATCATGCGATTTCGAATGTTTCTCTAATTCTCAATAACACAACCTTTCTTATTGATTGGTTTGATTTGCCTAGGCTATGGTTGGGGAACCGTTGGTTTCCATTCTTATTCTCGTTCAAAAATCTTTGAACTAATAGAACTTGATAGAAAGATCACCAAACAACACAAACACAAGCATACAAATCATGCGATTTCGAATGTTTCTCTAATTCTCAATAACACAACCTTTCTTATTGATTGGTTTGATTTGCCTAGGCTATGGTTTTGGAACCGTTGGTTTCCATTCTTTTTCCCGTCCAAAAATCTTTGAACTAATAGAACTTGATAGAACGATCACCTAACAACACAAACACAAGCATACGAATCATGCGATTTCGAATGTTTCTCTAATTCTCAATAACACAACCTTTCTTAATGATTGGTTTGATTTGCCTAGGCTATGGCTTGGGAACCGTTGGTTTCCATTCTTATTCCCGTCCAAAAATCGTTGAACTAATAGAACTTGATAGAACGATCACCAAAAAACACAAACACAAGCATACGAATCATGCGATTTCGAATGTTTCTCAAATCATCAATAACACAACCTTTCTTATTGATTGGTTTGATTTGCCAAGGCTATGGTTTGGGAACCGTTGGTTTCCATTCTTTTTCTCGTCCAAAAATATTTGAACTAATAGAACTTGATAGAAAGATCACCAAACAACACAAACACAAGCATACGAATCATGCGATTTCGAATGTTTCTCTAATTCTCAATAACACAACCTTTCTTATTGATTGGTTTGATTTGCCTAGGCTATGGTTTGGGAACCGTTGGTTTCCATTCTTTTTCTCGTCCAAAAATCTTTGAACTAATAGAACTTGATAGAAAGATCACCAAACAACACAAACACAAGCATACGAATCATGCGATTTCGAATGTTTCTCTAATTCTCAATAACACAACCTTTCTTATTGATTGGTTTGATTTGCCTAGGCTATGGTTTGGGAACCGTTGGTTTCCATTCTTTTTCCCGTCCAAAAATATTTGAACTAATAGAACTTGATAGAACGATCACCAAACAACACAAACACAAGCATACAAATCATGCGATTTCGAATGTTTCTCTAATTCTCAATAACACAACCTTTCTTATTGATTGGTTTGATTTGCGTAGGCTATGGTTTGGGAACCGTTGGTTTCCATTCTTTTTCCCGTCCAAAAATCTTTGAACTAATAGAACTTGATAGAACGATCACCTAACAACACAAACACAAGCATACGAATCATGCGATTTCGAATGTTTCTCTAATTCTCAATAACACAACCTTTCTTATTGATTGGTTTGATTTGCCTAGGATATGGTTTGGGAACCGTTGGTTTCCATTCTTATTCCCGTCCAAAAATCGTTGAACTAATAGAACTTGATAGAACGATCACCAAAAAACACAAACACAAGCATACGAATCATGCGATTTCGAATGTTTCTCAAATCATCAATAACACAACCTTTCTTATTGATTGGTTTGATTTGCCAAGGCTATGGTTTGGGAACCGTTGGTTTCCATTCTTTTTCTCGTCCAAAAATCTTTGAACTAATAGAACTTGATAGAAAGATCACCAAACAACACAAACACAAGCATACGAATCATGCGATTTCGAATGTTTCTCTAATTCTCAATAACACAACCTTTCTTATTGATTGGTTTGATTTGCCTAGGCTATGGTTTGGGAACCGTTGGTTTCCATTCTTTTTCCCGTCCAAAAATCTTTGAACTAATAGAACTTGATAGAAAGATCACCAAACAAAACAAACACAAGCATACGAATCATGCGATTTCGAATGTTTCTCAAATTCTTAATAACACAACGTTTCTTATTGATTGGTTTGATTTGCCTAATCTATGGTTTGGGAATCATTGGCTTCCATTCTTTTTCTCGTACAAAAATCTTTGAACTAATAGAACTTGATAGAAAGATCACCATACAACACAAACACAAGCATACGAATCATGCGATTTCGAATGTTTCTCAAATCCTCAATAACACAACCTTTCTTATTGATTGGTTTGATTTGCCTAGGCTATGGTTTGGGAACCGTTGGTTTCCATTCTTTTTCCCGTCCAAAAATCTTTGAACTAATAGAACTTGATAGAACGATCACCTAACAACACAAACACAAGCATACGAATCATGCGATTTCGAATGTTTCTCAAATCCTCAATAACACAAGCTTTCTTATTGATTGGTTTGATTTGCCTAGGCTATGGTTTGGGAACCGTTGGTTTCCATTCTTTTTCCCGTCCAAAAATCGTTGAATTAATAGAACTTGATAGAACGATCACCTAACAACACAAACACAAGCATACGAATCATGCGATTTCGAATGTTTCTCTAATTCTCAATAACACAACCTTTCTTATTGATTGGTTTGATTTGCCTAGGCTATGGTTTGGGAACCGTTGGTTTCCATTCTTATTCTCGTTCAAAAATCTTTGAACTAATAGAACTTGATAGAAAGATCACCAAACAACACAAACACAAGCATACAAATCATGCGATTTCGAATGTTTCTCTAATTCTCAATAACACAACCTTTCTTATTGATTGGTTTGATTTGCCTAGGCTATGGTTTTGGAACCGTTGGTTTCCATTCTTTTTCCCGTCCAAAAATCTTTGAACTAATAGAACTTGATAGAACGATCACCTAACAACACAAACACAAGCATACGAATCATGCGATTTCGAATGTTTCTCTAATTCTCAATAACACAACCTTTCTTAATGATTGGTTTGATTTGCCTAGGCTATGGTTTGGGAACCGTTGGTTTCCATTCTTTTTCCCGTCCAAAAATCTTTGAACTAATAGAACTTGATAGAACGATCACCTAACAACACAAACACAAGCATACGAATCATGCGATTTCGAATGTTTCTCTAATTCTCAATAACACAACCTTTCTTATTGATTGGTTTGATTTGCCTAGGATATGGTTTGGGAACCGTTGGTTTCCATTCTTATTCCCGTCCAAAAATCGTTGAACTAATAGAACTTGATAGAACGATCACCAAAAAACACAAACACAAGCATACGAATCATGCGATTTCGAATGTTTCTCAAATCATCAATAACACAACCTTTCTTATTGATTGGTTTGATTTGCCAAGGCTATGGTTTGGGAACCGTTGGTTTCCATTCTTTTTCTCGTCCAAAAATCTTTGAACTAATAGAACTTGATAGAAAGATCACCAAACAACACAAACACAAGCATACGAATCATGCGATTTCGAATGTTTCTCTAATTCTCAATAACACAACCTTTCTTATTGATTGGTTTGATTTGCCTAGGCTATGGTTTGGGAACCGTTGGTTTCCATTCTTTTTCCCGTCCAAAAATCTTTGAACTAATAGAACTTGATAGAACGATCACCTAACAACACAAACACAAGCATACGAATCATGCGATTTCGAATGTTTCTCTAATTCTCAATAACACAACCTTTCTTATTGATTGGTTTGATTTGCCTAGGCTATGGTTTGGGAACCGTTGGTTTCCATTCTTTTTCTCGTCCAAAAATCTTTGAACTAATAGAACTTGATAGAAAGATCACCAAACAACACAAACACAAGCATACGAATCATGCGATTTCGAATGTTTCTCAAATCATCAATAACACAACCTTTCTTATTGATTGGTTTGATTTGCCAAGGCTATGGTTTGGGAACCGTTGGTTTCCATTCTTTTTCTCGTCCAAAAATCTTTGAACTAATAGAACTTGATAGAAAGATCACCAAACAACACAAACACAAGCATACGAATCATGCGATTTCGAATGTTTCTCTAATTCTCAATAACACAACCTTTCTTATTGATTGGTTTGATTTGCCTAGGCTATGGTTTGGGAACCGTTGGTTTCCATTCTTTTTCTCGTCCAAAAATCTTTGAACTAATAGAACTTGATAGAAAGATCACCAAACAACACAAACACAAGCATACGAATCATGCGATTTCGAATGTTTCTCTAATTCTCAATAACACAACCTTTCTTATTGATTGGTTTGATTTGCCTAGGCTATGGTTTGGGAACCGTTGGTTTCCATTCTTTTTCTCGTCCAAAAATCTTTGAACTAATAGAACTTGATAGAAAGATCACCAAACAACACAAACACAAGCATACGAATCATGCGATTTCGAATGTTTCTCTAATTCTCAATAACACAACCTTTCTTATTGATTGGTTTGATTTGCCTAGGCTATGGTTTGGGAACCGTTGGTTTCCATTCTTTTTCCCGTCCAAAAATCTTTGAACTAATAGAACTTGATAGAACGATCACCTAACAACACAAACACAAGCATACGAATCATGCGATTTCGAATGTTTCTCTAATTCTCAATAACACAACCTTTCTTATTGATTGGTTTGATTTGCCTAGGCTATGGTTTGGGAACCGTTGGTTTCCATTCTTTTTCTCGTCCAAAAATCTTTGAACTAATAGAACTTGATAGAAAGATCACCAAACAACACAAACACAAGCATACGAATCATGCGATTTCGAATGTTTCTCAAATCATCAATAACACAACCTTTCTTATTGATTGGTTTGATTTGCCAAGGCTATGGTTTGGGAACCGTTGGTTTCCATTCTTTTTCTCGTCCAAAAATCTTTGAACTAATAGAACTTGATAGAAAGATCACCAAACAACACAAACACAAGCATACGAATCATGCGATTTCGAATGTTTCTCTAATTCTCAATAACACAACCTTTCTTATTGATTGGTTTGATTTGCCTAGGCTATGGTTTGGGAACCGTTGGTTTCCATTCTTTTTCTCGTCCAAAAATCTTTGAACTAATAGAACTTGATAGAAAGATCACCAAACAACACAAACACAAGCATACGAATCATGCGATTTCGAATGTTTCTCTAATTCTCAATAACACAACCTTTCTTATTGATTGGTTTGATTTGCCTAGGCTATGGTTTGGGAACCGTTGGTTTCCATTCTTTTTCCCGTCCAAAAATATTTGAACTAATAGAACTTGATAGAACGATCACCAAACAACACAAACACAAGCATACAAATCATGCGATTTCGAATGTTTCTCTAATTCTCAATAACACAACCTTTCTTATTGATTGGTTTGATTTGCGTAGGCTATGGTTTGGGAACCGTTGGTTTCCATTCTTTTTCCCGTCCAAAAATCTTTGAACTAATAGAACTTGATAGAACGATCACCTAACAACACAAACACAAGCATACGAATCATGCGATTTCGAATGTTTCTCTAATTCTCAATAACACAACCTTTCTTATTGATTGGTTTGATTTGCCTAGGATATGGTTTGGGAACCGTTGGTTTCCATTCTTATTCCCGTCCAAAAATCGTTGAACTAATAGAACTTGATAGAACGATCACCAAAAAACACAAACACAAGCATACGAATCATGCGATTTCGAATGTTTCTCAAATCATCAATAACACAACCTTTCTTATTGATTGGTTTGATTTGCCAAGGCTATGGTTTGGGAACCGTTGGTTTCCATTCTTTTTCTCGTCCAAAAATCTTTGAACTAATAGAACTTGATAGAAAGATCACCAAACAACACAAACACAAGCATACGAATCATGCGATTTCGAATGTTTCTCTAATTCTCAATAACACAACCTTTCTTATTGATTGGTTTGATTTGCCTAGGCTATGGTTTGGGAACCGTTGGTTTCCATTCTTTTTCCCGTCCAAAAATCTTTGAACTAATAGAACTTGATAGAACGATCACCTAACAACACAAACACAAGCATACGAATCATGCGATTTCGAATGTTTCTCTAATTCTCAATAACACAACCTTTCTTATTGATTGGTTTGATTTGCCTAGGCTATGGTTTGGGAACCGTTGGTTTCCAAGCTTTTTCTCGTCCAAAAATCTTTGAACTAATAGAACTTGATAGAAAGATCACCAAACAACACAAACACAAGCATACGAATCATGCGATTTCGAATGTTTCTCAAATCATCAATAACACAACCTTTCTTATTGATTGGTTTGATTTGCCAAGGCTATGGTTTGGGAACCGTTGGTTTCCATTCTTTTTCTCGTCCAAAAATCTTTGAACTAATAGAACTTGATAGAAAGATCACCAAACAACACAAACACAAGCATACGAATCATGCGATTTCGAATGTTTCTCTAATTCTCAATAACACAACCTTTCTTATTGATTGGTTTGATTTGCCTAGGCTATGGTTTGGGAACCGTTGGTTTCCATTCTTTTTCTCGTCCAAAAACCTTTGAACTAATAGAACTTGATAGAAAGATCACCAAACAACACAAACACAAGCATACGAATCATGCGATTTCGAATGTTTCTCTAATTCTCAATAACACAACCTTTCTTATTGATTGGTTTGATTTGCCTAGGCTATGGTTTGGGAACCGTTGGTTTCCATTCTTTTTCCCGTCCAAAAATATTTGAACTAATAGAACTTGATAGAACGATCACCAAACAACACAAACACAAGCATACAAATCATGCGATTTCGAATGTTTCTCTAATTCTCAATAACACAACCTTTCTTATTGATTGGTTTGATTTGCGTAGGCTATGGTTTGGGAACCGTTGGTTTCCATTCTTTTTCCCGTCCAAAAATCTTTGAACTAATAGAACTTGATAGAACGATCACCTAACAACACAAACACAAGCATACGAATCATGCGATTTCGAATGTTTCTCTAATTCTCAATAACACAACCTTTCTTATTGATTGGTTTGATTTGCCTAGGATATGGTTTGGGAACCGTTGGTTTCCATTCTTATTCCCGTCCAAAAATCGTTGAACTAATAGAACTTGATAGAACGATCACCAAAAAACACAAACACAAGCATACGAATCATGCGATTTCGAATGTTTCTCAAATCATCAATAACACAACCTTTCTTATTGATTGGTTTGATTTGCCTAGGCTATGGTTTGGGAACCGTTGGTTTCCATTCTTTTTCTCGTCCAAAAATCTTTGAACTAATAGAACTTGATAGAAAGATCACCAAACAACACAAACACAAGCATACGAATCATGCGATTTCGAATGTTTCTCTAATTCTCAATAACACAACCTTTCTTATTGATTGGTTTGATTTGCCTAGGCTATGGTTTGGGAACCGTTGGTTTCCATTCTTTTTCCCGTCCAAAAATATTTGAACTAATAGAACTTGATAGAACGATCACCAAACAACACAAACACAAGCATACAAATCATGCGATTTCGAATGTTTCTCTAATTCTCAATAACACAACCTTTCTTATTGATTGGTTTGATTTGCGTAGGCTATGGTTTGGGAACCGTTGGTTTCCATTCTTTTTCCCGTCCAAAAATCTTTGAACTAATAGAACTTGATAGAACGATCACCTAACAACACAAACACAAGCATACGAATCATGCGATTTCGAATGTTTCTCTAATTCTCAATAACACAACCTTTCTTATTGATTGGTTTGATTTGCCTAGGATATGGTTTGGGAACCGTTGGTTTCCATTCTTATTCCCGTCCAAAAATCGTTGAACTAATAGAACTTGATAGAACGATCACCAAAAAACACAAACACAAGCATACGAATCATGCGATTTCGAATGTTTCTCAAATCATCAATAACACAACCTTTCTTATTGATTGGTTTGATTTGCCAAGGCTATGGTTTGGGAACCGTTGGTTTCCATTCTTTTTCTCGTCCAAAAATCTTTGAACTAATAGAACTTGATAGAAAGATCACCAAACAACACAAACACAAGCATACGAATCATGCGATTTCGAATGTTTCTCTAATTCTCAATAACACAACCTTTCTTATTGATTGGTTTGATTTGCCTAGGCTATGGTTTGGGAACCGTTGGTTTCCATTCTTTTTCCCGTCCAAAAATCTTTGAACTAATAGAACTTGATAGAACGATCACCTAACAACACAAACACAAGCATACGAATCATGCGATTTCGAATGTTTCTCTAATTCTCAATAACACAACCTTTCTTATTGATTGGTTTGATTTGCCTAGGCTATGGTTTGGGAACCGTTGGTTTCCAAGCTTTTTCTCGTCCAAAAATCTTTGAACTAATAGAACTTGATAGAAAGATCACCAAACAACACAAACACAAGCATACGAATCATGCGATTTCGAATGTTTCTCAAATCATCAATAACACAACCTTTCTTATTGATTGGTTTGATTTGCCAAGGCTATGGTTTGGGAACCGTTGGTTTCCATTCTTTTTCTCGTCCAAAAATCTTTGAACTAATAGAACTTGATAGAAAGATCACCAAACAACACAAACACAAGCATACGAATCATGCGATTTCGAATGTTTCTCTAATTCTCAATAACACAACCTTTCTTATTGATTGGTTTGATTTGCCTAGGCTATGGTTTGGGAACCGTTGGTTTCCATTCTTTTTCTCGTCCAAAAATCTTTGAACTAATAGAACTTGATAGAAAGATCACCAAACAACACAAACACAAGCATACGAATCATGCGATTTCGAATGTTTCTCTAATTCTCAATAACACAACCTTTCTTATTGATTGGTTTGATTTGCCTAGGCTATGGTTTGGGAACCGTTGGTTTCCATTCTTTTTCCCGTCCAAAAATATTTGAACTAATAGAACTTGATAGAACGATCACCAAACAACACAAACACAAGCATACAAATCATGCGATTTCGAATGTTTCTCTAATTCTCAATAACACAACCTTTCTTATTGATTGGTTTGATTTGCGTAGGCTATGGTTTGGGAACCGTTGGTTTCCATTCTTTTTCCCGTCCAAAAATCTTTGAACTAATAGAACTTGATAGAACGATCACCTAACAACACAAACACAAGCATACGAATCATGCGATTTCGAATGTTTCTCTAATTCTCAATAACACAACCTTTCTTATTGATTGGTTTGATTTGCCTAGGATATGGTTTGGGAACCGTTGGTTTCCATTCTTATTCCCGTCCAAAAATCGTTGAACTAATAGAACTTGATAGAACGATCACCAAAAAACACAAACACAAGCATACGAATCATGCGATTTCGAATGTTTCTCAAATCATCAATAACACAACCTTTCTTATTGATTGGTTTGATTTGCCAAGGCTATGGTTTGGGAACCGTTGGTTTCCATTCTTTTTCTCGTCCAAAAATCTTTGAACTAATAGAACTTGATAGAAAGATCACCAAACAACACAAACACAAGCATACGAATCATGCGATTTCGAATGTTTCTCTAATTCTCAATAACACAACCTTTCTTATTGATTGGTTTGATTTGCCTAGGCTATGGTTTGGGAACCGTTGGTTTCCATTCTTTTTCCCGTCCAAAAATCTTTGAACTAATAGAACTTGATAGAACGATCACCTAACAACACAAACACAAGCATACGAATCATGCGATTTCGAATGTTTCTCTAATTCTCAATAACACAACCTTTCTTATTGATTGGTTTGATTTGCCTAGGCTATGGTTTGGGAACCGTTGGTTTCCATTCTTTTTCTCGTCCAAAAATCTTTGAACTAATAGAACTTGATAGAAAGATCACCAAACAACACAAACACAAGCATACGAATCATGCGATTTCGAATGTTTCTCAAATCATCAATAACACAACCTTTCTTATTGATTGGTTTGATTTGCCAAGGCTATGGTTTGGGAACCGTTGGTTTCCATTCTTTTTCTCGTCCAAAAATCTTTGAACTAATAGAACTTGATAGAAAGATCACCAAACAACACAAACACAAGCATACGAATCATGCGATTTCGAATGTTTCTCTAATTCTCAATAACACAACCTTTCTTATTGATTGGTTTGATTTGCCTAGGCTATGGTTTGGGAACCGTTGGTTTCCATTCTTTTTCCCATCCAAAAATCTTTGAACTAATAGAACTTGATAGAACGATCACCTAACAACACAAACACAAGCATACGAATCATGCGATTTCGAATGTTTCTCTAATTCTCAATAACACAACCTTTCTTATTGATTGGTTTGATTTGCCTAGGCTATGGTTTGGGAACCGTTGGTTTCCATTCTTTTTCTCGTCCAAAAATCTTTGAACTAATAGAACTTGATAGAAAGATCACCAAACAACACAAACACAAGCATACGAATCATGCGATTTCGAATGTTTCTCTAATTCTCAATAACACAACCTTTCTTATTGATTGGTTTGATTTGCCTAGGCTATGGTTTGGGAACCGTTGGTTTCCATTCTTTTTCCCGTCCAAAAATCTTTGAACTAATAGAACTTGATAGAACGATCACCTAACAACACAAACACAAGCATACGAATCATGCGATTTCGAATGTTTGTCTAATTCTCAATAACACAACCTTTCTTATTGATTGGTTTGATTTGCCTAGGCTATGGTTTCGGAACCGTTGGTTTCCATTCTTATTCTCGTCCAAAAATCGTTGAACTAATAGAACTTGATAGAAAGATCACCAAACAACACAAACACAAGCATACGAATCATGCGATTTCGAATGTTTCTCAAATCCTCAATAACACAACCTTTCTTTTTGATTGGTTTGATTTGTCTAGGCTATGGTTTGGGAACTGTGGGTTTCCATTCTTTTTCTCGTCCAAAAATCTTTGAACTAATATAACTTGATAGAAAGATAACCAAACAAAACAAACACAAGCATACGAATCATGCGATTTCGAATGTTTCTCAAATTCTCAATAACTCAACGTTTCTTATTGATTGGTTTGATTTGCCAAGGCTATGGTTTGGGAACCGTTGGTTTCCATTCTTTTTCTCGTCCAAAAATCTTTGAACTAATAGAACTTGATAGAACGATCACCTAACAACACAAACACAAGCATACGAATCATGCGATTTCGAATGTTTCTCAAATCCTCAATAACACAAGCTTTCTTATTGATTGGTTTGATTTGCCTAGGCTATGGTTTGGGAACCGTGGGTTTGCATTCTTTTTCCCGTCCAAAAATCGTTGAATTAATAGAACTTGATAGAATTATCACCTAACAACACAAACACAAGCATACGAATCATGCGATTTCGAATGTTTCTCTAATTCCCAATAACACAACCTTTCTTATTGATTGGTTTGATTTGCCTAGGCTATGGTTTGGGAACCGTTGGTTTCCATTCTTATTCTCGTACAAAAATCTTTGAACTAATAGAACTTGATAGAAAGATCACCAAACAACACAAACACAAGCATACGAATCATGCGATTTCGAATGTTTCTCTAATTCTCAATAACACAACCTTTCTTATTGATTGGTTTGATTTGCCTAGGCTATGGTTTGGGAACCGTTGGTTTCCATTCTTTTTCTCGTCCAAAAATCTTTGAACTAATAGAACTTGATAGAAAGATCACCAAACAACACAAACACAAGCATACGAATCATGCGATTTCGAATGTTTCTCAAATCCTCAATAACACAACCTTTCTTATTGATTGGTTTGATTTGCCTAGGCTATGGTTTGGGAACCGTTGGTTTGCATTCTTTTTCCCGTCCAAAAATCGTTGAATTAATAGAACTTGATAGAACGATCACCAAACATCACAAACACAAGCATCCGAATCATGCGATTTCGAATGTTTCTCTAATTCTCAATAACACAACCTTTCTTATTGATTGATTTGATTTGTCTAGGCTATGGTTTGGGAACCGTGGGTTTCCATTCTTTCTCTCGTCCAAAAATCTTTGAACTAATAGAACCTGATAGAAAGATCACCAAACAAAACAAACACAAGCATACGAATCATGCGATTTCGAATGTTTCTCAAATTCTAAATAACACAACGTTTCTTATTGATTGGTTTGATTTGCCTAATCTATGGTTTGGGAATCATTGGCTTCCATTCTTTTTCTCGTACAAAAATCTTTGAACTAATAGAACTTGATAGAAAGATCACCATACAACACAAACACAAGCATACGAATCATGCGATTTCAAATGTTTCTCAAATCCTAAATAACACAACCTTTCTTATTGATTGGTTTGATTTGCCTAGGCTATGGTTTGGGAACCGTTGGTTTCCATTCTTTTTCTCGTCCAAAAATCTTTGAACTAATAGAACTTGATAGAACGATCACCTAACAACACAAACACAAGCATACGAATCATGCGATTTCGAATGTTTCTCAAATCCTCAATAACACAACCTTTCTTATTGATTGGTTTGATTTGCCTAGGCTATGGTTTGGGAACCGTTGGTTTCCATTCTTTTTCTCATCCAAAAATCGTTGAACTAATAGAACTTGATAGAACGATCACCAAACAACACAAACACAAGCATACGAATCATGCGATTTCGAATGTTTCTCGAATTCTCAATAACACAACCTTTCTTATTGATTGGTTTGATTTGCCTAGGCTATGGTTTGGGAACCGTTGGTTTCCATTCTTATTCTCGTCCAAAAATCGTTGAACTAATAGAACTTGATAGAAAGATCACCAAACAACACAAACACAAGCATACGAATCATGCGATTTCGAATGTTTCTCAAATCCTCAATAACACAACCTTTCTTATTGATTGGTTTGATTTGCCTAGGCTATGGTTTGGGAACCGTTTGTTTCCATTCTTTTTCTCGTCCAAAAATCTTTGAATTAATAGAACTTGATAGAACGATCACCAAACAACACAAACACAAGCATACGAATCATGCGATTTCGAATGTTTCTCAAATCCTCAATAACACAACCTTTCTTATTGATTGGTTTGATTTGCCTAGGCTATGGTTTGGGAACCGTTGGTTTCCATTCTTATTCTCGTCCAAAAATCTTTGAACTAATAGAACATGATAGAAAGATCACCAAACAACACAAACACAAGCATACGAATCATGCGATTTCGAATGTTTCTCAAATCCTCAATAACACAACCTTTCTTATTGATTGGTTTGATTTGCCTAGGCTATGGTTTGGGAACCGTTGGTTTCCATTCTTTTTCTCATCCAAAAATCGTTGAATTAATAGAACTTGATAGAACGATCACCAAACAACACAAACACAAGCATACGAATCATGCGATTTCGAATGTTTCTCGAATTCTCAATAACACAACCTTTCTTATTGATTGGTTTGATTTGCCTAGGCTATGGTTTGGGAACCGTTGGTTTCCATTCTTATTCTCGTCCAAAAATCGTTGAACTAATAGAACTTGATAGAAAGATCACCAAACAACACAAACACAAGCATACGAATCATGCGATTTCGAATGTTTCTCAAATCCTCAATAACACAACCTTTCTTATTGATTGGTTTGATTTGTCTAGGCTATGGTTTGGGAACTGTGGGTTTCCATTCTTTTTCTCGTCCAAAAATCTTTGAACTAATAGAACTTGATAGAAAGATAACCAAACAAAACAAACACAAGCATACGAATCATGCGATTTCGAATGTTTCTCAAATTCTCAATAACTCAACGTTTCTTATTGATTGGTTTGATTTGCCAAGGCTATGGTTTGGGAACCGTTGGTTTCCATTCTTTTTCCCGTCCAAAAATCTTTGAACTAATAGAACTTGATAGAACGATCACCTAACAACACAATCACAAGCATACGAATCATGCGATTTCGAATGTTTGTCTAATTCTCAATAACACAACCTTTCTTATTGATTGGTTTGATTTGCCTAGGCTATGGTTTAGGAACCGTTGGTTTCCATTTTTTTTCGCGTCCAAAAATCTTTGAATTAATAGAACTTGATAGAACGATCACCAAACAACACAAACACAAGCATACGAATCATGCGATTTCGAATGTTTCTCATATCCTCAATAACGCAACCTTTCTTATTGATTGGTTTGATTTGCCAAGGCTATGGTTTGGGAACCGTTGGTTTCCATTCTTTTTCCCGTCCAAAAATCTTTGAACTAATAGAACTTGATAGAACGATCACCTAACAACACAAACACAAGCATACGAATCATGCGATTTCGAATGTTTGTCTAATTCTCAATAACACAACCTTTCTTATTGATTGGTTTGATTTGCCTAGGCTATGGTTTGGGAACCGTTGGTTTCCATTCTTTTTCTCGTCCAAAAATCTTTGAACTAATAGAACTTGATAGAAAGATCACCAAACAAAACAAACACAAGCATACGAATCATGCGATTTCGAATGTTTCTCAAATTCTCAATAACTCAACGTTTCTTATTGATTGGTTTGATTTGCCAAGTCTATGGTTTGGGAACCGTTGGTTTCCATTCTTTTTCCCGTCCAAAAATCTTTGAACTAATAGAACTTGATAGAACGATCACCTAACAACACAAACACAAGCATACGAATTATGCGATTTCGAATGTTTCTCTAATTCTCAATAACACAACCTTTCTTATTGATTGGTTTGATTTGCCTAGGCTATGATTTGGGAACCGTTGGTTTCCATTGTTTTTCCCATCCAAAAATCGTTGAACTAATAGAACTTGATAGAAACATCACCAAACAACACAAACACAAGCATACGAATCATGCGAATTCGAATGTTTGTCTAATTCTCAATAACACAACCTTTCTTATTGATTGGTTTGATTTGCCTAGGCTATGGTTTGGGAACCGTTGGTTTCCATTCTTTTTCTCGTCCAAAAATCTTTGAATTAATAGAACTTGATAGAACGATCACCAAACAACACAAACACAAGCATACGAATCATGCGATTTCGAATGTTTCTCAAATCCTCAATAACACAACCTTTCTTATTGATTGGTTTGATTTGCCTAGGCTATGGTTTGGGAACCGTTAGTTTCCATTCTTTTTCTCGTCCAAAAATCTTTGAATTAATAGAACTTGATAGAACGATCACCAAACAACACAAACACAAGCATACGAATCATGCGATTTCGAATGTTTCTCAAATCCTCAATAACACAACCTTTCTTATTGATTGGTTTGATTTGCCTAGGCTATGGTTTGGGAACCGTTGGTTTCCATTCTTATTCTCGTCCAAAAATCTTTGAACTAATAGAACATGATAGAAAGATCACCAAACAACACAAACACAAGCATACGAATCATGCGATTTCGAATGTTTCTCAAATCCTCAATAACACAACCTTTCTTATTGATTGGTTTGATTTGCCTAGGCTATGGTTTGGGAACCGTTGGTTTCCATTCTTTTTCTCGTCCAAAAATCTTTGAATTAATAGAACTTGATAGAACGATCACCAAACAACACAAACACAAGCATACGAATCATGCGATTTCGAATGTTTCTCAAATCCTCAATAACACAACCTTTCTTATTGATTGGTTTGATTTGCCTAGGCTATGGTTTGGGAACCGTTGGTTTCCATTCTTATTCTCGTCCAAAAATCTTTGAACTAATAGAACATGATAGAAAGATCACCAAACAACACAAACACAAGCATACGAATCATGCGATTTCGAATGTTTCTCAAATCCTCAATAACACAACCTTTCTTATTGATTGGTTTGATTTGCCTAGGCTATGGTTTGGGAACCGTTGGTTTCCATTCTTTTTCTCATCCAAAAATCGTTGAATTAATAGAACTTGATAGAACGATCACCAAACAACACAAACACAAGCATACGAATCATGCGATTTCGAATGTTTCTCGAATTCTCAATAACACAACCTTTCTTATTGATTGGTTTGATTTGCCTAGGCTATGGTTTGGGAACCGTTGGTTTCCATTCTTATTCTCGTCCAAAAATCGTTGAACTAATAGAACTTGATAGAAAGATCACCAAACAACACAAACACAAGCATACGAATCATGCGATTTCGAATGTTTCTCAAATCCTCAATAACACAACCTTTCTTATTGATTGGTTTGATTTGTCTAGGCTATGGTTTGGGAACTGTGGGTTTCCATTCTTTTTCTCGTCCAAAAATCTTTGAACTAATAGAACTTGATAGAAAGATAACCAAACAAAACAAACACAAGCATACGAATCATGCGATTTCGAATGTTTCTCAAATTCTCAATAACTCAACGTTTCTTATTGATTGGTTTGATTTGCCAAGGCTATGGTTTGGGAACCGTTGGTTTCCATTCTTTTTCCCGTCCAAAAATCTTTGAACTAATAGAACTTGATAGAACGATCACCTAACAACACAATCACAAGCATACGAATCATGCGATTTCGAATGTTTGTCTAATTCTCAATAACACAACCTTTCTTATTGATTGGTTTGATTTGCCTAGGCTATGGTTTAGGAACCGTTGGTTTCCATTTTTTTTCGCGTCCAAAAATCTTTGAATTAATAGAACTTGATAGAACGATCACCAAACAACACAAACACAAGCATACGAATCATGCGATTTCGAATGTTTCTCATATCCTCAATAACGCAACCTTTCTTATTGATTGGTTTGATTTGCCAAGGCTATGGTTTGGGAACCGTTGGTTTCCATTCTTTTTCCCGTCCAAAAATCTTTGAACTAATAGAACTTGATAGAACGATCACCTAACAACACAAACACAAGCATACGAATCATGCGATTTCGAATGTTTGTCTAATTCTCAATAACACAACCTTTCTTATTGATTGGTTTGATTTGCCTAGGCTATGGTTTGGGAACCGTTGGTTTCCATTCTTTTTCTCGTCCAAAAATCTTTGAACTAATAGAACTTGATAGAAAGATCACCAAACAAAACAAACACAAGCATACGAATCATGCGATTTCGAATGTTTCTCAAATTCTCAATAACTCAACGTTTCTTATTGATTGGTTTGATTTGCCAAGTCTATGGTTTGGGAACCGTTGGTTTCCATTCTTTTTCCCGTCCAAAAATCTTTGAACTAATAGAACTTGATAGAACGATCACCTAACAACACAAACACAAGCATACGAATTATGCGATTTCGAATGTTTCTCTAATTCTCAATAACACAACCTTTCTTATTGATTGGTTTGATTTGCCTAGGCTATGATTTGGGAACCGTTGGTTTCCATTGTTTTTCCCATCCAAAAATCGTTGAACTAATAGAACTTGATAGAAACATCACCAAACAACACAAACACAAGCATACGAATCATGCGAATTCGAATGTTTGTCTAATTCTCAATAACACAACCTTTCTTATTGATTGGTTTGATTTGCCTAGGCTATGGTTTGGGAACCGTTGGTTTCCATTCTTTTTCTCGTCCAAAAATCTTTGAATTAATAGAACTTGATAGAACGATCACCAAACAACACAAACACAAGCATACGAATCATGCGATTTCGAATGTTTCTCAAATCCTCAATAACACAACCTTTCTTATTGATTGGTTTGATTTGCCTAGGCTATGGTTTGGGAACCGTTAGTTTCCATTCTTTTTCTCGTCCAAAAATCGTTGAATTAATAGAACTTGATAGAAAGATCACCAAACAACACGAACACAAGCATACGAATCATGCGATTTCGAATGTTTCTCTAATTCTCAATAACACAACCTTTCTTATTGATTGGTTTGATTTGCCTAGGCTATGGTTTGGGAACCGTTGGTTTCCATTCTTATTCTCGTCCAAAAATCTTTGAACTAATAGAACATGATAGAAAGATCACCAAACAACACAAACACAAGCATACGAATCATGCGATTTCGAATGTTTGTCTAATTCTCAATAACACATCCTTTCTTATTGATTGGTTTGATTTGCCTAGGCTATGGTTTGGGAACCGTTGGTTTCCATTCTTTTTCTCATCCAAAAATCGTTGAATTAATAGAACTTGATAGAACGATCACCAAAAAACACAAACACAAGCATACGAATCATGCGATTTCGAATGTTTCTCGAATTCTCAATAACACAACCTTTCTTATTGATTGGTTTGATTTGCCTAGGCTATGGTTTGGGAACCGTTGGTTTCCATTCTTATTCTCGTCCAAAAATTGTTGAACTAATAGAACTTGATAGAAAGATCACCAAACAACACAAACACAAGCATACGAATCATGCGATTTCGAATGTTTCTGAAATCCTCAATAACACAACCTTTCTTATTGATTGGTTTGATTTGCCTAGGCTATGGTTTGGGAACTGTGGGTTTCCATTCTTTTTCTCGTCCAAAAATCTTTGAACTAATAGAACTTGATAGAAAGATCACAAAACAAAACAAACACAAGCATACGAATCATGCAATTTCGAATGTTTCTCAAATTCTCAATAACTCAACGTTTCTTATTGATTGGTTTGATTTGCCAAGGCTATGGTTTGGGAACCGTTGGTTTCCATTCTTTTTCCCGTCCAAAAATCTTTGAACTAATAGAACTTGATAGAACGATCACCTAACAACATAAACACAAGCATACGAATCATGCGATTTCGAATGTTTCTCTAATTCTCAATAACACAACCTTTCTTATTGATTGGTTTGATTTTCCTAGGCTATGGTTTGGGAACTGTTGGTTTCCATTCTTATTCTCGTTCAAAAATCTTTGAACTAATAGAACTTGATAGAACGATCACCAAACAACACAAACACAAGCATACGAATCATGCGATTTCGAATGTTTCTCAAATCCTCAATAACACAACCTTTCTTATTGATTGGTTTGATTTGCCTAGGCTATGATTTGGGAACCGTTGGTGTCCATTGTTTTTCCCATCCAAAAATCGTTGAACTAATAGAACTTGATAGAAACATCACCAAACAACACAAACACAAGCATACGAATCATGCGATTTCGAATGTTTGTCTAATTCTCAATAACACAACCTTTCTTATTGATTGGTTTGATTTGCCTAGGCTATGGTTTGGGAACCGTTGGTTTCCATTCTTTTTCGCGTCCAAAAATCTTTGAATTAATAGAACTTGATAGAACGATCACCAAACAACACAAACACAAGCATACGAATCATGCGATTTCGAATGTTTCTCAAATCCTCAATAACACAACCTTTCTTATTGATTGGTTTGATTTGCCTCTGCTATGGTTTGGGAACCGTTGGTTTCCATTCTTTTTCTCGTCCAAAAATCGTTGAATTAATAGAACTTGATAGAACGATCACCAAACAACACAAACACAAGCATACGAATCATGCGATTTCGAATGTTTCTCAAATCCTCAATAACACAACCTTTCTTATTGATTGGTTTGATTTGCCTAGGCTATGGTTTGGGAACCGTTGGTTTCCATTCTTTTTCTCATCCAAAAATCGTTGAATTAATAGAACTTGATAGAACGATCACCAAAAAACACAAACACAAGCATACGAATCATGCGATTTCGAATGTTTCTCGAATTCTCAATAACACAACCTTTCTTATTGATTGGTTTGATTTGCCTAGGCTATGGTTTGGGAACCGTTGGTTTCCATTCTTATTCTCGTCCAAAAATCGTTGAACTAATAGAACTTGATAGAAAGATCACCAAACAACACAAACACAAGCATACGAATCATGCGATTTCGAATGTTTCTCAAATCCTCAATAACACAACCTTTCTTATTGATTGGTTTGATTTGCCTAGGCTATGGTTTGGGAACTGTGGGTTTCCATTCTTTTTCTCGTCCAAAAATCTTTGAACTAATAGAACTTGATAGAAAGATCACAAAACAAAACAAACACAAGCATACGAATCATGCAATTTCGAATGTTTCTCAAATTCTCAATAACTCAACGTTTCTTATTGATTGGTTTGATTTGCCAAGGCTATGGTTTGGGAACCGTTGGTTTCCATTCTTATTCTCGTCCAAAAATCTTTGAACTAATAGAACATGATAGAAAGATCACCAAACAACACAAACACAAGCATACGAATCATGCGATTTCGAATGTTTCTCTAATTCTCAATAACACAACCTTTCTTATTGATTGGTTTGATTTGCCTAGGCTATGGTTTGGGAACCGTTGGTTTCCATTCTTATTCTCGTCCAAAAATCTTTGAACTAATAGAACATGATAGAAAGATCACCAAACAACACAAACACAAGCATACGAATCATGCGATTTCGAATGTTTGTCTAATTCTCAATAACACATCCTTTCTTATTGATTGGTTTGATTTGCCTAGGCTATGGTTTGGGAACCGTTGGTTTCCATTCTTTTTCTCATCCAAAAATCGTTGAATTAATAGAACTTGATAGAACGATCACCAAAAAACACAAACACAAGCATACGAATCATGCGATTTCGAATGTTTCTCGAATTCTCAATAACACAACCTTTCTTATTGATTGGTTTGATTTGCCTAGGCTATGGTTTGGGAACCGTTGGTTTCCATTCTTATTCTCGTCCAAAAATTGTTGAACTAATAGAACTTGATAGAAAGATCACCAAACAACACAAACACAAGCATACGAATCATGCGATTTCGAATGTTTCTGAAATCCTCAATAACACAACCTTTCTTATTGATTGGTTTGATTTGCCTAGGCTATGGTTTGGGAACTGTGGGTTTCCATTCTTTTTCTCGTCCAAAAATCTTTGAACTAATAGAACTTGATAGAAAGATCACAAAACAAAACAAACACAAGCATACGAATCATGCAATTTCGAATGTTTCTCAAATTCTCAATAACTCAACGTTTCTTATTGATTGGTTTGATTTGCCAAGGCTATGGTTTGGGAACCGTTGGTTTCCATTCTTTTTCCCGTCCAAAAATCTTTGAACTAATAGAACTTGATAGAACGATCACCTAACAACATAAACACAAGCATACGAATCATGCGATTTCGAATGTTTCTCTAATTCTCAATAACACAACCTTTCTTATTGATTGGTTTGATTTTCCTAGGCTATGGTTTGGGAACTGTTGGTTTCCATTCTTATTCTCGTTCAAAAATCTTTGAACTAATAGAACTTGATAGAACGATCACCAAACAACACAAACACAAGCATACGAATCATGCGATTTCGAATGTTTCTCAAATCCTCAATAACACAACCTTTCTTATTGATTGGTTTGATTTGCCTAGGCTATGATTTGGGAACCGTTGGTGTCCATTGTTTTTCCCATCCAAAAATCGTTGAACTAATAGAACTTGATAGAAACATCACCAAACAACACAAACACAAGCATACGAATCATGCGATTTCGAATGTTTGTCTAATTCTCAATAACACAACCTTTCTTATTGATTGGTTTGATTTGCCTAGGCTATGGTTTGGGAACCGTTGGTTTCCATTCTTTTTCGCGTCCAAAAATCTTTGAATTAATAGAACTTGATAGAACGATCACCAAACAACACAAACACAAGCATACGAATCATGCGATTTCGAATGTTTCTCAAATCCTCAATAACACAACCTTTCTTATTGATTGGTTTGATTTGCCTCTGCTATGGTTTGGGAACCGTTGGTTTCCATTCTTTTTCTCGTCCAAAAATCGTTGAATTAATAGAACTTGATAGAACGATCACCAAACAACACAAACACAAGCATACGAATCATGCGATTTCGAATGTTTCTCAAATCCTCAATAACACAACCTTTCTTATTGATTGGTTTGATTTGCCTAGGCTATGGTTTGGGAACCGTTGGTTTCCATTCTTTTTCTCATCCAAAAATCGTTGAATTAATAGAACTTGATAGAACGATCACCAAAAAACACAAACACAAGCATACGAATCATGCGATTTCGAATGTTTCTCGAATTCTCAATAACACAACCTTTCTTATTGATTGGTTTGATTTGCCTAGGCTATGGTTTGGGAACCGTTGGTTTCCATTCTTATTCTCGTCCAAAAATCGTTGAACTAATAGAACTTGATAGAAAGATCACCAAACAACACAAACACAAGCATACGAATCATGCGATTTCGAATGTTTCTCAAATCCTCAATAACACAACCTTTCTTATTGATTGGTTTGATTTGCCTAGGCTATGGTTTGGGAACTGTGGGTTTCCATTCTTTTTCTCGTCCAAAAATCTTTGAACTAATAGAACTTGATAGAAAGATCACAAAACAAAACAAACACAAGCATACGAATCATGCAATTTCGAATGTTTCTCAAATTCTCAATAACTCAACGTTTCTTATTGATTGGTTTGATTTGCCAAGGCTATGGTTTGGGAACCGTTGGTTTCCATTCTTTTTCCCGTCCAAAAATCTTTGAACTAATAGAACTTGATAGAACGATCACCTAACAACATAAACACAAGCATACGAATCATGCGATTTCGAATGTTTCTCTAATTCTCAATAACAAAACCTTTCTTATTGATTGGTTTGATTTTCCTAGGCTATGGTTTGTGAACTGTTGGTTTCCATTCTTATTCTCGTTCAAAAATCTTTGAACTAATAGAACTTGATAGAAAGATCACCAAACAACACAAACACAAGCATACGAATCATGCGATTTCGAATGTTTCTCAAATCATCAATAACACAACCTTTCTTATTGATTGGTTTGATTTGCCTAGGCTATGATTTGGGAACCGTTGGTGTCCATTGTTTTTCCCATCCAAAAATCGTTGAACTAATAGAACTTGATAGAAACATCACCAAACAACACAAACACAAGCATACGAATCATGCGATTTCGAATGTTTGTCTAATTCTCAATAACACAACCTTTCTTATTGATTGGTTTGATTTGCCTAGGCTATGGTTTGGGAACCGTTGGTTTCCATTCTTTTTCGCGTCCAAAAATGTTTGAATTAATAGAACTTGATAGAACGATCACCAAACAACACAAACACAAGCATACGAATCATGCGATTTCGAATGTTTCTCAAATCCTCAATAACACAACCTTTCTTATTGATTGGTTTGATTTGCCTCTGCTATGGTTTGGGAACCGTTGGTTTCCATTCTTTTTCTCGTCCAAAAATCGTTGAATTAATAGAACTTGATAGAACGATCACCAAACAACACAAACACAAGCATACGAATCATGCGATTTCGAATGTTTCTCAAATCCTCAATAACACAACCTTTCTTATTGATTGGTTTGATTTGCCTAGGCTATGGTTTGGGAACCGTTGGTCTCCATTCTTTTTCCCGTCCATAAATCGTTGAATTAATAGAACTTGATAGAACGATCACAAAACATCACAAACACAAGCATACGAATCATGCGATTTCGAATGTTTCTCAAATCCTCAATAACACAACCTTTCTTATTGATTGGTTTGATTTGCCTAGGCTATGGTTTGGGAACCGTTGGTTTCCATTCTTTTTCCCGTCCAAAAATCGTTGAATTAATAAAACTTGATAGAACGATCACAAAACATCACAAACACAAGCATACGAATCATGCGATTTCGAATGTTTCTCTAATTCTCAATAACACAACCTTTCTTATTGATTGGTTTGATTTGCCTAGGCTATGGTTTGGGAACCGTTGGTTTCCATTCTTTTTCTCATCCAAAAATCGTTGAATTAATAGAACTTGATAGAACGATCACCAAACAACACAAACACAAGCATACGAATCATGCGATTTCGAATGTTTCTCAAATCCTCAATAACACAACCTTTCTTATTGATTGGTTTGATTTGCCTAGGCTATGGTTTGGGAACCGTTGGTTTCCATTCTTTTTCTCATCCAAAAATCGTTGAATTAATAGAACTTGATAGAACGATCACCAAAAAACACAAACACAAGCATACGAATCATGCGATTTCGAATGTTTCTCGAATTCTCAATAACACAACCTTTCTTATTGATTGGTTTGATTTGCCTAGGCTATGGTTTGGGAACCGTTGGTTTCCATTCTTATTCTCGTTCAAAAATCGTTGAACTAATAGAACTTGATAGAAAGATCACCAAACAACACAAACACAAGCATACGAATCATGCGATTTCGAATGTTTCTCAAATCCTCAATAACACAACCTTTCTTATTGATTGGTTTGATTTGCCTAGGCTATGATTTGGGAACCGTTGGTGTCCATTGTTTTTCCCATCCAAAAATCGTTGAACTAATAGAACTTGATAGAAACATCACCAAACAACACAAACACAAGCATACGAATCATGCGATTTCGAATGTTTGTCTAATTCTCAATAACACATCCTTTCTTATTGATTGGTTTGATTTGCCTAGGCTATGGTTTGGGAACCGTTGGTTTCCATTCTTTTTCTCGTCCAAAAATCTTTGAATTAATAGAACTTGATAGAACGATCACCAAACAACACAAACACAAGCATACGAATCATGCGATTTCGAATGTTTCTCAAATCCTCAATAACACAACCTTTCTTATTGATTGGTTTGATTTGCCTAGGCTATTGTTTGGGAACCGTTGGTTTCCATTCTTTTTCTCGTCCAAAAATCGTTGAATTAATAGAACTTGATAGAACGATCACCAAACAACACAAACACAAGCATACGAATCATGCGATTTCGAATGTTTCTCAAATCCTCAATAACACAACCTTTCTTATTGATTGGTTTGATTTGCCTAGGCTATGGTTTGGGAACCGTTGGTTTCCATTCTTTTTCCCGTCCAAAAATCGTTGAATTAATAGAACTTGATAGAACGATCACAAAACATCACAAACACAAGCATACGAATCATGCGATTTCGAATGTTTCTCAAATCCTCAATAACACAACCTTTCTTATTGATTGGTTTGATTTGCCTAGGCTATGGTTTGGGAACCGTTGGTTTCCATTCTTTTTCCCGTCCAAAAATCGTTGAATTAATAGAACTTGATAGAACGATCACAAAACATCACAAACACAAGCATACGAATCATGCGATTTCGAATGTTTCTCTAATTCTCAATAACACAACCTTTCTTATTGATTGGTTTGATTTGCCTAGGCTATGGTTTTGGAACCGTTGGTTTTCATTCTTTTTCTCATCCAAAAATCGTTGATTTAATAGAACTTGATAGAACGATCACCAAACAACACAAACACAAGCATACGAATCATGCGATTTCGAATGTTTCTCAAATCCTCAATAACACAACCTTTCTTATTGATTGGTTTGATTTGCCTAGGCTATGGTTTGGGAACCGTTGGTTTCCATTCTTTTTCTCATCCAAAAATCGTTGAATTAATAGAACTTGATAGAACGATCACCAAAAAACACAAACACAAGCATACGAATCATGCGATTTCGAATGTTTCTCGAATTCTCAATAACACAACCTTTCTTATTGATTGGTTTGATTTGCCTAGGCTATGATTTGGGAACCGTTGGTTTCCATTGTTTTTCCCGTCCAAAAATCGTTGAATTAATAGAACTTGATAGAACGATCACAAAACATCACAAACACAAGCATACGAATCATGCGATTTCGAATGTTTCTCAAATCCTCAATAACACAACTTTTCTTATTGATTGGTTTGATTTGCCTAGGCTATGGTTTGGGAACCGTTGGTTTCCATTCTTTTTCCCGTCCAAAAATCGTTGAATTAATAGAACTTGATAGAACGATCACCTAACAACACAAACACAAGCATACTAATCATGCGATTTCGAATGTTTCTCTAATTCTCAATAACACAACCTTTCTTATTGATTGGTTTGATTTGCCTAGGCTATGGTTTGGGAACTGTTGGTTTCCATTCTTATTCTCGTCCAAAAATCTTTGAACTAATAGAACTTGATAGAACGATCACCAAACAACACAAACACAAGAATACGAATCATGCGATTTCGAATGTTTCTCAAATTCTCAATAACACAACCTTTCTTATTGATTGGTTTGATTTGCCTAGGCTATGGTTTGGGAACCGTTGGTTTCCATTCTTTTTCCCGTCCAAAAATCGTTGAATTAATAGAACTTGATAGAACGATCACAAAACATCACAAACACAAGCATACGAATCATGCGATTTCGAATGTTTCTCAAATCCTCAATAACACAACCTTTCTTATTGATTGGTTTGATTTGCCTAGGCTATGGTTTGGGAACCGTTGGTTTCTATTCTTTTTCCCGTCCAAAAATCGTTGAATTAATAGAACTTGATAGAACGATCACCTAACAACACAAACACAAGCATACGAATCATGCGATTTCGAATGTTTCTCTAATTCTCAATAACACAACCTTTCTTATTGATTGGTTTGATTTGCCTTGGCTATGGTTTGGGAACTGTTAGTTTCCATTCTTATTCTCGTCCAAAAATCTTTGAACTAATAGAACTTGATAGAACGATCACCAAACAACACAAACACAAGAATACGAATCATGCGATTTCGAATGTTTCTCAAATTCTCAATAACACAACCTTTCTTATTGATTGGTTTGATTTGCCTAGGCTATGGTTGTGGAAGTGTTGGTTTCCATTCTTTTTCTCGTCGAAAAATCGTTAAACTTAATAGAACTTGATAGAAAGATCACCAAACAACACAAACACAAGCATACTAATCATGCGATTCCTAATGTTTCTCAAATACTCAATAACACAACCTTTCTTATTGATTGGTTTGATTTGCCTAGGCTATGGTGTGGGAACCGTTGGTTTCCATTCTTTTTCCCATACAAAAATCTTTTAACTAATAGAACTTGATAGATAGATCACCAAACAAAACAAACACAAGCAAACGAATCATGCGATTTCGAATGTTTCTCAAATTCTCAATAACTCAACGTTTCTTATTGATTGGTTTGATTTGCCTAATCTATGGTTTGGGAATCGTTGGCTTCCATTCTTTTTCTCGTACAAAAAAATTTGAACTAATACCCCTTGATAGAAAGATCACCAAACAACACGAACACAAGCATACGAATCATGCGATTTCGAATGTTTCTCAAATCCTCAATAACACAACCTTTCTTATTGATTGGTTTGATTTGCCTAGGCTATGGTTTGGGAACCGTTGGTTTTCATTCTTTTTCCCGTCCAAAATCTTTGAACTAATAGAACATGATAAAAAAGATCACCAAACAACACAAACACAAGCATACGAATCATGCGATTTCGAATGTTTCTCTAATTCTCAATAACACAACCTTTCTTATTGATTGGTTTGATTTGCCTAGGCTATGGTTTGGGAACCGTTGGTTTCCATTCTATTTCCCGTCCAAAAGCTTTGAATTAATAGAACTTGATAGAACGATCACCAAACATCACAAACACAAGCATACGAATCATGCGATTTCGAATGTTTCTCTAATTCTCAATAACACAACCTTTCTTATTGATTGGTTTTATTTGCCTAGGCTATGGTTTGGGAACCGTTGGTTTCCATTCTTATTCTCGTCCAAAAATCTTTGAACTAATAGAACATGATAGAAAGATCACCAAACAACACAAACACAAGCATACGAATCATGCGATTTCGAATGTTTCTCAAATCCTCAATAACACAACCTTTCTTATTGATTGGTTTGATTTGCCTAGGCTATGGTTTGGGAACCGTTGGTTTCCATTCTTTTTCTCATCCAAAAATCGTTGAATTAATAGAACTTGATAGAACGATCACCAAAAAACACAAACACAAGCATACGAATCATGCGATTTCGAATGTTTCTCGAATTCTCAATAACACAACCTTTCTTATTGATTGGTTTGATTTGCCTAGGCTATGGTTTGGGAACCGTTGGTTTCCATTCTTATTCTCGTCCAAAAATCGTTGAACTAATAGAACTTGATAGAAAGATCACCAAACAACACAAACACAAGCATACGAATCATGCGATTTCGAATGTTTCTCAAATCCTCAATAACACAACCTTTCTTATTGATTGGTTTGATTTGTCTAGGCTATGGTTTGGGAACTGTGTCGTCCAAAAATCTTTGAACTAATAGAACTTGATAGAAAGATAACCAAACAAAACAAACACAAGCATACGAATCATGCGATTTCGAATGTTTCTCAAATTCTCAATAACTCAACGTTTCTTATTGATTGGTTTGATTTGCCAAGGCTATGGTTTGGGAACCGTTGGTTTCCATTCTTTTTCCCGTCCAAAAATCTTTGAACTAATAGAACTTGATAGAACGATCACCTAACAACACAAACACAAGCATACGAATCATGCGATTTCGAATGTTTCTCTAATTCTCAATAACACAACCTTTCTTATTGATTGGTTTGATTTTCCTAGGCTATGGTTTGGGAACTGTTGGTTTCCATTCTTATTCTCGTTCAAAAATCTTTGAACTAATAGAACTTGATAGAACGATCACCAAACAACACAAACACAAGCATACGAATCATGCGATTTCGAATGTTTCTCAAATCCTCAATAACACAACCTTTCTTATTGATTGGTTTGATTTGCCTAGGCTATGATTTGGGAACCGTTGGTGTCCATTGTTTTTCCCATCCAAAAATCGTTGAACTAATAGAACTTGATAGAAACATCACCAAACAACACAAACACACGCATACGAATCATGCGATTTCGAATGTTTCTCAAATCCTCAATAACACAACCTTTCTTATTGATTGGTTTGATTTGCCTAGGCTATGGTTTGGGAACCGTTGGTTTCCATTCTTTTTCTGGTCAAAAATCGTTGAATTAATAGAACTTGATAGAACGATCACCAAAAAACACAAACACAAGCATACGAATCATGCGATTTCGAATGTTTCTCGAATTCTCAATAACACAACCTTTCTTATTGATTGGTTTGATTTGCCTAGGCTATGGTTGTGGAAGTGTTGGTTTCCATTCTTTTTCTCGTCGAAAAATCGTTAAACTTAATAGAACTTGATAGAAAGATCACCAAACAACACAAACACAAGCATACTAATCATGCGATTCCTAATGTTTCTCAAATACTCAATAACACAACCTTTCTTATTGATTGGTTTGATTTGCCTAGGCTATGGTGTGGGAACCGTTGGCTTCCATTCTTTTTCCCATACAAAAATCTTTTAACTAATAGAACTTGATAGATAGATCACCAAACAAAACAAACACAAGCAAACGAATCATGCGATTTCGAATGTTTCTCAAATTCTCAATAACTCAACGTTTCTTATTGATTGGTTTGATTTGCCTAATCTATGGTTTGGGAATCGTTGGCTTCCATTCTTTTTCTCGTACAAAAAAATTTGAACTAATACCCCTTGATAGAAAGATCAATAAACAACACGAACACAAGCATACGAATCATGCGATTTCGAATGTTTCTCAAATCCTCAATAACACAACCTTTCTTATTGATTGGTTTGATTTGCCTAGGCTATGGTTTGGGAACCGTTGGTTTTCATTCTTTTTCCCGTCCAAAATCTTTGAACTAATAGAACATGATAAAAAAGATCACCAAACAACACAAACACAAGCATACGAATCATGCGATTTCGAATGTTTCTCTAATTCTCAATAACACAACCTTTCTTATTGATTGGTTTGATTTGCCTAGGCTATGGTTTGGGAACCGTTGGTTTCCATTCTATTTCCCGTCCAAAATCTTTGAATTAATAGAACTTGATAGAACGATCACCAAACATCACAAACACAAGCATACGAATCATGCGATTTCGAATGTTTCTCTAATTCTCAATAACACAACCTTTCTTATTGATTGGTTTTATTTGTCTAGGCTATGGTTTGGGAACCGTTGGTTTCCATTCTTTTTCTCATCCAAAAATCGTTGAATTAATAGAACTTGATAGAACGATCACCAAACAACACAAACACAAGCATACGAATCATGCGATTTCGAATGTTTCTCAAATCCTCAATAACACAACCTTTCTTATTGATTGGTTTGATTTGCCTAGGCTATGGTTTGGGAACCGTTGGTTTCCATTCTTTTTCTCATCCAAAAATCGTTGAATTAATAGAACTTGATAGAACGATCACCAAAAAACACAAACACAAGCATACGAATCATGCGATTTCGAATGTTTCTCGAATTCTCAATAACACAACCTTTCTTATTGATTGGTTTGATTTGCCTAGGCTATGGTTTGGGAACCGTTGGTTTCCATTCTTATTCTCGTTCAAAAATCGTTGAACTAATAGAACTTGATAGAAAGATCACCAAACAACACAAACACAAGCATACGAATCATGCGATTTCGAATGTTTCTCAAATCCTCAATAACACAACCTTTCTTATTGATTGGTTTGATTTGCCTAGGCTATGATTTGGGAACCGTTGGTGTCCATTGTTTTTCCCATCCAAAAATCGTTGAACTAATAGAACTTGATAGAAACATCACCAAACAACACAAACACAAGCATACGAATCATGCGATTTCGAATGTTTGTCTAATTCTCAATAACACATCCTTTCTTATTGATTGGTTTGATTTGCCTAGCCTATGGTTTGGGAACCGTTGGTTTCCATTCTTTTTCTCGTCCAAAAATCTTTGAATTAATAGAACTTGATAGAACGATCACCAAACAACACAAACACAAGCATACGAATCATGCGATTTCGAATGTTTCTCAAATCCTCAATAACACAACCTTTCTTATTGATTGGTTTGATTTGCCTAGGCTATTGTTTGGGAACCGTTGGTTTCCATTCTTTTTCTCGTCCAAAAATCGTTGAATTAATAGAACTTGATAGAACGATCACCAAACAACACAAACACAAGCATACGAATCATGCGATTTCGAATGTTTCTCAAATCCTCAATAACACAACCTTTCTTATTGATTGGTTTGATTTGCCTAGGCTATGGTTTGGGAACCGTTGGTTTCCATTCTTTTTCCCGTCCAAAAATCGTTGAATTAATAGAACTTGATAGAACGATCACAAAACATCACAAACACAAGCATACGAATCATGCGATTTCGAATGTTTCTCAAATCCTCAATAACACAACCTTTCTTATTGATTGGTTTGATTTGCCTAGGCTATGGTTTGGGAACCGTTGGTTTCCATTCTTTTTCCCGTCCAAAAATCGTTGAATTAATAGAACTTGATAGAACGATCACAAAACATCACAAACACAAGCATACGAATCATGCGATTTCGAATGTTTCTCTAATTCTCAATAACACAACCTTTCTTATTGATTGGTTTGATTTGCCTAGGCTATGGTTTTGGAACCGTTGGTTTTCATTCTTTTTCTCATCCAAAAATCGTTGATTTAATAGAACTTGATAGAACGATCACCAAACAACACAAACACAAGCATACGAATCATGCGATTTCGAATGTTTCTCAAATCCTCAATAACACAACCTTTCTTATTGATTGGTTTGATTTGCCTAGGCTATGGTTTGGGAACCGTTGGTTTCCATTCTTTTTCTCATCCAAAAATCGTTGAATTAATAGAACTTGATAGAACGATCACCAAAAAACACAAACACAAGCATACGAATCATGCGATTTCGAATGTTTCTCGAATTCTCAATAACACAACCTTTCTTATTGATTGGTTTGATTTGCCTAGGCTATGATTTGGGAACCGTTGGTTTCCATTGTTTTTCCCGTCCAAAAATCGTTGAATTAATAGAACTTGATAGAACGATCACAAAACATCACAAACACAAGCATACGAATCATGCGATTTCGAATGTTTCTCAAATCCTCAATAACACAACTTTTCTTATTGATTGGTTTGATTTGCCTAGGCTATGGTTTGGGAACCGTTGGTTTCCATTCTTTTTCCCGTCCAAAAATCGTTGAATTAATAGAACTTGATAGAACGATCACCTAACAACACAAACACAAGCATACGAATCATGCGATTTCGAATGTTTCTCAAATTCTCAATAACTCAACGTTTCTTATTGATTGGTTTGATTTGCCAAGGCTATGGTTTGGGAACCGTTGGTTTCCATTCTTTTTCCCGTCCAAAAATCTTTGAACTAATAGAACTTGATAGAACGATCACCTAACAACACAAACACAAGCATACGAATCATGCGATTTCGAATGTTTCTCAAATTCTCAATAACACAACCTTTCTTATTGATTGGTTTGATTTTCCTAGGCTATGGTTTGGGAACTGTTGGTTTCCATTCTTATTCTCGTTCAAAAATCTTTGAACTAATAGAACTTGATAGAACGATCACCAAACAACACAAACACAAGCATACGAATCATGCGATTTCGAATGTTTCTCAAATCCTCAATAACACAACCTTTCTTATTGATTGGTTTGATTTGCCTAGGCTATGATTTGGGAACCGTTGGTGTCCATTGTTTTTCCCATCCAAAAATCGTTGAACTAATAGAACTTGATAGAAACATCACCAAACAACACAAACACACGCATACGAATCATGCGATTTCGAATGTTTCTCTAATCCTCAATAACACAACCTTTCTTATTGATTGGTTTGATTTGCCTAGGCTATGGTTTGGGAACCGTTGGTTTCCATTCTTTTTCTGGTCAAAAATCTTTGAACTAATAGAACTTGATAGAACGATCACCAAAAAACACAAACACAAGCATACGAATCATGCGATTTCGAATGTTTCTCGAATTCTCAATAACACAACCTTTCTTATTGATTGGTTTGATTTGCCTAGGCTATGGTTGTGGAAGTGTTGGTTTCCATTCTTTTTCTCGTCGAAAAATCGTTAAACTTAATAGAACTTGATAGAAAGATCACCAAACAACACAAACACAAGCATACTAATCATGCGATTCCTAATGTTTCTCAAATACTCAATAACACAACCTTTCTTATTGATTGGTTTGATTTGCCTAGGCTATGGTGTGGGAACCGTTGGCTTCCATTCTTTTTCCCATACAAAAATCTTTTAACTAATAGAACTTGATAGATAGATCACCAAACAAAACAAACACAAGCAAACGAATCATGCGATTTCGAATGTTTCTCAAATTCTCAATAACTCAACGTTTCTTATTGATTGGTTTGATTTGCCTAATCTATGGTTTGGGAATCGTTGGCTTCCATTCTTTTTCTCGTACAAAAAAATTTGAACTAATACCCCTTGATAGAAAGATCAATAAACAACACGAACACAAGCATACGAATCATGCGATTTCGAATGTTTCTCAAATCCTCAATAACACAACCTTTCTTATTGATTGGTTTGATTTGCCTAGGCTATGGTTTGGGAACCGTTGGTTTTCATTCTTTTTCCCGTCCAAAATCTTTGAACTAATAGAACATGATAAAAAAGATCACCAAACAACACAAACACAAGCATACGAATCATGCGATTTCGAATGTTTCTCTAATTCTCAATAACACAACCTTTCTTATTGATTGGTTTGATTTGCCTAGGCTATGGTTTGGGAACCGTTGGTTTCCATTCTATTTCCCGTCCAAAAGCTTTGAATTAATAGAACTTGATAGAACGATCACCAAACATCACAAACACAAGCATACGAATCATGCGATTTCGAATGTTTCTCTAATTCTCAATAACACAACCTTTCTTATTGATTGGTTTGATTTGTCTAGGCTATGGTTTGGGAACCGTTGGTTTCCATTCTTATTCTCGTCCAAAAATCTTTGAACTAATAGAACATGATAGAAAGATCACCAAACAACACAAACACAAGCATACGAATCATGCGATTTCGAATGTTTCTCAAATCCTCAATAACACAACCTTTCTTATTGATTGGTTTGATTTGCCTAGGCTATGGTTTGGGAACCGTTGGTTTCCATTCTTTTTCTCATCCAAAAATCGTTGAATTAATAGAACTTGATAGAACGATCACCAAAAAACACAAACACAAGCATACGAATCATGCGATTTCGAATGTTTCTCGAATTCTCAATAACACAACCTTTCTTATTGATTGGTTTGATTTGCCTAGGCTATGGTTTGGGAACCGTTGGTTTCCATTCTTATTCTCGTCCAAAAATCGTTGAACTAATAGAACTTGATAGAAAGATCACCAAACAACACAAACACAAGCATACGAATCATGCGATTTCGAATGTTTCTCAAATCCTCAATAACACAACCTTTCTTATTGATTGGTTTGATTTGTCTAGGCTATGGTTTGGGAACTGTGTCGTCCAAAAATCTTTGAACTAATAGAACTTGATAGAAAGATAACCAAACAAAACAAACACAAGCATACGAATCATGCGATTTCGAATGTTTCTCAAATTCTCAATAACTCAACGTTTCTTATTGATTGGTTTGATTTGCCAAGGCTATGGTTTGGGAACCGTTGGTTTCCATTCTTTTTCCCGTCCAAAAATCTTTGAACTAATAGAACTTGATAGAACGATCACCTAACAACACAAACACAAGCATACGAATCATGCGATTTCGAATGTTTCTCTAATTCTCAATAACACAACCTTTCTTATTGATTGGTTTGATTTTCCTAGGCTATGGTTTGGGAACTGTTGGTTTCCATTCTTATTCTCGTTCAAAAATCTTTGAACTAATAGAACTTGATAGAACGATCACCAAACAACACAAACACAAGCATACGAATCATGCGATTTCGAATGTTTCTCAAATCCTCAATAACACAACCTTTCTTATTGATTGGTTTGATTTGCCTAGGCTATGATTTGGGAACCGTTGGTGTCCATTGTTTTTCCCATCCAAAAATCGTTGAACTAATAGAACTTGATAGAAACATCACCAAACAACACAAACACACGCATACGAATCATGCGATTTCGAATGTTTCTCAAATCCTCAATAACACAACCTTTCTTATTGATTGGTTTGATTTGCCTAGGCTATGGTTTGGGAACCGTTGGTTTCCATTCTTTTTCTCGTCCAAAAATCTTTGAATTAATAGAACTTGATAGAACAATCACCAAACAACACAAACACAAGCATACGAATCATGCGATTTCGAATGTTTCTCAAATCCTCAATAACACAACCTTTCTTATTGATTGGTTTGATTTGCCTAGGCTATGGTTTGGGAACCGTTGGTTTCCATTCTTTTTCTGGTCAAAAATCGTTGAATTAATAGAACTTGATAGAACGATCACCAAAAAACACAAACACAAGCATACGAATCATGCGATTTCGAATGTTTCTCGAATTCTCAATAACACAACCTTTCTTATTGATTGGTTTGATTTGCCTAGGCTATGGTTTGGGAACCGTTGGTTTCCATTCTTATTCTCGTCCAAAAATCGTTGAACTAATAGAACTTGATAGAAAGATCACCAAACAACACAAACACAAGCATACGAATCATGCGATTTCGAATAATTCTCAAATCCTCAATAACACAACCTTTCTTATTGATTGGTTTGATTTGTCTAGGCTATGGTTTGGGAACTGTGGGTTTCCATTCTTTTTCTCGTCCAAAAATCTTTGAACTAATAGAACTTGATAGAAAGATCACCAAACAAAACAAACACAAGCATACGAATCATGCGATTTCGAATGTTTCTCAAATTCTCAATAACTCAACGTTTCTTATTGATTGGTTTGATTTGCCAAGGCTATGGTTTGGGAACCGTTGGTTTCCATTATTTTTCCCGTCCAAAAATCTTTGAACTAATAGAACTTGATAGAACGATCACCTAACAACACAAACACAAGCATACGAATCATGCGATTTCGAATGTTTCTCTAATTCTCAATAACACAACCTTTCTTATTCATTGGTTTGATTTTCCTAGGCTATGGTTTGGGAACTGTTGGTTTCCATTCTTATTCTCGTTCAAAAATCTTTGAACTAATAGAACTTGATAGAACGATCACCAAACAACACAAACACAAGCATACGAATCATGCGATTTCGAATGTTTCTCAAATCCTCAATAACACAACCTTTCTTATTGATTGGTTTGATTTGCCTAGGCTATGATTTGGGAACCATTGGTGTCCATTGTTTTTCCCATCCAAAAATCGTTGAACTAATAGAACTTGATAGAAACATCACCAAACAACACAAACACAAGCATACGAATCATGCGATTTCGAATGTTTGTCTAATTCTCAATAACACAACCTTTCTTATTGATTGGTTTGATTTGCCTAGGCTATGGTTTGGGAACCGTTGGTTTCCATTCTTTTTCTCGTCCAAAAATCTTTGAATTAATAGAACTTGATAGAACAATCACCAAACAACACAAACACAAGCATACGAATCATGCGATTTCGAATGTTTCTCAAATCCTCAATAACACAACCTTTCTTATTGATTGGTTTGATTTGCCTAGGCTATGGTTTGGGAACCGTTGGTTTCCATTCTTTTTCCCGTCCAAAAATCGTTGAATTAATAGAACTTGATAGAACGATCACCTAACAACACAAACACAAGCATACGAATCATGCGATTTCGAATGTTTCTCAAATCCTCAATAACACAACCTTTCTTATTGATTGGTTTGATTTGCCTAGGCTATGGTTTGGGAACCGTTGGTTTCCATTCTTTTTCCCGTCCAAAAATCGTTGAATTAATAGAACTTGATAGAACGATCACAAAACATCACAAACACAAGCATACGAATCATGCGATTTCGAATGTTTCTCAAATCCTCAATAACACAACCTTTCTTATTGATTGGTTTGATTTGCCTAGGCTATGGTTTGGGAACCGTTGGTTTCCATTCTTTTTCCCGTCCAAAAATCGTTGAATTAATAGAACTTGATAGAACGATCACCTAACAACACAAACACAAGCATACGAATCATGCGATTTCGAATGTTTCTCTAATTCTCAATAACACAACCTTTCTTATTGATTGGTTTGATTTGCCTAGGCTATGGTTGTGGAAGTGTTGGTTTCCATTCTTTTTCTCGTCGAAAAATCTTTAAACTTAATAGAACTTGATAGAAAGATCACCAAACAACACAAACACAAGCATACGAATCATGCGATTCCTAATGTTTCTCAAATACTCAATAACACAACCTTTCTTATTGATTGGTTTGATTTGCCTAGGCTATGGTGTGGGAACCGTTGGCTTCCATTCTTTTTCCCGTACAAAAATCTTTTAACTAATAGAACTTGATAGATAGATCACCAAACAAAACAAACACAAGCAAACGAATCATGCGATTTCGAAAATTTCTCAAATTCTCAATCACTCAACGTTTCTTATTGATTGGTTTGATTTGCCTAATCTATGGTTTGGGAATCGTTGGCTTCCATTCTTTTTCTCGTACAAAAATCTTTGAACTAATACCCCTTGATAGAAAGATCACCAAACAACACGAACACAAGCATACGAATCTTGCGATTTCGAATGTTTCTCAAATCCTCAATAACACAACCTTTCTTATTGATTGGTTTGATTTGCCTAGGCTATGGTTTGGGAACCGTTGGTTTCCATTCTTTTTCCCGTCCAAAAATCGTTGAATTAATAGAACTTGATAGAACGATCACAAAACATCACAAACACAAGCATACGAATCATGCGATTTCGAATGTTTCTCAAATTCTCAATAACACAACCTTTCTTATTGATTGGTTTGATTTGCCTAGCCTATGGTTTGGGAACCGTTGGTTTCCATTCTTTTTCCCGTCCAAAATCGTTGAATTAATAGAACTTGATAGAACGATCACCAAACATCACAAACACAAGCATACGAATCATGCGATTTCGAATGTTTCTCTAATTCTCAATAACACAACCTTTCTTATTGATTGGTTTTATTTGCCTAGGTTATGGTTTGGGAACCGTTGGTTTCCATTCTTTTTCCCGTCCAAAAATCGTTGAATTAGTAGAACTTGATAAAACGATCACCAAACATCACAAACACAAGCATACGAATCATGCGATTTCGAATGTTTCTCTAATTCTCAATAACACAACCTTTCTTATTGATTGATTTGATTTGTCTAGGCTATGGTTTGGGAACCGTGGGTTTCCATTGTTTTTCCCATCAAAAAATCTTTGAACTAATAGAACTTGATAGAAAGATCACCAAACAAAACAAACACAAGCATACGAATCATGCGATTTCGAATGTTTCTCAAATTCTTAATAACACAACGTTTCTTATTGATTGGTTTGATTTGCCTAATCTATGGTTTGGGAATCGTTGGCTTCCATTCTTTTTCTCGTACAAAAATCTTTGAACTAATAGAACTTGATAGAAAGATCACCATACAACACAAACACAAGCATACGAATCATGCGATTTCGAATGATTCTCAAATCCTCAATAACACAACCTTTCTTATTGATTTGTTTTATTTGCCTAGGCTATGGTTTGGGAACCGTTGGTTTCCATTCTTTTTCCCGTCCAAAAATCGTTGAATTAATAGAACTTGATAGAACGATCACCAAACATCACAAACACAAGCATACGAATCATGCGATTTCGAATGTTTCTCTAATTCTCAATAACACAATCTTTCTTATTGATTGGTTTGATTTGTCTAGGCTATGGTTTGGGAACCGTGGGTTGCCATTGTTTTTCTCGTCCAAAAATCTTTGAACTAATAGAACTTGATAGAAAGATCACCAAACAACACAAACACAAACATACGAATCATGCGATTTCGAATGTTTCTCTAATTCTCAATAACACAACCTTTCTTATTGTTTGGTTTGATTTGCCTAGACTATGGTTAAGGAACCGTTGGCTTCCATTCTTTTTCCCGTACAAAAATCTTTTAACTAATAGAACTTGATAGAAAGATCACCAAACAAAACAAACACAAGCATACGAATGATGCGATTTCGAATGTTTCTCAAATTCTCAATAACACAACCTTTCTTATTGATTGGTTTGATTTGCCTAGGCTATGGTTGTGGAAGTGTTGGTTTCCATTCTTTTTCTCGTCGAAAAATCTTTAAACTTAATAGAACTTGATAGAAAGATCACCAAACAACACAAACACAAGCATACGAATCATGCGATTCCTAATGTTTCTCAAATACTCAATAACACAACCTTTCTTATTGATTGGTTTGATTTGCCTAGGCTATGGTGTGGGAACCGTTGGCTTCCATTCTTTTTCCCGTACAAAAATCTTTTAACTAATAGAACTTGATAGATAGATCACCAAACAAAACAAACACAAGCAAACAAATCATGCGATTTCGAATGTTTCTCAAATTCTCAATAACTCAACGTTTCTTATTGATTGGTTTGATTTGCCTAATCTATGGTTTGGGAATCGTTGTCTTCCATTCTTTTTCTCGTACAAAAAAATTTGAACTAATACCCCTTGATAGAAAGATCACCAAACAACACGAACACAAGCATACGAATCATGCGATTTCGAATGTTTCTCAAATCCTCAATAACACAACCTTTCTTATTGATTGGTTTGATTTGCCTAGGCTATGGTTTGGGAACCGTTGGTTTCCATTCTTTTTCCCGTCCAAAATCTTTGAACTAATAGAACATTATAAAAAAGATCACCAAACAACACAAACACAAGTATACGAATCATGCGATTTCGAATGTTTCTCAAATTCTCAATAACACAACCTTTCTTATTGATTGGTTTGATTCGCCTAGGCTATGGTTTGGGAACCGTTGGTTTCCATTCTTTTTCCCGTCCAAAATCTTTGAATTAATAGAACTTGATAGAACGATCACCAAACATCACAAACACAAGCATACGAATCATGCGATTTCGAATGTTTCTCTAATTCTCAATAACACAACCTTTCTTATTGATTGGTTTTATTTGCCTAGGCTATGGTTTGGGAACCGTTGGTTTCCATTCTTATTCTCGTCCAAAAATCTTTGAACTAATAGAACATGATAGAAAGATTACCAAACAACACAAACACAAGCATACGAATCATGCGATTTCGAATGTTTCTCAAATCCTCAATAACACAACCTTTCTTATTGATTGGTTTGATTTGCCTAGGCTATGGTTTGGGAACCGTTGGTTTCCATTCTTTTTCTCATCCAAAAATCGTTGAATTAATAGAACTTGATAGAACGATCACCAAAAAACACAAACACAAGCATACGAATCATGCGATTTCGAATGTTTCTCGAATTCTCAATAACACAACCTTTCTTATTGATTGGTTTGATTTGCCTAGGCTATGGTTTGGGAACCGTTGGTTTCCATTCTTATTCTCGTCCAAAAATCGTTGAACTAATAGAACTTGATAAAAAGATCACCAAACAACACAAACACAAGCATACGAATCATGCGATTTCGAATGTTTCTCAAATCCTCAATAACACAACCTTTCTTATTGATTGGTTTGATTTGTCTAGGCTATGGTTTGGGAACTGTGGGTTTCCATTCTTTTTCTCGTCCAAAAATCTTTGAACTAATAGAACTTGATAGAAAGATCACCAAACAAAACAAACACAAGCATACGAATCATGCGATTTCGAATGTTTCTCAAATTCTCAATAACTCAACGTTTCTTATTGATTGGTTTGATTTGCCAAGGCTATGGTTTGGGAACCGTTGGTTTCCATTCTTTTTCCCGTCCAAAAATCTTTGAACTAATAGAACTTGATAGAACGATCACCTAACAACACAAACACAAGCATACGAATCATGCGATTTTGAATGTTTCTCTAATTCTCAATAACACAACCTTTCTTATTGATTGGTTTGATTTTCCTAGGCTATGGTTTGGGAACTGTTGGTTTCCATTCTTTTTCCCGTCCAAAAATCTTTGAACTAATAGAACTTGATAGAACGATCACCTAACAACACAAACACAAGCATACGAATCATGCGATTTCGAATGTTTCTCTAATTCTCAATAACACAACCTTTCTTATTGATTGGTTTGATTTTCCTAGGCTATGGTTTGGGAACTGTTGGTTTCCATTCTTATTCTCGTTCAAAAATCTTTGAACTAATAGAACTTGATAGAACGATCACCAAACAACACAAACACAAGCATACGAATCATGCGATTTCGAATGTTTCTCAAATCCTCAATAACACAACCTTTCTTATTGATTGGTTTGATTTGCCTAGGCTATGATTTGGGAACCGTTGGTGTCCATTGTTTTTCCCATCCAAAAATCGTTGAACTAATAGAACTTGATAGAAAGATTACCAAACAACACAAACACAAGCATACGAATCATGCGATTTCGAATGTTTCTCAAATCCTCAATAACACAACCTTTCTTATTGATTGGTTTGATTTGCCTAGGCTATGGTTTGGGAACCGTTGGTTTCCATTCTTTTTCTCATCCAAAAATCGTTGAATTAATAGAACTTGATAGAACGATCACCAAAAAACACAAACACAAGCATACGAATCATGCGATTTCGAATGTTTCTCGAATCCTCAATAACACAACCTTTCTTATTGATTGGTTTGATTTGCCTAGGCTATGATTTGGGAACCGTTGGTGTCCATTGTTTTTCCCATCCAAAAATCGTTGAACTAATAGAACTTGATAGAAACATCACCAAACAACACAAACACAAGCATACGAATCATGCGATTTCGAATGTTTGTCTAATTCTCAATAACACATCCTTCTTAAAGATTGGTTTGATTTGCCTAGGCTGTGGTTTGGGAACCGTTGGTTTCCATTCTTTTTCTCGTCCAAAAATCTTTGAATTAATAGAACTTGATAGAACGATCACCAAACAACACAAACACAAGCATACGAATCATGCGATTTCGAATGTTTCTCAAATCCTCAATAACACAACCTTTCTTATTGATTGGTTTGATTTGCCTAGGCTATGGTTTGGGAACCGTTGGTTTTCATTCTTTTTCTCATCCAAAAATCGTTGATTTAATAGAACTTGATAGAACGATCACCAAACAACACAAACACAAGCATACGAATCATGCGATTTCGAATGTTTCTCAAATCCTCAATAACACAACCTTTCTTATTGATTGGTTTGATTTGCCTAGGCTATGGTTTGGGAACCGTTGGTTTCCATTCTTTTTCTCATCCAAAAATCGTTGAATTAATAGAACTTGATAGAACGATCACCAAAAAACACAAACACAAGCATACGAATCATGCGATTTCGAATGTTTCTCAAATCCTCAATAACACAACCTTTCTTATTGATTGGTTTGATTTGCCTAGGCTATGGTTTGGGAACCGTTGGTTTTCATTCTTTTTCCCGTCCAAAATCTTTGAACTAATAGAACATGATAAAAAAGATCACCAAACAACACAAACACAAGCATACGAATCATGCGATTTCGAATGTTTCTCTAATTCTCAATAACACAACCTTTCTTATTGATTGGTTTGATTTGCCTAGGCTATGGTTTGGGAACCGTTGGTTTCCATTCTATTTCCCGTCCAAAATCTTTGAATTAATAGAACTTGATAGAACGATCACCAAACATCACAAACACAAGCATACGAATCATGCGATTTCGAATGTTTCTCTAATTCTCAATAACACAACCTTTCTTATTGATTGGTTTTATTTGCCTAGGCTATGGTTTGGGAACCGTTGGTTTCCATTCTTATTCTCGTCCAAAAATCTTTGAACTAATAGAACATGATAGAAAGATCACCAAACAACACAAACACAAGCATACGAATCATGCGATTTCGAATGTTTCTCAAATCCTCAATAACACAACCTTTCTTATTGATTGGTTTGATTTGCCTAGGCTATGGTTTGGGAACCGTTGGTTTCCATTCTTTTTCTCATCCAAAAATCGTTGAATTAATAGAACTTGATAGAACGATCACCAAAAAACACAAACACAAGCATACGAATCATGCGATTTCGAATGTTTCTCGAATTCTCAATAACACAACCTTTCTTATTGATTGGTTTGATTTGCCTAGGCTATGGTTTGGGAACCGTTTGTTTCCATTCTATTTCCCGTCCAAAATCTTTGAATTAATAGAACTTGATAGAACGATCACCAAACATCACAAACACAAGCATACGAATCATGCGATTTCGAATGTTTCTCTAATTCTCAATAACACAACCTTTCTTATTGATTGGTTTTATTTGCCTAGGCTATGGTTTGGGAACCGTTGGTTTCCATTCTTATTCTCGTCCAAAAATCTTTGAACTAATAGAACATGATAGAAAGATCACCAAACAACACAAACACAAGCATACGAATCATGCGATTTCGAATGTTTCTCAAATCCTCAATAACACAACCTTTCTTATTGATTGGTTTGATTTGCCTAGGCTATGGTTTGGGAACCGTTGGTTTCCATTCTTTTTCTCATCCAAAAATCGTTGAATTAATAGAACTTGATAGAACGATCACCAAAAAACACAAACACAAGCATACGAATCATGCGATTTCGAATGTTTCTCGAATTCTCAATAACACAACCTTTCTTATTGATTGGTTTGATTTGCCTAGGCTATGGTTTGGGAACCGTTGGTTTCTATTCTTATTCTCGTCCAAAAATCGTTGAACTAATAGAACTTGATAGAAAGATCACCAAACAACACAAACACAAGCATACGAATCATGCGATTTCGAATGTTTCTCAAATCCTCAATAACACAACCTTTCTTATTGATTGGTTTGATTTGTCTAGGCTATGGTTTGGGAACTGTGTCGTCCAAAAATCTTTGAACTAATAGAACTTGATAGAACGATCACCAAACAACACAAACACAAGCATACGAATCATGCGATTTCGAATGTTTCTCTAATTCTCAATAACACAACCTTTCTTATTGATTGGTTTGATTTGCCTAGGCTATGGTTTGGGAACCGTTGGTTTCCATTCTATTTCCCGTCCAAAATCTTTGAATTAATAGAACTTGATAGAACGATCACCAAACATCACAAACACAAGCATACGAATCATGCGATTTCGAATGTTTCTCTAATTCTCAATAACACAACCTTTCTTATTGATTGGTTTTATTTGCCTAGGCTATGGTTTGGGAACCGTTGGTTTCCATTCTTATTCTCGTCCAAAAATCTTTGAACTAATAGAACATGATAGAAAGATCACCAAACAACACAAACACAAGCATACGAATCATGCGATTTCGAATGTTTCTCAAATCCTCAATAACACAACCTTTCTTATTGATTGGTTTGATTTGCCTAGGCTATGGTTTGGGAACCGTTGGTTTCCATTCTTTTTCTCATCCAAAAATCGTTGAATTAATAGAACTTGATAGAACGATCACCAAAAAACACAAACACAAGCATACGAATCATGCGATTTCGAATGTTTCTCGAATTCTCAATAACACAACCTTTCTTATTGATTGGTTTGATTTGCCTAGGCTATGGTTTGGGAACCGTTTGTTTCCATTCTATTTCCCGTCCAAAATCTTTGAATTAATAGAACTTGATAGAACGATCACCAAACATCACAAACACAAGCATACGAATCATGCGATTTCGAATGTTTCTCTAATTCTCAATAACACAACCTTTCTTATTGATTGGTTTTATTTGCCTAGGCTATGGTTTGGGAACCGTTGGTTTCCATTCTTATTCTCGTCCAAAAATCTTTGAACTAATAGAACATGATAGAAAGATCACCAAACAACACAAACACAAGCATACGAATCATGCGATTTCGAATGTTTCTCAAATCCTCAATAACACAACCTTTCTTATTGATTGGTTTGATTTGCCTAGGCTATGGTTTGGGAACCGTTGGTTTCCATTCTTTTTCTCATCCAAAAATCGTTGAATTAATAGAACTTGATAGAACGATCACCAAAAAACACAAACACAAGCATACGAATCATGCGATTTCGAATGTTTCTCGAATTCTCAATAACACAACCTTTCTTATTGATTGGTTTGATTTGCCTAGGCTATGGTTTGGGAACCGTTGGTTTCTATTCTTATTCTCGTCCAAAAATCGTTGAACTAATAGAACTTGATAGAAAGATCACCAAACAACACAAACACAAGCATACGAATCATGCGATTTCGAATGTTTCTCAAATCCTCAATAACACAACCTTTCTTATTGATTGGTTTGATTTGTCTAGGCTATGGTTTGGGAACTGTGTCGTCCAAAAATCTTTGAACTAATAGAACTTGATAGAAAGATCACCAAACAAAACAAACACAAGCATACGAATCATGCGATTTCGAATGTTTCTCAAATTCTCAATAACTCAACGTTTCTTATTGATTGGTTTGATTTGCCAAGGCTATGGTTTGGGAACCGTTGGTTTCCATTCTTTTTCCCGTCCAAAAATCTTTGAACTAATAGAACTTGATAGAACGATCACCTAACAACACAAACACAAGCATACGAATCATGCGATTTCGAATGTTTCTCTAATTCTCAATAACACAACCTTTCTTATTGATTGGTTTGATTTTCCTAGGCTATGGTTTGGGAACTGTTGGTTTCCATTCTTATTCTCGTTCAAAAATCTTTGAACTAATAGAACTTGATAGAACGATCACCAAACAACACAAACACAAGCATACGAATCATGCGATTTCGAATGTTTCTCAAATCCTCAATAACACAACCTTTCTTATTGATTGGTTTGATTTGCCTAGGCTATGGTTTGGGAACCGTTGGTTTCCATTCTTTTTCTCGTCCAAAAATCTTTGAATTAATAGAACTTGATAGAACGATCACCAAACAACACAAACACAAGCATACGAATCATGCGATTTCGAATGTTTCTCAAATCCTCAATAACACAACCTTTCTTATTGATTGGTTTGATTTGCCTAGGCTATGGTTTGGGAACCGTTGGTTTCCATTCTTTTTCTGGTCAAAAATCGTTGAATTAATAGAACTTGATAGAACGATCACCAAAAAACACAAACACAAGCATACGAATCATGCGATTTCGAATGTTTCTCGAATTCTCAATAACACAACCTTTCTTATTGATTGGTTTGATTTGCCTAGGCTATGGTTTGGGAACCGTTGGTTTCCATTCTTATTCTCGTCCAAAAATCGTTGAACTAATAGAACTTGATAGAAAGATCACCAAACAACACAAACACAAGCATACGAATCATGCGATTTCGAATGTTTCTCAAATCCTCAATAACACAACCTTTCTTATTGATTGGTTTGATTTGTCTAGGCTATGGTTTGGGAACTGTGGGTTTCCATTCTTTTTCTCGTCCAAAAATCTTTGAACTAATAGAACTTGATAGAAAGATCACCAAACAAAACAAACACAAGCATACGAATCATGCGATTTCGAATGTTTCTCAAATTCTCAATAACTCAACGTTTCTTATTGATTGGTTTGATTTGCCAAGGCTATGGTTTGGGAACCGTTGGTTTCCATTATTTTTCCCGTCCAAAAATCTTTGAACTAATAGAACTTGATAGAACGAACACCTAACAACACAAACACAAGCATACGAATCATGCGATTTCGAATGTTTCTCTAATTCTCAATAACACAACCTTTCTTATTGATTGGTTTGATTTTCCTAGGCTATGGTTTGGGAACTGTTGGTTTCCATTCTTATTCTCGTTCAAAAATCTTTGAACTAATAGAACTTGATAGAACGATCACCAAACAACACAAACACAAGCATACGAATCATGCGATTTCGAATGTTTCTCAAATCCTCAATAACACAACCTTTCTTATTGATTGGTTTGATTTGCCTAGGCTATGATTTGGGAACCGTTGGTGTCCATTGTTTTTCCCATCCAAAAATCGTTGAACTAATAGAACTTGATAGAAACATCACCAAACAACACAAACACAAGCATACGAATCATGCGATTTCGAATGTTTGTCTAATTCTCAATAACACAACCTTTCTTATTGATTGGTTTGATTTGCCTAGGCTATGGTTTGGGAACCGTTGGTTTCCATTCTTTTTCTCGTCCAAAAATCTTTGAATTAATAGAACTTGATAGAACGATCACCAAACAACACAAACACAAGCATACGAATCATGCGATTTCGAATGTTTCTCAAATCCTCAATAACACAACCTTTCTTATTGATTGGTTTTATTTGCGTAGGCTATGGTTTGGGAACCGTTGGTTTCCATTCTTTTTCTCGTCCAAAAATCGTTGAATTAATAGAACTTGATAGAACGATCACCAAACAACACAAACACAAGCATACGAATCATGCGATTTCGAATGTTTCTCAAATCCTCAATAACACAACCTTTCTTATTGATTGGTTTGATTTGCCTAGGCTATGGTTTGGGAACTGTGGGTTTCCATTCTTTTTCTCGTCCAAAAATCTTTGAACTAATAGAACTTGATAGAAAGATCACCAAACAAAACAAACACAAGCATACGAATCATGCGATTTCGAATGTTTCTCAAATTCTCAATAACTCAACGTTTCTTATTGATTGGTTTGATTTGCCAAGGCTATGGTTTGGGAACCGTTGGTTTCCATTCTTTTTCCCGTCCAAAAATCGTTGAATTAATAGAACTTGATAGAACGATCACAAAACATCACAAACACAAGCATACGAATCATGCGATTTCGAATGTTTCTCAAATCCTCAATAACACAACCTTTCTTATTGATTGGTTTGATTTGCCTAGGCTATGGTTTGGGAACCGTTGGTTTCCATTCTTTTTCCCGTCCAAAAATCGTTGAATTAATAGAACTTGATAGAACGATCACCTAACAACACAAACACAAGCATACGATCATGCGATTTCGAATGTTTCTCTAATTCTCAATAACACAACCTTTCTTATTGATTGGTTTGATTTGCCTAGGCTATGGTTGTGGAAGTGTTGGTTTCCATTCTTTTTCTCGTCGAAAAATCTTTAAACTTAATAGAACTTGATAGAAAGATCACCAAACAACACAAACACAAGCATACGAATCATGCGATTCCTAATGTTTCTCAAATACTCAATAACACAACCTTTCTTATTGATTGGTTTGATTTGCCTAGGCTATGGTGTGGGAACCGTTGGCTTCCATTCTTTTTCCCGTACAAAAATCTTTTAACTAATAGAACTTGATAGATAGATCACCAAACAAAACAAACACAAGCAAACGAATCATGCGATTTCGAATATTTCTCAAATTCTCAATCACTCAACGTTTCTTATTGATTGGTTTGATTTGCCTAATCTATGGTTTGGGAATCGTTGGCTTCCATTCTTTTTCTCGTACAAAAATCTTTGAACTAATACCCCTTGATAGAAAGATCACCAAACAACACGAACACAAGCATACGAATCTTGCGATTTCGAATGTTTCTCAAATCCTCAATAACGCAACCTTTCTTATTGATTGGTTTGATTTGCCTAGGCTATGGTTTGGGAACCGTTGGTTTCCATTCTTTTTCCCGTACAAATATCGTTGAATTAATAGAACTTGATAGAACGATCACAAAACATCACAAACACAAGCATACGAATCATGTGATTTCGAATGTTTCTCAAATTCTCAATAACACAACCTTTCTTATTGATTGGTTTGATTTGCCTAGGCTATGGTTTGGGAACCGTTGGTTTCCATTCTTTTTCCCGTCCAAAATCGTTGAATTAATAGAACTTGATAGAACGATCACCAAACATCACAAACACAAGCATACGAATCATGCGATTTCGAATGTTTCTCTAATTCTCAATAACACAACCTTTCTTATTGATTGGTTTTATTTGCCTAGGTTATGGTTTGGGAACCGTTGGTTTCCATTCTTTTTCCCGTCCAAAAATCGTTGAATTAGTAGAACTTGACAGAACGATCACCAAACATCACAAACACAAGCATACGAATCATGCGATTTCGAATGTTTCTCTAATTCTCAATAACACAACCTTTCTTATTGATTGATTTGATTTGTCTAGGCTATGGTTTGGGAACCGTGGGTTTCCATTGTTTTTCCCATCAAAAAATCTTTGAACTAATAGAACTTGATAGAAAGATCACCAAACAAAACAAACACAAGCATACGAATCATGCGATTTCGAATGTTTCTCAAATTCTTAATAACACAACGTTTCTTATTGATTGGTTTGATTTGCCTAATCTATGGTTTGGGAATCGTTGGCTTCCATTCTTTTTCTCGTACAAAAATCTTTGAACTAATAGAACTTGATAGAAAGATCACCATACAACACAAACACAAGCATACGAATCATGCGATTTCGAATGATTCTCAAATCCTCAATAACACAACCTTTCTTATTGATTGGTTTTATTTGCCTAGGCTATGGTTTGGGAACCGTTGGTTTCCATTCTTTTTCCCGTCCAAAAATCGTTGAATTAATAGAACTTGATAGAACGATCACCAAACATCACAAACACAAGCATACGAATCATGCGATTTCGAATGTTTCTCTAATTCTCAATAACACAATCTTTCTTATTGATTGGTTTGATTTGTCTAGGCTATGGTTTGGGAACCGTGGGTTGCCATTGTTTTTCTCGTCCAAAAATCTTTGAACTAATAGAACTTGATAGAAAGATCACCAAACAACACAAACACAAACATACGAATCATGCGATTTCGAATGTTTCTCTAATTCTCTATAACACAACCTTTCTTATTGTTTGGTTTGATTTGCCTAGACTATGGTTAAGGAACCGTTGGCTTCCATTCTTTTTTCCGTACAAAAATCTTTTAACTAATAGAACTTGATAGAAAGATCACCAAACAAAACAAACACAAGCATACGAATGATGCGATTTCGAATGTTTCTCAAATTCTCAATAACACAACCTTTCTTATTGATTGGTTTGATTTGCCTAGGCTATGGTTGTGGAAGTGTTGGTTTCCATTCTTTTTCTCGTCGAAAAATCTTTAAACTTAATAGAACTTGATAGAAAGATCACCAAACAACACAAACACAAGCATACGAATCATGCGATTTCGAATGTTTCTCTAATTCTCAATAACACAACCTTTCTTATTGATTGGTTTGATTTTCCTAGGCTATGGTTTGGGAACTGTTGGTTTCCATTCTTATTCTCGTTCAAAAATCTTTGAACTAATAGAACTTGATAGAACGATCACCAAACAACACAAACACAAGCATACGAATCATGCGATTTCGAATGTTTCTCAAATCCTCAATAACACAACCTTTCTTATTGATTGGTTTGATTTGCCTAGGCTATGGTTTGGGAACCGTTGGTTTCCATTCTTTTTCCCGTCCAAAATCTTTGAACTAATAGAACATTATAAAAAAGATCACCAAACAACACAAACACAAGTATACGAATCATGCGATTTCGAATGTTTCTCAAATTCTCAATAACACAACCTTTCTTATTGATTGGTTTGATTCGCCTAGGCTATGGTTTGGGAACCGTTGGTTTCCATTCTTTTTCCCGTCCAAAATCTTTGAATTAATAGAACTTGATAGAACGATCACCAAACATCACAAACACAAGCATACGAATCATGCGATTTCGAATGTTTCTCTAATTCTCAATAACACAACCTTTCTTATTGATTGGTTTTATTTGCCTAGGCTATGGTTTGGGAACCGTTGGTTTCCATTCTTATTCTCGTCCAAAAATCTTTGAACTAATAGAACATGATAGAAAGATTACCAAACAACACAAACACAAGCATACGAATCATGCGATTTCGAATGTTTCTCAAATCCTCAATAACACAACCTTTCTTATTGATTGGTTTGATTTGCCTAGGCTATGGTTTGGGAACCGTTGGTTTCCATTCTTTTTCTCATCCAAAAATCGTTGAATTAATAGAACTTGATAGAACGATCACCAAAAAACACAAACACAAGCATACGAATCATGCGATTTCGAATGTTTCTCGAATTCTCAATAACACAACCTTTCTTACTGATTGGTTTGATTTGCCTAGGCTATGGTTTGGGAACCGTTGGTTTCCATTCTTATTCTCGTCCAAAAATCGTTGAACTAATAGAACTTGATAGAAAGATCACCAAACAACACAAACACAAGCATACGAATCATGCGATTTCGAATGTTTCTCAAATCCTCAATAACACAACCTTTCTTATTGATTGGTTTGATTTGTCTAGGCTATGGTTTGGGAACTGTGGGTTTCCATTCTTTTTCTCGTCCAAAAATCTTTGAACTAATAGAACTTGATAGAAAGATCACCAAACAAAACAAACACAAGCATACGAATCATGCGATTTCGAATGTTTCTCAAATTCTCAATAACTCAACGTTTCTTATTGATTGGTTTGATTTGCCAAGGCTATGGTTTGGGAACCGTTGGTTTCCATTCTTTTTCCCGTCCAAAAATCTTTGAACTAATAGAACTTGATAGAACGATCACCTAACAACACAAACACAAGCATACGAATCATGCGATTTCGAATGTTTCTCTAATTCTCAATAACACAACCTTTCTTATTGATTGGTTTGATTTTCCTAGGCTATGGTTTGGGAACTGTTAGTTTCCATTCTTTTTCCCGTCCAAAAATCTTTGAACTAATAGAACTTGATAGAACGATCACCTAACAACACAAACACAAGCATACGAATCATGCGATTTCGAATGTTTCTCAAATCCTCAATAACACAACCTTTCTTATTGATTGGTTTGATTTGCCTAGGCTATGGTTTGGGAACCGTTGGTTTCCATTCTTTTTCTCGTCCAAAAATCGTTGAATTAATAGAACTTGATAGAACGATCACCAAAAAACACAAACACAAGCATACGAATCATGCGATTTCGAATGTTTCTCGAATTCTCAATAACACAACCTTTCTTATTGATTGGTTTGATTTGCCTAGGCTATGATTTGGGAACCGTTGGTGTCCATTGTTTTTCACATCCAAAAATCGTTGAACTAATAGAACTTGATAGAAAGATTACCAAACAACACAAACACAAGCATACGAATCATGCGATTTCGAATGTTTCTCAAATCCTCAATAACACAACCTTTCTTATTGATTGGTTTGATTTGCCTAGGCTATGGTTTGGGAACCGTTGGTTTCCATTCTTTTTCTCATCCAAAAATCGTTGAATTAATAGAACTTGATAGAACGATCACCAAAAAACACAAACACAAGCATACGAATCATGCGATTTCGAATGTTTCTCGAATTCTCAATAACACAATTTTTCTTACTGATTGGTTTGATTTGCCTAGGCTATGGTTTGGGAACCGTTGGTTTCCATTCTTATTCTCGTCCAAAAATCGTTGAACTAATAGAACTTGATAGAAAGATCACCAAACAACACAAACACAAGCATACGAATCATGCGATTTCGAATGTTTCTCAAATCCTCAATAACACAACCTTTCTTATTGATTGGTTTGATTTGTCTAGGCTATGGTTTGGGAACTGTGGGTTTCCATTCTTTTTCTCGTCCAAAAATCTTTGAACTAATAGAACTTGATAGAAAGATCACCAAACAAAACAAACACAAGCATACGAATCATGCGATTTCGAATGTTTCTCAAATTCTCAATAACTCAACGTTTCTTATTGATTGGTTTGATTTGCCAAGGCTATGGTTTGGGAACCGTTGGTTTCCATTCTTTTTCCCGTCCAAAAATCTTTGAACTAATAGAACTTGATAGAACGATCACCTAACAACACAAACACAAGCATACGAATCATGCGATTTCGAATGTTTCTCTAATTCTCAATAACACAACCTTTCTTATTGATTGGTTTGATTTTCCTAGGCTATGGTTTGGGAACTGTAAGTTTCCATTCTTTTTCCCGTCCAAAAATCTTTGAACTAATAGAACTTGATAGAACGATCACCTAACAACACAAACACAAGCATACGAATCATGCGATTTCGAATGTTTCTCTAATTCTCAATAACACAACCTTTCTTATTGATTGGTTTGATTTTCCTAGGCTATGGTTTGGGAACTGTTGGTTTCCATTCTTATTCTCGTTCAAAAATCTTTGAACTAATAGAACTTGATAGAACGATCACCAAACAACACAAACACAAGCATACGAATCATGTGATTTCGAATGTTTCTCAAATCCTCAATAACACAACCTTTCTTATTGATTGGTTTGATTTGCCTAGGCTATGATTTGGGAACCGTTGGTGTCCATTGTTTTTCACATCCAAAAATCGTTGAACTAATAGAACTTGATAGAAAGATTACCAAACAACACAAACACAAGCATACGAATCATGCGATTTCGAATGTTTCTCTAATTCTCAATAACACAACCTTTCTTATTGATTGGTTTGATTTTCCTAGGCTATGGTTTGGGAACTGTAAGTTTCCATTCTTTTTCCCGTCCAAAAATCTTTGAACTAATAGAACTTGATAGAACGATCACCTAACAACACAAACACAAGCATACGAATCATGCGATTTCGAATGTTTCTCTAATTCTCAATAACACAACCTTTCTTATTGATTGGTTTGATTTTCCTAGGCTATGGTTTGGGAACTGTAAGTTTCCATTCTTTTTCCCGTCCAAAAATCTTTGAACTAATAGAACTTGATAGAACGATCACCTAACAACACAAACACAAGCATACGAATCATGCGATTTCGAATGTTTCTCTAATTCTCAATAACACAACCTTTCTTATTGATTGGTTTGATTTGCCTAGGCTATGGTTTGGGAACCGTTGGTTTCCATTCTTATTCTCGTTCAAAAATCTTTGAACTAATAGAACTTGATAGAACGATCACCAAACAACACAAACACAAGCATACGAATCATGTGATTTCGAATGTTTCTCAAATCCTCAATAACACAACCTTTCTTATTGATTGGTTTGATTTGCCTAGGCTATGATTTGGGAACCGTTGGTGTCCATTGTTTTTCACATCCAAAAATCGTTGAACTAATAGAACTTGATAGAAAGATTACCAAACAACACAAACACAAGCATACGAATCATGCGATTTCGAATGTTTCTCAAATCCTCAATAACACAACCTTTCTTATTGATTGGTTTGATTTGCCTAGGCTATGGTTTGGGAACCGTTGGTTTCCATTCTTTTTCTCATCCAAAAATCGTTGAATTAATAGAACTTGATAGAACGATCACCAAAAAACACAAACACAAGCATACGAATCATGCGATTTCGAATGTTTCTCGAATTCTCAATAACACAACCTTTCTTATTGATTGGTTTGATTTGCCTAGGCTATGGTTTGGGAACCGTTGGTTTCCATTCTTATTCTCGTCCAAAAATCGTTGAACTAATAGAACTTGATAGAAAGATCACCAAACAACACAAACACAAGCATACGAATCATGCGATTTCGAATGTTTCTCAAATCCTCAATAACACAACCTTTCTTATTGATTGGTTTGATTTGTCTAGGCTATGGTTTGGGAACTATGGGTTTCCATTCTTTTTCTCGTCCAAAAATCTTTGAACTAATAGAACTTGATAGAAAGATCACCAAACAAAACAAACACAAGCATACGAATCATGCGATTTCGAATGTTTCTCAAATTCTCAATAACTCAACGTTTCTTATTGATTGGTTTGATTTGCCAAGGCTATGGTTTGGGAACCGTTGGTTTCCATTCTTTTTCCCGTCCAAAAATCTTTGAACTAATAGAACTTGATAGAACGATCACCTAACAACACAAACACAAGCATACGAATCATGCGATTTCGAATGTTTCTCTAATTCTCAATAACACAACCTTTCTTATTGATTGGTTTTATTTTCCTAGGCTATGGTTTGGGAACTGTTTGTTTCCATTCTTATTCTCGTTCAAAAATCTTTGAACTAATAGAACTTGATAGAACGATCACCAAACAACACAAACACAAGCATACGAATCATGCGATTTCGAATGTTTCTCAAATCCTCAATAACACAACCTTTCTTATTGATTGGTTTGATTTGCCTAGGCTATGATTTGGGAACCGTTGGTGTCCATTGTTTTTCCCATCCAAAAATCGTTGAACTAATAGAACTTGATAGAAACATCACCAAACAACACAAACACAAGCATACGAATCATGCGATTTCGAATGTTTGTCTAATTCTCAATAACACAACCTTTCTTATTGATTGGTTTGATTTGCCTAGGCTATGGTTTGGGAACCGTTGGTTTCCATTCTTTTTCTCGTCCAAAAATCTTTGAATTAATAGAACTTGATAGAACGATCACCAAACAACACAAACACAAGCATACGAATCATGCGATTTCGAATGTTTCTCAAATCCTCAATAACACAACCTTTCTTATTGATTGGTTTGATTTGCCTAGGCTATGGTTTGGGAACCGTTGGTTTCCATTCTTTTTCTCGTCCAAAAATCGTTGAATTAATAGAACTTGATAGAACGATCACCAAAAAACACAAACACAAGCATACGAATCATGCGATTTCGAATGTTTCTCGAATTCTCAATAACACAACCTTTCTTATTGATTGGTTTGATTTGCCTAGGCTATGGTTTGGGAACCGTTGGTTTCCATTCTTATTCTCGTCCAAAAATCGTTGAACTAATAGAACTTGATAGAAAGATCACCAAACAACACAAACACAAGCATACGAATCATGCGATTTCGAATGTTTCTCAAACCCTCAATAACACAACCTTTCTTATTGATTGGTTTGATTTGCCTAGGCTATGGTTTGGGAACCGTTGGCTTCCATTCTTTTTCCCGTACAAAAATCTTTTAACTAATAGAACTTGATAGAAAGATCACCAAACAACACAAACACAAGCATATGAATCATGCGATTTCGAATGTTTCTCAAATCCTCAATAACACAACCTTTCTTATTGATTGGTTTGATTTGCCTAGGCTATGGTTGTGGAAGTGTTGGCTTCCATTCTTTTTCTCGTCCAAAAATCTTTGAACTTAATAGAACTTGATAGAAACATCACCAAACAACACAAACACAAGCATACGAATCATGCGATTTCGAATGTTTGTCTAATTCTCAATAACACAACCTTTCTTATTGATTGGTTTGATTTGCCTAGGCTATGGTTTGGGAACCGTTGGTTTCCATTCTTTTTCTCTTCCAAAAATCTTTGAATTAATAGAACATGATAGAAAGATTATCAAACAACACAAACACAAGCATACGAATCATGCGATTTCGAATGTTTGTCTAATTCTCAATAACACAACCTTTCTTATTGATTGGTTTGATTTGCCTAGGCTATGGTTTGGGAACCGTTGGTTTCCATTCTTTTTCTCTTCCAAAAATCTTTGAATTAATAGAACATGATAGAAAGATTACCAAACAACACAAACACAAGCATACGAATCATGCGATTTCGAATGTTTCTCAAATCCTCAATAACACAACCTTTCTTATTGATTGGTTTGATTTGCCTAGGCTATGATTTGGGAACCGTTGGTGTCCATTGTTTTTCCCATCCAAAAATCGTTGAACTAATAGAACTTGATAGAAACATCACCAAACAACACAAACACAAGCATACGAATCATGCGATTTTGAATGTTTGTCTAATTCTCAATAACACAACCTTTCTTATTGATTGGTTTGATTTGCCTAGGCTATGGTTTGGGAACCGTTGGTTTCCATTCTTTTTTTCGTCCAAAATCTTTGAACTAATAGAACATGATAAAAAAGATCACCAAACAACACAAACACAAGTATACGAATCATGCGATTTCGAATGTTTCTCAAATTCTCAATAACACAACCTTTCTTATTGATTGGTTTGATTTGCCTAGGCTATGGTTTGGGAACCGTTGGTTTCCATTCTTTTTCCCGTCCAAAATCGTTGAATTAATAGAACTTGATAGAACGATCACCAAACATCACAAACACAAGCATACGAATCATGCGATTTCGAATGTTTCTCTAATTCTCAATAACACAACCTTTCTTATTGATTGGTTTTATTTGCCTAGGCTATGGTTTGGGAACCGTTGGTTTCCATTCTTTTTCCCGTCCAAAAATCGTTGAATTAGTAGAACTTGATAGAACGATCACCAAACATCACAAACACAAGCATACGAATCATGCGATTTCGAATGTTTCTCTAATTCTCAATAACACAACCTTTCTTATTGATTGATTTGATTTGTCTAGGCTATGGTTTGGGAACCGTGGGTTTCCATTGTTTTTCCCATCAAAAAATCTTTGAACTAATAGAACTTGATAGAAAGATCACCAAACAAAACAAACACAAGCATACGAATCATGCGATTTCGAATGTTTCTCAAATTCTTAATAACACAACGTTTCTTATTGATTGGTTTGATTTGCCTAATCTATGGTTTGGTAATCGTTGGCTTCCATTCTTTTTCTCGTACAAAAATCTTTGAACTAATAGAACTTGATAGAAAGATCACCATACAACACAAACACAAGCATACGAATCATGCGATTTCGAATGTTTCTCAAATCCTCAATAACACAACCTTTCTTATTGATTGGTTTTATTTGCCTAGGCTATGGTTTGGGAACCGTTGGTTTCCATTCTTATTCTCGTCCAAAAATCGTTGAACTAATAGAACTTGATAGAAAGATCACCAAACAACACAAACACAAGCATACGAATCATGCGATTTCGAATGTTTCTCAAATCCTCAATAACACAACCTTTCTTATTGATTGGTTTGATTTGTCTAGGCTATGGTTTGGGAACTGTGGGTTTCCATTCTTTTTCTCGTCCAAAAATCTTTGAACTAATAGAACTTGATAGAAAGATCACCAAACAAAACAAACACAAGCATACGAATCATGCGATTTCGAATGTTTCTCAAATTCTCAATAACTCAACGTTTCTTATTGATTGGTTTGATTTGCCAAGGCTATGGTTTGGGAACCGTTGGTTTCCATTCTTTTTCCCGTCCAAAAATCTTTGAACTAATAGAACTTGATAGAACGATCACCTAACAACACAAACACAAGCATACGAATCATGCGATTTCGAATGTTTCTCTAATTCTCAATAACACAACCTTTCTTATTGATTGGTTTGATTTTCCTAGGCTATGGTTTGGGAACTGTTTGTTTCCATTCTTATTCTCGTTCAAAAATCTTTGAACTAATAGAACTTGATAGAACGATCACCAAACAACACAAACACAAGCATACGAATCATGCGATTTCGAATGTTTCTCAAATCCTCAATAACACAACCTTTCTTATTGATTGGTTTGATTTGCCTAGGCTATGATTTGGGAACCGTTGGTGTCCATTGTTTTTCCCATCCAAAAATCGTTGAACTAATAGAACTTGATAGAAACATCACCAAACAACACAAACACAAGCATACGAATCATGCGATTTCGAATGTTTGTCTAATTCTCAATAACACAACCTTTCTTATTGATTGGTTTGATTTGCCTAGGCTATGGTTTGGGAACCGTTGGTTTCCATTCTTTTTCTCGTCCAAAAATCTTTGAATTAATAGAACTTGATAGAACGATCACCAAACAACACAAACACAAGCATACGAATCATGCGATTTCGAATGTTTCTCAAATCCTCAATAACACAACCTTTCTTATTGATTGGTTTGATTTGCCTAGGCTATGGTTTGGGAACCGTTGGTTTCCATTCTTTTTCTCGTCCAAAAATCGTTGAATTAATAGAACTTGATAGAACGATCACCAAAAAACACAAACACAAGCATACGAATCATGCGATTTCGAATGTTTCTCGAATTCTCAATAACACAACCTTTCTTATTGATTGGTTTGATTTGCCTAGGCTATGGTTTGGGAACCGTTGGTTTCCATTCTTATTCTCGTCCAAAAATCGTTGAACTAATAGAACTTGATAGAAAGATCACCAAACAACACAAACACAAGCATACGAATCATGCGATTTCGAATGTTTCTCAAACCCTCAATAACACAACCTTTCTTATTGATTGGTTTGATTTGCCTAGGCTATGGTTTGGGAACCGTTGGCTTCCATTCTTTTTCCCGTACAAAAATCTTTTAACTAATAGAACTTGATAGAAAGATCACCAAACAACACAAACACAAGCATATGAATCATGCGATTTCGAATGTTTCTCAAATCCTCAATAACACAACCTTTCTTATTGATTGGTTTGATTTGCCTAGGCTATGGTTGTGGAAGTGTTGGCTTCCATTCTTTTTCTCGTCCAAAAATCTTTGAACTTAATAGAACTTGATAGAAACATCACCAAACAACACAAACACAAGCATACGAATCATGCGATTTCGAATGTTTGTCTAATTCTCAATAACACAACCTTTCTTATTGATTGGTTTGATTTGCCTAGGCTATGGTTTGGGAACCGTTGGTTTCCATTCTTTTTCTCTTCCAAAAATCTTTGAATTAATAGAACATGATAGAAAGATTATCAAACAACACAAACACAAGCATACGAATCATGCGATTTCGAATGTTTGTCTAATTCTCAATAACACAACCTTTCTTATTGATTGGTTTGATTTGCCTAGGCTATGGTTTGGGAACCGTTGGTTTCCATTCTTTTTCTCTTCCAAAAATCTTTGAATTAATAGAACATGATAGAAAGATTACCAAACAACACAAACACAAGCATACGAATCATGCGATTTCGAATGTTTCTCAAATCCTCAATAACACAACCTTTCTTATTGATTGGTTTGATTTGCCTAGGCTATGATTTGGGAACCGTTGGTGTCCATTGTTTTTCCCATCCAAAAATCGTTGAACTAATAGAACTTGATAGAAACATCACCAAACAACACAAACACAAGCATACGAATCATGCGATTTTGAATGTTTGTCTAATTCTCAATAACACAACCTTTCTTATTGATTGGTTTGATTTGCCTAGGCTATGGTTTGGGAACCGTTGGTTTCCATTCTTTTTTTCGTCCAAAATCTTTGAACTAATAGAACATGATAAAAAAGATCACCAAACAACACAAACACAAGTATACGAATCATGCGATTTCGAATGTTTCTCAAATTCTCAATAACACAACCTTTCTTATTGATTGGTTTGATTTGCCTAGGCTATGGTTTGGGAACCGTTGGTTTCCATTCTTTTTCCCGTCCAAAATCGTTGAATTAATAGAACTTGATAGAACGATCACCAAACATCACAAACACAAGCATACGAATCATGCGATTTCGAATGTTTCTCTAATTCTCAATAACACAACCTTTCTTATTGATTGGTTTTATTTGCCTAGGCTATGGTTTGGGAACCGTTGGTTTCCATTCTTTTTCCCGTCCAAAAATCGTTGAATTAGTAGAACTTGATAGAACGATCACCAAACATCACAAACACAAGCATACGAATCATGCGATTTCGAATGTTTCTCTAATTCTCAATAACACAACCTTTCTTATTGATTGATTTGATTTGTCTAGGCTATGGTTTGGGAACCGTGGGTTTCCATTGTTTTTCCCATCAAAAAATCTTTGAACTAATAGAACTTGATAGAAAGATCACCAAACAAAACAAACACAAGCATACGAATCATGCGATTTCGAATGTTTCTCAAATTCTTAATAACACAACGTTTCTTATTGATTGGTTTGATTTGCCTAATCTATGGTTTGGTAATCGTTGGCTTCCATTCTTTTTCTCGTACAAAAATCTTTGAACTAATAGAACTTGATAGAAAGATCACCATACAACACAAACACAAGCATACGAATCATGCGATTTCGAATGTTTCTCAAATCCTCAATAACACAACCTTTCTTATTGATTGGTTTTATTTGCCTAGGCTATGGTTTGGGAACCGTTGGTTTCCATTCTTTTTCCCGTCCAAAAATCGTTGAATTAATAGAACTTGATAGAACGATCACCAAACATCACAAACACAAGCATACGAATCATGCGATTTCGAATGTTTCTCTAATTCTCAATAACACAATCTTTCTTATTGATTGGTTTGATTTGTCTAGGCTATGGTTTGGGAACCGTGGGTTGCCATTGTTTTTCTCGTCCAAAAATCTTTGAACTAATAGAACTTGATAGAAAGATCACCAAACAAAACAAACACAAGCATACGAATCATGCGATTTCGAATGTTTCTCAAATTCTCAATAACTCAACGTTTCTTATTGATTGGTTTGATTTGCCTAATCTATGGTTTGGGAATCTTTGGCTTCCATTCTTTTTCTCGTACAAAAATCTTTGAACTAATAGACCTTGATAGAAAGATCACCAAACAACACGAACACAAGCATACGAATCATGCGATTTCGAATGTTTCTCAAATTCTCAATAACTCAACGTTTCTTATTGATTGGTTTGATTTGCCTAATCTATGGTTTGGGAATCTTTGGCTTCCATTCTTTTTCTCGTACAAAAATCTTTGAACTAATAGACCTTGATAGAAAGATCACCAAACAACACGAACACAAGCATACGAATCATGCGATTTCGAATGTTTCTCTAATTCTCAATAACACAACCTTTCTTATTGATTGGTTTGATTTGCCTAGGCTATGGTTTGGGAACCGTTGGCTTCCATTCTTTTTCCCGTACAAAAATCTTTTAACTAATAGAACTTGATAGAAAGATCACCAAACAAAACAAACACAAGCATACGAATCATGCGATTTCGAATGTTTCTCAAATTCTCAATAACTCAACGTTTCTTATTGATTGGTTTGATTTGCCTAATCTATGGTTTGGGAATCTTTGGCTTCCATTATTTTTCTCGTACAAAAATCTTTGAACTAATACCCCTTAATAGAAAGATCACTAAACAACACGAACACAAGCATACGAATCATGCGATTTCGAATGTTTCTCAAATTCTCAATAACACAACCTTTCTTATTGATTGGTTTGATTTGCCTAGGCTATGTATTGGGAACCGTTGGTTTCCATTCTTTTTCTCGTCCAAAATCTTTGAACTAATAGAACTTGATAAAAAAGATCACCAAACAACACAAACACAAGTATACGAATCATGCGATTTCGAATGTTTCTCTAATTCTCAATAACACAACCTTTCTTATTGATTGATTTGATTTGTCTAGGCTATGGTTTGGGAACCGTGGGTTTCCATTGTTTTTCCCATCAAAAAATCTTTGAACTAATAGAACTTGATAGAAAGATCACCAAACAAAACAAACACAAGCATACGAATCATGCGATTTCGAATGTTTCTCAAATTCTTAATAACACAACGTTTCTTATTGATTGGTTTGATTTGCCTAATCTATGGTTTGGGAATCGTTGGCTTCCATTCTTGTTCTCGTACAAAAATCTTTGAACTAATAGAACTTGATAGAAAGATCACCATACAACACAAACACAAGCATACGAATCATGCGATTTCGAATGTTTCTCAAATCCTCAATAACACAACCTTTCTTATTGATTGGTTTGATTTGCCTAGGCTATGGTTTGGGAACCGTTGGTTTCCATTCTTTTTTCCGTCCAAAAATCGCTGAATTAATAGAACTTGATAGAACGATCACCTAACAACACAAACACAAGCATACGAATCATGCGATTTCGAATGTTTCTCTAATTCTCAATAAAACAACCTTTCTTATTGATTGGTTTGATTTGCCTAGGCTATGGTTTGGGAACTGTTGGTTTCCATTCTTATTCTCGTCCAAAAATCTTTGAACTAATAGAACTTGATAGAACGATCACCAAACAACACAAACACAAGCATACGAATCATGCGATTTCGAATGTTTCTCAAACCCTCAATAACACAACCTTTCTTATTGATTGGTTTGATTTGCCTAGGCTATGGTTTGGGAACCGTTGGTTTCCATTGTTTTTCCCATCCAAAAATCTTTGAACTAATAGAACTTGATAGAAAGATCACCAAACAACACAAACACAAGCATATGAATCATGCGATTTCGAATGTTTCTCTAATTCTCAATAACACAACCTTTCTTATTGATTGGTTTGATTTGCCTAGGCTATGGTTTGGGAACCGTTGGTTTCCATTGTTTTTCCCGTCCAAAAATCTTTGAACTAATAGAACTTGATAGAAAGATCACCAAACAACACAAACACAAGCATATGAATCATGCGATTTCGAATGTTTCTCTAATTCTCAATAACACAACCTTTCTTATTGATTGGTTTGATTTGCCTAGGCTATGGTTTGGGAACCGTTGGTTTCCATTCTTTTTCTCGTCCAAAAATCTTTGAATTAATAGAACTTGATAGAACGATCACCAAACAACACAAACACAAGCATACGAATCATGCGATTTCGAATGTTTCTCAAATCCTCAATAACACAACCTTTCTTATTGATTGGTTTGATTTGCCTAGGCTATGGTTTGGGAACCGTTGGTTTCCATTCTTTTTCCCGTCCAAAAATCGTTGAATTAATAGAACTTGATAGAACGATCACAAAACATCACAACCACAAGCATACGAATCATGCGATTTCGAATGTTTCTCAAATCCTCAATAACACAACCTTTCTTATTGATTGGTTTTATTTGCCTAGGCTATGGTTTGGGAACCGTTGGTTTCCATTCTTTTTCCCGTCCAAAAATCGTTGAATTAATAGAACTTGATAGAACGATCACCAAACATCACAAACACAAGCATACGAATCATGCGATTTCGAATGTTTCTCTAATTCTCAATAACACAACCTTTCTTATTTATTGGTTGTATTTGTCTAGGCTATGGTTTGTTAACCGTGGGTTTCCATTCTTTTTCTCGTCCAAAAATCTTTGAACTAATAGAACTTGATAGAAACATCACCAAACAAAACAAACACAAGCATATGAATCATGCGATTTCGAATGTTTCTCAAATTCTCAATAACTCAACGTTTCTTATTGATTGGTTTGATTTGCCTAATCTATGGTTTGGGAATCTTTGGCTTCCATTCTTTTTCTCGTACAAAAATCTTTTAACTAATAGAACTTGATAGAAAGATCACCAAACAAAACAAACACAAGCATACGAATCATGTGATTTCGAATGTTTCTCAAATTCTCAATAACTCAACGTTTCTTATTGATTGGTTTGATTTGCCTAATCTATTGTTTGGGAATCTTTGGCTTCCATTCTTTTTCTCATACAAAAATCTTTGAACTAATAGACCTTGATAGAACGATCACCAAACAACACGAAAACAAGCATACGAATCATGCGATTTCGAGAGTTTCTCTAATTCTCAATAACACAACCTTTCTTATTGATTGGTTTGATTTGCCTAGGCTATGGTTTGGGAATCTTTGGCTTCCATTCTTTTTCTCATACAAAAATCTTTGAACTAATAGACCTTGATAGAACGATCACCAAACAACACGAAAACAAGCATAGGAATCATGCGATTTCGAGAGTTTCTCTAATTCTCAATAACACAACCTTTCTTATTGATTGGTTTGATTTGCCTAGGCTATGGTTTGGGAACCGTTGGCTTCCATTCTTTTTCCCGTACAAAAATCTTTTAACTAATAGAACTTGATAGAAAGATCACCAAACAAAACAAACACAAGCATACGAATCATGCGATTTCGAATGTTTCTCAAATTCTCAATAACACAACCTTTCTTATTGATTGGTTTGATTTGCCTAGGCTATGGTTTGGGAACCGTTGGTTTCCATTCTTTTTTTCGTCCAAAAATCTTTGAACTAATAGAACTTGATAGAAAGATCACCTAACAACACAAACACAAGCATACGAATCATGCGATTTCGAATGTTTCTCTAATTCTCAATAACACAACCTTTCTTATTGATTGGTTTGATTTGCCTAGGATATGGTTTGGGAACCGTTGGTTTCCATTCTTTTTCTCGTCCAAAAATCGTTGAATTAATAGAACTTGATAGAAAGATCACCAAACAACACGAACACAAGCATACGAATCATGCGATTTCGAATGTTTCTCTAATTCTCAATAACACAACCTTTCTTATTGATTGGTTTGATTTGCCTAGGCTATGGTTTGGGAACCGTTGGTTTCCATTCTTTTTCTCGTCCAAAAATCGTTGAATTAATAGAACTTGATAGAACGATTACCAAACAACACAAACACAAGCATACGAATCATGCGATTTCGAATGTTTCTCAAATCCTCAATAACACAACCTTTCTTATTGATTGGTTTGATTTGCCTAGGCTATGGTTTGGGACCCGTTGGTTTCCATTCTTTTTCTCGTCCAAAAATCGTTGAATTAATAGAACTTGATAGAAAGATCACCAAACAACACGAACACAAGCATACGAATCATGCGATTTCGAATGTTTCTCTAATTCTCAATAACACAATCTTTCTTATTGATTGGTTTGATTTGCCTAGGCTATGGTTTGGGAACGGGTTTCCATTCTTATTCTCGTCCAAAAATCTTTGAACTAATAGAACATGATAGAAAGATCACCAAACAACACAAACACAAGCATACGAATCATGCGATTTCGAATGTTTCTCAAATCCTCAATAACACAACCTTTCTTATTGATTGGTTTGATTTGCCTAGGCTATGGTTTGGGAACCGTTGGTTTCCAGTCTTTTTCTCATCCAAAAATCGTTGAATTATAGAACTTGATAGAACGATCACCAAAAAACACAAACACAAGCATACGAATCATGCGATTTCGAATGTTTCTCAAATTCTCAATAACTCAACGTTTCTTATTGATTGGTTTGATTTGCCTAATCTATGATTTGGGAACCGTTGGTGTCCATTGTTTTTCCCATCCAAAAATCGTTGAACTAATAGAACTTGATAGAAACATCACCAAACAACACAAACACAAGCATACGAATCATGCGATTTCGAATGTTTGTCTAATTCTCAATAACACAACCTTTCTTATTGATTGGTTTGATTTGCCTAGGCTATGGTTTGGGAACCGTTGGTTTCCATTCTTTTTCTCGTCCAAAAATCTTTGAATTAATAGAACTTGATAGAACGATCACCAAACAACACAAACACAAGCATACGAATCATGCGATTTCGAATGTTTCTCAAATACTCAATAACACAACCTTTCTTATTGATTGGTTTGATTTGCCTAGGCTATGGTTTGGGAACCGTTGGTTTCCATTCTTTTTCTCGTCCAAAAATCGTTGAATTAATAGAACTTGATAGAACGATCACCAAAAAACACAAACACAAGCATACGAATCATGCGATTTCGAATGTTTCTCGAATTCTCAATAACACAACCTTTCTTATTGATTGGTTTGATTTGCCTAGGCTATGGTTTGGGAACCGTTGGTTTCCATTCTTATTCTCGTCCAAAAATCGTTGAACTAATAGAACTTGATAGAAAGATCACCAAACAACACAAACACAAGCATACGAATCATGCGATTTCGAATGTTTCTCAAATCCTCAATAACACAACCTTTCTTATTGATTGGTTTGATTTGTCTAGGCTATGGTTTGGGAACTGTGGGTTTCCATTCTTTTTCTCGTCCAAAAATCTTTGAACTAATAGAACTTGATAGAAAGATCACCAAATAAAACAAACACAAGCATACGAATCATGCGATTTCGAATGTTTCTCAAATTCTCAATAACTCAACGTTTCTTATTGATTGGTTTGATTTGCCAAGGCTATGGTTTGGGAACCGTTGGTTTCCATTCTTTTTCCCGTCCAAAAATCTTTGAACTAATAGAACTTGATAGAACGATCACCTAACAACACAAACACAAGCATACGAATCATGCGATTTCGAATGTTTCTCTAATTCTCAATAACACAACCTTTCTTATTGATTGGTTTGATTTGCCTAGGCTATGGTTTGGGAACTGTTGGTTTCCATTCTTATTCTCGTTCAAAAATCTTTGAACTAATAGAACTTGATAGAACGATCACCAAACAACACAAACACAAGCATACGAATCATGCGATTTCGAATGTTTCTCAAATCTTCAATAACACAACCTTTCTTATTGATTGGTTTGATTTGCCTAGGCTATGGTTGTGGAAGTGTTGGCTTCCATTCTTTTTCTCGTCCAAAAATCTTTGAACTTAATAGAACTTGATAGAAACATCACCAAACAACACAAACACAAGCATACGAATCATGCGATTTCGAATGTTTGTCTAATTCTCAATAACACAACCTTTCTTATTGATTGGTTTGATTTGCCTAGGCTATGGTTTGGGAACCGTTGGTTTCCATTCTTTTTCTCTTCCAAAAATCTTTGAATTAATAGAACATGATAGAAAGATTATCAAACAACACAAACACAAGCATACGAATCATGCGATTTCGAATGTTTGTCTAATTCTCAATAACACAACCTTTCTTATTGATTGGTTTGATTTGCCTAGGCTATGGTTTGGGAACCGTTGGTTTCCATTCTTTTTCTCTTCCAAAAATCTTTGAATTAATAGAACATGATAGAAAGATTACCAAACAACACAAACACAAGCATACGAATCATGCGATTTCGAATGTTTCTCAAATCCTCAATAACACAACCTTTCTTATTGATTGGTTTGATTTGCCTAGGCTATGATTTGGGAACCGTTGGTGTCCATTGTTTTTCCCATCCAAAAATCGTTGAACTAATAGAACTTGATAGAAACATCACCAAACAACACAAACACAAGCATACGAATCATGCGATTTTGAATGTTTGTCTAATTCTCAATAACACAACCTTTCTTATTGATTGGTTTGATTTGCCTAGGCTATGGTTTGGGAACCGTTGGTTTCCATTCTTTTTTTCGTCCAAAATCTTTGAACTAATAGAACATGATAAAAAAGATCACCAAACAACACAAACACAAGTATACGAATCATGCGATTTCGAATGTTTCTCAAATTCTCAATAACACAACCTTTCTTATTGATTGGTTTGATTTGCCTAGGCTATGGTTTGGGAACCGTTGGTTTCCATTCTTTTTCCCGTCCAAAATCGTTGAATTAATAGAACTTGATATAACGATCACCAAACATCACAAACACAAGCATACGAATCATGCGATTTCGAATGTTTCTCTAATTCTCAATAACACAACCTTTCTTATTGATTGGTTTTATTTGCCTAGGCTATGGTTTGGGAACCGTTGGTTTCCATTCTTTTTCCCGTCCAAAAATCGTTGAATTAGTAGAACTTGATAGAACGATCACCAAACATCACAAACACAAGCATACGAATCATGCGATTTCGAATGTTTCTCTAATTCTCAATAACACAACCTTTCTTATTGATTGATTTGATTTGTCTAGGCTATGGTTTGGGAACCGTGGGTTTCCATTGTTTTTCCCATCAAAAAATCTTTGAACTAATAGAACTTGATAGAAAGATCACCAAACAAAACAAACACAAGCATACGAATCATGCGATTTCGAATGTTTCTCAAATTCTCAATAACTCAACGTTTCTTATTGATTGGTTTGATTTGCCTAATCTATGGTTTGGGAATCTTTGGCTTCCATTCTTTTTCTCGTACAAAAATCTTTGAACTAATAGACCTTGATAGAAAGATCACCAAACAAAACGAACAAAAGCATACGAATCATGCGATTTCGAATGTTTCTCAAATTCTCAATAACTCAACGTTTCTTATTGATTGGTTTGATTTGCCTAATCTATGGTTTGGGAATCTTTGGCTTCCATTCTTTTTCTCGTACAAAAATCTTTGAACTAATAGACCTTGATAGAAAGATCACCAAACAACACGAACACAAGCATACGAATCATGCGATTTCGAATGTTTCTCTAATTCTCAATAACACAACCTTTCTTATTGATTGGTTTGATTTGCCTAGGCTATGGTTTGGGAACCGTTGGCTTCCATTCTTTTTCCCGTACAAAAATCTTTTAACTAATAGAACTTGATAGAAAGATCACCAAACAAAACAAACACAAGCATACGAATCATGCGATTTCGAATGTTTCTCAAATTCTCAATAACTCAACGTTTCTTATTGATTGGTTTGATTTGCCTAATCTATGGTTTGGGAATCTTTGGCTTCCATTATTTTTCTCGTACAAAAATCTTTGAACTAATACCCCTTAATAGAAAGATCACTAAACAACACGAACACAAGCATACGAATCATGCGATTTCGAATGTTTCTCAAATTCTCAATAACACAACCTTTCTTATTGATTGGTTTGATTTGCCTAGGCTATGTATTGGGAACCGTTGGTTTCCATTCTTTTTCTCGTCCAAAATCTTTGAACTAATAGAACTTGATAAAAAAGATCACCAAACAACACAAACACAAGTATACGAATCATGCGATTTCGAATGTTTCTCTAATTCTCAATAACACAACCTTTCTTATTGATTGATTTGATTTGTCTAGGCTATGGTTTGGGAACCGTGGGTTTCCATTGTTTTTCCCATCAAAAAATCTTTGAACTAATAGAACTTGACAGAAAGATCACCAAACAAAACAAACACAAGCATACGAATCATGCGATTTCGAATGTTTCTCAAATTCTTAATAACACAACGTTTCTTATTGATTGGTTTGATTTGCCTAATCTATGGTTTGGGAATCGTTGGCTTCCATTCTTGTTCTCGTACAAAAATCTTTGAACTAATAGAACTTGATAGAAAGATCACCATACAACAGAAACACAAGCATACGAATCATGCGATTTCGAATGTTTCTCAAATCCTCAATAACACAACCTTTCTTATTGATTGGTTTGATTTGCCTAGGCTATGGTTTGGGAACCGTTGGTTTCCATTCTTTTTCCCGTCCAAAAATCGCTGAATTAATAGAACTTGATAGAACGATCACCTAACAACACAAACACAAGCATACGAATCATGCGATTTCGAATGTTTCTCTAATTCTCAATAAAACAACCTTTCTTATTGATTGGTTTGATTTGCCTAGGCTATGGTTTGGGAACTGTTGGTTTCCATTCTTATTCTCGTCCAAAAATCTTTGAACTAATAGAACTTGATAGAACGATCACCAAACAACACAAACACAAGCATACGAATCATGCGATTTCGAATGTTTCTCAAACCCTCAATAACACAACCTTTCTTATTGATTGGTTTGATTTGCCTAGGCTATGGTTTGGGAACCGTTGGTTTCCATTGTTTTTCCCATCCAAAAATCTTTGAACTAATAGAACTTGATAGAAAGATCACCAAACAACACAAACACAAGCATATGAATCATGCGATTTCGAATGTTTCTCTAATTCTCAATAACACAACCTTTCTTATTGATTGGTTTGATTTGCCTAGGCTATGGTTTGGGAACCGTTGGTTTCCATTGTTTTTCCCGTCCAAAAATCTTTGAACTAATAGAACTTGATAGAAAGATCACCAAACAACACAAACACAAGCATATGAATCATGCGATTTCGAATGTTTCTCTAATTCTCAATAACACAACCTTTCTTATTGATTGGTTTGATTTGCCTAGGCTATGGTTTGGGAACCGTTGGTTTCCATTCTTTTTCTCGTCCAAAAATCTTTGAATTAATAGAACTTGATAGAACGATCACCAAACAACACAAACACAAGCATACGAATCATGCGATTTCGAATGTTTCTCAAATACTCAATAACACAACCTTTCTTATTGATTGGTTTGATTTGCCTAGGCTATGGTTTGGGAACCGTTGGTTTCCATTCTTTTTCCCGTCCAAAAATCGTTGAATTAATAGAACTTGATAGAACGATCACAAAACATCACAACCACAAGCATACGAATCATGCGATTTCGAATGTTTCTCAAATCCTCAATAACACAACCTTTCTTATTGATTGGTTTTATTTGCCTAGGCTATGGTTTGGGAACCGTTGGTTTCCATTCTTTTTCCCGTCCAAAAATCGTTGAATTAATAGAACTTGATAGAACGATCACCAAACATCACAAACACAAGCATACGAATCATGCGATTTCGAATGTTTCTCTAATTCTCAATAACACAACCTTTCTTATTTATTGGTTGTATTTGTCTAGGCTATGGTTTGTTAACCGTGGGTTTCCATTCTTTTTCTCGTCCAAAAATCTTTGAACTAATAGAACTTGATAGAAACATCACCAAACAAAACAAACACAAGCATATGAATCATGCGATTTCGAATGTTTCTCAAATTCTCAATAACTCAACGTTTCTTATTGATTGGTTTGATTTGCCTAATCTATGGTTTGGGAATCTTTGGCTTCCATTCTTTTTCTCGTACAAAAATCTTTTAACTAATAGAACTTGATAGAAAGATCACCAAACAAAACAAACACAAGCATACGAATCATGCGATTTCGAATGTTTCTCAAATTCTCAATAACTCAACGTTTCTTATTGATTGGTTTGATTTGCCTAATCTATTGTTTGGGAATCTTTGGCTTCCATTCTTTTTCTCATACAAAAATCTTTGAACTAATAGACCTTGATAGAACGATCACCAAACAACACGAAAACAAGCATACGAATCATGCGATTTCGAGAGTTTCTCTAATTCTCAATAACACAACCTTTCTTATTGATTGGTTTGATTTGCCTAGGCTATGGTTTGGGAATCTTTGGCTTCCATTCTTTTTCTCATACAAAAATCTTTGAACTAATAGACCTTGATAGAACGATCACCAAACAACACGAAAACAAGCATACGAATCATGCGATTTCGAGAGTTTCTCTAATTCTCAATAACACAACCTTTCTTATTGATTGGTTTGATTTGCCTAGGCTATGGTTTGGGAACCGTTGGCTTCCATTCTTTTTCCCGTACAAAAATCTTTTAACTAATAGAACTTGATAGAAAGATCACCAAACAAAACAAACACAAGCATACGAATCATGCGATTTCGAATGTTTCTCAAATTCTCAATAACACAACCTTTCTTATTGATTGGTTTGATTTGCCTAGGCTATGGTTTGGGAACCGTTGGTTTCCATTCTTTTTTTCGTCCAAAAATCTTTGAACTAATAGAACTTGATAGAAAGATCACCTAACAACACAAACACAAGCATACGAATCATGCGATTTCGAATGTTTCTCTAATTCTCAATAACACAACCTTTCTTATTGATTGGTTTGATTTGCCTAGGATATGGTTTGGGAACCGTTGGCTTCCATTCTTTTTCTCGTCCAAAAATCTTTGAACTTAATAGAACTTGATAGAAACATCACCAAACAACACAAACACAAGCATACGAATCATGCGATTTCGAATGTTTGTCTAATTCTCAATAACACAACCTTTCTTATTGATTGGTTTGATTTGCCTAGGCTATGGTTTGGGAACCGTTGGTTTCCATTCTTTTTCTCTTCCAAAAATCTTTGAATTAATAGAACATGATAGAAAGATTATCAAACAACACAAACACAAGCATACGAATCATGCGATTTCGAATGTTTGTCTAATTCTCAATAACACAACCTTTCTTATTGATTGGTTTGATTTGCCTAGGCTATGGTTTGGGAACCGTTGGTTTCCATTCTTTTTCTCTTCCAAAAATCTTTGAATTAATAGAACATGATAGAAAGATTACCAAACAACACAAACACAAGCATACGAATCATGCGATTTCGAATGTTTCTCAAATCCTCAATAACACAACCTTTCTTATTGATTGGTTTGATTTGCCTAGGCTATGATTTGGGAACCGTTGGTGTCCATTGTTTTTCCCATCCAAAAATCATTGAACTAATAGAACTTGATAGAAACATCACCAAACAACACAAACACAAGCATACGAATCATGCGATTTTGAATGTTTGTCTAATTCTCAATAACACAACCTTTCTTATTGATTGGTTTGATTTGCCTAGGCTATGGTTTGGGAACCGTTGGTTTCCATTCTTTTTTTCGTCCAAAATCTTTGAACTAATAGAACATGATAAAAAAGATCACCAAACAACACAAACACAAGTATACGAATCATGCGATTTCGAATGTTTCTCAAATTCTCAATAACACAACCTTTCTTATTGATTGGTTTGATTTGCCTAGGCTATGGTTTGGGAACCGTTGGTTTCCATTCTTTTTCCCGTCCAAAATCGTTGAATTAATAGAACTTGATAGAACGATCACCAAACATCACAAACACAAGCATACGAATCATGCGATTTCGAATGTTTCTCTAATTCTCAATAACACAACCTTTCTTATTGATTGGTTTTATTTGCCTAGGCTATGGTTTGGGAACCGTTGGTTTCCATTCTTTTTCCCGTCCAAAAATCGTTGAATTAGTAGAACTTGATAGAACGATCACCAAACATCACAAACACAAGCATACGAATCATGCGATTTCGAATGTTTCTCTAATTCTCAATAACACAACCTTTCTTATTGATTGATTTGATTTGTCTAGGCTATGGTTTGGGAACCGTGGGTTTCCATTGTTTTTCCCATCAAAAAATCTTTGAACTAATAGAACTTGATAGAAAGATCACCAAACAAAACAAACACAAGCATACGAATCATGCGATTTCGAATGTTTCTCAAATTCTTAATAACACAACGTTTCTTATTGATTGGTTTGATTTGCCTAATCAATGGTTTGGTAATCGTTGGCTTCCATTCTTTTTCTCGTACAAAAATCTTTGAACTAATAGAACTTGATAGAAAGATCACCATACAACACAAACACAAGCATACGAATCATGCGATTTCGAATGTTTCTCAAATCCTCAATAACACAACCTTTCTTATTGATTGGTTTTATTTGCCTAGGCTATGGTTTGGGAACCGTTGGTTTCCATTCTTTTTCCCGTCCAAAAATCGTTGAATTAATAGAACTTGATAGAACGATCACCAAACATCACAAACACAAGCATACGAATCATGCGATTTCGAATGTTTCTCTAATTCTCAATAACACAATCTTTCTTATTGATTGGTTTGATTTGTCTAGGCTATGGTTTGGGAACCGTGGGTTGCCATTGTTTTTCTCGTCCAAAAATCTTTGAACTAATAGAACTTGATAGAAAGATCACCAAACAAAACAAACACAAGCATACGAATCATGCGATTTCGAATGTTTCTCAAATTCTCAATAACTCAACGTTTCTTATTGATTGGTTTGATTTGCCTAATCTATGGTTTGGGAATCTTTGGCTTCCATTCTTTTTCTCGTACAAAAATCTTTGAACTAATAGACCTTGATAGAAAGATCACCAAACAACACGAACAAAAGCATACGAATCATGCGATTTCGAATGTTTCTCAAATTCTCAATAACTCAACGTTTCTTATTGATTGGTTTGATTTGCCTAATCTATGGTTTGGGAATCTTTGGCTTCCATTCTTTTTCTCGTACAAAAATCTTTGAACTAATAGACCTTGATAGAAAGATCACCAAACAACACGAACACAAGCATGCGAATCATGCGATTTCGAATGTTTCTCTAATTCTCAATAACACAACCTTTCTTATTGATTGGTTTGATTTGCCTAGGCTATGGTTTGGGAACCGTTGGCTTCCATTCTTTTTCCCGTACAAAAATCTTTTAACTAATAGAACTTGATAGAAAGATCACCAAACAAAACAAACACAAGCATACGAATCATGCGATTTCGAATGTTTCTCAAATTCTCAATAACTCAACGTTTCTTATTGATTGGTTTGATTTGCCTAATCTATGGTTTGGGAATCTTTGGCTTCCATTATTTTTCTCGTACAAAAATCTTTGAACTAATACCCCTTAATAGAAAGATCACTAAACAACACGAACACAAGCATACGAATCATGCGATTTCGAATGTTTCTCAAATTCTCAATAACACAACCTTTCTTATTGATTGGTTTGATTTGCCTAGGCTATGTATTGGGAACCGTTGGTTTCCATTCTTTTTCTCGTCCAAAATCTTTGAACTAATAGAACTTGATAAAAAAGATCACCAAACAACACAAACACAAGTATACGAATCATGCGATTTCGAATGTTTCTCTAATTCTCAATAACACAACCTTTCTTATTGATTGATTTGATTTGTCTAGGCTATGGTTTGGGAACCGTGGGTTTCCATTGTTTTTCCCATCAAAAAATCTTTGAACTAATAGAACTTGACAGAAAGATCACCAAACAAAACAAACACAAGCATACGAATCATGCGATTTCGAATGTTTCTCAAATTCTTAATAACACAACGTTTCTTATTGATTGGTTTGATTTGCCTAATCTATGGTTTGGGAATCGTTGGCTTCCATTCTTGTTCTCGTACAAAAATCTTTGAACTAATAGAACTTGATAGAAAGATCACCATACAACACAAACACAAGCATACGAATCATGCGATTTCGAATGTTTCTCAAATCCTCAATAACACAACCTTTCTTATTGATTGGTTTGATTTGCCTAGGCTATGGTTTGGGAACCGTTGGTTTCCATTCTTTTTCCCGTCCAAAAATCGCTGAATTAATAGAACTTGATAGAACGATCACCTAACAACACAAACACAAGCATACGAATCATGCGATTTCGAATGTTTCTCTAATTCTCAATAAAACAACCTTTCTTATTGATTGGTTTGATTTGCCTAGGCTATGGTTTGGGAACTGTTGGTTTCCATTCTTATTCTCGTCCAAAAATCTTTGAACTAATAGAACTTGATAGAACGATCACCAAACAACACAAACACAAGCATACGAATCATGCGATTTCGAATGTTTCTCAAACCCTCAATAACACAACCTTTCTTATTGATTGGTTTGATTTGCCTAGGCTATGGTTTGGGAACCGTTGGTTTCCATTGTTTTTCCCATCCAAAAATCTTTGAACTAATAGAACTTGATAGAAAGATCACCAAACAACACAAACACAAGCATATGAATCATGCGATTTCGAATGTTTCTCTAATTCTCAATAACACAATCTTTCTTATTGATTGGTTTGATTTGCCTAGGCTATGGTTTGGGAACGGGTTTCCATTCTTATTCTCGTCCAAAAATCTTTGAACTAATAGAACATGATAGAAAGATCACCAAACATCACAACCACAAGCATACGAATCATGCGATTTCGAATGTTTCTCAAATCCTCAATAACACAACCTTTCTTATTGATTGGTTTTATTTGCCTAGGCTATGGTTTGGGAACCGTTGGTTTCCATTCTTTTTCCCGTCCAAAAATCGTTGAATTAATAGAACTTGATAGAACGATCACCAAACATCACAAACACAAGCATACGAATCATGCGATTTCGAATGTTTCTCTAATTCTCAATAACACAACCTTTCTTATTTATTGGTTGTATTTGTCTAGGCTATGGTTTGTTAACCGTGGGTTTCCATTCTTTTTCTCGTCCAAAAATCTTTGAACTAATAGAACTTGATAGAAACATCACCAAACAAAACAAACACAAGCATATGAATCATGCGATTTCGAATGTTTCTCAAATTCTCAATAACTCAACGTTTCTTATTGATTGGTTTGATTTGCCTAATCTATGGTTTGGGAATCTTTGGCTTCCATTCTTTTTCTCGTACAAAAATCTTTTAACTAATAGAACTTGATAGAAAGATCACCAAACAAAACAAACACAAGCATACGAATCATGCGATTTCGAATGTTTCTCAAATTCTCAATAACTCAACGTTTCTTATTGATTGGTTTGATTTGCCTAATCTATTGTTTGGGAATCTTTGGCTTCCATTCTTTTTCTCATACAAAAATCTTTGAACTAATAGACCTTGATAGAACGATCACCAAACAACACGAAAACAAGCATACGAATCATGCGATTTCGAGAGTTTCTCTAATTCTCAATAACACAACCTTTCTTATTGATTGGTTTGATTTGCCTAGGCTATGGTTTGGGAATCTTTGGCTTCCATTCTTTTTCTCATACAAAAATCTTTGAACTAATAGACCTTGATAGAACGATCACCAAACAACACGAAAACAAGCATACGAATCATGCGATTTCGAGAGTTTCTCTAATTCTCAATAACACAACCTTTCTTATTGATTGGTTTGATTTGCCTAGGCTATGGTTTGGGAACCGTTGGCTTCCATTCTTTTTCCCGTACAAAAATCTTTTAACTAATAGAACTTGATAGAAAGATCACCAAACAAAACAAACACAAGCATACGAATCATGCGATTTCGAATGTTTCTCAAATTCTCAATAACACAACCTTTCTTATTGATTGGTTTGATTTGCCTAGGCTATGGTTTGGGAACCGTTGGTTTCCATTCTTTTTTTCGTCCAAAAATCTTTGAACTAATAGAACTTGATAGAAAGATCACCTAACAACACAAACACAAGCATACGAATCATGCGATTTCGAATGTTTCTCTAATTCTCAATAACACAACCTTTCTTATTGATTGGTTTGATTTGCCTAGGATATGGTTTGGGAACCGTTGGTTTCCATTCTTTTTCTCGTCCAAAAATCGTTGAATTAATAGAACTTGATAGAAAGATCACCAAACAACACGAACACAAGCATACGAATCATGCGATTTCGAATGTTTCTCTAATTCTCAATAACACAACCTTTCTTATTGATTGGTTAGATTTGCCTAGGCTATGGTTTGGGAACCGTTGGTTTCCATTCTTTTTCTCGTCCAAAAATCGTTGAATTAATAGAACTTGATAGAACGATTACCAAACAACACAAACACAAGCATACGAATCATGCGATTTCGAATGTTTCTCAAATCCTCAATAACACAACCTTTCTTATTGATTGGTTTGATTTGCCTAGGCTATGGTTTGGGACCCGTTGGTTTCCATTCTTTTTCTCGTCCAAAAATCGTTGAATTAATAGAACTTGATAGAAAGATCACCAAACAACACGAACACAAGCATACGAATCATGCGATTTCGAATGTTTCTCTAATTCTCAATAACACAATCTTTCTTATTGATTGGTTTGATTTGCCTAGGCTATGGTTTGGGAACGGGTTTCCATTCTTATTCTCGTCCAAAAATCTTTGAACTAATAGAACATGATAGAAAGATCACCAAACAACACAAACACAAGCATACGAATCATGCGATTTCGAATGTTTCTCAAATCCTCAATAACACAACCTTTCTTATTGATTGGTTTGATTTGCCTAGGCTATGGTTTGGGAACCGTAGGTTTCCAGTCTTTTTCTCATCCAAAAATCGTTGAATTATAGAACTTGATAGAACGATCACCAAAAAACACAAACACAAGCATACGAATCATGCGATTTCGAATGTTTCTCAAATTCTCAATAACTCAACGTTTCTTATTGATTGGTTTGATTTGCCTAATCTATGGTTTGGGAATCTTTGGCTTCCATTCTTTTTCTCAAACAAAAATCTTTTAACTAATAGAACTTGATAGAAAGATCACCAAACAAAACAAACACAAGCATACGAATCATGCGATTTCGAATGTTTCTCAAATTCTCAATAACTCAACGTTTCTTATTGATTGGTTTGATTTGCCTAATCTATTGTTTGGGAATCTTTGGCTTCCATTCTTTTTCTCATACAAAAATCATTGAACTAATAGACCTTGATAGAACGATCACCAAACAACACGAAAACAAGCATACGAATCATGCGATTTCGAGAGTTTCTCTAATTCTCAATAACACAACCTTTCTTATTGATTGGTTTGATTTGCCTAGGCTATGGTTTGGGAACCGTTGGCTTCCATTCTTTTTCCCGTACAAAAATCGTTCAATTAATAGAACTTGATAGAACGATCACCAAACATCACAAACACAAGCATACGAATCATGCGATTTCGAATGTTTCTCTAATTCTCAATAACACAACCTTTCTTATTGATTGGTTTGATTTGCCTAGGCTATGGTTTGGGAACCGTTGGTTTCCATTGTTTTTCACGTCCAAAAATCTTTGAACTAATAGAACTTGATAGAAAGATCACCAAACAACACAAACACAAGCATATGAATCATGCGATTTCGAATGTTTCTCTAATTCTCAATAACACAACCTTTCTTATTGATTGGTTTGATTTGCCTAGGCTATGGTTTGGGAACCGTTGGTTTCCATTCTTTTTCTCGTCCAAAAATCGTTGAATTAATAGAACTTGATAGAACGATCACCAAACAACACAAACACAAGCATACGAATCATGCGATTTCGAATGTTTCTCAAATTCTCAATAACTCAACGTTTCTTATTGATTGGTTTGATTTGCCTAATCTATGGTTTGGGAATCTTTGGCTTCCATTCTTTTTCTCGTACAAAAATCTTTTAACTAATAGAACTTGATAGAAAGATCACCAAACAAAACAAACACAAGCATACGAATCATGCGATTTCGAATGTTTCTCAAATTCTCAATAACTCAACGTTTCTTATTGATTGGTTTGATTTGCCTAATCTATGGTTTGGGAATCTTTGGCTTCCATTCTTTTTCTCATACAAAAATCATTGAACTAATAGACCTTGATAGAACGATCACCAAACAACACGAAAACAAGCATACGAATCATGCGATTTCGAGAGTTTCTCAAATCCTCAATAACACAACCTTTCTTATTGATTGGGTTGATTTGCCTAGGCTATGGTTTGGGAACCGTTGGTTTCCATTCTTTTTCTCGTCCAAAAATCTTTGAATTAATAGAACTTGATAGAACGATCACCAAACAACACAAACACAAGCATACGAATCATGCGATTTCGAATGTTTCTCAAATCCTCAATAACACAACCTTTCTTATTGATTGGTTTGATTTGCCTAGGCTATGGTTTGGGAACCGTTGGTTTCCATTCTTTTTCCCGTCCAAAAATCGTTGAATTAATAGAACTTGATAGAACGATCACAAAACATTACAACCACAAGCATACGAATCATGCGATTTCGAATGTTTCTCAAATCCTCAATAACACAACCTTTCTTATTGATTGGTTTTATTTGCCTAGGCTATGGTTTGGGAACTGTTGGTTTCCATTCTTTTTCCCCTCCAAAAATCGTTGAATTAATAGAACTTGATAGAACGATCACCAAACATCACAAACACAAGCATACGAATCATGCGATTTCGAATGTTTCTCAAATTCTCAATAACTCAACGTTTCTTATTGATTGGTTTTATTTGCCTAATCTATGGTTTGGGAATCTTTGGCTTCCATTCTTTTTCTCGTACAAAAATCTTTGAACTAATAGACCTTGATAGCAAGATCACCAAACAACACGAACACAAGCATACGAATCATGCGATTTCGAATGTTTCTCTAATTCTCAATAACACAACCTTTCTTATTGATTGGTTGTATTTGTCTAGGCTATGGTTTGGGAACCGTGGGTTTCCATTCTTTTTCTCGTCCAAAAATCGTTGAATTAATAGAACTTGATAGAACGATCACCAAACAACACAAACACAAGCATACGAATCATGCGATTTCGAATGTTTCTCAAATCCTCAATAACACAACCTTTCTTATTGATTGGTTTTATTTGCCTAGGCTATGGTTTGGGAACCGTGGGTTTCCATTCTTTTTCCCCTCCAAAAATCTTTGAACTAATAGACCTTGATAGCAAGATCACCAAACAACACGAACACAAGCATACGAATCATGCGATTTCGAATGTTTCTCTAATTCTCAATAACACAACCTTTCTTATTGATTGGTTGTATTTGTCTAGGCTATGGTTTGGGAACCGTGGGTTTCCATTCTTTTTCTCGTCCAAAAATCGTTGAATTAATAGAACTTGATAGAACGATCACAAAACATCACAAACACAAGCATACGAATCATGCGATTTCGAATGTTTCTCAAATTCTCAATAACACAACCTTTCTTATTGATTGGTTTTATTTGCCTAGGCTATGGTTTGGGAACCGTTGGTTTCCATTCTTTTTCTCGTCCAAAAATCTTTGAATTAATAGAACTTGATAGAACGATCACCAAACAACACAAACACAAGCATACGAATCATGCGATTTCGAATGTTTCTCAAATTCTCAATAACTCAACGTTTCTTATTGATTGGTTTGATTTGCCTAATCTATGGTTTGGGAATCTTTGGCTTCCATTCTTTTTCTCGTACAAAAATCTTTGAACTAATAGACCTTGATAGAAAGATCACCAAACAACACGAACACAAGCATACGAATCATGCGATTTCGAATGTTTCTCTAATTCTCAATAACACAACCTTTCTTATTGATTGGTTTGATTTGCCTAGGCTATGGTTTGGGAACCTTTGGCTTCCATTCTTTTTCCCGTACAAAAATCTTTTAACTAATAGAACTTGATAGAAAGATCACCAAACAAAACAAACACAAGCATACGAATCATGCGATTTCGAATGTTTCTCAAATTCTCAATAACTCAACGTTTCTTATTGATTGGTTTGATTTGCCTAATCTATGGTTTGGGAATCTTTGGCTTCCATTATTTTTCTCGTACAAAAATCTTTGAACTAATACCCCTTAATAGAAAGATCACTAAACAACACGAACACAAGCATACGAATCATGCGATTTCGAATGTTTCTCAAATTCTCAATAACACAACCTTTCTTATTGATTGGTTTGATTTGCCTAGGCTATGTATTGGGAACCGTTGGTTTCCATTCTTTTTCTCGTCCAAAATCTTTGAACTAATAGAACTTGATAAAAAAGATCACCAAACAACACAAACACAAGTATACGAATCATGCGATTTCGAATGTTTCTCTAATCCTCAATAACACAACCTTTCTTATTGATTGGTTTTATTTGCCTAGGCTATGGTTTGGGAACCGTTGGTTTCCATTCTTTTTCTCGTCCAAAAATCTTTGAATTAATAGAACTTGATAGAACGATCACCAAACAACACAAACACAAGCATACGAATCATGCGATTTCGAATGTTTCTCAAATCCTCAATAACACAACCTTTCTTATTGATTGGTTTGATTTGCCTAGGCTATGGTTTGGGAACCGTTGGTTTCCATTCTTTTTCCCGTCCAAAAATCTTTGAATTAATAGAACTTGATAGAACGATCACCAAACAACACAAACACAAGCATACGAATCATGCGATTTCGAATGTTTCTCAAATCCTCAATAACACAACCTTTCTTATTGATTGGTTTGATTTGCCTAGGCTATGGTTTGGGAACCGTTGGTTTCCATTCTTTTTCCCGTCCAAAAATCGTTGAATTAATAGAACTTGATAGAACGATCACAAAACATCACAACCACAAGCATACGAATCATGCGATTTCGAATGTTTCTCAAATCCTCAATAACACAACCTTTCTTATTGATTGGTTTTATTTGCCTAGGCTATGGTTTGGGAACTGTTGGTTTCCATTCTTTTTCCCCTCCAAAAATCGTTGAATTAATAGAACTTGATAGAACGATCACCAAACATCACAAACACAAGCATACGAATCATGCGATTTCGAATGTTTCTCAAATTCTAAATAACTCAACGTTTCTTATTGATTGGTTTTATTTGCCTAATCTATGGTTTGGGAATCTTTGGCTTCCATTCTTTTTCTCGTACAAAAATCTTTGAACTAATAGACCTTGATAGCAAGATCACCAAACAACACGAACACAAGCATACGAATCATGCGATTTCGAATGTTTCTCTAATTCTCAATAACACAACCTTTCTTATTGATTGGTTGTATTTGTCTAGGCTATGGTTTGGGAACCGTGGGTTTCCATTCTTTTTCTCGTCCAAAAATCGTTGAATTAATAGAACTTGATAGAACGATCACCAAACAACACAAACACAAGCATACGAATCATGCGATTTCGAATGTTTCTCAAATCCTCAATAACACAACCTTTCTTATTGATTGGTTGTATTTGTCTAGGCTATGGTTTGGGAACCGTGGGTTTCCATTCTTTTTCCCCTCCAAAAATCTTTGAACTAATAGACCTTGATAGCAAGATCACCAAACAACACGAACACAAGCATACGAATCATGCGATTTCGAATGTTTCTCTAATTCTCAATAACACAACCTTTCTTATTGATTGGTTGTATTTGTCTAGGCTATGGTTTGGGAACCGTGGGTTTCCATTCTTTTTCTCGTCCAAAAATCGTTGAATTAATAGAACTTGATAGAACGATCACAAAACATCACAAACACAAGCATACGAATCATGCGATTTCGAATGTTTCTCAAATTCTCAATAACACAACCTTTCTTATTGATTGGTTTTATTTGCCTAGGCTATGGTTTGGGAACCGTTGGTTTCCATTCTTTTTCTCGTCCAAAAATATTTGAATTAATAGAACTTGATAGAACGATCACCAAACAACACAAACACAAGCATACGAATCATGCGATTTCGAATGTTTCTCAAATTCTCAATAACTCAACGTTTCTTATTGATTGGTTTGATTTGCCTAATCTATGGTTTGGGAATCTTTGGCTTCCATTCTTTTTCTCGTACAAAAATCTTTGAACTAATAGACCTTGATAGAAAGATCACCAAACAACACGAACAAAAGCATACGAATCATGCGATTTCGAATGTTTCTCAAATTCTCAATAACTCAACGTTTCTTATTGATTGGTTTGATTTGCCTAATCTATGGTTTGGGAATCTTTGGCTTCCATTCTTTTTCTCGTACAAAAATCTTTGAACTAATAGACCTTGATAGAAAGATCACCAAACAACACGAACACAAGCATACGAATCATGCGATTTCGAATGTTTCTCTAATTCTCAATAACACAACCTTTCTTATTGATTGGTTTGATTTGCCTAGGCTATGGTTTGGGAACCTTTGGCTTCCATTCTTTTTCCCGTACAAAAATCTTTTAACTAATAGAACTTGATAGAAAGATCACCAAACAAAACAAACACAAGCATACGAATCATGCGATTTCGAATGTTTCTCAAATTCTCAATAACTCAACGTTTCTTATTGATTGGTTTGATTTGCCTAATCTATGGTTTGGGAATCTTTGGCTTCCATTATTTTTCTCGTACAAAAATCTTTGAACTAATACCCCTTAATAGAAAGATCACTAAACAACACGAACACAAGCATACGAATCATGCGATTTCGAATGTTTCTCAAATTCTCAATAACACAACCTTTCTTATTGATTGGTTTGATTTGCCTAGGCTATGTATTGGGAACCGTTGGTTTCCATTCTTTTTCTCGTCCAAAATCTTTGAACTAATAGAACTTGATAAAAAAGATCACCAAACAACACAAACACAAGTATACGAATCATGCGATTTCGAATGTTTCTCTAATTCTCAATAACACAACCTTTCTTATTGATTGATTTGATTTGTCTAGGCTATGGTTTGGGAACCGTGGGTTTCCATTGTTTTTCCCATCAAAAAATCTTTGAACTAATAGAACTTGATAGAAAGATCACCAAACAAAACAAACACAAGCATACGAATCATGCGATTTCGAATGTTTCTCAAATCCTCAATAACACAACGTTTCTTATTGATTGGTTTGATTTGCCTAGGCTATGGTTTGGGACCCGTTGGTTTCCATTCTTTTTCTCGTCCAAAAATCTTTGAACTAATAGAACTTGATAGAAAGATCACCATACAACACAAACACAAGCATACGAATCATGCGATTTCGAATGTTTCTCAAATCCTCAATAACACAACCTTTCTTATTGATTGGTTTGATTTGCCTAGGCTATGGTTTGGGAACCGTTGGTTTCCATTCTTTTTCCCGTCTAAAAATCGCTGAATTAATAGAACTTGATAGAACGATCACCTAACAACACAAACACAAGCATACGAATCATGCGATTTCGAATGTTTCTCTAATTCTCAATAAAACAACCTTTCTTATTGATTGGTTTGATTTGCCTAGGCTATGGTTTGGGAACTGTTGGTTTCCATTCTTATTCTCGTCCAAAAATCTTTGAACTAATAGAACTTGATAGAACGATCACCAAACAACACAAACACAAGCATACGAATCATGCGATTTCGAATGTTTCTCAAACCCTCAATAACACAACCTTTCTTATTGATTGGTTTGATTTGCCTAGGCTATGGTTTGGGAACCGTTGGTTTCCATTCTTTTTCTCGTCCAAAAATCTTTGAATTAATAGAACTTGATAGAACGATCACCAAACAACACAAACACAAGCATACGAATCATGCGATTTCGAATGTTTCTCAAATCCTCAATAACACAACCTTTCTTATTGATTGGTTTGATTTGCCTAGGCTATGGTTTGGGAACCGTTGGTTTCCATTCTTTTTCCCGTCCAAAAATCGTTGAATTAATAGAACTTGATAGAACGATCACAAAACATCACAACCACAAGCATACGAATCATGCGATTTCGAATGTTTCTCAAATCCTCAATAACACAACCTTTCTTATTGATTGGTTTTATTTGCCTAGGCTATGGTTTGGGAACCGTTGGTTTCCATTCTTTTTCCCGTCCAAAAATCGTTGAATTAATAGAACTTGATAGAACGATCACCAAACATCACAAACACAAGCATACGAATCATGCGATTTCGAATGTTTCTCTAATTCTCAATAACACAACCTTTCTTATTTATTGGTTGTATTTGTCTAGGCTATGGTTTGTTAACCGTGGGTTTCCATTCTTTTTCTCGTCCAAAAATCTTTGAACTAATAGAACTTGATAGAAACATCACCAAACAAAACAAACACAAGCATATGAATCATGCGATTTCGAATGTTTCTCAAATTCTCAATAACTCAACGTTTCTTATTGATTGGTTTGATTTGCCTAATCTATGGTTTGGGAATCTTTGGCTTCCATTCTTTTTCTCGTACAAAAATCTTTTAACTAATAGAACTTGATAGAACGATCACCAAACAACACAAACACAAGCATACGAATCATGCGATTTCGAATGTTTCTCAAACCCTCAATAACACAACCTTTCTTATTGATTGGTTTGATTTGCCTAGGCTATGGTTTGGGAACCGTTGGTTTCCATTCTTTTTCTCGTCCAAAAATCTTTGAATTAATAGAACTTGATAGAACGATCACCAAACAACACAAACACAAGCATACGAATCATGCGATTTCGAATGTTTCTCAAATCCTCAATAACACAACCTTTCTTATTGATTGGTTTGATTTGCCTAGGCTATGGTTTGGGAACCGTTGGTTTCCATTCTTTTTCCCGTCCAAAAATCGTTGAATTAATAGAACTTGATAGAACGATCACAAAACATCACAACCACAAGCATACGAATCATGCGATTTCGAATGTTTCTCAAATCCTCAATAACACAACCTTTCTTATTGATTGGTTTTATTTGCCTAGGCTATGGTTTGGGAACCGTTGGTTTCCATTCTTTTTCCCGTCCAAAAATCTTTGAACTAATAGAACTTGATAGAAAGATCACCAAACAACACAAACACAAGCATATGAATCATGCGATTTCGAATGTTTCTCTAATTCTCAATAACACAACCTTTCTTATTGATTGGTTTGATTTGCCTAGGCTATGGTTTGGGAACCGTTGGTTTCCATTCTTTTTCTCGTCCAAAAATCTTTGAATTAATAGAACTTGATAGAACGATCACCAAACAACACAAACACAAGCATACGAATCATGCGATTTCGAATGTTTCTCAAATTCTCAATAACTCAACGTTTCTTATTGATTGGTTTGATTTGCCTAATCTATGGTTTGGGAATCTTTGGCTTCCATTCTTTTTCTCGTACAAAAATCTTTTAACTAATAGAACTTGATAGAAAGATCACCAAACAAAACAAACACAAGCATACGAATCATGCGATTTCGAATGTTTCTCAAATTCTCAATAACACAACCTTTCTTATTGATTGGTTTGATTTGCCTAGGCTATGGTTTGGGAACCGTTGGTTTCCATTCTTTTTTTCGTCCAAAAATCTTTGAACTAATAGAACTTGATAGAAAGATCACCTAACAACACAAACACAAGCATACGAATCATGCGATTTCGAATGTTTCTCTAATTCTCAATAACACAACCTTTCTTATTGATTGGTTTGATTTGCCTAGGATATGGTTTGGGAACCGTTGGTTTCCATTCTTTTTCTCGTCCAAAAATCGTTGAATTAATAGAACTTGATAGAAAGATCACCAAACAACACGAACACAAGCATACGAATCATGCGATTTCGAATGTTTCTCTAATTCTCAATAACACAACCTTTCTTATTGATTGGTTTGATTTGCCTAGGCTATGGTTTGGGAACCGTTGGTTTCCATTCTTTTTCTCGTCCAAAAATCGTTGAATTAATAGAACTTGATAGAACGATTACCAAACAACACAAACACAAGCATACGAATCATGCGATTTCGAATGTTTCTCAAATCCTCAATAACACAACCTTTCTTATTGATTGGTTTGATTTGCCTAATCTATGGTTTGGGAATCGTTGGCTTCCATTCTTGTTCTCGTACAAAAATCTTTGAACTAATAGAACTTGATAGAAAGATCACCATACAACACAAACACAAGCATACGAATCATGCGATTTCGAATGTTTCTCAAATCCTCAATAACACAACCTTTCTTATTGATTGGTTTGATTTGCCTAGGCTATGGTTTGGGAACCGTTGGTTTCCATTCTTTTTCCCGTCTAAAAATCGCTGAATTAATAGAACTTGATAGAACGATCACCTAACAACACAAACACAAGCATACGAATCATGCGATTTCGAATGTTTCTCTAATTCTCAATAAAACAACCTTTCTTATTGATTGGTTTGATTTGCCTAGGCTATGGTTTGGGAACTGTTGGTTTCCATTCTTATTCTCGTCCAAAAATCTTTGAACTAATAGAACTTGATAGAACGATCACCAAACAACACAAACACAAGCATACGAATCATGCGATTTCGAATGTTTCTCAAACCCTCAATAACACAACCTTTCTTATTGATTGGTTTGATTTGCCTAGGCTATGGTTTGGGAACCGTTGGTTTCCATTCTTTTTCTCGTCCAAAAATCTTTGAATTAATAGAACTTGATAGAACGATCACCAAACAACACAAACACAAGCATACGAATCATGCGATTTCGAATGTTTCTCAAATCCTCAATAACACAACCTTTCTTATTGATTGGTTTGATTTGCCTAGGCTATGGTTTGGGAACCGTTGGTTTCCATTCTTTTTCCCGTCCAAAAATCGTTGAATTAATAGAACTTGATAGAACGATCACAAAACATCACAACCACAAGCATACGAATCATGCGATTTCGAATGTTTCTCAAATCCTCAATAACACAACCTTTCTTATTGATTGGTTTGATTTGCCTAGGCTATGGTTTGGGAACCGTTGGTTTCCATTCTTTTTCCCGTCCAAAAATCGTTGAATTAATAGAACTTGATAGAACGATCACCAAACATCACAAACACAAGCATACGAATCATGCGATTTCGAATGTTTCTCTAATTCTCAATAACACAACCTTTCTTATTTATTGGTTGTATTTGTCTAGGCTATGGTTTGTTAACCGTGGGTTTCCATTCTTTTTCTCGTCCAAAAATCTTTGAACTAATAGAACTTGATAGAAACATCACCAAACAAAACAAACACAAGCATATGAATCATGCGATTTCGAATGTTTCTCAAATTCTCAATAACTCAACGTTTCTTATTGATTGGTTTGATTTGCCTAATCTATGGTTTGGGAATCTTTGGCTTCCATTCTTTTTCTCGTACAAAAATCTTTTAACTAATAGAACTTGATAGAAAGATCACCAAACAAAACAAACACAAGCATACGAATCATGCGATTTCGAATGTTTCTCAAATTCTCAATAACTCAACGTTTCTTATTGATTGGTTTGATTTGCCTAATCTATTGTTTGGGAATCTTTGGCTTCCATTCTTTTTCTCATACAAAAATCTTTGAACTAATAGACCTTGATAGAACGATCACCAAACAACACGAAAACAAGCATACGAATCATGCGATTTCGAGAGTTTCTCTAATTCTCAATAACACAACCTTTCTTATTGATTGGTTTGATTTGCCTAGGCTATGGTTTGGGAATCTTTGGCTTCCATTCTTTTTCTCATACAAAAATCTTTGAACTAATAGACCTTGATAGAACGATCACCAAACAACACGAAAACAAGCATACGAATCATGCGATTTCGAGAGTTTCTCTAATTCTCAATAACACAACCTTTCTTATTGATTGGTTTGATTTGCCTAGGCTATGGTTTGGGAACCGTTGGCTTCCATTCTTTTTCCCGTACAAAAATCTTTTAACTAATAGAACTTGATAGAAAGATCACCAAACAAAACAAACACAAGCATACGAATCATGCGATTTCGAATGTTTCTCAAATTCTCAATAACACAACCTTTCTTATTGATTGGTTTGATTTGCCTAGGCTATGGTTTGGGAACCGTTGGTTTCCATTCTTTTTTTCGTCCAAAAATCTTTGAACTAATAGAACTTGATAGAAAGATCACCTAACAACACAAACACAAGCATACGAATCATGCGATTTCGAATGTTTCTCTAATTCTCAATAACACAACCTTTCTTATTGATTGGTTTGATTTGCCTAGGATATGGTTTGGGAACCGTTGGTTTCCATTCTTTTTCTCGTCCAAAAATCGTTGAATTAATAGAACTTGATAGAAAGATCACCAAACAACACGAACACAAGCATACGAATCATGCGATTTCGAATGTTTCTCTAATTCTCAATAACACAACCTTTCTTATTGATTGGTTTGATTTGCCTAGGCTATGGTTTGGGAACCGTTGGTTTCCATTCTTTTTCTCGTCCAAAAATCGTTGAATTAATAGAACTTGATAGAACGATTACCAAACAACACAAACACAAGCATACGAATCATGCGATTTCGAATGTTTCTCAAATCCTCAATAACACAACCTTTCTTATTGATTGGTTTGATTTGCCTAGGCTATGGTTTGGGACCCGTTGGTTTCCATTCTTTTTCTCGTCCAAAAATCGTTGAATTAATAGAACTTGATAGAAAGATCACCAAACAACACGAACACAAGCATACGAATCATGCGATTTCGAATGTTTCTCTAATTCTCAATAACACAATCTTTCTTATTGATTGGTTTGATTTGCCTAGGCTATGGTTTGGGAACGGGTTTCCATTCTTATTCTCGTCCAAAAATCTTTGAACTAATAGAACATGATAGAAAGATCACCAAACAACACAAACACAAGCATACGAATCATGCGATTTCGAATGTTTCTCAAATCCTCAATAACACAACCTTTCTTATTGATTGGTTTGATTTGCCTAGGCTATGGTTTGGGAACCGTAGGTTTCCAGTCTTTTTCTCATCCAAAAATCGTTGAATTATAGAACTTGATAGAACGATCACCAAAAAACACAAACACAAGCATACGAATCATGCGATTTCGAATGTTTCTCAAATTCTCAATAACTCAACGTTTCTTATTGATTGGTTTGATTTGCCTAATCTATGGTTTGGGAATCTTTGGCTTCCATTCTTTTTCTCGTACAAAAATCTTTTAACTAATAGAACTTGATAGAAAGATCACCAAACAAAACAAACACAAGCATACGAATCATGCGATTTCGAATGTTTCTCAAATTCTCAATAACTCAACGTTTCTTATTGATTGGTTTGATTTGCCTAATCTATTGTTTGGGAATCTTTGGCTTCCATTCTTTTTCTCATACAAAAATCATTGAACTAATAGACCTTGATAGAACGATCACCAAACAACACGAAAACAAGCATACGAATCATGCGATTTCGAGAGTTTCTCTAATTCTCAATAACACAACCTTTCTTATTGATTGGTTTGATTTGCCTAGGCTATGGTTTGGGAACCGTTGGCTTCCATTCTTTTTCCCGTACAAAAATCGTTCAATTAATAGAACTTGATAGAACGATCACCAAACATCACAAACACAAGCATACGAATCATGCGATTTCGAATGTTTCTCTAATTCTCAATAACACAACCTTTCTTATTGATTGGTTTGATTTGCCTAGGCTATGGTTTGGGAACCGTTGGTTTCCATTGTTTTTCACGTCCAAAAATCTTTGAACTAATAGAACTTGATAGAAAGATCACCAAACAACACAAACACAAGCATATGAATCATGCGATTTCGAATGTTTCTCTAATTCTCAATAACACAACCTTTCTTATTGATTGGTTTGATTTGCCTAGGCTATGGTTTGGGAACCGTTGGTTTCCATTCTTTTTCTCGTCCAAAAATCTTTGAATTAATAGAACTTGATAGAACGATCACCAAACAACACAAACACAAGCATACGAATCATGCGATTTCGAATGTTTCTCAAATTCTCAATAACTCAACGTTTCTTATTGATTGGTTTGATTTGCCTAATCTATGGTTTGGGAATCTTTGGCTTCCATTCTTTTTCTCGTACAAAAATCTTTTAACTAATAGAACTTGATAGAAAGATCACCAAACAAAACAAACACAAGCATACGAATCATGCGATTTCGAATGTTTCTCAAATTCTCAATAACACAACCTTTCTTATTGATTGGTTTGATTTGCCTAATCTATGGTTTGGGAATCTTTGGCTTCCATTCTTTTTCTCATACAAAAATCATTGAACTAATAGACCTTGATAGAACGATCACCAAACAACACGAAAACAAGCATACGAATCATGCGATTTCGAGAGTTTCTCAAATCCTCAATAACACAACCTTTCTTATTGATTGGGTTGATTTGCCTAGGCTATGGTTTGGGAACCGTTGGTTTCCATTCTTTTTCTCGTCCAAAAATCTTTGAATTAATAGAACTTGATAGAACGATCACCAAACAACACAAACACAAGCATACGAATCATGCGATTTCGAATGTTTCTCAAATCCTCAATAACACAACCTTTCTTATTGATTGGTTTGATTTGCCTAGGCTATGGTTTGGGAACCGTTGGTTTCCATTCTTTTTCCCGTCCAAAAATCGTTGAATTAATAGAACTTGATAGAACGATCACAAAACATCACAACCACAAGCATACGAATCATGCGATTTCGAATGTTTCTCAAATCCTCAATAACACAACCTTTCTTATTGATTGGTTTTATTTGCCTAGGCTATGGTTTGGGAACTGTTGGTTTCCATTCTTTTTCCCGTCCAAAAATCGTTGAATTAATAGAACTTGATAGAACGATCACCAAACATCACAAACACAAGCATACGAATCATGCGATTTCGAATGTTTCTCAAATTCTCAATAACTCAACGTTTCTTATTGATTGGTTTTATTTGCCTAATCTATGGTTTGGGAATCTTTGGCTTCCATTCTTTTTCTCGTACAAAAATCTTTGAACTAATAGACCTTGATAGCAAGATCACCAAACAACACGAACACAAGCATACGAATCATGCGATTTCGAATGTTTCTCTAATTCTCAATAACACAACCTTTCTTATTGATTGGTTGTATTTGTCTAGGCTATGGTTTGGGAACCGTGGGTTTCCATTCTTTTTCTCGTCCAAAAATCGTTGAATTAATAGAACTTGATAGAACGATCACAAAACATCACAAACACAAGCATACGAATCATGCGATTTCGAATGTTTCTCAAATTCTCAATAACTCAACGTTTCTTATTGATTGGTTTGATTTGCCTAATCTATTGTTTGGGAATCTTTGGCTTCCATTCTTTTTCTCATACAAAAATCATTGAACTAATAGACCTTGATAGAACGATCACCAAACAACACGAAAACAAGCATACGAATCATGCGATTTCGAGAGTTTCTCTAATTCTCAATAACACAACCTTTCTTATTGATTGGTTTGATTTGCCTAGGCTATGGTTTGGGAACCGTTGGCTTCCATTCTTTTTCCCGTACAAAAATCGTTCAATTAATAGAACTTGATAGAACGATCACCAAACATCACAAACACAAGCATACGAATCATGCGATTTCGAATGTTTCTCTAATTCTCAATAACACAACCTTTCTTATTGATTGGTTTGATTTGCCTAGGCTATGGTTTGGGAACCGTTGGTTTCCATTGTTTTTCACGTCCAAAAATCTTTGAACTAATAGAACTTGATAGAAAGATCACCAAACAACACAAACACAAGCATATGAATCATGCGATTTCGAATGTTTCTCTAATTCTCAATAACACAACCTTTCTTATTGATTGGTTTGATTTGCCTAGGCTATGGTTTGGGAACCGTTGGTTTCCATTCTTTTTCTCGTCCAAAAATCTTTGAATTAATAGAACTTGATAGAACGATCACCAAACAACACAAACACAAGCATACGAATCATGCGATTTCGAATGTTTCTCAAATTCTCAATAACTCAACGTTTCTTATTGATTGGTTTGATTTGCCTAATCTATGGTTTGGGAATCTTTGGCTTCCATTCTTTTTCTCGTACAAAAATCTTTTAACTAATAGAACTTGATAGAAAGATCACCAAACAAAACAAACACAAGCATACGAATCATGCGATTTCGAATGTTTCTCAAATTCTCAATAACTCAACGTTTCTTATTGATTGGTTTGATTTGCCTAATCTATGGTTTGGGAATCTTTGGCTTCCATTCTTTTTCTCATACAAAAATCATTGAACTAATAGACCTTGATAGAACGATCACCAAACAACACGAAAACAAGCATACGAATCATGCGATTTCGAGAGTTTCTCAAATCCTCAATAACACAACCTTTCTTATTGATTGGGTTGATTTGCCTAGGCTATGGTTTGGGAACCGTTGGTTTCCATTCTTTTTCTCGTCCAAAAATCTTTGAATTAATAGAACTTGATAGAACGATCACCAAACAACACAAACACAAGCATACGAATCATGCGATTTCGAATGTTTCTCAAATCCTCAATAACACAACCTTTCTTATTGATTGGTTTGATTTGCCTAGGCTATGGTTTGGGAACCGTTGGTTTCCATTCTTTTTCCCGTCCAAAAATCGTTGAATTAATAGAACTTGATAGAACGATCACAAAACATCACAACCACAAGCATACGAATCATGCGATTTCGAATGTTTCTCAAATCCTCAATAACACAACCTTTCTTATTGATTGGTTTTATTTGCCTAGGCTATGGTTTGGGAACTGTTGGTTTCCATTCTTTTTCCCCTCCAAAAATCGTTGAATTAATAGAACTTGATAGAACGATCACCAAACATCACAAACACAAGCATACGAATCATGCGATTTCGAATGTTTCTCAAATTCTCAATAACTCAACGTTTCTTATTGATTGGTTTTATTTGCCTAATCTATGGTTTGGGAATCTTTGGCTTCCATTCTTTTTCTCGTACAAAAATCTTTGAACTAATAGACCTTGATAGCAAGATCACCAAACAACACGAACACAAGCATACGAATCATGCGATTTCGAATGTTTCTCTAATTCTCAATAACACAACCTTTCTTATTGATTGGTTGTATTTGTCTAGGCTATGGTTTGGGAACCGTGGGTTTCCATTCTTTTTCTCGTCCAAAAATCGTTGAATTAATAGAACTTGATAGAACGATCACCAAACAACACAAACACAAGCATACGAATCATGCGATTTCGAATGTTTCTCAAATCCTCAATAACACAACCTTTCTTATTGATTGGTTGTATTTGTCTAGGCTATGGTTTGGGAACCGTGGGTTTCCATTCTTTTTCCCCTCCAAAAATCTTTGAACTAATAGACCTTGATAGCAAGATCACCAAACAACACGAACACAAGCATACGAATCATGCGATTTCGAATGTTTCTCTAATTCTCAATAACACAACCTTTCTTATTGATTGGTTGTATTTGTCTAGGCTATGGTTTGGGAACCGTGGGTTTCCATTCTTTTTCTCGTCCAAAAATCGTTGAATTAATAGAACTTGATAGAACGATCACAAAACATCACAAACACAAGCATACGAATCATGCGATTTCGAATGTTTCTCAAATTCTCAATAACACAACCTTTCTTATTGATTGGTTTTATTTGCCTAGGCTATGGTTTGGGAACCGTTGGTTTCCATTCTTTTTCTCGTCCAAAAATCTTTGAATTAATAGAACTTGATAGAACGATCACCAAACAACACAAACACAAGCATACGAATCATGCGATTTCGAATGTTTCTCAAATTCTCAATAACTCAACGTTTCTTATTGATTGGTTTGATTTGCCTAATCTATGGTTTGGGAATCTTTGGCTTCCATTCTTTTTCTCGTACAAAAATCTTTTAACTAATAGAACTTGATAGAAAGATCACCAAACAAAACAAACACAAGCATACGAATCATGCGATTTCGAATGTTTCTCAAATTCTCAATAACTCAACGTTTCTTATTGATTGGTTTGATTTGCCTAATCTATGGTTTGGGAATCTTTGGCTTCCATTCTTTTTCTCATACAAAAATCATTGAACTAATAGACCTTGATAGAACGATCACCAAACAACACGAAAACAAGCATACGAATCATGCGATTTCGAGAGTTTCTCAAATCCTCAATAACACAACCTTTCTTATTGATTGGGTTGATTTGCCTAGGCTATGGTTTGGGAACCGTTGGTTTCCATTCTTTTTCTCGTCCAAAAATCTTTGAATTAATAGAACTTGATAGAACGATCACCAAACAACACAAACACAAGCATACGAATCATGCGATTTCGAATGTTTCTCAAATCCTCAATAACACAACCTTTCTTATTGATTGGTTTGATTTGCCTAGGCTATGGTTTGGGAACCGTTGGTTTCCATTCTTTTTCCCGTCCAAAAATCGTTGAATTAATAGAACTTGATAGAACGATCACAAAACATCACAACCACAAGCATACGAATCATGCGATTTCGAATGTTTCTCAAATCCTCAATAACACAACCTTTCTTATTGATTGGTTTTATTTGCCTAGGCTATGGTTTGGGAACTGTTGGTTTCCATTCTTTTTCCCCTCCAAAAATCGTTGAATTAATAGAACTTGATAGAACGATCACCAAACATCACAAACACAAGCATACGAATCATGCGATTTCGAATGTTTCTCAAATTCTCAATAACTCAACGTTTCTTATTGATTGGTTTTATTTGCCTAATCTATGGTTTGGGAATCTTTGGCTTCCATTCTTTTTCTCGTACAAAAATCTTTGAACTAATAGACCTTGATAGCAAGATCACCAAACAACACGAACACAAGCATACGAATCATGCGATTTCGAATGTTTCTCTAATTCTCAATAACACAACCTTTCTTATTGATTGGTTTGATTTGCCTAGGCTATGGTTTGGGAACCGTTGGTTTCCATTCTTATTCTCGTCCAAAAATCTTTGAACTAATAGAACATGATAGAAAGATCACCAAACAACACAAACACAAGCATACGAATCATGCGATTTCGAATGTTTCTCTAATTCTCAATAACACAACCTTTCTTATTGATTGGTTTGATTTGCCTAGGCTATGGTTTGGGAACCGTTGGTTTCCATTCTTTTTCTCATCCAAAAATCGTTGAATTATAGAACTTGATAGAACGATCACCAAAAAACACAAACACAAGCATACGAATCATGCGATTTCGAATGTTTCTCAAATTCTCAATAACTCAACGTTTCTTATTGATTGGTTTGATTTGCCTAATCTATGGTTTGGGAATCTTTGGCTTCCATTCTTTTTCTCATACAAAAATCATTGAACTAATAGACCTTGATAGAACGATCACCAAACAACACGAAAACAAGCATACGAATCATGCGATTTCGAGAGTTTCTCTAATTCTCAATAACACAACCTTTCTTATTGATTGGTTTGATTTGCCTAGGCTATGGTTTGGGAACCGTTGGCTTCCATTCTTTTTCCCGTACAAAAATCGTTCAATTAATAGAACTTGATAGAACGATCACCAAACATCACAAACACAAGCATACGAATCATGCGATTTCGAATGTTTCTCTAATTCTCAATAACACAACCTTTCTTATTGATTGGTTTGATTTGCCTAGGCTATGGTTTGGGAACCGTTGGTTTCCATTGTTTTTCACGTCCAAAAATCTTTGAACTAATAGAACTTGATAGAAAGATCACCAAACAACACAAACACAAGCATATGAATCATGCGATTTCGAATGTTTCTCTAATTCTCAATAACACAACCTTTCTTATTGATTGGTTTGATTTGCCTAGGCTATGGTTTGGGAACCGTTGGTTTCCATTCTTTTTCTCGTCCAAAAATCTTTGAATTAATAGAACTTGATAGAACGATCACCAAACAACACAAACACAAGCATACGAATCATGCGATTTCGAATGTTTCTCAAATTCTCAATAACTCAACGTTTCTTATTGATTGGTTTGATTTGCCTAATCTATGGTTTGGGAATCTTTGGCTTCCATTCTTTTTCTCGTACAAAAATCTTTTAACTAATAGAACTTGATAGAAAGATCACCAAACAAAACAAACACAAGCATACGAATCATGCGATTTCGAATGTTTCTCAAATTCTCAATAACTCAACGTTTCTTATTGATTGGTTTGATTTGCCTAATCTATGGTTTGGGAATCTTTGGCTTCCATTCTTTTTCTCATACAAAAATCATTGAACTAATAGACCTTGATAGAACGATCACCAAACAACACGAAAACAAGCATACGAATCATGCGATTTCGAGAGTTTCTCAAATCCTCAATAACACAACCTTTCTTATTGATTGGGTTGATTTGCCTAGGCTATGGTTTGGGAACCGTTGGTTTCCATTCTTTTTCTCGTCCAAAAATCTTTGAATTAATAGAACTTGATAGAACGATCACCAAACAACACAAACACAAGCATACGAATCATGCGATTTCGAATGTTTCTCAAATCCTCAATAACACAACCTTTCTTATTGATTGGTTTGATTTGCCTAGGCTATGGTTTGGGAACCGTTGGTTTCCATTCTTTTTCCCGTCCAAAAATCGTTGAATTAATAGAACTTGATAGAACGATCACAAAACATCACAACCACAAGCATACGAATCATGCGATTTCGAATGTTTCTCAAATCCTCAATAACACAACCTTTCTTATTGATTGGTTTTATTTGCCTAGGCTATGGTTTGGGAACTGTTGGTTTCCATTCTTTTTCCCCTCCAAAAATCGTTGAATTAATAGAACTTGATAGAACGATCACCAAACAACACAAACACAAGCATACGAATCATGCGATTTCGAATGTTTCTCAAATTCTCAATAACTCAACGTTTCTTATTGATTGGTTTTATTTGCCTAATCTATGGTTTGGGAATCTTTGGCTTCCATTCTTTTTCTCGTACAAAAATCTTTGAACTAATAGACCTTGATAGCAAGATCACCAAACAACACGAACACAAGCATACGAATCATGCGATTTCGAATGTTTCTCTAATTCTCAATAACACAACCTTTCTTATTGATTGGTTGTATTTGTCTAGGCTATGGTTTGGGAACCGTGGGTTTCCATTCTTTTTCTCGTCCAAAAATCGTTGAATTAATAGAACTTGATAGAACGATCACCAAACAACACAAACACAAGCATACGAATCATGCGATTTCGAATGTTTCTCAAATCCTCAATAACACAACCTTTCTTATTGATTGGTTGTATTTGTCTAGGCTATGGTTTGGGAACCGTGGGTTTCCATTCTTTTTCCCCTCCAAAAATCTTTGAACTAATAGACCTTGATAGCAAGATCACCAAACAACACGAACACAAGCATACGAATCATGCGATTTCGAATGTTTCTCTAATTCTCAATAACACAACCTTTCTTATTGATTGGTTGTATTTGTCTAGGCTATGGTTTGGGAACCGTGGGTTTCCATTCTTTTTCTCGTCCAAAAATCGTTGAATTAATAGAACTTGATAGAACGATCACAAAACATCACAAACACAAGCATACGAATCATGCGATTTCGAATGTTTCTCAAATTCTCAATAACACAACCTTTCTTATTGATTGGTTTTATTTGCCTAGGCTATGGTTTGGGAACCGTTGGTTTCCATTCTTTTTCTCGTCCAAAAATCTTTGAATTAATAGAACTTGATAGAACGATCACCAAACAACACAAACACAAGCATACGAATCATGCGATTTCGAATGTTTCTCAAATTCTCAATAACTCAACGTTTCTTATTGATTGGTTTGATTTGCCTAATCTATGGTTTGGGAATCTTTGGCTTCCATTCTTTTTCTCGTACAAAAATCTTTTAACTAATAGAACTTGATAGAAAGATCACCAAACAAAACAAACACAAGCATACGAATCATGCGATTTCGAATGTTTCTCAAATTCTCAATAACTCAACGTTTCTTATTGATTGGTTTGATTTGCCTAATCTATGGTTTGGGAATCTTTGGCTTCCATTCTTTTTCTCATACAAAAATCATTGAACTAATAGACCTTGATAGAACGATCACCAAACAACACGAAAACAAGCATACGAATCATGCGATTTCGAGAGTTTCTCAAATCCTCAATAACACAACCTTTCTTATTGATTGGGTTGATTTGCCTAGGCTATGGTTTGGGAACCGTTGGTTTCCATTCTTTTTCTCGTCCAAAAATCTTTGAATTAATAGAACTTGATAGAACGATCACCAAACAACACAAACACAAGCATACGAATTATGCGATTTCGAATGTTTCTCAAATCCTCAATAACACAACCTTTCTTATTGATTGGTTTGATTTGCCTAGGCTATGGTTTGGGAACCGTTGGTTTCCATTCTTTTTCCCGTCCAAAAATCGTTGAATTAATAGAACTTGATAGAACGATCACAAAACATCACAACCACAAGCATACGAATCATGCGATTTCGAATGTTTCTCAAATCCTCAATAACACAACCTTTCTTATTGATTGGTTTTATTTGCCTAGGCTATGGTTTGGGAACTGTTGGTTTCCATTCTTTTTCCCCTCCAAAAATCGTTGAATTAATAGAACTTGATAGAACGATCACCAAACATCACAAACACAAGCATACGAATCATGCGATTTCGAATGTTTCTCAAATTCTCAATAACTCAACGTTTCTTATTGATTGGTTTTATTTGCCTAATCTATGGTTTGGGAATCTTTGGCTTCCATTCTTTTTCTCGTACAAAAATCTTTGAACTAATAGACCTTGATAGCAAGATCACCAAACAACACGAACACAAGCATACGAATCATGCGATTTCGAATGTTTCTCTAATTCTCAATAACACAACCTTTCTTATTGATTGGTTTGATTTGCCTAGGCTATGGTTTGGGAACCGTTGGTTTCCATTCTTATTCTCGTCCAAAAATCTTTGAACTAATAGAACATGATAGAAAGATCACCAAACAACACAAACACAAGCATACGAATCATGCGATTTCGAATGTTTCTCTAATTCTCAATAACACAACCTTTCTTATTGATTGGTTTGATTTGCCTAGGCTATGGTTTGGGAACCGTTGGTTTCCATTCTTTTTCTCATCCAAAAATCGTTGAATTATAGAACTTGATAGAACGATCACCAAAAAACACAAACACAAGCATACGAATCATGCGATTTCGAATGTTTCTCAAATTCTCAATAACTCAACGTTTCTTATTGATTGGTTTGATTTGCCTAATCTATGGTTTGGGAATCTTTGGCTTCCATTCTTTTTCTCGTACAAAAATCTTTTAACTAATAGAACTTGATAGAAAGATCACCAAACAAAACAAACACAAGCATACGAATCATGCGATTTCGAATGTTTCTCAAATTCTCAATAACTCAACGTTTCTTATTGATTGGTTTGATTTGCCTAATCTATTGTTTGGGAATCTTTGGCTTCCATTCTTTTTCTTATACAAAAATCATTGAACTAATAGACCTTGATAGAATGATCACCAAACAACACGAAAACAAGCATACGAATCATGCGATTTCGAGAGTTTCTCTAATTCTCAATAACACAACCTTTCTTATTGATTGGTTTGATTTGCCTAGGCTATGGTTTGGGAACCGTTGGCTTCCATTCTTTTTCCCGTACAAAAATCGTTCAATTAATAGAACTTGATAGAACGATCACCAAACATCACAAACACAAACATACGAATCATGCGATTTCGAATGTTTCTCTAATTCTCAAAAACACAACCTTTCTTATTGATTGGTTTGATTTTTCTAGGCTATGGTTTGGGAACCGTGGGTTTCCATTCGTTTTCTCGTCCAAAAATCTTTGAACTAATAGAACTTGATAGAAAGATCACCAAACAAAACAAATACAAGCATACGAATCATGCGATTTCGAATGTTTCTCAAATTCTCAATAACTCAACGTTTCTTATTGATTGGTTTGATTTGCCTAATCTATTGTTTGGGAACCGTTGGTTTCCATTCTTTTTCTCGTACAAAATTCTTTGAACTAATAGAACTTGATAGAAAGATCACCAAACAACACAAACACAAGCATACGAATCATGCGATTTCGAATGTTTCTCAAACCCTCAATAACACAACCTTTCTTATTGATTGGTTTGATTTGCCTAGGCTATGGTTTGGGAACCGTTGGTTTCCATTGTTTTTCCCATCCAAAAATCTTTGAACTAATAAAACTTGATAGAAAGATCACCAAACAACACAAACACAAGCATATGAATCATGCGATTTCGAATGTTTCTCTAATTCTCAATAACACAACCTTTCTTATTGATTGGTTTGATTTGCCTAGGCTATGGTTTGGGAACCGTTGGTTTCCATTGTTTTTCCCGTCCAAAAATCTTTGAACTAATAGAACTTGATAGAAAGATCACCAAACAACACGAAAACAAGCATACGAATCATGCGATTTCGAGAGTTTCTCTAATTCTCAATAACACAACCTTTCTTATTGATTGGTTTGATTTGCCTAGGCTATGGTTTGGGAACCGTTGGTTTCCATTCTTTTTCTCGTCCAAAAATCTTTGAATTAATAGAACTTGATAGAACGATCACCAAACAACACAAACACAAGCATACGAATCATGCGATTTCGAATGTTTCTCAAATCCTCAATAACACAACCTTTCTTATTGATTGGTTTTTATTTGCCTAGGCTATGGTTTGGGAACTGTTGGTTTCCATTCTTTTTCCCGTCCAAAAATCGTTGAATTAATAGAACTTGATAGAACGATCACCAAACATCACAAACACAAGCATACGAATCATGCGATTTCGAATGTTTCTCAAATTCTCAATAACTCAACGTTTCTTATTGATTGGTTTTATTTGCCTAATCTATGGTTTGGGAATCTTTGGCTTCCATTCTTTTTCTCGTACAAAAATCTTTGAACTAATAGACCTTGATAGCAAGATCACCAAACAACACGAACACAAGCATACGAATCATGCGATTTCGAATGTTTCTCTAATTCTCAATAACACAACCTTTCTTATTGATTGGTTGTATTTGTCTAGGCTATGGTTTGGGAACCGTGGGTTTCCATTCTTTTTCTCGTCCAAAAATCGTTGAATTAATAGAACTTGATAGAACGATCACAAAACATCACAAACACAAGCATACGAATCATGCGATTTCGAATGTTTCTCAAATCCTCAATAACACAACCTTTCTTACTGATTGGTTTTATTTGCCTAGGCTATGGTTTGGGAACCGTTGGTTTCCTTTCTTTTTCCCGTCCAAAAATCGTTGAATTAATAGAACTTGATAGAACGATCACCAAACATCACAAACACAAGCATACGAATCATGCGATTTCGAATGTTTCTCTAATTCTCAATAACACAACCTTTCTTATTTATTGGTTGTATTTGTCTAGGCTATGGTTTGTTAACCGTGGGTTTCCATTCTTTTTCTCGTCCAAAAATCTTTGAACTAATAGAACTTGATAGAAACATCACCAAACAAAACAAACACATGCATACGAATCATGCGATTTCGAATGTTTCTCAAATTCTCAATAACTCAACGTTTCTTATTGATTGGTTTGATTTGCCTAATCTATGGTTTGGGAATCTTTGGCTTCCATTCTTTTTCTCGTACAAAAATCTTTAAACTAATAGAACTTGATAGAAAGATCACCAAACAAAACAAACACAAGCATACGAATCATGCGATTTCGAATGTTTCTCAAATTCTCAATAACTCAACGTTTCTTATTGATTGGTTTGATTTGCCTAATCTATTGTTTGGGAATCTTTGGCTTCCATTCTTTTTCTCATACAAAAATCTTTGAACTAATAGACCTTGATAGAACGATCACCAAACAACACGAAAACAAGCATACGAATCATGCGATTTCGAGAGTTTCTCTAATTCTCAATAACACAACCTTTCTTATTGATTGGTTTGATTTGCCTAGGCTATGGTTTGGGAATCTTTGGCTTCCATTCTTTTTCTCATACAAAAATCTTTGAACTAATAGACCTTGATAGAACGATCACTAAACAACACGAAAACAAGCATACGAATCATGCGATTTCGAGAGTTTCTCTAATTCTCAATAACACAACCTTTCTTATTGATTGGTTTGATTTGCCTAGGCTATGGTTTGGGAACCGTTGGCTTCCATTCTTTTTCCCGTACAAAAATCTTTTAACTAATAGAACTTCATAGAAAGATCACCAAACAAAACAAACACAAGCTTACGAATCATGCGATTTCGAATGTTTCTCAAATTCTCAATAACACAACCTTTCTTATTGATTGGTTTGATTTGCATAGGCTATGGTTTGGGAACCGTTGGTTTCCATTCTTTTTTTCGTCCAAAAATCTTTGAACTAATAGAACTTGATAGAACGATCACCTAACAACACAAACACAAGCATACGAATCATGCGATTTCGAATGTTTCTCTAATTCTCAATAACACAACCTTTCTTATTGATTGGTTTGATTTGCCTAGGCTATGGTTTGGGAACCGTTGGTTTCCATTCTTTTTCTCGTCCCAAAATCGTTGAATTAATAGAACTTGATAGAAAGATCACCAAACAACACGAACACAAGCATACGAATCATGCGATTTCGAATGTTTCTCTAATTCTCAATAACACAACCTTTCTTATTGATTGGTTTGATTTGCCTAGGCTATGGTTTGGGAACCGTTGGTTTCCATTCTTTTTCTCGTCCAAAAATCGTTGAATTAATAGAACTTGATAGAACGATCACCAAACAACACAAACACAAGCATACGAATCATGCGATTTCGAATGTTTCTCAAATCCTCAATAACACAACCTTTCTTATTGATTGGTTTGATTTAGCTAGGCTATGGTTTGGGAACCGTTGGTTTCCATTCTTTTTCTCGTCCAAAAATCGTTGAATTAATAGAACTTGATAGAAAGATCACCAAACAACACGAACACAAGCATACGAATCATGCGATTTCGAATGTTTCTCTAATTCTCAATAACACAACCTTTCTTATTGATTGGTTTGATTTGCCTAGGCTATGGTTTGGGAACCGTTGGTTTCCATTCTTATTCTCGTCCAAAAATCTTTGAACTAATAGAACATGATAGAAAGATCACCAAACAACACAAACACAAGCATACGAATCATGCGATTTCGAATGTTTCTCAAATCCTCAATAACACAACCTTTTTTATTGATTGGTTTGATTTGCCTAGGCTATGGTTTGGGAACCGTTGGTTTCCATTCTTTTTCTCATCCAAAAATCGTTGAATTAATAGAACTTGATAGAACGATCACCAAAAAACACAAACACAAGCATACGAATCATGCGATTTCGAATGTTTCTCAAATTCTCAATAACTCAACGTTTCTTATTGATTGGTTTGATTTGCCTAATCTATGGTTTGGGAATCTTTGGCTTCCATTCTTTTTCTCGTACAAAAATCTTTTAACTAATAGAACTTGATAGAAAGATCACCAAACAAAACAAACACAAGCATACGAATCATGCGATTTCGAATGTTTCTCAAATTCTCAATAACTCAACGTTTCTTATTGATTGGTTTGATTTGCCTAATCTATTGTTTGGGAATCTTTGGCTTCCATTCTTTTTCTCATACAAAAATCTTTGAACTAATAGACCTTGATAGAACGATCACCAAACAACACGAAAACAAGCATACGAATCATGCGATTTCGAGAGTTTCTCTAATTCTCAATAACACAACCTTTCTTATTGATTGGTTTGATTTGCCTAGGCTATGGTTTGGGAACCGTTGGCTTCCATTCTTTTTCCCGTACAAAAATCGTTCAATTAATAGAACTTGATAGAACGATCACCAAACATCACAAACACAAGCATACGAATCATGCGATTTCGAATGTTTCTCTAATTCTCAATAACACAACCTTTCTTATTGATTGGTTTGATTTTTCTAGGCTATGGTTTGGGAACCGTGGGTTTCCATTCTTTTTCTCGTCCAAAAATCTTTGAACTAATAGAACTTGATAGAAAGATCACCAAACAAAACAAACACAAGCATACGAATCATGCGATTTCGAATGTTTCTCAAATTCTCAATAACTCAACGTTTCTTATTGATTGGTTTGATTTGCCTAATCTATTGTTTGGGAATCTTTGGCTTCCATTCTTTTTCTCATACAAAAATCTTTGAACTAATAGACCTTGATAGAACGATCACCAAATGACACGAAAACAAGCATACGAATCATGCGATTTCGAGAGTTTCTCTAATTCTCAATAACACAACCTTTCTTATTGATTGGTTTGATTTAGCTAGGCTATGGTTTGGGAACCGTTGGCTTCCATTCTTTTTCCCTCACAAAAATCTTTTAACTAATAGAACTTGATAGAAAGATCACCAAACAAAACAAACACAAGCATACGAATCATGCGATTTCGAATGTTTCTCAAATTCTCAATAACACAACCTTTCTTATTGATTGGTTTGATTTGCCTAGGCTATGGTTTGGGAACCGTTGGTTTCCATTCTTTTTTTCGTCCAAAAATCTTTGAATTAATAGAACTTGATAGAACGATCATCAAACAACACGAACACAAGCATACGAATCATGCGATTTCGAATGTTTCTCAAATTCTCAATAACACAACCTTTCTTATTGATTGATTTGATTTGCCTAGGCTATGTATTGGGAACCGTTGGTTTCCATTCTTTTTCTCGTCCAAAATCTTTGAACTAATAGAACTTGATAAAAAAAGATCACCAAACAACACAAACACAAGTATACGAATCATGTGATTTCGAATGTTTCTCAAATTCTCAATAACACAACCTTTCTTATTGATTGTTTTGATTTGCCTAGGCTATGGTTTGGGAACCGTTGGTTTGCATTCTTTTTCCCGTCCAAAAATCGTTGAACTAATAGAACTTGATAGAACGATCACCAAACATCACAAACAAAAGCATACGAATCATGCGATTTCGAATGTTTCTCTAATTCTCAATAACACAACCTTTCTTATTGATTGGTTTGATTTGTCTAGGCTATGGTTTGGGAACCGTGGGTTTCCATTCTTTTTCTCGTCCAAAAATCTTTGAACTAATAGAACTTGATAGAACAATCACAAAACAAAACAAACACAAGCATACGAATCATGCGATTTCGAATGTTTCTCAAATTCTCAATAACTCAACGTTTCTTATTGATTGGTTTTATTTGCCTAATCTATGGTTTGGGAACCGTTGGCTTCCATTCTTTTTCCCTCACAAAAATCTTTTAACTAATAGAACTTGATAGAAAGATCACCAAACAAAACAAACACAAGCATACGAATCATGCGATTTCGAATGTTTCTCAAATTCTCAATAACACAACCTTTCTTATTGATTGGTTTGATTTGCCTAGGCTATGGTTTGGGAACCGTTGGTTTCCATTCTTTTTTTCGTCCAAAAATCTTTGAATTAATAGAACTTGATAGAACGATCATCAAACAACACGAACACAAGTATACGAATCATGCGATTTCGAATGTTTCTCAAATTCTCAATAACACAACCTTTCTTATTGATTGATTTGATTTGCCTAGGCTATGTATTGGGAACCGTTGGTTTCCATTCTTTTTCTCGTCCAAAATCTTTGAACTAATAGAACTTGATAAAAAAGATCACCAAACAACACAAACACAAGTATACGAATCATGCGATTTCGAATGTTTCTCAAATTCTCAATAACACAACCTTTCTTATTGATTGTTTTGATTTGCCTAGGCTATGGTTTGGGAACCGTTGGTTTGCATTCTTTTTCCCGTCCAAAAATCGTTGAACTAATAGAACTTGATAGAACGATCACCAAACATCACAAACACAAGCATACGAATCATGCGATTTCGAGAGTTTCTCTAATTCTCAATAACACAACCTTTCTTATTGATTGGTTTGATTTGCCTAGGCTATGGTTTGGGAACCGTTGGTTTCCATTCTTTTTCCCGTCCAAAAATCGTTGAATTAATAGAACTTGATAGAACGATCACAAAACATCACAAACACAAGCATACGAATCATGCGATTTCGAATGTTTCTCAAATCCTCAATAACACAACCTTTCTTATTGATTGGTTTTATTTGCCTAGGCTATGGTTTGGGAACCGTTGGTTTCCATTCTTTTTCCCGTCCAAAAATCGTTGAATTAATAGAACTTGATAGAACGATCACCAAACATCACAAACACAAGCATACGAATCATGCGATTTCGAGAGTTTCTCTAATTCTCAATAACACAACCTTTCTTATTGATTGGTTTGATTTGCCTAGGCTATGGTTTGGGAACCGTTGGCTTCCATTCTTTTTTCCGTACAAAAATCTTTTAACTAATAGAACTTGATAGAAACATCACCAAACAAAACAAACACAAGCATACGAATCATGCGATTTCGAATGTTTCTCAAATTCTCAATAACACAACCTTTCTTATTGATTGGTTTGATTTGCCTAGGCTATGGTTTGGGAACCGTTGGTTTCCATTCTTTTGTTCGTCCAAAAATCTTTGAATTAATAGAACTTGATAGAACGATCACCAAACAACACGAACACAAGCATACGAATCATGCGATTTCGAATGTTTCTCAAATTCTCAATAACACAACCTTTCTTATTGATTGATTTAATTTGCCTAGGCTATGTATTGGGAACTGTTGGTTTCCATTCTTTTTCCCGTCCAAAAATCGTTGAATTAATAGAACTTGATAGAAAGATCACAAAACATCACAAACACAAGCATACGAATCATGCGATTTCGAATGTTTCTCAAATTGTCAATAACACAACCTTATTTATTGATTGGTTTGATTTGCCTAAGCTATGGTTTGAGAACCGTTGGCTTCCATTCTTTTTCTCGTACAAAAATATTTGAACTAATAGAATTTGATAGAAAGATCACCAAACAACACAAATACAAGCATACGAATCATGCGATTTCGAATGTTTCTCAAATTCTCAATAACACAACCTTTCTTATTGATTGGTTTGATTTGCCTACGCTATGGTTTGGGAGCCGTTAGTTTCCATTCATTTTCTCATACAAAAATCTTTAACCTTAGAGAACATGATAGAAAGATCACCAAACAACACAAACACAAGCATACGAATCGTGCGATTTCGAATGTTTCTCAAATTCTCAATAACACAACCTTTCTTATTGATTGGTTTGATTTGCCTAAGCTATGTTTTGGGAACCGTTGTCTTCCATTCTTTTTCTCGTACAAAAATCTTTGAACTAATAGAACTTGATAGGAAGATCACTAAACAACACAAACACAAGCATACGAATCATGCGATTTCGAATGTTTCTCAAATTCTCAATAACACAACCTTTCTTATTGATTGGTTTGATTTGTATAGGCTATGATTTGGGAACCGTTGGCTTCCATTATTTTTCTCGTACAAAAATCATTGAACTAATAGAACTTGATAGAAAGATCACCAAACAACACAAACACAAGCATACAAATCATGCGATTTCGAATGTTTCTCAAATTCTCAATAACACAACCTTTCTTATTGATTGGTTTGATTTGCCTAATCTATGGTTTGGGAACCGTTGGCTTCCATTCTTTTTCTCGTACAAAAATCTTTAAACTCATAGAACTTGATAGAAAGATCACTAAACAACACAAACACAAGCATACGATTCATGCGATTTCGAATGTTTCTCAAATTCTCAATAACACAACCTTTCTTATTGATTGGTTTGATTTGCCTAAGCTATGGTTTGGGAACCGTTGATTTCCATTCTTTTTCTCGTCAAAAAATCTTTGAACTAATAGAACTTGATAGAACGATCACCAAACAACACAAACACAAGCATACGAATCATGCGATTTCGAATGTTTCTCAAATTCTGAATAACACAACCTTTCTTATTGATTGGTTTGATTTGCCCACGCTATAGTTTGGGAACCGTTAGTTTCCATTCATTTTCTCATACAAAAATCTTTCAACTAAGTGAACTTGATAGAAAGATCACCAAACAACACAATTACAAGCATACGAATCATGCGATTTCGAATGTTTCTCAAATTCTCAATAACACAACCTTTCTTAGTGATTAGTTTGATTTGCCTAGGCTATGGTTTGGGAACCGTTGGTTCCATTCTTTTTCTCGTACAAAAATCTTTGAACTAATAGAACTTGATAGAAAGATCACCAAACAACACAAACATAAGCATACGAATCATGCGATTTTGAATGTTTCTCTAATTCTCAATAACACAACCTTTCTCATTGATTGGTTTGATTTGCCTACGCTATGGTTTTGGAACCGTTGGTTTACATTCTTTTTCCTGTCCAAAAATCGTTGAACTCATAGAACTTGATAGAAAGATCACTAAACAACACAAACACAAGCATACGACTCATGCGATTTCGAATGTTTCTCAAATTCTCAATAACACAACCTTTCTTATTGATTGGTTTGATTTGCCTAAGCTATGGTTTGGGAACCGTTGATTTCCATTCTTTTTCTCGTCAAAAAATCTTTGAACTAATATAACTTGATAGAAAGATCACCAAAAAACACCAACACAAGTATACGAATCATGCGATTACGAATGTTTCTCAAATTCTCAATAACACCACCTTTCTTATTGATTGGTTTGATTTGCCTAGGCTATAATTTGGGAACTGTGGGTTTCCATTCTTTTTCTCGTCTAAAAATCTTTGAACTAATAAAACTTGATAGAATGATCACCAAACAACACCAACACAAGTATACGAATCATGCGATTTCGAATGTTTCTCAAATTCTCAATAACACAACCTTTCTTATTGATTGGATTGATTTGCCTAAGCTATGGTTTGGGAACGTTGGTTTCCATTATTTTTCTCGTACAAAAATCATTTAACTAATAGAACTTGATAGAAAGATCACCAAACAACACCAACACAAGCATACGAATAATGCGATTTCGAATGTTTCTCAAATTCTCAATAACACAACCTTTCTTATTGATTGGTTTGATTTGCCTAATCTATGGTTTGGGAACCGTTGTCTTCCATTCTTTTTCTCGTACAAAAATCTTTGAACTAATAGAACTTGATAGGAAGATCACTAAACAACACAAACACAAGCATACGAATCATGCGATTTCGAATGTTTCTCAAATCCTCAATAACACAACCTTTCATATTGATTGGTTGATTTGCCTAGGCTATGGTTTGGGCCGTTGGTTTCCATTCTTTTTCTCGTACAAAAATCATTGAACTAATAGAACTTGATAGAAAGATCACCAAACAAAACAAACACAAGCATACGCATCATGCGATTTCGAATGTTTCTCAAATTCTCAATAACACAACCTTTCTTATTGATTGGTTTGATTTGCCTAATCTATGGTTTGGGAACCGTTGGCTTCCATTCTTTTTCTCGTACAAAAATCTTTAAACTCATAGAACTTGATAGAAAGATCACTAAACAACACAAACACAAGCATCCGACTCATGCGATTTCGAATGTTTCTCAAATTCTCAATAACACAACCTTTCTTATTGATTGGTTTGATTTGCCTAATCTATGGTTTGGGAACCGTTGATTTCCATTCTTTTTCTCGTCAAAAAATCTTTGAACTAATAAAACTTGATAGAATGATCACCAAACAACACCAACACAAGCATACGAATCATGCGATTTCGAATGTTTCTCAAATTCTCAATAACACAACCTTTCTTATTGATTGGATTGATTTGCCTAGGCTATGGTTTGGGAACCGTTGTCTTCCATTCTTTTTCTCGTACAAAAATCTTTGAACTAATAGAACTTGATAGGAAGATCACTAAACAACACAAACACAAGCATACGAATCATGCGATTTCGAATGTTTCTCAAATCCTCAATAACACAACCTTTCTTATTGATTGGTTGATTTGCCTAGGCTATGATTTGGGAACCGTTGGCTTCCATTCTTTTTCTCATACAAAAATGTTTTAACTAATAGAACTTGATAGAAAGATCACCAAACAACACAAACACAAGCATACGAATCATGCGATTTCGAATGTTTCTCAAATTCTGAATAACTCAACGTTTGTTATTGATTGGTTTGATTTGCCTAAGCTATGGTTTGGGAACCGTTGGCTTCCATTCTTTTTCTTGTACAAAAATCTTTGAACTAATAGAACTTGATAGAAAGATCACCAAACAACACCAACAGAAGCATACGAATCATGCGATTTCGAATGTTTCTCAAATTCTCAATAACTCAACGTTTCTTATTGATTGGTTTGATTTGCCTAATCTATGGTTTGGGAACCGTTGCTTCCATTCTTTTTCTCGTACAAAAATCTTTGAACTAATAGAACTTGATAGAAAGATCACTAAACAACACAAACACAAGCATACGAATCATGCGATTTCGAATGTTTCTCAAATTCTCAATAACACAACCTTTCTTATTGATTGGTTTGATTTGCCTAAGCTATGGTTTGGGAACCGTTGGTTTCCATTCTTTTTCTCGTCAAAAAATCTTTGAACTAATAGAACTTGATAGAAAGATCACAAAACAACACCAACATAAGTATACGAATCATGCGGTTTCGAATGTTTCTCAAACTCTCAATAACTCAACGTTTCTTATTGATTGGTTTGATTTGCCTAATTTATGGTTTGGGAACCGTTGGCTTGTGTCTTGTCTCTCTTTATGGATGGCGCCCACACTTGCTAGGCATACAGCCTTGGCACATGGCTCCATGCTCGCTCTCGCCTCCTTAGCACAAATGAAACACACAAAGGCATGCATTCCACTTTGTAGCTTCTTAGCTCGGGATCTAGTGATTGGCCCCTCAAAGAGTGTTGGGGCGCTTGGAGGTGGCTGACTGGATGATCCTTCATCAACCTCCCCTTCTTGGAAAGGATTCGACCCCGAATCCAAGTCTTCATCAAGAGCAAGGTATGGCGTGAGATCAGCGACGTTGAAAGTTGCGCTTACACCATAATCACCGGGCAGCTCCAGCTTGTATGCATTGTCCCCGATCCTCTTAAGCACCTTGAAAGGCTATGGTTGTGGAAGTGTTGGTTTCCATTCTTTTTCTCGTCCAAAAATCTTTGAACTTAATAGAAAGATCACCAAACAACACAAACACAAGCATATGAATCATGCGATTCCTAATGTTCCTCAAATGCTCTATAACACAACCTTTCTTATTGATTGGTTTGATTTGCCTAGGCTATGGTCGTGGAAGTGTTGGTTTCCATTCTTTTTCTCGTCCAAAAATCTTTGAACTTAATAGAAAGATCATCAAACAACACAAACACAAGCATACGAATCATGCGATTCCTAATGTTTCCCAAATACTCAATAACACATCCTTTCTTATTGATTGGTTTGATTTGCCTAGGCTATGGTTGTGGAAGTGTTGGTTTCCATTCTTTTTCTCGTCCAAAAATCTTTGAACTTAATAGAAAGATCACCAAACAACACAAACACAAGCATACAAATCATGCGATTCCTAATGTTTCTCAAATACTCAATAACACAACCTTTCTTATTGATTGGTTTGATTTGTCTAGGCTATGGTTGTGGAAGTGTTGGTTTCCATTCTTTTTCTCGTCCAAAAATCTTTGAACTTAATAGAAAGATCACCAAACAACACAAACACAAGCATACGAATCATGCGATTCCTAATGTTCCTCAAATACTCAATAACACAACCTTTCTTATTGATTGGTTTGATTTGCCTAGGCTATGGTCGTGGAAGTGTTGGTTTCCATTGTTTTTCTCGTCCAAAAATCTTGGAACTTAATAGAAAGATCACCAAACAACACAAACACAAGCATACGAATCATGCGATTCCTAATGTTTCTCAAATACTCAATAACACAACATTTCTTATTGATTGGTTTGATTTGTCTAGGCTATGGTTGTGGAAGTGTTGGTTTCCATTCTTTTTCTCGTCCAAAAATCTCTGAACTTAATAGAAAGATCACCAAACAACACAAGCACAAGCATACGAATCATGCGATTCCTAATGTTTCTCAAATACTCAATAACACAACATTTCTTATTGATTGGTTTGATGTGCCTAGGCTATGGTTGTGGAAGTATTGGTTTCCATTATTTTTCTCGTCCAAAAATCTTTGAACTTAATAGAAAGATCACCAAACAACACAAACACAAGCATACAAATCATGCGATTCCTAATGTTTCTCAAATACTCAATAACACAACCTTTCTTATTGATTGGTTTGATTTGTCTAGGCTATGGTTGTGGAAGTGTTGGTTTCCATTCTTTTTCTCGTCCAAAAATCATTGAACTTAATAGAAAGATCACCAAACAACACAAACACAAGCATACGAATCATGCGATTCCTAACGTTCCTCAAATACTCAATAACACAACCTTTCTTATTGATTGGTTTGATTTGCCTAGGCTATGGTCGTGGAAGTGTTTGTTTCCATTCTTTTTCTCGTCCAAAAATCTTTGAACTTAATAGAAAGATCACCAAACAACACAAACACAAGCATACGAATCATGCGATTCCTAATGTTCCTCAAATACTCAATAACACAACCTTTTTTATTGATTGGTTTGATTTGCCTAGGCTATGGTTGTGGAAGTGTTGGTTTCCATTCTTTTTCTCGTCCAAAAATATTTGAACTTAATAGAAAGATCACCAAACAACACAAACACAAGCATACGAATCATGCGATTCCTAATGTTCCTCAAATACTCAATAACACAACCTTTCTTATTGATTGGTTTGATTTGCCTAGGCTATGGTTGTGGAAGTGCTGGTTTCCATTCTTTTTCTCGTCCAAAAATCTTTGAACTTAATAGAAAGATCACCAAACAACACAAACACAAGCATACGAATCATGCGATTCCTAATGTTTCTCAAATACTCAATAACACAACCTTTCTTATTGATTGGTTTGATTTACCTAGGCTATGGTTGTGTAAGTGTTGGTTTCCATTCTTTTTCTCGTCCAAAAATATTTGAACTTAATAGAAAGATCACCAAACAACACAAACACAAGCATACGAATCATGCGATTCCTAATGTTCCTCAAATACTCAATAACACAACCTTTCTTATTGATTGGTTTGATTTGCCTAGGCTATGGTCGTGTAAGTGTTGGTTTCCATTCTTTTTCTCGTCCAAAAATCTCTGAACTTAATAGAAAGATCACCAAACAACACAAGCACAAGCATACGAATCATGCGATTCCTAATGTTTCTCAAATACTCAATAACACAACATTTCTTATTGATTGGTTTGATGTGCCTAGGCTATGGTTGTGGAAGTATTGGTTTCCATTATTTTTCTCGTCCAAAAATCTTTGAACTTAATAGAAAGATCACCAAACAACACAAACACAAGCATACAAATCATGCGATTCCTAATGTTTCTCAAATACTCAATAACACAACCTTTCTTATTGATTGGTTTGATTTGTCTAGGCTATGGTTGTGGAAGTGTTGGTTTCCATTCTTTTTCTCGTCCAAAAATCATTGAACTTAATAGAAAGATCACCAAACAACACAAACACAAGCATACGAATCATGCGATTCCTAACGTTCCTCAAATACTCAATAACACAACCTTTCTTATTGATTGGTTTGATTTGCCTAGGCTATGGTCGTGGAAGTGTTTGTTTCCATTCTTTTTCTCGTCCAAAAATCTTTGAACTTAATAGAAAGATCACCAAACAACACAAACACAAGCATACGAATCATGCGATTCCTAATGTTCCTCAAATACTCAATAACACAACCTTTTTTATTGATTGGTTTGATTTGCCTAGGCTATGGTTGTGGAAGTGTTGGTTTCCATTCTTTTTCTCGTCCAAAAATATTTGAACTTAATAGAAAGATCACCAAACAACACAAACACAAGCATACGAATCATGCGATTCCTAATGTTCCTCAAATACTCAATAACACAACCTTTCTTATTGATTGGTTTGATTTGCCTAGGCTATGGTTGTGGAAGTGCTGGTTTCCATTCTTTTTCTCGTCCAAAAATCTTTGAACTTAATAGAAAGATCACCAAACAACACAAACACAAGCATACGAATCATGCGATTCCTAATGTTTCTCAAATACTCAATAACACAACCTTTCTTATTGATTGGTTTGATTTACCTAGGCTATGGTTGTGTAAGTGTTGGTTTCCATTCTTTTTCTCGTCCAAAAATATTTGAACTTAATAGAAAGATCACCAAACAACACAAACACAAGCATACGAATCATGCGATTCCTAATGTTCCTCAAATACTCAATAACACAACCTTTCTTATTGATTGGTTTGATTTGCCTAGGCTATGGTCGTGTAAGTGTTGGTTTCCATTCTTTTTCTCGTCCAAAAATCTTTGAACTTAATAGAAAGATCACCAAACAACACAAACACAAGCATACGAATCATGCGATTCCTAATGTTTCTCAAATACTCAATAACACAACCTTTCTTATTGATTGGTTTGATTTGCCTAGGCTATGGTTGTGGAAGTGTTGGTTTCCATTCTTTTTCTCATCAAAAAATCTTTGTACTAATAGAACTTGATAGAAAGATCACCAAACAACACAAACACAAGCATACGAATCATGCGATTCCTAATGTTTCTCAAATACTCAATAACACAACCTTTCTTATTGATTGGTTTGATTTGCCTAGGCTATGGTTGTGTAAGTGTTGGTTTCCATTCTTTTTCTCGTCCAAAAATCTTTGAACTTAATAGAACATGATAGAAAGATCACCAAACAACACAAACACAAGCATACGAATCATGCGATTCCTAATGTTTCTCAAATACTCAATAACACAACATTTCTTATTGATTGGTTTGATTTACCTAGGCTATGGTTGTGTAAGTGTTGGTTTCCATTCTTTTTCTCGTCCAAAAATCTTTGAACTTAATAGAAAGATTACCAAACAACACAAACACAAGCATACGAATCATGCGATTCCTAATGTTCCTCAAATGCTCTATAACACAACCTTTCTTATTGATTGGTTTGATTTGCCTAGGCTATGGTCGTGGAAGTGTTGGTTTCCATTCTTTTTCTCGTCCAAAAATCTTTGAACTTAATAGAAAGATCATCAAACAACACAAACACAAGCATACGAATCATGCGATTCCTAATGTTTCCCAAATACTCAATAACACATCCTTTCTTATTGATTGGTTTGATTTGCCTAGGCTATGGTTGTGGAAGTGTTGGTTTCCATTCTTTTTCTCGTACAAAAATCATTGATCTAATAGAACTTGATAGAAAGATCACCAAACAAAACAAACACAAGCATACGAATCATGCGATTTCGAATGTTTCTCAAATTCTCAATAACACAACCTTTCTTATTGATTGGTTTGATTTGCCTAAGCTATGGTTTGGGAACCATTGGCTTCCATTCTTTTTCTCGTACAAAAATTTTGAACTAATAGAACTTGATAGAAAGATCACCAAACAACACAAACACAAGCATACGAATCATGCGATTTCGAATGTTTCTCAAATTCTCAATAACACAACCTTTCTTATTGATTGGTTTGATTTGCCTACGCTATGGTTTGGGAGCCGTTAGTTTCCATTCATTTTCTCATACAAAAATTTTTAACCTTAGAGAACATGATAGAAAGATCACCAAACAACACAACCACAAGCATACGAATCATGCGATTTCGAATGTTTCTCAAATTCTCAATAACACAACCTTTCTTATTGATTGGTTTGATTTGCCTAAGCTATGGTTTGGGAACCGTTGGCTTCCATTCTTTTTATCGTACAAAAATCTTTGAACTAATAGAACTTGATAGAAAGATCACCAAACAACACAAACACAAGCATACGAATCATGCGATTTCGAATGTTTCTCAAATTCTCAATAGCACAACCTTTCTCATTGATTGGATTGATTTGCCTAGGCTATGGTTTGGGAACCGTTGGTTTCCATTCTTTTTCTCGTACAAAAATCATTGATCTAATAGAACTTGATAGAAAGATCACCAAACAACACCAACACAAGCATACGAATCATGCGGTTTCGAATGTTTCTCAAATTCTCAATAACACAACCTTTCTTAATGATTGGTTTGACTTGCCTAGGCTATTGTTTGGGAACTGTGGGTTTCCATTCTTTTTCTCGTCTGAAAATCTTTGAACTAATGGAACTTGATAGAAAGATCACCAAACCACACCAACACAAGCATACTAATCATGCGATTTCGAATGTTTCTCAAATTCTCAATAACACAACCTTTCTTATTGATTGGATTGATTTGCCTAGGCTATGGTTTGGGAACCGTTGGTTTCCATTCTTTTTCTCGTACAAAAATCATTGAACTAATAGAACTTGATAGAAAGATCACCAAACAACACCAACACAAGCATACGAATCATGCGGTTTCGAATGTTTCTCAAACTCTCAATAACTCAACGTTTCTTATTGATTGGTTTGATTTGCCTAATTTATGGTTTGGGAACCGTTGGCTTCCATTCTTTTTCTCGTACAAAAATCTTTGAACTAATAGAACTTGATAGAAAGATCACTAAACAACACAAACACAAGCATACGAATCATGCGATTACGAATGTTTCTCAAATTCTCTATAACACAACCTTTCTTATTGATTGGTTTGATTTGCCTAGGCTATAGTTTGGGAACTGTGGGTTTCCATTCTTTTTCTCGTCTAAAAATCTTTGAACTAATAGAACTTGATAGAAAGATCACTAAACAACACAAACACAAGCATACGAATCATGCGATTTCGAATGTTTCTCAAATTCTCAATAACACAACCTTTCTTATTGATTGGTTTGATTTGCCTAAGCTATGGTTTGGGAACCGTTGGTTTCCATTCTTTTTCTCGTCAAAAAATCTTTGAACTAATAGAACTTGATAGAAAGATCACCAAACAACACCAACATATGATACGGGGTTAGCCGTGTGGATGCCCGATCTTCGACGTTCACGACTCAACAAATAAAACACAAGGAAGCAATGGTCAGAATTGATTGGAATCGAAACTGTAATGAAGAAATGCGACTCAACAAAGGGAAAACGACTCAACAAGGACGCGAACTGAATATGAAGAAACAAAGGGAAATTGATAGAGACGACGAGAAGGATAACCCTTCGAGACAACTATTAAACCCCTGGTATATATTTCAACCAGAATCCTAATAGAATGGACGAAGAACCAACCTTGTACAATCCTACACAACAAGGCGACACCTTGAAGCAAAGGAAGGGGGCTCGTGATCGTTGATAAGCACCAAGCTTCGAAGAGATTGACACAAATCAAACAAACCAAGCTGCGAATAACACACACAATGAAGCAAAGCTTCGGCTCTCTCTTTCAAAGGGAGAAAACGATTTTCAATATTCAGAATTGTCTAAGTGTTCCAAACCATCAAAACAATACTTATATGTCTCACTTCTGGAAATAAAAGAAATAATAAAAAGGTCTAATTAATTCTAAGATAGATAGGCCCAAAACAGCATAATAGGCCCAAAATGAAACAAACACTCTTGGGTGCCTAAAATAGGCGTCTGTGCCCAAACGAGGCACACTCGCAGCGCCGGTGCCCAAACGAGGCACACCCGCAGCGCCGGTGCCCAATCGCGGCACTCATGCGACGTTGCTTGTGTCTTGTCTCTCTTTATGGATGGCGCCCACACTTGCTAGGCATACAGCCTTGGCACATGGCTCCATGCTCGCTCTCGCCTCCTTAGCACAAATGAAACACACAAAGGCATGCATTCCACTTTGTAGCTTCTTAGCTCGGGATCTAGTGATTGGCCCCTCAAAGAGTGTTGGGGCGCTTGGAGGTGGCTGACTGGATGATCCTTCATCAACCTCCCCTTCTTGGAAAGGATTCGACCCCGAATCCAAGTCTTCATCAAGAGCAAGGTATGGCGTGAGATCAGCGACGTTGAAAGTTGCGCTTACACCATAATCACCGGGCAGCTCCAGCTTGTATGCATTGTCCCCGATCCTCTTAAGCACCTTGAAAGGCTATGGTTGTGGAAGTGTTGGTTTCCATTCTTTTTCTCGTCCAAAAATCTTTGAACTTAATAGAAAGATCACCAAACAACACAAACACAAGCATATGAATCATGCGATTCCTAATGTTCCTCAAATTGCTCTATAACACAACCTTTCTTATTGATTGGTTTGATTTGCCTAGGCTATGGTCGTGGAAGTGTTGGTTTCCATTCTTTTTCTCGTCCAAAAATCTTTGAACTTAATAGAAAGATCATCAAACAACACAAACACAAGCATACGAATCATGCGATTCCTAATGTTTCCCAAATACTCAATAACACATCCTTTCTTATTGATTGGTTTGATTTGCCTAGGCTATGGTTGTGGAAGTGTTGGTTTCCATTCTTTTTCTCGTCCAAAAATCTTTGAACTTAATAGAAAGATCACCAAACAACACAAACACAAGCATACAAATCATGCGATTCCTAATGTTTCTCAAATACTCAATAACACAACCTTTCTTATTGATTGGTTTGATTTGTCTAGGCTATGGTTGTGGAAGTGTTGGTTTCCATTCTTTTTCTCGTCCAAAAATCTTTGAACTTAATAGAAAGATCACCAAACAACACAAACACAAGCATACGAATCATGCGATTCCTAATGTTCCTCAAATACTCAATAACACAACCTTTCTTATTGATTGGTTTGATTTGCCTAGGCTATGGTCGTGGAAGTGTTGGTTTCCATTCTTTTTCTCGTCCAAAAATCTTGGAACTTAATAGAAAGATCACCAAACAACACAAACACAAGCATACGAATCATGCGATTCCTAATGTTTCTCAAATACTCAATAACACAACATTTCTTATTGATTGGTTTGATTTGTCTAGGCTATGGTTGTGGAAGTGTTGGTTTCCATTCTTTTTCTCGTCCAAAAATCTCTGAACTTAATAGAAAGATCACCAAACAACACAAGCACAAGCATACGAATCATGCGATTCCTAATGTTTCTCAAATACTCAATAACACAACATTTCTTATTGATTGGTTTGATGTGCCTAGGCTATGGTTGTGGAAGTATTGGTTTCCATTATTTTTCTCGTCCAAAAATCTTTGAACTTAATAGAAAGATCACCAAACAACACAAACACAAGCATACAAATCATGCGATTCCTAATGTTTCTCAAATACTCAATAACACAACCTTTCTTATTGATTGGTTTGATTTGTCTAGGCTATGGTTGTGGAAGTGTTGGTTTCCATTCTTTTTCTCGTCCAAAAATCATTGAACTTAATAGAAAGATCACCAAACAACACAAACACAAGCATACGAATCATGCGATTCCTAACGTTCCTCAAATACTCAATAACACAACCTTTCTTATTGATTGGTTTGATTTGCCTAGGCTATGGTCGTGGAAGTGTTTGTTTCCATTCTTTTTCTCGTCCAAAAATCTTTGAACTTAATAGAAAGATCATCAAACAACACAAACACAAGCATACGAATCATGCGATTCCTAATGTTTCTCAAATACTCAATAACACAACCTTTCTTATTGATTAGTTTGATTTGCCTAGGCTATGGTTGTGTAAGTGTTGGTTTCCATTCTTTTTCTCGTCCAAAAATCTTTAAACTTAATAGATCTTGATAGAAAGATCACCAAACAACACAAACACAAGCATACGAATCATGCGATTCCTAATGTTTCTCAAATACTCAATAACACAACTTTTCTTAATGATTGGTTTGACTTGCCTAGGCTATGGTTTGGGAACTGTGGGTTTCCATTCTTTTTCTCGTCTGAAAATCTTTGAACTAATGGAACTTGATAGAAAGATCACCAAACCACACCAACACAAGCATACGAATCATGCGATTTCGAATGTTTCTCAAATTCTCAATAACACAACCTTTCTTATTGATTGGATTGATTTGCCTAGGCTATGGTTTGGGAACCGTTGGTTTCCATTCTTTTTCTCGTACAAAAATCATTGAACTAATAGAACTTGATAGAAAGATCACCAAACAACACCAACACAAGCATACGAATCATGCGGTTTCGAATGTTTCTCAAATTCTCAATAACACAACGTTTCTTATTGATTGGTTTCATTTGCCTAGGCTATGGTTTGGGAACCGTTGGTTTCCATTCTTTTTCTCGTACAAAAATCATTGAACTAGTAGAACTTGATAGAAAGATCACCAAACAACACCAACACCAGCATACGAATCATGCGGTTTCGAATGTTTCTCAAACTCTCAATAACTCAACGTTTCTTATTGATTGGTTTGATTTGCCTAATTTATGGTTTGGGAACCGTTGGCTTCCATTCTTTTTCTCGTACAAAAATCTTTGAACTAATAGAACTTGATAGAAAGATCACTAAACAACACAAACACAAGCATACGAATCATGCGATTACGAATGTTTCTCAAATTCTCTATAACACAACCTTTCTTATTGATTGGTTTGATTTGCCTAGGCTATAGTTTGGGAACTGTGGGTTTCCATTCTTTTTCTCGTCTAAAAATCTTTGAACTAATAGAACTTGATAGAAAGATCACTAAACAACACAAACACAAGCATACGAATCATGCGATTTCGAATGTTTCTCAAATTCTCAATAACACAACCTTTCTTATTGATTGGTTTGATTTGCCTAAGCTATGGTTTGGGAACCGTTGGTTTCCATTCTTTTTCTCGTCAAAAAATCTTTGAACTAATAGAACTTGATAGAAAGATCACCAAACAACACAAACACAAGCATACGAATCATCCGATTCCTAATGTTTCTCAAATACTCAATAACACAACATTTCTTATTGATTGGATTGATTTGCCTAGGCTATGGTTTGGGAACCGTTGGTTTCCATTCTTTTTCTCGTACAAAAATCATTGATCTAATAGAACTTGATAGAAAGATCACCAAACAAAACAAACACAAGCATACGAATCATGCGATTTCGAATGTTTCTCAAATTCTCAAATGAAACACACAAAGGCATGCATTCCACTTTGTAGCTTCTTAGCTCGGGATCTAGTGATTGGCCCCTCAAAGAGTGTTGGGGCGCTTGGAGGTGGCTGACTGGATGATCCTTCATCAACCTCCCCTTCTTGGAAAGGATTCGACCCCGAATCCAAGTCTTCATCAAGAGCAAGGTATGGCGTGAGATCAGCGACGTTGAAAGTTGCGCTTACACCATAATCACCGGGCAGCTCCAGCTTGTATGCATTGTCCCCGATCCTCTTAAGCACCTTGAAAGGCTATGGTTGTGGAAGTGTTGGTTTCCATTCTTTTTCTCGTCCAAAAATCTTTGAACTTAATAGAAAGATCACCAAACAACACAAACACAAGCATACGAATCATGCGATTCCTAATGTTTCTCAAATACTCAATAACACAACCTTTCTTAATGATTGGTTTGACTTGCCTAGGCTATGGTTTGGGAACTGTGGGTTTCCATTCTTTTTCTCGTCTGAAAATCTTTGAACTAATGGAACTTGATAGAAAGATCACCAAACCACACCAACACAAGCATACGAATCATGCGATTTCGAATGTTTCTCAAATTCTCAATAACACAACCTTTCTTATTGATTGGATTGATTTGCCTAGGCTATGGTTTGGGAACCGTTGGTTTCCATTCTTTTTCTCGTACAAAAATCATTGATCTAATAGAACTTGATAGAAAGATCACCAAACAAAACAAACACAAGCATACGAATCATGCGATTTCGAATGTTTCTCAAATTCTCAATAACACAACCTTTCTTATTGATTGGTTTGATTTGCCTAAGCTATGGTTTGGGAACCATTGGCTTCCATTCTTTTTCTCGTACAAAAATCTTTGAACTAATAGAACTTGATAGAAAGATCACCAAACAACACAAACACAAGCATACGAATCATGCGATTTCGAATGTTTCTCAAATTCTCAATAACACAACCTTTCTTATTGATTGGTTTGATTTGCCTACGCTATGGTTTGGGAGCCGTTAGTTTCCATTCATTTTCTCATACCAAAATTTTTAACCTTAGAGAACATGATAGAAAGATCACCAAACAACACAACCACAAGCATACGAATCATGCGATTTCGAATGTTTCTCAAATTCTCAATAACACAACCTTTCTTATTGATTGGTTTGATTTGCCTAGGCTATAGTTTGGGAACTGTGGGTTTCCATTCTTTTTCTCGTCTAAAAATCTTTGAACTAATAGAACTTGATAGAAAGATCACCAAACAACACAACCACAAGCATACGAATCATGCGATTTCGAATGTTTCTCAAATTCTCAATAACACAACCTTTCTTATTGATTGGTTTGATTTGCCTAGGCTATAGTTTGGGAACTGTGGGTGATGCGGGGTTAAGCCGCTGGATGCCCGATCTTCGACAACAACAACTCAGAACACAAAGAGAAGGAGAGATGGTCAGAAATGGAGGGATGAACACAAGGAAACGAAGAACAACCAAGAAGAACAAGGACAGATTCAAGAACAAGATAAAAAGGATAGATAAAGAAGATCAACCCAACGAAACAACAAAGAGACCCTCGTTGCTTTGAAAACGAGAACCAGATTGAATGATCGAAAGACCAACCTTATACAACCCCACACAGCCAAGGACGTATCCTTGGAGCACGAGGAGGATGCGTGTATTCGCCTCACTAACAACCCGAACAATCGGATTGATCGATGCAAGACAAACCAAGCCTGATGCACACTTTGAAAGCCAAGCTCTCTTTCATTCTCTCTCTATGGAGGAAGATAACAAGTTTTTGATAATGGGAAGTCTAATGAGAAACAACCAGCTGGGGGCCTTTTATATGCCCTTACAATCCCAGAAAAGTAACACCAAAATAATAATAATAATAATAAGTAGCAGCCCATATGAGAAACAACCCAAAAGAAGCAATGCACAGCCAAGCTTTGGAAACGTTGCTTCGGAGCGCGCTAAGGGGCTGGCGTGGCCACGTCCTAAAGAGGGCTGGAAGGGCCTTCGTTGGTGTCTTGGCTTGGGATGCCTTGACCAATGGCTGCACTTAAGAGGGTCACGACCTTGGCCTGCGGCTCATTGGTGTCTCTAGCCTCTTTAGCCACATGATAACCTATGAACCCATGCATGTCTTGCTGGAGCTTCTTGGCGCGAGCTCGGGTCAACGGTCCATCAAATAAAATGGGCGTGCTTGGTGGAGGCTTGACGGATGGTCCCTCATCATCCTCCCCTTCTTGGAAAGGATTCGACCTCGAATCCAAGTCCTCATCAATGGCCAGGTAAGGCATAAGATCAGCCACATTGAAGGTGGCGCTTACTCCATATTCTCCTGGTAGTTCCAGCTTGTATGCATTGTCTCCAATACGTTGCAGAACCTTGAAAGGTCCATCTCCTCTTGGGGACAGCTTGCTTTTCCTTTGCTCCGGGAACCGCTCCTTCCTTAGATGCACCCAAACTAGATCTCCGGGCTGGAATATCACTTGGCACCGGCCTTTGTTAGCTTTGGTGGCATTATACTCGGCCTTGTTCAACAGCCTTGTTCTTGTACGCTCATGCAATTCCCTTATGAACTCAACCTGTTTTCTTGCATCAAAACTTTCTTTCTCCCTCATGGGAAATGGGGTAAGATCTAATGGGGTTAGTGGGTTAGTACCATAAACACATTCAAATGGAGTTAACTTAGTAGATGAGTGCATTGTTCGATTATAAGCAAACTCCACATGAGGTAAAGCTTCTTCCCACAATTTCAGATTCTTCCTAATTATAGCTCTAAGGATGGTGGTTAAGGTTCTATTAGTCACTTCGGTTTGGCCATCGGTCTGCGGGTGGCTAGAAGTAGAAAACAATAACCTAGTTCCTAGCTTGCTCCACAAAGTTCTCCAAAAATAGCTTAGAAACTTAACATCCCTATCACTTACTATGGTCTTTGGCACACCATGCAGCCTCACTACCTCTCTAAAGAACAAACTAGCTACATTAGAGGCATCATCAGTTTTGTGGCATGCTATGAAATGAGCCATCTTAGAGAAACGATCTACTACCACAAAAATCGAATCTCTCCCCTTCTTAGTTCTAGGTAACCCTACTATAAAATCCATAGACAAATCTTCCCAAGGGGCTGAGGGAATGGGTAAGGGTGTATACAATCCATGAGGCATTAATCTAGACTTGGCTCTCAAACAATCAACACATCTCTTAAGAGCATGTTCTACATCCCTAAGCATATGAGGCCAATAAAAATGTGCACGTAACATATGGTAAGTTTTATCCCTGCCAAAGTGTCCCATTAATCCACCCTTATGGGCTTCATCAACAAGCAATAATCGCAAAGAACATCTAGGAATACAAACTTTATCCATACGAAACAGAAATCCATCATGAATGTAATATCTATCATCTGACCCTTTTTCACTACAACACTTATAAGCATCACCAAAATCAAGATCATCCACATATAATTCTTTGATGTAAGCAAAGCCTAACACTCTAGAATCTAATGTGGTTAAGAGGGTGTGACGCCTAGATAGCGTATCTGCTACTACATTATCCTTGCCCCTTTTATACTTGATTACATATGGAAATGTCTCAATAAACTCCATCCACCTACCATGTCTCCTATCCAATTTGTCTTGACTCTTAAAATGCTTCAAAGATTCATGATCAGTTTTCAAAACAAATTCTCTAGGCCATAGGTAGTGTTGCCATGTTTTAAGTACTCTAAACAATGCATACAATTCCTTGTCATATGTAGAGTAATTTAAACATGCTCCTTTCAATTTTTCAGAGAAAAAGGCTATAGGCTGACCTTCTTGCATGAGAACGCCGCCAATACCAATGCCACTTGCATCACACTCCACTTCGAAAGGACGAGTGAAGTCGGGCAAAGCCAGCAAGGGTGCTTGCGTCAATCTCAACTTCAGGGCAGTGAAAGCCTCTTCTTGAGCCTTCTCCCATTTGAACTCACTCCTCTTCTTGGTGATTTCGGTCAAGGGAGCAGCAATGGTGCTAAAATCTTTGACAAAGCGCCTATAGAAGCTCGCCAGTCCGTGGAAGCTTCGCACTTGCCCAACTGTGGTGGGGGTAGGCCAATCTTGAATTGCCTTGATCTTTGCCTCGTCCACTTGCAATCCTTGTGAGCTAACTACAAAACCAAGAAAGGTAACGGAAGTACTGCACAGCTCACACTTTTTCAAATTAGCAAACAAGTGTTCAAGACGCAAAGTAGTAAGCACATCTCTCAAGTGACATTCATGCTCTTCTAGGGATTTGCTATAAATCAGAATATCATCAAAATAAACAACAACAAATTTCCCTATGAATTTTCTAAGCACATGGTTCATAAGACGCATGAATGTACTAGGGGCGTTAGTTAGCCCAAAGGGCATAACAAGCCATTCGTACAAGCCAAACTTAGTCTTGAATGCCGTTTTCCATTCATCCCCTTCCTTCATCCTAATCTGATGATATCCACTTTTTAAATCTATCTTTGAAAACATAGTGGCACCATGCAACTCATCAAGCATATCGTCTAGCCTAGGAATGGGGTGTCGATATTTTATGGTTATGTTGTTAATGGCCCTACAATCTACACACATTCTCCAAGCTCCATCTTTCTTGGGCACTAACAAAACAGGTACGGCACAAGGACTTAAGCTCTCTCTAATGTAACCCTTGTCCAATAGCTCTTGGACTTGGGTTTGGACCTCGTGGGTCTCCTTGGGGTTCATACGGTAGGCTGGCCTGTTTGGTAAGGATGCTCCGGGTATGAGATCAATTTGATGCTCTACCCCTCTAATCGGAGGTAATCCAGCCGGTATCTCATCGGGGAACACATCCTTGTATTCCTCGACAAGCCCCAAAATTCTCGGGGGCAAAGAAGCCTTAAGCTCCTCACTTAACAAACTCAGCTCCTTGCACAAGAGCATAAGTGTTGTCTGCCCATCTAGGTAATCGTCTTCTAACTCCCTCTTGGAAGCCAAAAGAGCGGAGGGGGCTGGAGGGACATGAGGTTGGCTCGTCTTGACCCGAGCCTTCCCTTTCTTCCCTTTTTCCCCCTCACCATCGCCACTTACCTTCTCACTTACCTTTTTCTTCTCAAATTCCTCGGCCACTTGCGTGGGGGTCATAGGCTTGAGAACAACATTCTGGCCCTTGTAGACGAAGGAGTGGCGGTTGGTGAAGCCATCATGAGTCACTTTCCGATCATACTGCCATGGACGACCTAAAAGAAGGTGGCAAGCCTGCATGGGAACTACATCACACATAATATGATCTTCATAATGTCCAAGCTTAATAGTCACATGCGTCTGCTTGTTAACCCTTAATTCACCACTATCATTCATCCAATGCAGTTTATAAGGCTTAGGGTGATGAAAAATAGGAAGTCGCAACTTTTGAACCATTTCCATGCTAGCTATGTTGCAACAGCTTCCGCTATCAATAATTACATTACACACCTTGCCTTGTATCAAACAACGAGTATGAAATAGGTTCTCTCTTTGATTATCCTCACAAGGGGCCGGTTTAACATGCATGTTTCTCCTAGCTATTAACGAATCCCCATGTTCATATTCTATTTCATCCTCAGCACTTTCATCATATTCTAGCAAGTTAACATCATCATCGTCATTAACATCATCTTGATTATCCTCTTCATTTTCAGATTCATATTGCCCTAAAGAATTAATCAAGAGAGTCTTTTGATTTGGGCAATCTTTCTTCATGTGCCCTCTACCTTGGCACTTAAAACAAACAATATCTCTAGCTCTAGTAGAAGGGTTAGAGTTACTCCCCTTCGGAGCGGCTGGCGCCCCGCTAGATGTGCCCTTGTTGTTGTATGAAGGGTTGCTCATAGAACCTTTGCCACGGCTAGATTGGTCTCCATAGGTGCCGGTGGCATTTCCCTTTTCCTTGACAGGCGCGGCCTCCTTGCCAAAAGATGGTGGCTGGCCACGAGTGGAATTTCTCCAATTGTTGGGCTGATTGTTCATGTTACGCCCTCCTTGATTCCTTGGCTTGAGTTTCCTTTCTACTTTCAAAGCTAGATGAAACAGATCAGTCATAGTAGTATAAGGATACAAGTCAATCTCATTAGCTAAAGAAGGATGCAAAATACGAAGGTATCTAGCCATTGTGGTCTCCTCATCCTCTACCACGTTGGCCCTTACCATCGCCACTTGCATGGCGTTGAAGCACTCCTCGGCACTCATAGAACCCTGCCTCATGTTCTCAAGCCTTTGCCTTAGCTCCCGTGCATAATGTTGGGGCACAAATCTGCCTCTCATCAAGGCCTTCATTTGCTCCCATGTGGCAATTGGTGGATCAAGCGCTCGCCTCCTTTCTTTGACAAGGTTATCCCACCAAATTAGTGCATAACCACTGAATTCAAGGGTGGCGAGTTGGACTTTCTTTGCCTCGGGAAAGTTGTGGCAATTCCAGACTTGCTCAATTTTTGTTTCCCACTCCATGTATACGTCCGGGTCACACTTGCCCTCAAAGGCTGGGATCTTCACCTTGATCTTTCCTACGCCATCTTGCTCGGGCTCTCTTGGTCTCCGTGGACGTCTATCTCTATCATCTCGCCTAGAGTGGTGCTCCCAAGTATCATCTTCTTGGAACTCTTCATCAAAGTCATCATATTGCTCCTCTCGATCATGAGTTCTTCTTCGGGCCTGAAAAGCTTGAAAATCATTAGTGCGACGGTGCCTATCTCTTGGAGGAGAAGGAGATTGATTAATAGGCACTCTTCGAGCAAAAATTCCAGGAGGGTCAAGATTTACTTCCCTTGTGTGTTGTTGATGGGAGGTGGATGCCAAGTTAGGGTCCAAGGGTGGGTTACCCCTTTGTGTGGCGTTGGTGTGGCCATGGGTACGCTCAGCTGGCTGCCTAGTCTCCAAGGCCTCCAATCGTCGCGCGATGATGGCCATATTGTCGCCGAGTTTTTTCAACATGCTAAACACCTCGGGATGGATAGGCTCGGAAGTGTTGGAGCTTTCTTCTTCCTGAGACATGATCACAAGTAACACACTACAAGAAACCGGTTAAGATTAGTGATAATCCAAAACAGCCTCACGATGTGTTTACACTCGCACTCTCTCACTCTTAGTGATGCATTTTGGCTTGTTGTTTCAATCTGCCTTGAAAAGTGACACTTAAGTTCAAGAGTTAGTGAAAGGTGAAAACAAACACAAACTTAAGATTGGCCAAAGAAAGAAAAGGACTGAAAATTTTGGACAAGAAACTGAGTTGGAATGAAGAACAACAAAACAAGAGTTGAAGGATAAAAGAGATCAAACCTTGATTAAGCCTTTCTCGCCTTGAATTCCTAAACCAAGATGAGTACTTGAAGTGGTTTGTAAGGTGAGATGGGCTGGCCTTTTGTGGAGGAAGGTTATCTCCAATATCAATCAAGAACAAGACTAGAGAAGAGAACACAACACTTTGCACTTAATCGAAATATTACACAAATTAGGCACTTAATCAAGAAGTCAACATTTGCACTATCTAATAGGCAACAAGTGCAATTCTGAAACTTCCTCTTCTTTTCTTTTTTCTTTTTTTTTTTTTTTCTTTCTTTTTTTTTTCCTTTTTTTTTCTTTTTTTTTTTTTTTTAATAAAATTCGAAAATCACAATCAGCTACTTATTAAATATAATAAATATAAGAAAGGTGTACAAAATAAAAGAAGTCATCTCTTTGACTAGATTGATGGGGGGAATGGGTTTGAATTTGATGGGAGTTGGTAGAATAGTGTGGGCTGAAAGGGAATGGCTTTGAGTTGGTAAAATAGTGATGGAATGGTATGGGGAGTTGGTCAAAGTTAGTAGAAGTTGGTGAAAGTTGGTAAAAATGGTGGGATGGGCTGAAATGTGAAGGATTTGAATTTAGCTCATTTGTTCAAGCTTTCATCATCCTATAATGGCTGGTTTCTGTGCTGGGAGATGGTGGATGATGATGGTCGGACGGTGGCAGTTTACTTAGGCGAAGGAGGTTTTGGGCTGGGCAAACAAACCACTTGCACAAGTAAACAAACCCGGTTAGTACTATCAAGTTCAATTAAGGAGATTGGATTAATCAAACCTGATCTGGGATTTCTTTTTTTTGGTGTTTTTGGTTTATGGTGGAAGACAAGTTGAATGTCGACAACGCAGCTCTGATACCACTTTGATGCGGGGTTAAGCCGCTGGATGCCCGATCTTCGACAACAACAACTCAGAACACAAAGAGAAGGAGAGATGGTCAGAAATGGAGGGATGAACACAAGGAAACGAAGAACAACCAAGAAGAACAAGGACAGATTCAAGAACAAGATAAAAAGGATAGATAAAGAAGATCAACCCAACGAAACAACAAAGAGACCCTCGTTGCTTTGAAAACGAGAACCAGATTGAATGATCGAAAGACCAACCTTATACAACCCCACACAGCCAAGGACGTATCCTTGGAGCACGAGGAGGATGCGTGTATTCGCCTCACTAACAACCCGAACAATCGGATTGATCGATGCAAGACAAACCAAGCCTGATGCACACTTTGAAAGCCAAGCTCTCTTTCATTCTCTCTCTATGGAGGAAGATAACAAGTTTTTGATAATGGGAAGTCTAATGAGAAACAACCAGCTGGGGGCCTTTTATATGCCCTTACAATCCCAGAAAAGTAACACCAAAATAATAATAATAATAATAAGTAGCAGCCCATATGAGAAACAACCCAAAAGAAGCAATGCACAGCCAAGCTTTGGAAACGTTGCTTCGGAGCGCGCTAAGGGGCTGGCGTGGCCACGTCCTAAAGAGGGCTGGAAGGGCCTTCGTTGGTGTCTTGGCTTGGGATGCCTTGACCAATGGCTGCACTTAAGAGGGTCACGACCTTGGCCTGCGGCTCATTGGTGTCTCTAGCCTCTTTAGCCACATGATAACCTATGAACCCATGCATGTCTTGCTGGAGCTTCTTGGCGCGAGCTCGGGTCAACGGTCCATCAAATAAAATGGGCGTGCTTGGTGGAGGCTTGACGGATGGTCCCTCATCAGTGGGTTTCCATTCTTTTTCTCGTCTAAAAATCTTTGAACTAATAGAACTTGATAGAAAGATCACTAAACAACACAAACACAAGCATACGAATCATGCGATTCCTAATGTTCCTCAAATACTCAATAACACAACCTTTCTTATTGATTGGTTTGATTTGCCTAGGCTATGGTCGTGTAAGTGTTGGTTTCCATTCTTTTTCTCGTCCAAAAATCTTTGAACTTAATAGAAAGATCACCAAACAACACAAACACAAGCATACGAATCATGCGATTCCTAATGTTTCTCAAATACTCAATAACACAACCTTTCTTATTGATTGGTTTGATTTGCCTAGGCTATGGTTGTGGAAGTGTTGGTTTCCATTCTTTTTCTCATCAAAAAATCTTTGTACTAATAGAACTTGATAGAAAGATCACCAAACAACACAAACACAAGCATACGAATCATGCGATTCCTAATGTTTCTCAAATACTCAATAACACAACCTTTCTTATTCATTGGTTTGATTTACCTAGGCTATGGTTGTGTAAGTGTTGGTTTCCATTCTGTTTCTCGTCCAAAAATCTTTGAACTTAATAGAAAGATCACCAAACAACACCAACACAAGCATACGAATCATGCGATTCCTAATGTTCCTCAAATACTCAATAACACAACCTTTCTTATTGATTGGTTTGATTTGCCTAGGCTATGGTTGTGGAAGTGTTGGTTTCCATTCTTTTTCTCGTCCAAAAATCTTTAAACTTAATAGAACTTGATAGAAAGATCACCAAACAACACAAACACAAGCATACGAATCATGCGATTTCTAATGTTTCTCAAATACTCAATAACACAACATTTCTTATTGATTGGTTTGATTTGCCTAGGCTATGGTTGTGGATGTATTGGTTTCCATTATTTTTCTCGTCCAAAAATCTTTGAACTTAATAGAAAGATCACCAAACAACACAAACACAAGCATACGAATCATGCGATTCCTAATGTTCCTCAAATACTCAATAACACAACCTTTCTTATTGATTGGTTTGATTTGCCTAGGCTATGGTCGTGCAAGTGTTGGTTTCCATTCTTATTCTCGTCCAAAAATCTTTGAACTTAATAGAAAGATCACCAAACAACACAAACACAAGCATACGAATCATGCGATTCCTAATGTTTCTCAAATACTCAATAACACAACCTTTCTTATTGATTGGTTTGATTTGCCTAGGCTATGGTTGTGGAAGTGTTGGTTTCCATTCTTTTTCTCATCAAAAAATCTTTGTACTAATAGAACTTGATAGAAAGATCACCAAACAACACAAACACAAGCATACGAATCATGCGATTCCTAATGTTTCTCAAATACTCAATAACACAACCTTTCTTATTGATTGGTTTGATTTGCCTAGGCTATGGTTGTAGAAGTGTTGGTTTCCATTCTTTTTCTCGTCCAAAAATCTTTGAACTTAATAGAAAGATCACCAAACAACACAAGCACAAGCATACGAATCATGCGATTCCTAATGTTTCTCAAATTCTCAATAACACAACCTTTCTTATTGATTGGTTTGATTTGCCTAGGCTATGGTTGTAGAAGTGTTGGTTTCCATTTTTTTTCTCGTCCAAAAATCTTTGAACTTAATAGAAAGATCAGCAAACAACACAAACACAAGCATATGAATCATGCGATTCCTAATGTTTCTCAAATACTCAATAACACAACCTTTCTTATTGATTGGTTTGATTTGCCTAGGCTATGGTTGTAGAAGTGTTGGTTTCCATTCTTTTTCTCGTCCAAAAATCTTTGAACTTAATAGAACTTGATAGAAAGATCACCAAACAACACAAACACAAGCATACGAATCATGCGATTCCTAATGTTTCTCAAATACTCAATAACACAACATTTCTTATTGATTGGTTTGATTTACCTAGGCTATGGTTGTGTAAGTGTTGGTTTCCATTCTGTTTCTCGTCCAAAAATCTTTGAACGTAATAGAAAGATCACCAAACAACACAAACACAAGCATACGAATCATGCGATTCCTAATGTTCCTCAAATACTCAATAACACAACCTTTCTTATTGATTGGTTTGATTTGCCTAGGCTATGGTCGTGGAAGTGTTGGTTTCCATTCTTTTTCTCGTCCAAAAATCTTTGAACTTAATAGAAAGATCACCAAACAACACAAACACAAGCATACGAATCATGCGATTCCTAATGTTTCTCAAATACTCAATAACACAACATTTCTTATTGATTGGTTTGATTTGCCTAGGCTATGGTTGTATAAGTGTTTGTTTCCATTCTTTTTCTCGTCCAAATATCTTTAAACTTAATAGAACTTGATAGAAAGATCACCAAACAACACAAACACAAGCATACGAATCATGCGATTCCTAATGTTTCTCAAATTCTCAATAACACAACCTTTCTTATTGATTGGTTTGATTTGCCTAGGCTATGGTCGTGGAAGTGTTGGTTTCCATTCTTTTTCTCGTCCAAAAATCTTTGAACTTAATAGAAAGATCACCAAACAACACAAACACAAGCATACGAATCATGCGATTCCTAATGTTCCTCAAATACTCAATAACACAACCTTTCTTATTGATTGGTTTGATTTGCCTAGGCTATGGCCGTGGAAGTGTTGGTTTTCATTCTTTTTCTCGTCCAAAAATCTTTGAACTTAATAGAAAGATCACTAAACAACACAAATACTATTATACGAATCATGCGATTCCTAATGTTTCTCAAATACTCAATAACACAAAATTTCTTATGGATTGGTTTGATTTGCCTAGGCTATGGTTGTGGAAGTATTGGTTTCCATTATTTTTCTCGTCCAAAAATCTTTGAACTTAATAGAAAGATCACCAAACAACACAAACACAAGCATACGAATCATGTGATTCCTAATGTTTCTCAAATACTCAATAACACAACATTTCTTATTGATTGGTTTGATTTGCCTAGGCTATGGTTATGGAAGTGTTGGTTTCCATTCTTTTTCTCGTCCAAAAATCTTTGAACTTAATAGAAAGATCACCAAACAACACAAACACAAGCATACGAATCATGCGATTCCTAATGTTCCTCAAATACTCAATAACACAACCATTCTTATTGATTGGTTTGATTTGCCTAGGCTATGGTCGTGTAAGTGTTGGTTTCCATTCTTTTTCTCGTCCAAAAATCTTTGAACTTAATAGAAAGATCACCAAACAACACAAACACAAGCATACGAATCATGCGATTCCTAATGTTTCTCAAATACTCAATAACACAACCTTTCTTATTGATAGGTTTGATTTGCCTAGGCTATGGTTGTGGAAGTGTTGGTTTCCATTCTTTTTCTCGTCCAAAAATCTTTGAACTTAATAGAACTTGATAGAAAGATCACCAAACAACACAAACACAAGCATACGAATCATGCGATTCCTAATGTTTCTCAAATACTCAATAACACAACATTTCTTATTGATTGGTTTGATTTGTCTAGGCTATGGTTGTGGAAGTGTTGGTTTCCATTCTTTTTCTCGTCCAAAAATCTCTGAACTTAATAGAAAGATCACCAAACAACACAAGCACAAGCATACGAATCATGCGATTCCTAATGTTTCTCAAATACTCAATAACACAACATTTCTTATTGATTGGTTTGATTTGCCTAGGCTATGCTTGTGGAAGTGTTGGTTTCCATTCTTTTTCTCGTCCAAAAATCTTTGAACTTAATAGAAAGATCACCAAACAACACAAACACAATCATACGAATCATGCGATTCCTAATGTTCCTCAAATACTCAATAACACAACCTTTCTTATTGATTGGTTTGATTTGCCAAGGCTATGGCCGTGGAAGTGTTGGTTTTCATTCTTTTTCTCGTCCAAAAATCTTTGAACTTAATAGAAAGATCACTAAACAACACAAATACAAGTATACGAATCATGCGATTCCTAATGTTTCTCAAATACTCAATAACACAAAATTTCTTATGGATTGGTTTGATTTGCCTAGGCTATGGTTGTGGAAGTATTGGTTTCCATTATTTTTCTCGTCCAAAAATCTTTGAACTTAATAGAAAGATCACCAAACAACACAAACACAAGCATACGAATCATGTGATTCCTAATGTTTCTCAAATACTCAATAACACAACATTTCTTATTGATTGGTTTGATTTGCCTAGGCTATGGTTATGGAAGTGTTGGTTTCCATTCTTTTTCTCGTCCAAAAATCTTTGAACTTAATAGAAAGATCACCAAACAACACAAACACAAGCATACGAATCATGCGATTCCTAATGTTCCTCAAATACTCAATAACACAACCATTCTTATTGATTGGTTTGATTTGCCTAGGCTATGGTCGTGTAAGTGTTGGTTTCCATTCTTTTTCTCGTCCAAAAATCTTTGAACTTAATAGAAAGATCACCAAACAACACAAACACAAGCATACGAATCATGCGATTCCTAATGTTTCTCAAATACTCAATAACACAACCTTTCTTATTGATAGGTTTGATTTGCCTAGGCTATAGTTGTGGAAGTGTTGGTTTCCATTCTTTTTCTCGTCCAAAAATCTTTGAACTTAATAGAACTTGATAGAAAGATCACCAAACAACACAAACACAAGCATACGAATCATGCGATTCCTAATGTTTCTCAAATACTCAATAACACAACATTTCTTATTGATTGGTTTGATTTGTCTAGGCTATGGTTGTGGAAGTGTGGGTTTCCATTCTTTTTCTCGTCCAAAAATCTCTGAACTTAATAGAAAGATCACCAAACAACACAAGCACAAGCATACGAATCATGCGATTCCTAATGTTTCTCAAATACTCAATAACACAACATTTCTTATTGATTGGTTTGATTTGCCTAGGCTATGGTTGTGGAAGTGTTGGTTTCCATTCTTTTTCTCGTCCAAAAATCTTTGAACTTAATAGAAAGATCAGCAAACAACACAAACACAAGCATACGAATCATATGATTCCTAATGTTTCTCAAATACTCAATAACACAACCGTTCTTATTGATTGGTTTGATTTGCCTAGGCTATGGTCGTGTAAGTGTTGGTTTCCATTCTTTTTCTCGTCCAAAAATCTTTGAACTTAATAGAAAGATCACCAAACAACACAAACACAAGCATACGAATCATGCGATTCCTAATGTTTCTCAAATACTCAATAACACAACCTTTCTTATTGATAGGTTTGATTTGCCTAGGCTATGGTTGTGGAAGTGTTGGTTTCCATTCTTTTTCTCGTCCAAAAATCTTTGAACTTAATAGAACTTGATAGAAAGATCACCAAACAACACAAACACAAGCATACGAATCATGCGATTCCTAATGTTTCTCAAATACTCAATAACACAATATTTCTTATTGATTGGTTTGATTTGCCTAGGCTATGGTTATGGAAGTGTTGGTTTCCATTCTTTTTCTCGTCCAAAAATCTTTGAACTTAATAGAAAGATCACCAAACAACACAAACACAAGTATACGAATCATGCGATTCCTAATGTTCCTCAAATACTCAATAACACAACCTTTCTTATTGATTGGTTTGATTTGCCTAGGCTATGGTCGTGGAAGTGTTGGTTTCCATTCTTTTTCTCGTCCAAAAATCTTGGAACTTAATAGAAAGATCACCAAACAACACAAACACAAGCATACGAATCATGCGATTCCTAATGTTTCTCAAATACTCAATAACACAACATTTCTTATTGATTGGTTTGATTTGTCTAGGCTATGGTTGTGGAAGTGTTGGTTTCCATTCTTTTTCTCGTCCAAAAATCTCTGAACTTAATAGAAAGATCACTAAACAACACAAGCACAAGCATACGAATCATGCGATTCCTAATGTTTCTCAAATACTCAATAACACAACATTTCTTATTGATTGGTTTGATGTGCCTAGGCTATGGTTGTGGAAGTATTGGTTTCCATTATTTTTCTCGTCCAAAAATCTTTGAACTTAATAGAAAGATCACCAAACAACACAAACACAAGCATACAAATCATGCGATTCCTAATGTTTCTCAAATACTCAATAACACAACCTTTCTTATTGATTGGTTTGATTTGTCTAGGCTATGGTTGTGGAAGTGTTGGTTTCCATTCTTTTTCTCGTCCAAAAATCTTTAAACTTAATAGAAAGATCACCAAACAACACAAGCACAAGCATACGAATCATGCGATTCCTAATGTTTCTCAAATACTCAATAACACAACATTTCTTATTGATTGGTTTGATTTGCCTAGGCTATGGTTGTGGAAGTATTGGTTTCCATTATTTTTCTCGTTCAAAAATCTTTGAACTTAATAGAAAGATCACCAAACAACACAAACACAAGCATACAAATCATGCGATTCCTAATGTTTCTCAAATACTCAATAACACAACCTTTCTTATTGATTGGTTTGATTTGCCTAGGCTATGTTCGTGGAAGTGTTTGTTTCCATTCTTTTTCTCGTCCAAAAATCTTTGAACTTAATAGAAAGATCATCAAACAACACAAACACAAGCATACGAATCATGCGATTCCTAATGTTTCTCAAATACTCAATAACACAACCTTTCTTATTGATTGGTTTGATTTGCCTAGGCTATGGTTGTGTAAGTGTTGGTTTCCATTCTTTTTCTCGTCTTAAAATCTTTAAACTTAATAGAACTTGACAGAAAGATCACCAAACAACACAAACACAAGCATACGAATCATGCGATTCCTAATGTTTCTCAAATACTCAATAACACAACCTTTCTTAATGATTGGTTTGACTTGCCTAGGCTATGGTTTGGGAACTGTGGGTTTCCATTCTTTTTCTCGTCTGAAAATCTTTGAACTAATGGAACTTGATAGAAAGATCACCAAACCACACCAACACAAGCATACGAATCATGCGATTTCGAATGTTTCTCAAATTCTCAATAACACAACCTTTCTTATTGATTGGATTTATTTGCCTAGGGTATGGTTTGGGAACCGTTGGTTTACAAAAATCATTGAACTAATAGAACTTGATAGAAAGATCACCAAACAACACCAACACAAGCATACGAATCATGCGGTTTCGAATGTTTCTCAAATTCTCAATAACACAACGTTTCTTATTGATTGGTTTGATTTGCCTAATTTATGGTCTGGGAACCGTTGGCTTCCATTCTTTTTCTCGTACAAAAATCTTTGAACTAATAGAACTTGATAGAAAGATCACTAAACAACACAAACACAAGCATACGAATCATGCGATTACGAATGTTTCTCAAATTCTCTATAACACAACCTTTCTTATTGATTGGTTTGATTTGCCTAGGCTATAGTTTGGGAACTGTGGGTTTCCATTCTTTTTCTCGTCTAAAAATCTTTGAACTAATAGAACTTGATAGAAAGATCACTAAACAACACAAACACAAGCATACGAATCATGCGATTTCGAATGTTTCTCAAATTCTCAATAACACAACCTTTCTTATTGATTGGTTTGATTTGCCTAAGCTATGGTTTGGGAACCGTTGGTTTCCATTCTTTTTCTCGTCAAAAAATCTTTGAACTAATAGAACTTGATAGAAAGATCACCAAACAACACAAACACAAGCATACGAATCATCCGATTCCTAATGTTTCTCAAATACTCAATAACACAACATTTCTTATTGATTGGTTTGATTTACCTAGGCTATGGTTGTGTAAGTGTTGGTTTCCATTCTTTTTCTCGTCCAAAAATCTTTGAACTTAATAGAAAGATCACCAAACAACACAAACACAAGCATACGAATCATGCGATTCCTAATGTTCCTCAAATACTCAATAACACAACCTTTCTTATTGATTGGTTTGATTTGCCTAGGCTATGGTCGTGGAAGTGTTGGTTTTCATTCTTTTTCTCGTCCAAAAATCTTTGAACTTAATAGAAAGATCACCAAACAACACAAACACAAGCATACGAATCATGCAATTCCTAATGTTTCTCAAATACTCAATAACACAACCTTTCTTAATGATTGGTTTGACTTGCCTAGGCTATGGTTTGGGAACTGTGGGTTTCCATTCTTTTTCTCGTCTGAAAATCTTTGAACTAATGGAACTTGATAGAAAGATCACCAAACCACACCAACACAAGCATACGAATCATGCGATTTCGAATGTTTCTCAAATTCTCAATAACACAACCTTTCTTATTGATTGGATTTATTTGCCTAGGGTATGGTTTGGGAACCGTTGGTTTACAAAAATCATTGAACTAATAGAACTTGATAGAAAGATCACCAAACAACACCAACACAAGCATACGAATCATGCGGTTTCGAATGTTTCTCAAATTCTCAATAACACAACGTTTCTTATTGATTGGTTTGATTTGCCTAATTTATGGTCTGGGAACCGTTGGCTTCCATTCTTTTTCTCGTACAAAAATCTTTGAACTAATAGAACTTGATAGAAAGATCACTAAACAACACAAACACAAGCATACGAATCATGCGATTACGAATGTTTCTCAAATTCTCTATAACACAACCTTTCTTATTGATTGGTTTGATTTGCCTAGGCTATAGTTTGGGAACTGTGGGTTTCCATTCTTTTTCTCGTCTAAAAATCTTTGAACTAATAGAACTTGATAGAAAGATCACTAAACAACACAAACACAAGCATACGAATCATGCGATTTCGAATGTTTCTCAAATTCTCAATAACACAACCTTTCTTATTGATTGGTTTGATTTGCCTAAGCTATGGTTTGGGAACCGTTGGTTTCCATTCTTTTTCTCGTCAAAAAATCTTTGAACTAATAGAACTTGATAGAAAGATCACCAAACAACACAAACACAAGCATACGAATCATCCGATTCCTAATGTTTCTCAAATACTCAATAACACAACATTTCTTATTGATTGGTTTGATTTACCTAGGCTATGGTTGTGTAAGTGTTGGTTTCCATTCTTTTTCTCGTCCAAAAATCTTTGAACTTAATAGAAAGATCACCAAACAACACAAACACAAGCATACGAATCATGCGATTCCTAATGTTCCTCAAATACTCAATAACACAACCTTTCTTATTGATTGGTTTGATTTGCCTAGGCTATGGTCGTGGAAGTGTTGGTTTTCATTCTTTTTCTCGTCCAAAAATCTTTGAACTTAATAGAAAGATCACCAAACAACACAAACACAAGCATACGAATCATGCAATTCCTAATGTTTCTCAAATACTCAATAACACAACCTTTCTTATTGATTGGTTTGATTTGCCTAGGCTATGGATGTGGAAGTGTTGGTTTCCATTCTTTTTCTCGTCTAAAAATCTTTAAACTTAATAGAACTTGATAGAAAGATCACCAAACAACACAAACATAAGCATACGAATCATGCGATTCCTAATGTTTCTCAAATAATCAATAACACAACATTTCTTATTGATTGGTTTGATTTGCCTAGGCTATGGTTGTGGATGTATTGGTTTCCATTATTTTTCTCGTCCAAAAATCTTTGAACTTAATAGAAAGATCACCAAACAACACAAACACAAGCATACGAATCATGCGATTCCTAATGTTCCTCAAATACTCAATAACACAACCTTTCTTATTGATTGGTTTGATTTGCCTAGGCTATGGTCGTGTAAGTGTTGGTTTCCATTCTTTTTCTCGTCGAAAAATCTTTGAACTTAATAGAAAGATCACCAAACAACACAAACACAAGCATACGAATCATGCGATTCCTAATGTTCCTCAAATACTCAATAACACAACCTTTCTTATTGATTGGTTTGATTTGCCTAGGCTATGGTCGTGTAAGTGTTGGTTTCCATTCTTTTTCTCGTCCAAAAATCTTTGAACTTAATAGAAAGATCACCAAACAACACAAACACAAGCATACGAATCATGCGATTCCTAATGTTTCTCAAATACTCAATAACACAACATTTCTTATTGATTGGTTTGATTTGCCTAGGCTATGGTTGTATAAGTGTTGGTTTCCATTCTTTTTCTCGTCCAAAAATCTTTAAACTTAATAGAACTTGATAGAAAGATCACCAAACAACACAAACACAAGCATACGAATCATGCGATTCCTAATGTTTCTCAAATACTCAATAACACAACATTTCTTATTGATTAGTTTGATTTGCCTAGGCTATGGTTGTGGAAGTATTGGTTTCCATTCTTTTTCTCGTCCAAAAATCTTTGAACTTAATAGAAAGATCAGCAAACAACACAAACACAAGCATACGAATCATGCGATTCCTAATGTTTCTCAAATACTCAATAACACAACCTTTCTTAATGATTGGTTTGACTTGCCTAGGCTATGGTTTGGGAACTGTGGGTTTCCATTCTTTTTCTCGTCTGAAAATCTTTGAACTAATGGAACTTGATAGAAAGATCACCAAACCACACCAACACAAGCATACGAATCATGCGATTTCGAATGTTTCTCATATTCTCAATAACACAACCTTTCTTATTGATTGGATTTATTTGCCTAGGGTATGGTTTGGGAACCGTTGGTTTCCATTCTTTTTCTCGTACAAAAATCATTGAACTAATAGAACTTGATAGAAAGATCACCAAACAACACCAACACAAGCATACGAATCATGCGGTTTCGAATGTTTCTCAAATTCTCAATAACACAACGTTTCTTATTGATTGGTTTGATTTGCCTAATTTATGGTCTGGGAACCGTTGGCTTCCATTCTTTTTCTCGTACAAAAATCTTTGAACTAATAGAACTTGATAGAAAGATCACTAAACAACACAAACACAAGCATACGAATCATGCGATTACGAATGTTTCTCAAATTCTCTATAACACAACCTTTCTTATTGATTGGTTTGATTTGCCTAGGCTATAGTTTGGGAACTGTGGGTTTCCATTCTTTTTCTCGTCTAAAAATCTTTGAACTAATAGAACTTGATAGAAAGATCACTAAACAACACAAACACAAGCATACGAATCATGCGATTTCGAATGTTTCTCAAATTCTCAATAAGACAACCTTTCTTATTGATTGGTTTGATTTGCCTAAGCTATGGTTTGGGAACCGTTGGTTTCCATTCTTTTTCTCGTCAAAAAATCTTTGAACTAATAGAACTTGATAGAAAGATCACCAAACAACACAAACACAAGCATACGAATCATCCGATTCCTAATGTTTCTCAAATACTCAATAACACAACATTTCTTATTGATTGGTTTGATTTACCTAGGCTATGGTTGTGTAAGTGTTGGTTTCCATTCTTTTTCTCGTCCAAAAATCTTTGAACTTAATAGAAAGATCACCAAACAACACAAACACAAGCATACGAATCATGCGATTCCTAATGTTCCTCAAATACTCAATAACACAACCTTTCTTATTGATTGGTTTGATTTGCCTAGGCTATGGTCGTGGAAGTGTTGGTTTTCATTCTTTTTCTCGTCCAAAAATCTTTGAACTTAATAGAAAGATCACCAAACAACACAAACACAAGCATACGAATCATGCAATTCCTAATGTTTCTCAAATACTCAATAACACAACCTTTCTTATTGATTGGTTTGATTTGCCTAGGCTATGGATGTGGAAGTGTTGGTTTCCATTCTTTTTCTCGTCTAAAAATCTTTAAACTTAATAGAACTTGATAGAAAGATCACCAAACAACACAAACATAAGCATACGAATCATGCGATTCCTAATGTTTCTCAAATAATCAATAACACAACATTTCTTATTGATTGGTTTGATTTGTCTAGGCTATGGTTGTGGAAGTGTTGGTTTCCATTCTTTTTCTCGTCCAAAAATCTCTGAACTTAATAGAAAGATCACCAAACAACACAAGCACAAGCATACGAATCATGCGATTCCTAATGTTTCTCAAATACTCAATAACACAACATTTCTTATTGATTGGTTTGATTTGCCTAGGCTATGGTTGTGGAAGTATTGGTTTCCATTATTTTTCTCGTCCAAAAATCTTTGAACTTAATAGAAAGATCACCAAACAACACAAACACAAGCATACAAATCATGCGATTCCTAATGTTTCTCAAATACTCAATAACACAACCTTTCTTATTGATTGGTTTGATTTGCCTAGGCTATGTTCGTGGAAGTGTTTGTTTCCATTCTTTTTCTCGTCCAAAAATCTTTGAACTTAATAGAAAGATCATCAAACAACACAAACACAAGCATACGAATCATGCGATTCCTAATGTTTCTCAAATACTCAATAACACAACCTTTCTTATTGACTGGTTTGATTTGCCTAGGCTATGGTTGTGTAAGTGTTGGTTTCCATTCTTTTTCTCGTCTTAAAATCTTTAAACTTAATAGAACTTGACAGAAAGATCACCAAACAACACAAACACAAGCATACGAATCATGCGATTCCTAATGTTTCTCAAATACTCAATAACACAACCTTTCTTAATGATTGGTTTGACTTGCCTAGGCTATGGTTTGGGAACTGTGGGTTTCCATTCTTTTTCTCGTCTGAAAATCTTTGAACTAATGGAACTTGATAGAAAGATCACCAAACCACACCAACACAAGCATACGAATCATGCGATTTCGAATGTTTCTCAAATTCTCAATAACACAACCTTTCTTATTGATTGGATTTATTTGCCTAGGGTATGGTTTGGGAACCGTTGGTTTCCATTCTTTTTCTCGTACAAAAATCATTGAACTAATAGAACTTGATAGAAAGATCACCAAACAACACCAACACAAGCATACGAATCATGCGGTTTCGAATGTTTCTCAAATTCTCAATAACACAACGTTTCTTATTGATTGGTTTGATTTGCCTAATTTATGGTCTGGGAACCGTTGGCTTCCATTCTTTTTCTCGTACAAAAATCTTTGAACTAATAGAACTTGATAGAAAGATCACTAAACAACACAAACACAAGCATACGAATCATGCGATTACGAATGTTTCTCAAATTCTCTATAACACAACCTTTCTTATTGATTGGTTTGATTTGCCTAGGCTATAGTTTGGGAACTGTGGGTTTCCATTCTTTTTCTCGTCTAAAAATCTTTGAACTAATAGAACTTGATAGAAAGATCACTAAACAACACAAACACAAGCATACGAATCATGCGATTTCGAATGTTTCTCAAATTCTCAATAACACAACCTTTCTTATTGATTGGTTTGATTTGCCTAAGCTATGGTTTGGGAACCGTTGGTTTCCATTCTTTTTCTCGTCAAAAAATCTTTGAACTAATAGAACTTGATAGAAAGATCACCAAACAACACAAACACAAGCATACGAATCATCCGATTCCTAATGTTTCTCAAATACTCAATAACACAACATTTCTTATTGATTGGTTTGATTTACCTAGGCTATGGTTGTGTAAGTGTTGGTTTCCATTCTTTTTCTCGTCCAAAAATCTTTGAACTTAATAGAAAGATCACCAAACAACACAAACACAAGCATACGAATCATGCGATTCCTAATGTTCCTCAAATACTCAATAACACAACCTTTCTTATTGATTGGTTTGATTTGCCTAGGCTATGGTCGTGGAAGTGTTGGTTTTCATTCTTTTTCTCGTCCAAAAATCTTTGAACTTAATAGAAAGATCACCAAACAACACAAACACAAGCATACGAATCATGCAATTCCTAATGTTTCTCAAATACTCAATAACACAACCTTTCTTATTGATTGGTTTGATTTGCCTAGGCTATGGATGTGGAAGTGTTGGTTTCCATTCTTTTTCTCGTCTAAAAATCTTTAAACTTAATAGAACTTGATAGAAAGATCACCAAACAACACAAACATAAGCATACGAATCATGCGATTCCTAATGTTTCTCAAATAATCAATAACACAACATTTCTTATTGATTGGTTTGATTTGCCTAGGCTATGGTTGTGGATGTATTGGTTTCCATTATTTTTCTCGTCCAAAAATCTTTGAACTTAATAGAAAGATCACCAAACAACACAAACACAAGCATACGAATCATGCGATTCCTAATGTTCCTCAAATACTCAATAACACAACCTTTCTTATTGATTGGTTTGATTTGCCTAGGCTATGGTCGTGTAAGTTTTGGTTTCCATTCTTTTTCTCGTCGAAAAATCTTTGAACTTAATAGAAAGATCACCAAACAACACAAACACAAGCATACGAATCATGCGATTCCTAATGTTCCTCAAATACTCAATAACACAACCTTTCTTATTGATTGGTTTGATTTGCCTAGGCTATGGTCGTGTAAGTGTTGGTTTCCATTCTTTTTCTCGTCCAAAAATCTTTGAACTTAATAGAAAGATCACCAAACAACACAAACACAAGCATACGAATCATGCGATTCCTAATGTTTCTCAAATACTCAATAACACAACATTTCTTATTGATTGGTTTGATTTGCCTAGGCTATGGTTGTATAAGTGTTGGTTTCCATTCTTTTTCTCGTCCAAAAATCTTTAAACTTAATAGAACTTGATAGAAAGATCACCAAACAACACAAACACAAGCATACGAATCATGCGATTCCTAATGTTTCTCAAATACTCAATAACACAACATTTCTTATTGATTAGTTTGATTTGCCTAGGCTATGGTTGTGGAAGTATTGGTTTCCATTCTTTTTCTCGTCCAAAAATCTTTGAACTTAATAGAAAGATCAGCAAACAACACAAACACAAGCATACGAATCATGCGATTCCTAATGTTTCTCAAATACTCAATAACACAACCTTTCTTATTGATTGGTTTGATTTGCCTAGGCTATGGTTGTGGAAGTGTTGTTTTCCATTCTTTTTCTCGTCCAAAAATCTTTGAACTTAATAGAACTTGATAGAAAGATCACCAAACAACACAAACACCAGCATACGAATCATGCGATTCCTAATGTTTCTCAAATACTCAATAACACAACATTTCTTATTGATTGGTTTGATTTGCCTAGGCTATGGTTGTGGAAGTTTTGGTTTCCATTCTTTTTCTCGTCCAAAAATCTTTAAACTTAATAGAACTTGATAGAAAGATCACCAAACAACACAAACACAAGCATACGAATCATGCGATTCCTAATGTTTCTCAAATACTCAATAACACAACATTTCTTATTGATTGGTTTGATTTGCCTAGGCTATGGTTGTGGAAGTGTTGGTTTCCATTCTTTTTCTCGTCCAAAAATCTTTGAACTTAATAGAAAGATCACCAAACAACACAAGCACAAGCATAGGAATCATGCGATTCCTAATGTTTCTCAAATTCTCAATAACACAACCTTATTGATTGGTTTGATTTGCCTAGGCTATGGTTGTGGAAGTGTTGGTTTCCATTCTTTTTCTCGTCCAAAAATCTTTGAACTTAATAGAAAGATCACCAAACAACACAAGCACAAGCATAGGAATCATGCGATTCCTAATGTTTCTCAAATTCTCAATAACACAACCTTTCTTATTGATTGGTTTGATTTGCCTAGGCTATGGTTGTGGAAGTGTTGGTTTCCATTCTTTTTCTCGTCCAAAAATCTTTGAACTTAATAGAAAGATCACCAAACAACACAAACACAAGCATACGAATCATGCGATTCCTAATGTTTCTCAAATACTCAATAACACAACCTTTCTTATTGATTGGTTTGATTTGCCTAGGCTATGGCCGTGGAAGTGTTGGTTTTCATTCTTTTTCTCGTCCAAAAATCTTTGAACTTAATAGAAAGATCACTAAACAACACAAACACAAGTATACGAATCATGCGATTCCTAATGTTTCTCAAATACTCAATAACACAACATTTCTTATTGATTGGTTTGATTTGCCTAGGCTATGGTTGTGGAAGTGTTGGTTTCCATTCTTTTTCTCGTCCAAAAATCTTTGAACTTAATAGAAAGATCACCAAACAACACAAGCACAAGCATAGGAATCATGCGATTCCTAATGTTTCTCAAATTCTCAATAACACAACCTTTCTTATTGATTGGTTTGATTTGCCTAGGCTATGGTTGTGGAAGTGTTGGTTTCCATTCTTTTTCTCGTCCAAAAATCTTTGAACTTAATAGAAAGATCACCAAACAACACAAACACAAGCATACGAATCATGCGATTCCTAATGTTTCTCAAATACTCAATAACACAACCTTTCTTATTGATTGATTTGATTTGCCTAGGCTATGGCCGTGGAAGTGTTGGTTTTCATTCTTTTTCTCGTCCAAAAATCTTTGAACTTAATAGAAAGATCACTAAACAACACAAACACAAGCATACGAATCATGCGATTCCTAATGTTTCTCAAATACTCAATAACACAACATTTCTTATTGATTGGTTTGATTTGCCTAGGCTATGGTTGTGGAAGTGTCGGTTTCCATTCTTTTTCTCGTCCAAAAATCTTTGAACTTAATAGAAAGATCACCAAACAACACAAGCACAAGCATACGAATCATGCGATTCCTAATGTTTCTCAAATTCTCAATAACACAACCTTTCTTATTGATTGGTTTGATTTGCCTAGGCTATGGTCGTGGAAGTGTTGGTTTCCATTCTTTTTCTCGTCCAAAAATCATTAAACTTAATAGAACTTGATAGAAAGATCACCAAACAACACAAACACAAGCATACGAATCATGCGATTCCTAATGTTTCTCAAATACTCAATAACACAACATTTCTTATTGATTGGTTTGATTTACCTAGGCTATGGTTGTGTAAGTGTTGGTTTCCATTCTTTTTCTCGTCCAAAAATCTTTGAACTTAATAGAAAGATCACCAAACAACACAAACACAAGCATACGAATCATGCGATTCCTAATGTTTCTCAAATACTCAATAACACAACATTTCTTATTGATTGGTTTGATTTACCTAGGCTATGGTTGTGTAAGTGTTGGTTTCCATTCTTTTTCTCGTCCAAAAATCTTTGAACTTAATAGAAAGATCACCAAACAACACAAACACAAGTATACGAATCATGCGATTCCTAATGTTTCTCAAATACTCAATAACACAACATTTCTTATTGATTGGTTTGATTTGCCTAGGCTATGGTTGTGGAAGTGTTGGTTTCCATTATTTTTCTCGTCCAAAAATCTTTGAACTTAATAGAAAGATCACCAAACAACACAAACACAAGCATACGAATCATGCGATTCCTAATGTTTCTCAAATACTCAATAACACAACATTTCTTATTGATTGGTTTGATTTGCCTAGGCTATGGTTGTGGAAGTGTTGGTTTCCATTCTTTTTCTCGTCCAAAAATCTTTAAACTTAATAGAACTTGATAGAAAGATCACCAATCAACACAAACACAAGCATACGAATCATGCGATTCCTAATGTTTCTCAAATACTCAATAACACAACATTTCTTATTGATTGGTTTGATTTGCCTAGGCTATGGTTGTGGGAGTGTTGGTTTCCATTCTTTTTCTCGTCCAAAATTTTTTGAACTTAATAGAAAGATCACCAAACAACACAAACACAAGCATACGAATCATGCGATTCCTAATGTTTCTCAAATACTCAATAACACAACATTTCTTATTGATTGGTTTGATTTACCTAGGCTATTGTTGTGGAAGTGTTGGTTTCCATTATTTTTCTCGTCCAAAAATCTTTGAACTTAATAGAAAGATCACCAAACAACACAAACACAAGCATACGAATCATGCGATTCCTAATGTTCCTCAAATACTCAATAACACAACCTTTCTTATTGATTGGTTTGATTTGCCTAGGCTATGGTTGTGGAAGTATTGGTTTCCATTATTTTTCTCGTCCAAAAATCATTGAACTTAATAGAAAGATCACCAAACAACACAAATTCAAGCATGCGAATCATGCGATTCCTAATGTTTCTCAAATACTCAATAACACAACATTTCTTATTGATTGGTTTGATTTGCCTAGGCTATGGTTGTGGAAGTATTGGTTTCCATTATTTTTCTCGTCCAAAAATCTTTGAACTTAATAGAAAGATCACCAAACAACACAAATTCAAGCATGCGAATCATGCGATTCCTAATGTTTCTCAAATACTCAATAACACAACATTTCTTATTGATTGGTTTGATTTGCCTAGGCTATGGTTGTGGGAGTGTTGGTTTCCATTCTTTTTCTCGTCCAAAAATTTTTGAACTTAATAGAAAGATCACCAAACAACACAAACACAAGCATACGAATCATGCGATTCCTAATGTTTCTCAAATACTCAATAACACAACATTTCTTATTGATTGGTTTGATTTACCTAGGCTATTGTTGTGGAAGTGTTGGTTTCCATTATTTTTCTCGTCCAAAAATCATTGAACTTAATAGAAAGATCACCAAACAACACAAATTCAAGCATGCGAATCATGCGATTCCTAATGTTTCTCAAATACTCAATAACACAACATTTCTTATTGATTGGTTTGATTTGCCTAGGCTATGGTTGTGGAAGTATTGGTTTCCATTATTTTTCTCGTCCAAAAATCTTTGAACTTAATAGAAAGATCACCAAACAACACAAACACAAGTATACGAATCATGCGATTCCTAATGTTTCTCAAATACTCAATAACACAACATTTCTTATTGATTGGTTTGATTTACCTAGGCTATGGTTGTGTAAGTGTTGGTTTCCATTCTTTTTCTCGTCCAAAAATCTTTGAACTTAATAGAAAGATCACCAAACAACACAAACACAAGCATACGAATCATGCGATTCCTAATGTTTCTCAAATACTCAATAACACAACATTTCTTATTGATTGGTTTGATTTACCTAGGCTATGGTTGTGTAAGTGTTGGTTTCCATTCTTTTTCTCGTCCAAAAATCTTTGAACTTAATAGAAAGATCACCAAACAACACAAACACAAGTATACGAATCATGCGATTCCTAATGTTTCTCAAATACTCAATAACACAACATTTCTTATTGATTGGTTTGATTTGCCTAGGCTATGGTTGTGGAAGTGTTGGTTTCCATTATTTTTCTCGTCCAAAAATCTTTGAACTTAATAGAAAGATCACCAAACAACACAAACACAAGCATACGAATCATGCGATTCCTAATGTTTCTCAAATACTCAATAACACAACATTTCTTATTGATTGGTTTGATTTGCCTAGGCTATGGTTGTGGAAGTGTTGGTTTCCATTATTTTTCTCGTCCAAAAATCTATGAACTTAATAGAAAGATCACCAAACAACACAAACACAAGTATACGAATCATGCGATTCCTAATGTTTCTCAAATACTCAATAACACAACATTTCTTATTGATTGGTTTGATTTGCCTAGGCTATGGTTGTGGAAGTATTGGTTTCCATTATTTTTCTCGTCAAAAAATCTTTGAACTGAATAGAAAGATCACCAAACAACACAAACACAAGCATACGAATCATGTGATTCCTAATGTTTCACAAATACTCAATAACACAACATTTCTTATTGATTGGTTTGATTTGCCTAGGCTATGGTTGTGGAAGTGTTGTTTTCCATTCTTTTTCTCGTCCAAAAATCTTTCAACTTAATAGAACTTGATAGAAAGATCACCAAACAACACAAACACAAGCATACGAATCATGCGATTCCTAATGTTTCTCAAATACTCAATAACACAACATTTCTTATTGATTGGTTTGATTTGCCTAGGCTATGGTTGTGGAAGTATTGGTTTCCATTATTTTTCTCGTCAAAAAATCTTTGAACTGAATAGAAAGATCACCAAACAACACAAACACAAGCATACGAATCATGTGATTCCTAATGTTTCACAAATACTCAATAACACAACATTTCTTATTGATTGGTTTGATTTGCCTAGGCTATGGTTGTGGAAGTGTTGTTTTCCATTCTTTTTCTCGTCCAAAAATCTTTCAACTTAATAGAACTTGATAGAAAGATCACCAAACAACACAAACACAAGCATACGAATCATGCGATTCCTAATGTTTCTCAAATACTCAATAACACAACCTTTCTTATTGATTGGTTTGATTTGCCTAGGCTATGGTTGTGGAAGTGTTGGTTTCCATTATTTTTCTCGTCCAAAAATCTTTGAACTTAATAGAAAGATCACCAAACAACACAAACACAAGCATACGAATCATGCGATTCCTAATGTTTCTCAAATACTCAATAACACAACATTTCTTATTGATTGGTTTGATTTGCCTAGGCTATGGTTGTGGAAGTGTTGGTTTCCATTCTTTTTCTCGTCCAAAAATCTTTAAACTTAATAGAACTTGATAGAAAGATCACCAATCAACACAAACACAAGCATACGAATCATGCGATTCCTAATGTTTCTCAAATACTCAATAACACAACATTTCTTATTGATTGGTTTGATTTGCCTAGGCTATGGTTGTGGGAGTGTTGGTTTCCATTCTTTTTCTCGTCCAAAAATTTTTGAACTTAATAGAAAGATCACCAAACAACACAAACACAAGCATACGAATCATGCGATTCCTAATGTTTCTCAAATACTCAATAACACAACATTTCTTATTGATTGGTTTGATTTACCTAGGCTATTGTTGTGGAAGTGTTGGTTTCCATTATTTTTCTCGTCCAAAAATCTTTGAACTTAATAGAAAGATCACCAAACAACACAAACACAAGCATACGAATCATGCGATTCCTAATGTTCCTCAAATACTCAATAACACAACCTTTCTTATTGATTGGTTTGATTTGCCTAGGCTATGGTTGTGGAAGTATTGGTTTCCATTATTTTTCTCGTCCAAAAATCATTGAACTTAATAGAAAGATCACCAAACAACACAAATTCAAACATGCGAATCATGCGATTCCTAATGTTTCTCAAATACTCAATAACACAACATTTCTTATTGATTGGTTTGATTTGCCTAGGCTATGGTTGTGGAAGTATTGGTTTCCATTATTTTTCTCGTCCAAAAATCTTTGAACTTAATAGAAAGATCACCAAACAACACAAATTCAAGCATGCGAATCATGCGATTCCTAATGTTTCTCAAATACTCAATAACACAACATTTCTTATTGATTGGTTTGATTTGCCTAGGCTATGGTTGTGGAAGTATTGGTTTCCATTATTTTTCTCGTCCAAAAATCTTTGAACTTAATAGAAAGATCAGCAAACAACACAAACACAAGCATACGAATCATGCGATTCCTAATGTTTCTCAAATACTCAATAACACAACATTTCTTATTGATTGGTTTGATTTGCCTAGGCTATGGTTGTGGAAGTGTTGGTTTCCATTCTTTTTCTCGTCCAAAAATCTTTGAACTTAATAGAAAGATCACCAAACAACACAAGCACAAGCATACGAATCATGCGATTCCTAATGTTTCTCAAATTCTCAATAACACAACCTTTCTTATTGATTGGTTTGATTTGCCTAGGCTATGGTTGTGGAAGTGTTGGTTTCCATTCTTTTTCTCGTCCAAAAATCTTTGAACTTAATAGAAAGATCACCAAACAACACAAGCACAAGCATACGAATCATGCGATTCCTAATGTTTCTCAAATTCTCAATAACACAACCTTTCTTATTGATTGGTTTGATTTGCCTAGGCTATGGTTGTGGATGTGTTGGTTTCCATTCTTTTTCTCGTCCAAAAATCTTTGAACTTAATAGAAAGATCACCAAACAACACAAACACAAGCATACGAATCATGCGATTCCTAATGTTCCTCAAATACTCAATAACACAACCTTTCTTATTGATTGGTTTGATTTGCCTAGGCTATGGTTGTGGAAGTATTGGTTTCCATTATTTTTCTCGTCCAAAAATCATTGAACTTAATAGAAAGATCACCAAACAACACAAACACAAGCATACGAATCATGCGATTCCTAATGTTTCTCAAATACTCAATAACACAACCTTTCTTATTGATTGGTTTGATTTGCCTAGGCTATGGTTTTGGAAGTGTTGGTTTTCATTCTTTTTCTCGTCCAAAAATCTTTGAACTTAATAGAAAGATCACGAAACAACACAAACACAAGTATACGAATCATGCGATTCCTAATGTTTCTCAAATACTCAATAACACAAAATTTCTTATGGATTGGTTTGATTTGCCTAGGCTATGTTTGTGGAAGTATTGGTTTCCATTATTTTTCTCGTCCAAAAATCTTTGAACTTAATAGAAAGATCACCAAACAACACAAACACAAGCATACGAATCATGCGATTCCTAATGTTTCTCAAATACTCAATAACACAACCGTTCTTATTGATTGGTTTGATTTGCCTAGGCTATGGTCGTGTAAGTGTTGGTTTCCATTCTTTTTCTCGTCCAAAAATCTTTGAACTTAATAGAAAGATCACCAAACAACACAAACACAAGCATACGAATCATGCGATTCCTAATGTTTCTCAAATACTCAATAACACAACATTTTTTATTGATTGGTTTGATTTGCCTAGGCTATGGTTTTGGAAGTGTTGGTTTCCATTCTTTTTCTCGTCCAAAAATCTTTGAACTTAATAGAAAGATCACCAAACAACACAAGCACAAGCATACGAATCATGCGATTCCTAATGTTTCTCAAATTCTCAATAACACAACCTTTCTTATTGATTGGTTTGATTTGCCTAGGCTATGGTTGTGGATGTGTTGGTTTCCATTCTTTTTCTCGTCCAAAAATCTTTGAACTTAATAGAAAGATCACCAAACAACACAAGCACAAGCATACGAATCATGCGATTCCTAATGTTTCTCAAATTCTCAATAACACAACCTTTCTTATTGATTGGTTTGATTTGCCTAGGCTATGGTTGTGGATGTGTTGGTTTCCATTCTTTTTCTCGTCCAAAAATCTTTGAACTTAATAGAAAGATCACCAAACAACACAAACACAAGCATACGAATCATGCGATTCCTAATGTTCCTCAAATACTCAATAACACAACCTTTCTTATTGATTGGTTTGATTTGCCTAGGCTATGGCCGTGGAAGTGTTGGTTTTCATTCTTTTTCTCGTCCAAAAATCTTTGAACTTAATAGAAAGATCACCAAACAACACAAACACAAGCATACGAATCATGCGATTCCTAATGTTTCTCAAATACTCAATAACACAACATTTCTTATTGATTGGTTTGATTTACCTAGGCTATTGTTGTGGAAGTGTTGGTTTCCATTATTTTTCTCGTCCAAAAATCTTTGAACTTAATAGAAAGATCACCAAACAACACAAACACAAGCATACGAATCATGCGATTCCTAATGTTCCTCAAATACTCAATAACACAACCTTTCTTATTGATTGGTTTGATTTGCCTAGGCTATGGTTGTGGAAGTATTGGTTTCCATTATTTTTCTCGTCCAAAAATCATTAAACTTAATAGAAAGGTCACCAAACAACACAAATTCAAGCATGCGAATCATGCGATTCCTAATGTTTCTCAAATACTCAATAACACAACATTTCTTATTGATTGGTTTGATTTGCCTAGGCTATGGTTGTGGAAGTATTGGTTTCCATTATTTTTCTCGTCCAAAAATCTTTGAACTTAATAGAAAGATCACCAAACAACACAAATTCAAGCATGCGAATCATGCGATTCCTAATGTTTCTCAAATACTCAATAACACAACATTTCTTATTGATTGGTTTGATTTGCCTAGGCTATGGTTGTGGAAGTATTGGTTTCCATTATTTTTCTCGTCCAAAAATCTTTGAACTTAATAGAAAGATCAGCAAACAACACAAACACAAGCATACGAATCATGCGATTCCTAATGTTTCTCAAATACTCAATAACACAACATTTCTTATTGATTGGTTTGATTTGCCTAGGCTATGGTTGTGGAAGTGTTGGTTTCCATTCTTTTTCTCGTCCAAAAATCTTTGAACTTAATAGAAAGATCACCAAACAACACAAGCACAAGCATACGAATCATGCGATTCCTAATGTTTCTCAAATTCTCAATAACACAACCTTTCTTATTGATTGGTTTGATTTGCCTAGGCTATGGTTGTGGATGTGTTGGTTTCCATTCTTTTTCTCGTCCAAAAATCTTTGAACTTAATAGAAAGATCACCAAACAACACAAACACAAGCATACGAATCATGCGATTCCTAATGTTCCTCAAATACTCAATAACACAACCTTTCTTATTGATTGGTTTGATTTGCCTAGGCTATGGTTGTGGAAGTATTGGTTTCCATTATTTTTCTCGTCCAAAAATCATTGAACTTAATAGAAAGATCACCAAACAACACAAACACAAGCATACGAATCATGCGATTCCTAATGTTTCTCAAATACTCAATAACACAACCTTTCTTATTGATTGGTTTGATTTGCCTAGGCTATGGTTTTGGAAGTGTTGGTTTTCATTCTTTTTCTCGTCCAAAAATCTTTGAACTTAATAGAAAGATCACGAAACAACACAAACACAAGTATACGAATCATGCGATTCCTAATGTTTCTCAAATACTCAATAACACAAAATTTCTTATGGATTGGTTTGATTTGCCTAGGCTATGTTTGTGGAAGTATTGGTTTCCATTATTTTTCTCGTCCAAAAATCTTTGAACTTAATAGAAAGATCACCAAACAACACAAACACAAGCATACGAATCATGCGATTCCTAATGTTTCTCAAATACTCAATAACACAACCGTTCTTATTGATTGGTTTGATTTGCCTAGGCTATGGTCGTGTAAGTGTTGGTTTCCATTCTTTTTCTCGTCCAAAAATCTTTGAACTTAATAGAAAGATCACCAAACAACACAAACACAAGCATACGAATCATGCGATTCCTAATGTTTCTCAAATACTCAATAACACAACATTTTTTATTGATTGGTTTGATTTGCCTAGGCTATGGTTTTGGAAGTGTTGGTTTCCATTCTTTTTCTCGTCCAAAAATCTTTGAACTTAATAGAAAGATCACCAAACAACACAAGCACAAGCATACGAATCATGCGATTCCTAATGTTTCTCAAATTCTCAATAACACAACCTTTCTTATTGATTGGTTTGATTTGCCTAGGCTATGGTTGTGGATGTGTTGGTTTCCATTCTTTTTCTCGTCCAAAAATCTTTGAACTTAATAGAAAGATCACCAAACAACACAAGCACAAGCATACGAATCATGCGATTCCTAATGTTTCTCAAATTCTCAATAACACAACCTTTCTTATTGATTGGTTTGATTTGCCTAGGCTATGGTTGTGGATGTGTTGGTTTCCATTCTTTTTCTCGTCCAAAAATCTTTGAACTTAATAGAAAGATCACCAAACAACACAAACACAAGCATACGAATCATGCGATTCCTAATGTTCCTCAAATACTCAATAACACAACCTTTCTTATTGATTGGTTTGATTTGCCTAGGCTATGGCCGTGGAAGTGTTGGTTTTCATTCTTTTTCTCGTCCAAAAATCTTTGAACTTAATAGAAAGATCAGCAAACAACACAAACACAAGCATATGAATCATGCGATTCCTAATGTTTCTCAAATACTCACCTTTCTTATTGATTGGTTTGATTTGCCTAGGCTATGGCCGTGGAAGTGTTGGTTTTCATTCTTTTTCTCGTCCAAAAATCTTTGAACTTAATAGAAAGATCAGCAAACAACACAAACACAAGCATATGAATCATGCGATTCCTAATGTTTCTCAAATACTCACCTTTCTTATTGATTGGTTTGATTTGCCTAGGCTATGGCCGTGGAAGTGTTGGTTTTCATTCTTTTTCTCGTCAAAAAATCTTTGAACTTAATAGAAAGATCACTAAACAACACAAACACAAGTATACGAATCATGCGATTCCTAATGTTCCTCAAATACTCAATAACACAACCTTTCTTATTGATTGGTTTGATTTGCCTAGGCTATGGCCGTGGAAGTGTTGGTTTTCATTCTTTTTCTCGTCCAAAAATCTTTGAACTTAATAGAAAGATCAGCAAACAACACAAACACAAGCATATGAATCATGCGATTCCTAATGTTTCTCAAATACTCACCTTTCTTATTGATTGGTTTGATTTGCCTAGGCTATGGACGTGGAAGTGTTGGTTTTCATTCTTTTTCTCGTCCAAAAATCTTTGAACTTAATAGAAAGATCACTAAACAACACAAACACAAGTATACGAATCATGCGATTCCTAATGTTTCTCAAATACTCAATAACACAAAATTTCTTATGGATTGGTTTGATTTGCCTAGGCTATGGTTGTGGAAGTATTGGTTTCCATTATTTTTCTCGTCCAAAAATCTTTGAACTTAATAGAAAGATCACCAAACAACACAAATTCAAGCATGCGAATCATGCGATTCCTAATGTTTCTCAAATACTCAATAACACAACATTTCTTATTGATTGGTTTGATTTGCCTAGGCTATGGTTGTGGAAGTATTGGTTTCCATTATTTTTCTCGTCCAAAAATCTTTGAACTTAATAGAAAGATCACCAAACAACACAAACACAAGCATACGAATCATGCGATTCCTAATGTTCCTCAAATACACAATAACACAACCTTTCTTATTGATTGGTTTGATTTGCCTAGGCTATGGCCGTGGAAGTGTTGGTTTTCATTCTTTTTCTCGTCCAAAAATCTTTGAACTTAATAGAAAGATCAGCAAACAACACAAACACAAGCATATGAATCATGCGATTCCTAATGTTTCTCAAATACTCACCTTTCTTATTGATTGGTTTGATTTGCCTAGGCGATGGCCGTGGAAGTGTTGGTTTTCATTCTTTTTCTCGTCCAAAAATCTTTGAACTTAATAGAAAGATCACTAAACAACACAAACACAAGTATACGAATCATGCGATTCCTAATGTTCCTCAAATACTCAATAACACAACCTTTCTTATTGATTGGTTTGATTTGCCTAGGCTATGGCCGTGGAAGTGTTGGTTTTCATTCTTTTTCTCGTCCAAAAATCTTTGAACTTAATAGAAAGATCAGCAAACAACACAAACACAAGCATATGAATCATGCGATTCCTAATGTTTCTCAAATACTCACCTTTCTTATTGATTGGTTTGATTTGCCTAGGCTATGGCCGTGGAAGTGTTGGTTTTCATTCTTTTTCTCGTCCAAAAATCTTTGAACTTAATAGAAAGATCGTTAAACAACACAAACACAAGTATACGAATCATGCGATTCCTAATGTTTCTAAAATACTCAATAACACAAAATTTCTTATGGATTGGTTTGATTTGCCTAGGCTATGGTTGTGGAAGTATTGGTTTCCATTATTTTTCTCGTCCAAAAATCTTTGAACTTAATAGAAAGATCACCAAATAACACAAATTCAAGCATGCGAATCATGCGATTCCTAATGTTTCTCAAATACTCAATAACACAACATTTCTTATGGATTGGTTTGATTTGCCTAGGCTATGGTTGTGGAAGTATTGGTTTCCATTATTTTTCTCGTCCAAAAATCTTTGAACTTAATAGAAAGATCAGCAAACAACACAAACACAAGCATATGAATCATGCGATTCCTAATGTTTCTCAAATACTCACCTTTCTTATTGATTGGTTTGATTTGCCTAGGCTATGGCCGTGGAAGTGTTGGTTTTCATTCTTTTTCTCGTCCAAAAATCTTTGAACTTAATAGAAAGATCACTAAACAACACAAACACAAGTATACGAATCATGCGATTCCTAATGTTTCTCAAATACTCAATAACACAACATTTCTTATGGATTGGTTTGATTTGCCTAGGCTATGGTTGTGGAAGTATTGGTTTCCATTATTTTTCTCGTCCAAAAATCTTTGAACTTAATAGAAAGATCACCAAACAACACAAACACAAGCATATGAATCATGCGATTCCTAATGTTTCTCAAATACTCACCTTTCTTATTGATTGGTTTGATTTGCCTAGGCTATGGCCGTGGAAGTGTTGGTTTTCATTCTTTTTCTCGTCCAAAAATCTTTGAACTTAATAGAAAGATCACTAAACAACACAAACACAAGTATACGAATCATGCGATTCCTAATGTTTCTCAAATACTCAATAACACAAAATTTCTTATGGATTGGTTTGATTTGCCTAGGCTATGGTTGTGGAAGTATTGGTTTCCATTATTTTTCTCGTCCAAAAATCTTTGAACTTAATAGAAAGATCACCAAACAACACAAACACAAGCATAAGAGTCTTGCGATTCCTAATGTTTCTCAAATACTCAATAACACAACCTTTCTTATTGATTGGTTTGATTTGCCTAGGCTATGGCCGTGGAAGTGTTGGTTTTCATTCTTTTTCTCGTCCAAAAATCTTTGAACTTAATAGAAAGATCACCAAACAACACAAACACAAGCATACGAATCATGCGATTCCTAATGTTCCTCAAATACTCAATAACACAACCGTTCTTATTGATTGGTTTGATTTGCCTAGGCTATGGTTGTGGAAGTATTGGTTTCCATTATTTTTCTCGTCCAAAAATCTTTGAACTTAATAGAAAGATCACCAAACAACACAAACACAAGCATACGAATCATGCGATTCCTAATGTTTCTCAAATACTCAATAACACAACCTTTCTTATAGATTGGTTTGATTTGCCTAGGCTATGGTTATGGAAGTGTTGGTTTCCATTCTTTTTCTCGTCCAAAAATCTTTGAACTTAATAGAAAGATCACCAAACAACACAAACACAAGCATACGAATCATGCGATTCCTAATGTTTCTCAAATTCTCAATAACACAACCTTTCTTATTGATTGGTTTGATTTGCCTAGGCTATGGTTGTGGAAGTGTTGGTTTCCATTCTTTTTCTCGTCCAAAAATCTTTGAACTTAATAGAAAGATCACCAAACAACACAAACACAAGCATACGAATCATGCGATTCCTAATGTTCCTCAAATACTCAATAACACAACCTTTCTTATTGATTGGTTTGATTTGCCTAGGCTATGGCCGTGGTAGTGTTGGTTTTCATTCTTTTTATCGTCCAAAAATCTTTGAACTTAATAGAAAGATCACTAAACAACACAAACACAAGTATACGAATCATGCGATTCCTAATGTTTCTCAAATACTCAATAACACAAAATTTCTTATGGATTGGTTTGATTTGCCTAGGCTATGGTTGTGGAAGTATTGGTTTCCATTATTTTTCTCGTCCAAAAATCTTTGAACTTAATAGAAAGATCACCAAACAACACAAACACAAGCATACGAATCATGCGATTCCTAATGTTCCTCAAATACTCAATAACACAACCTTTCTTATTGATTGGTTTGATTTGCCTAGGCTATGGCCGTGGAAGTGTTGGTTTTCATTCTTTTTCTCGTCCAAAAATCTTTGAACTTAATAGAAAGATCACTTAACAACACAAACACAAGTATACGAATCATGCGATTCCTAATGTTTTTCAAATACTCAATAACACAAAATTTCTTATGGATTGGTTTGATTTGCCTAGGCTATGGTTGTGGAAGTGTTGTTTTCCATTCTTTTTCTCGTCCAAAAATCTTTAAACTTAATAGAACTTGATAGAAAGATCACCAAACAACACAAACACAAGCATACGAATCATGCGATTCCTAATGTTTATCAAATAATCAATAACACAACATTTCTTATTGATTGGTTTGATTTGCCTAGGCTATGGTTGTGGAAGTGTTGGTTTCCATTCTTTTTCTCGTCCAAAAATCTTTAAACTTAATAGAACTTGATAGAAAGATCAGCAAACAACACAAACACAAGCATACGAATCATGCGATTCCTAATGTTTCTCAAATACTCAATAACACAACATTTCTTATTGATTGGTTTGATTTGCCTAGGCTATGGTTGTGAAAGTGTTGGTTTCCATTCTTTTTCTCGTCCAAAAATCTTTAAACTTAATAGAACTTGATAGAAAGATCACCAAACAACACAAACACAAGCATACGAATCATGCGATTCCTAATGTTTATCAAATACTCAATAACACAACATTTCTTATTGATTGGTTTGATTTGCCTAGGCTATGGTAGTGGAAGTGTTGGTTTCCATTCTTTTTCTCCTCCAAAAATCTTTAAACTTAATAGAACTTGATAGAAAGATCAACAAACAACACAAACACAAGCATACGAATCATGCGATTCCTAATGTTTCTCAAATACTCAATAACACAACATTTATTATTGATTGGTTTGATTTACCTAGGCTATGGTTGTGTAAGTGTTGGTTTCCATTCTTTTTCTCGTCCAAAAATCTTTGAACTTAATAGAAAGATCACCAAACAACACAAACACAAGTATACGAATCATGCGATTCCTAATGTTTCTCAAATACTCAATAACACAACCTTTCTTATTGATTGGTTTGATTTGCCTAGGCTATGGTTGTGGAAGTATTGGTTTCCAATATTTTTCTCGTCCAAAAATATTTGAACTTAATAGAAAGATCACCAAACAACACAAACACAAGCATACGAATCATGCGATTCCTAATGTTTCTCAAATTCTCAATAACACAACATTTCTTATTGATTGGTTTGATTTGCCTAGGCTATGGTTGTGTAAGTGTTGGTTTCCATTCTTTTTCTCGTCCAAAAATCTTTGAACTTAATAGAAAGATCACCAAACAAGACAAACACAAGCATACGAATCATGCGATTCCTAATGTTTATCAAATACTCAATAACACAACATTTCTTATTGATTGGTTTGATTTGCCTAGGCTATGGTTGTGGAAGTGTTGGTTTCCATTCTTTTTCTCGTCCAAAAATCTTTAAACTTAATAGAACTTGATAGAAAGATCAGCAAACAACACAAACACAAGCATACGAATCATGCGATTCCTAATGTTTCTCAAATACTCAATAACACAACATTTCTTATTGATTGGTTTGATTTGCCTAGGCTATGGTTGTGGAAGTGTTGGTTTCCATTCTTTTTCTCGTCCAAAAATCTTTAAACTTAATAGAACTTGATAGAAAGATCACCAAACAACACAAACACAAGCATACGAATCATACGATTCCTAATGTTTATCAAATACTCAATAACACAACATTTCTAATTGATTGGTTTGATTTGCCTAGGCTATGGTAGTGGAAGTGTTGGTTTCCATTCTTTTTCTCGTCCAAAAATCTTTAAACTTAATAGAACTTGATAGAAAGATCAACAAACAACACAAACACAAGCATACGAATCATGCGATTCCTAATGTTTCTCAAATACTCAATAACACAACATTTCTTATTGATTGGTTTGATTTACCTAGGCTATGGTTGTGTAAGTGTTGGTTTCCATTCTTTTTCTCGTCCAAAAATCTTTGCACTTAATAGAAAGATCACCAAACAACACAAACACAAGTATACGAATCATGCGATTCCTAATGTTTCTCAAATACTCAATAACACAACATTTCTTATTGATTGGTTTGATTTGCCTAGGCTATGGTTGTGGAAGTATTGGTTTCCAATATTTTTCTCGTCCAAAAATCTTTGAACTTAATAGAAAGATCACCAAACAACACAAACACAAGCATACGAATCATGCGATTCCTAATGTTTCTCAAATTCTCAATAACACAACATTTCTTATTGATTGGTTTGATTTGCCTAGGCTATGGTTGTGTAAGTGTTGGTTTCCATTCTTTTTCTCGTCCAAAAATCTTTGAACTTAATAGAAAGATCACCAAACAAGACAAACACAAGCATACGAATCATGCGATTCCTAATGTTTCTCAAATACTCAATAACACAACATTTCTTATTGATTGGTTTGATTTGCCTAGGCTATGGTTGTGGAAGTGTTGGTTTCCATTCTTTTTCTCGTACAAAAATCTTTAAACTTAATAGAACTTGATAGAAAGATCAGCAAACAACACAAACACAAGCATACGAATCATGCGATTCCTAATGTTTCTCAAATACTCAATAACACAAGATTTCTTATTGATTGGTTTGATTTGCCTAGGCTATGGTTGTGGAAGTGTTGGTTTCCATTCTTTTTCTCGTCCAAAAATCTTTAAACTTAATAGAACTTGATAGAAAGATCACCAAACAACACAAACACAAGCATACGAATCATGCGATTCCTAATGTTTCTCAAATACTCAATAACACAACATTTCTTATTGATTGGTTTGATTTGCCTAGGCTATGGTAGTGGAAGTGTTGGTTTCCATTCGATTTCTCGTCCAAAAATCTTTAAACTTAATAGAACTTGATAGAAAGATCAACAAACAACACAAACACAAGCATACGAATCATGCGATTCCTAATGTTTCTCAATTACTCAATAACACAACATTTCTTATTGATTGGTTTGATTTACCTAGGCTATGGTTGTGTAAGTGTTGGTTTCCATTCTTTTTCTCGTCCAAAAATCTTTGAACTTAATAGAAAGATCACCAAACAACACAAACACAAGTATACGAATCATGCGATTCCTAATGTTTCTCAAATACTCAATAACACAACATTTCTTATTGATTGGTTTGATTTGCCTAGGCTATGGTTGTGGAAGTATTGGTTTCCAATATTTTTCTCGTCCAAAAATCTTTGAACTTAATAGAAAGATCACTAAACAACACAAACACAAGCATACGAATTATGCGATTCCTAATGTTTCTCAAATACTCAATAACACAACATTTCTTATTGATTGGTTTGATTTGCCTAGGCTATGGTTGTGGAAGTGTTGGTTTCCATTCTTTTTTCTCGTCCAAAAATCTTTAAACTTAATAGAACTTGATAGAAAGATCAGCAAACAACACAAACACAAGCATACGAATCATGCGATTCCTAATGTTTCTCAAATACTCAATAACACAAGATTTCTTATTGATTGGTTTGATTTGCCTAGGCTATGGTTGTGGAAGTGTTGGTTTCCATTCTTTTTCTCGTCCAAAAATCTTTAAACTTAATAGAACTTGATAGAAAGATCACCAAACAACACAAACACAAGCATACGAATCATGCGATTCCTAATGTTTCTCAAATACTCAATAACACAACATTTCTTATTGATTGGTTTGATTTGCCTAGGCTATGGTTGTGGAAGTATTGGTTTCCATTATTTTTCTCGTCCAAAAATCTTTGAACTTAATAGAAAGATCACCAAACAACATAAACACAAGTATACGAATCATACGATTCCTAATGTTTCTCAAATACTCAATAACACAACATTTTTTATTGATTGGTTTGATTTGCCTAGGCTATGGTTGTGGAAGTGTTGGTTTACATTCTTTTTCTCGTCCAAAAATCTTTGAACTTAATAGAAAGATCACCAAACAACACAAACACAAGCATACGAATCATGCGATTCCTAATGTTCCTCAAATACTCAATAACACAACCGTTCTTATTGATTGGTTTGATTTTCCTAGGCTATGGTCGTGTAAGTGTTGGTTCCATTCTTTTTCTCGTCCAAAAATCTTTGAACTTAATAGAAAGATCACCAAACAACACAAACACAAGCATACGAATCATGCGATTCCTAATGTTTCTCAAATACTCAATAACACAACATTTCTTATTGATTGGTTTGATTTGCCTAGGCTATGGTTTTGGAAGTGTTGGTTTCCATTCTTTTTCTCGTCCAAAAATCTTTGAACTTAATAGAAAGATCACCAAACAACACAAGCACAAGCATACGAATCATGCGATTCCTAATGTTTCTCAAATACTCAATAACATAAAATTTCTTATGGATTGGTTTGATTTGCCTAGGCTATGGTTGTGGAAGTATTGGTTTCCATTATTTTTCTCGTCCAAAAATCTTTGAACTTAATAGAAAGATCACCAAACAACACAAATACAAGCATACGAATCATGCGATTCCTAATGTTTCTCAAATACTCAATAACACAACATTTCTTATTGATTGGTTTGATTTGCCTAGGCTATGGTTATGGAAGTGTTGGTTTCCATTCTTTTTCTCGTCCAAAAATCTTTAAACTTAATAGAACTTGATAGAAAGATCACCAAACAACACAAACACAAGCATACGAATCATGCGATTCCTAATGTTTCTCAAATACTCAATAACACAACATTTCTTATTGATTGGTTTGATTTACCTAGGCTATGGTTGTGTAAGTGTTGGTTTCCATTCTTTTTCTCGTCCAAAAATCTTTGAACTTAATAGAAAGATCACCAAACAACACAAACACAAGTATACGAATCATGCGATTCCTAATGTTTCTCAAATACTCAATAACACAACCTTTCTTATTGATTGGTTTGATTTGCCTAGGCTATGGTTGTGGAAGTATTGGTTTCCATTATTTTTCTCGTCCAAAAATCTTTGAACTTAATAGAAAGATCACCAAACAACACAAACACAAGCATACGAATCATGCGATTCCTAATGTTTCTCAAATACTCAATAACACAACATTTCTTATTGATTGGTTTGATTTGCCTAGGCTATGGTTGTGGAAGTGTTGGTTTCCATTCTTTTTCTCGTCCAAAAATCTTTAAACTTAATAGAACTTGATAGAAAGATCAGCAAACACCACAAACACAAGCATACGAATCATGCGATTCCTAATGTTTCTCAAATACTCAATAACACAACCTTTCTTATTGATTGGTTTGATTTGCCTAGGCTATGGTTGTGGAAGTATTGGTTTCCATTATTTTTCTCGTCAAAAAATCTTTGAACTTAATAGAAAGATCACCAAACAACACAAACACAAGCATACGAATCATGCGATTCCTAATGTTTCTCAAATACTCAATAACACAACCTTTCTTATTGATTGGTTTGATTTGCCTAGGCTATGGTTGTGGAAGTGTTGGTTTCCATTATTTTTCTCGTCCAAAAATCTTTGAACTTAATAGAAAGATCACCAAACAACACAAACACAAGCATACGAATCATGCGATTCCTAATGTTTCTCAAATACTCAATAACACAACATTTCTTATTGATTGGTTTGATTTGCCTAGGCTATGGTTGTGGAAGTGTTGGTTTCCATTCTTTTTCTCGTCCAAAAATCTTTGAACTTAATAGAAAGATCACCAAACAACACAAGCACAAGCATACGAATCATGCGATTCCTAATGTTTCTCAAATTCTCAATAACACAACCTTTCTTATTGATTGGTTTGATTTGCCTAGGCTATGGTTGTGGATGTGTTGGTTTCCATTCTTTTTCTCGTCCAAAAATCTTTGAACTTAATAGAAAGATCACCAAACAACACAAACACAAGCATACGAATCATGCGATTCCTAATGTTTCTCAAATACTCAATAACACAACCTTTCTTATTGATTGGTTTGATTTGCCTAGGCTATGGTTGTGGAAGTATTGGTTTCCATTATTTTTCTCGTCCAAAAATCATTGAACTTAATAGAAAGATCACCAAACAACACAAACACAAGCATACGAATCATGCGATTCCTAATGTTTCTCAAATACTCAATAACACAACCTTTCTTATTGATTGGTTTGATTTGCCTAGGCTATGGTTTTGGAAGTGTTGGTTTTCATTCTTTTTCTCGTCCAAAAATCTTTGAACTTAATAGAAAGATCACGAAACAACACAAACACAAGTATACGAATCATGCGATTCCTAATGTTTCTCAAATACTCAATAACACAAAATTTCTTATGGATTGGTTTGATTTGCCTAGGCTATGGTTGTGGAAGTATTGGTTTCCATTATTTTTCTCGTCCAAAAATCTTTGAACTTAATAGAAAGATCACCAAACAACACAAACACAAGCATACGAATCATGCGATTCCTAATGTTTCTCAAATACTCAATAACACAACCGTTCTTATTGATTGGTTTGATTTGCCTAGGCTATGGTCGTGTAAGTGTTGGTTTCCATTCTTTTTCTCGTCCAAAAATCTTTGAACTTAATAGAAAGATCACCAAACAACACAAACACAAGCATACGAATCATGCGATTCCTAATGTTTCTCAAATACTCAATAACACAACATTTTTTATTGATTGGTTTGATTTGCCTAGGCTATGGTTTTGGAAGTGTTGGTTTCCATTCTTTTTCTCGTCCAAAAATCTTTGAACTTAATAGAAAGATCACCAAACAACACAAGCACAAGCATACGAATCATGCGATTCCTAATGTTTCTCAAATTCTCAATAACACAACCTTTCTTATTGATTGGTTTGATTTGCCTAGGCTATGGTTGTGGATGTGTTGGTTTCCATTCTTTTTCTCGTCCAAAAATCTCTGAACTTAATAGAAAGATCACCAAACAACACAAGCACAAGCATACGAATCATGCGATTCCTAATGTTTCTCAAATTCTCAATAACACAACCTTTCTTATTGATTGGTTTGATTTGCCTAGGCTATGGTTGTGGATGTGTTGGTTTCCATTCTTTTTCTCGTCCAAAAATCTTTGAACTTAATAGAAAGATCACCAAACAACACAAACACAAGCATACGAATCATGCGATTCCTAATGTTCCTCAAATACTCAATAACACAACCTTTCTTATTGATTGGTTTGATTTGCCTAGGCTATGGCCGTGGAAGTGTTGCTTTTCATTCTTTTTCTCGTCCAAAAATCTTTGAACTTAATAGAAAGATCACTAAACAACACAAACACAAGTATACGAATCATGCTATTCCTAATGGTTCTCAAATACTCAATAACATAAAATTTCTTATGGATTGGTTTGATTTGCCTAGGCTATGGTTGTGGAAGTATTGGTTTCCATTATTTTTCTCGTCCAAAAATCTTTGAACTTAATAGAAAGATCACCAAACAACACAAACACAAGCATACGAATCATGCGATTCCTAATGTTTCTCAAATACTCAATAACACAACATTTCTTATTGATTGGTTTGATTTGCCTAGGCTATGGTTATGGAAGTGTTGGTTTCCATTTTTTTTCTCGTCCAAAAATCTTTAAACTTAATAGAACTTGATATAAAGATCACCAAACAACACAAACACAAGCATACGAATCATGCGATTCCTAATGTTTCTCACATACTCAATAACACAACATTTCTTATTGATTGGTTTGATTTACCTAGGCTATGGTTGTGTAAGTGTTGGTTTCCATTCTTTTTCTCGTCCAAAAATCTTTGAACTTAATAGAAAGATCACCAAACAACACAAACACAAGTATACGAATCATGCGATTCCTAATGTTTCTCAAATACTCAATAACACAACCTTTCTTATTGATTGGTTTGATTTGCCTAGGCTATGGTTGTGGAAGTATTGGTTTCCATTATTTTTCTCGTCCAAAAATCTTTGAACTTAATAGAAAGATCACCAAACAACACAAACACAAGCATACGAATCATGCGATTCATAATGTTTCTCAAATACTCAATAACACAACCTTTCTTATTGATTGGTTTGATTTGCCTAGGCTATGGTTATGGAAGTGTTGGTTTCCATTCTTTTTCTCGTCCAAAAATCTTTGAACTTAATAGAAAGATCACCAAACAACACAAACACAAGCATACGAATCATGCGATTCCTAATGTTTCTCAAATACTCAATAACACAACATTTCTTATTGATTGGTTTGATTTGCCTAGGCTATGGTTTTGGAAGTGTTGGTTTCCATTCTTTTTCTCGTCCAAAAATCTTTGAACTTAATAGAAAGATCACCAAACAACACAAGCACAAGCATACGAATCATGCGATTCCTAATGTTTCTCAAATTCTCAATAACACAACCTTTCTTATTGATTGGTTTGATTTGCCTAGGCTATGGTTGTGTATGTGTTGGTTTCCATTCTTTTTCTCGTCCAAAAATCTTTGAACTTAATAGAAAGATCACCAAACAACACAAACACAAGCATACGAATCATGCGATTCCTAATGTTCCTCAAATACTCAATAACACAACCTTTCTTATTGATTGGTTTGATTTGCCTAGGCTATGGTTGTGGAAGTATTGGTTTCCATTATTTTTCTCGTCCAAAAATCTTTGAACTTAATAGAAAGATCACCAAACAACACAAACACAAGCATACGAATCATGCGATTCCTAATGTTTCTCAAATACTCAATAACACAACATGTCTTATTGATTGGTTTGATTTACCTAGGCTATGGTTGTGGAAGTGTTGGTTTCCATTCTTTTTCTCGTCCAAAAATCTTTGAACTTAGTAGAAAGATCACCAATCAACACAAGCACAAGCATACGAATCATGCGATTCATATGTTTCTCAAATTCTCAATAACACAACCTTTCTTATTGATTGGTTTGATTTACCTAGGCTATGGTTGTGTAAGTGTTGGTTTCCATTCTTTTTCTCGTCCAAAAATCTTTGAACTTAATAGAAAGATCACCAAACAACACAAACACAAGTATACGAATCATGCGATTCCTAATGTTTCTCAAATACTCAATAACACAACCTTTCTTATTGATTGGTTTGATTTGCCTAGGCTATGGTTGTGGAAGTATTGGTTTCCATTATTTTTCTCGTCCAAAAATCTGTGAACTTAATAGAAAGATCACCAAACAACACAAACACAAGCATACGAATCATGCGATTCCTAATGTTCCTCAAATACTCAATAACACAACCGTTCTTATTGATTGGTTTGATTTTCCTAGGCTATGGTCGTGTAAGTGTTGGTTCCATTCTTTTTCTCGTCCAAAAATCTTTGAACTTAATAGAAAGATCACCAAACAACACAAACACAAGCATACGAATCATGCGATTCCTAATGTTTCTCAAATACTCAATAACACAACATTTCTTATTGATTGGTTTGATTTGCCTAGGCTATGGTTTTGGAAGTGTTGGTTTCCATTCTTTTTCTCGTCCAAAAATCTTTGAACTTAATAGAAAGATCACCAAACAACACAAGCACAAGCATACGAATCATGCGATTCCTAATGTTTCTCAAATACTCAATAACATAAAATTTCTTATGGATTGGTTTGATTTGCCTAGGCTATGGTTGTGGAAGTGTTGGTTTCCATTCTTTTTCTCGTCCAAAAATCTTTCAACTTAAAAGAACTTGATAGAAAGATCACCAAACAACACAAACACAAGCATACGAATCATGCGATTCCTAATGTTTCTCAAATACTCAATAACACAACATTTTTTATTGATTGGTTTGATTTGCCTAGGCTATGGTTGTGGAAGTATTGGTTTCCATTATTTTTCTCGTCCAAAAATCTTTGAACTTAATAGAAAGATCACCAAACAACACAAACACAAGCATACGAATCATGCGATTCCTAATGTTCCTCAAATACTCAATAACACAACCGTTCTTAATGATTGGTTTGATTTGCCTAGTCTATGGTCGTGTAAGTGTTGGTTTCCATTCTTTTTCTCGTCCAAAAATCTTTGAACTTAATAGAAAGATCACCAAACAACACAAACACAAGTATACGAATCATGCGATTCCTAATGTTTCTCAAATACTCAATAACACAACCTTTCTTATTGATTGGTTTGATTTGCCTAGGCTATGGTTGTGGAAGTATTGGTTTCCATTATTTTTCTCGTCCAAAAATCTTTGAACTTAATAGAAAGATCACCAAACAACACAAACACAAGCATACGAATCATGCGATTCATAATGTTTCTCAAATACTCAATGACACAACCTTTCTTATTGATTGGTTTGATTTGCCTAGGCTATGGTTATGGAAGTGTTGGTTTCCATTATTTTTCTCGTCCAAAAATCTTTGAACTTAATAGAAAGATCACCAAACAACACAAACACAAGCATACGAATCATGCGATTCCTAATGTTTCTCAAATTCTCAATAACACAACCTTTCTTATTGATTGGTTTGATTTGCCTAGGCTATGGTTGTGGATGTGTTGGTTTCCATTCTTTTTCTCGTCCAAAAATCTTTGAACTTAATAGAAAGATCACCAAACAACACAAACACAAGCATACGAATCATGCGATTCCTAATGTTCCTCAAATACTCAATAACACAACCTTTCTTATTGATTGGTTTGATTTGCCTAGGCTATGGCCGTGGAAGTGTTGCTTTTCATTCTTTTTCTCGTCCAAAAATCTTTGAACTTAATAGAAAGATCACTAAACAACACAAACACAAGTATACGAATCATGCTATTCCTAATGGTTCTCAAATACTCAATAACATAAAATTTCTTATGGATTGGTTTGATTTGCCTAGGCTATGGTTGTGGAAGTATTGGTTTCCATTATTTTTCTCGTCCAAAAATCTTTGAACTTAATAGAAAGATCACCAAACAACACAAACACAAGCATACGAATCATGCGATTCCTAATGTTTCTCAAATACTCAATAACACAACATTTCTTATTGATTGGTTTGATTTGCCTAGGCTATGGTTATGGAAGTGTTGGTTTCCATTTTTTTTCTCGTCCAAAAATCTTTAAACTTAATAGAACTTGATATAAAGATCACCAAACAACACAAACACAAGCATACGAATCATGCGATTCCTAATGTTTCTCACATACTCAATAACACAACATTTCTTATTGATTGGTTTGATTTACCTAGGCTATGGTTGTGTAAGTGTTGGTTTCCATTCTTTTTCTCGTCCAAAAATCTTTGAACTTAATAGAAAGATCACCAAACAACACAAACACAAGTATACGAATCATGCGATTCCTAATGTTTCTCAAATACTCAATAACACAACCTTTCTTATTGATTGGTTTGATTTGCCTAGGCTATGGTTGTGGAAGTATTGGTTTCCATTATTTTTCTCGTCCAAAAATCTTTGAACTTAATAGAAAGATCACCAAACAACACAAACACAAGCATACGAATCATGCGATTCATAATGTTTCTCAAATACTCAATAACACAACCTTTCTTATTGATTGGTTTGATTTGCCTAGGCTATGGTTATGGAAGTGTTGGTTTCCATTCTTTTTCTCGTCCAAAAATCTTTGAACTTAATAGAAAGATCACCAAACAACACAAACACAAGCATACGAATCATGCGATTCCTAATGTTTCTCAAATACTCAATAACACAACATTTCTTATTGATTGGTTTGATTTGCCTAGGCTATGGTTTTGGAAGTGTTGGTTTCCATTCTTTTTCTCGTCCAAAAATCTTTGAACTTAATAGAAAGATCACCAAACAACACAAGCACAAGCATACGAATCATGCGATTCCTAATGTTTCTCAAATTCTCAATAACACAACCTTTCTTATTGATTGGTTTGATTTGCCTAGGCTATGGTTGTGGATGTGTTGGTTTCCATTCTTTTTCTCGTCCAAAAATCTTTGAACTTAATAGAAAGATCACCAAACAACACAAACACAAGCATACGAATCATGCGATTCCTAATGTTCCTCAAATACTCAATAACACAACCTTTCTTATTGATTGGTTTGATTTGCCTAGGCTATGGTTGTGGAAGTATTGGTTTCCATTATTTTTCTCGTCCAAAAATCTTTGAACTTAATAGAAAGATCACCAAACAACACAAACACAAGCATACGAATCATGCGATTCCTAATGTTTCTCAAATACTCAATAACACAACATGTCTTATTGATTGGTTTGATTTACCTAGGCTATGGTTGTGGAAGTGTTGGTTTCCATTCTTTTTCTCGTCCAAAAATCTTTGAACTTAGTAGAAAGATCACCAATCAACACAAGCACAAGCATACGAATCATGCGATTCATATGTTTCTCAAATTCTCAATAACACAACCTTTCTTATTGATTGGTTTGATTTACCTAGGCTATGGTTGTGTAAGTGTTGGTTTCCATTCTTTTTCTCGTCCAAAAATCTTTGAACTTAATAGAAAGATCACCAAACAACACAAACACAAGTATACGAATCATGCGATTCCTAATGTTTCTCAAATACTCAATAACACAACCTTTCTTATTGATTGGTTTGATTTGCCTAGGCTATGGTTGTGGAAGTATTGGTTTCCATTATTTTTCTCGTCCAAAAATCTGTGAACTTAATAGAAAGATCACCAAACAACACAAACACAAGCATACGAATCATGCGATTCCTAATGTTCCTCAAATACTCAATAACACAACCGTTCTTATTGATTGGTTTGATTTTCCTAGGCTATGGTCGTGTAAGTGTTGGTTCCATTCTTTTTCTCGTCCAAAAATCTTTGAACTTAATAGAAAGATCACCAAACAACACAAACACAAGCATACGAATCATGCGATTCCTAATGTTTCTCAAATACTCAATAACACAACATTTCTTATTGATTGGTTTGATTTGCCTAGGCTATGGTTTTGGAAGTGTTGGTTTCCATTCTTTTTCTCGTCCAAAAATCTTTGAACTTAATAGAAAGATCACCAAACAACACAAGCACAAGCATACGAATCATGCGATTCCTAATGTTTCTCAAATACTCAATAACATAAAATTTCTTATGGATTGGTTTGATTTGCCTAGGCTATGGTTGTGGAAGTGTTGGTTTCCATTCTTTTTCTCGTCCAAAAATCTTTCAACTTAAAAGAACTTGATAGAAAGATCACCAAACAACACAAACACAAGCATACGAATCATGCGATTCCTAATGTTTCTCAAATACTCAATAACACAACATTTTTTATTGATTGGTTTGATTTGCCTAGGCTATGGTTGTGGAAGTATTGGTTTCCATTATTTTTCTCGTCCAAAAATCTTTGAACTTAATAGAAAGATCACCAAACAACACAAACACAAGCATACGAATCATGCGATTCCTAATGTTCCTCAAATACTCAATAACACAACCGTTCTTAATGATTGGTTTGATTTGCCTAGTCTATGGTCGTGTAAGTGTTGGTTTCCATTCTTTTTCTCGTCCAAAAATCTTTGAACTTAATAGAAAGATCACCAAACAAAACAAACCCAAGCATACGAATCATGCGATTCCTAATGTTTCTCAAATACTCAATAACACAACATTTCTTATTGATTGGTTTGATTTGCCTAGGCTATGGTTGTGGAAGTGTTGGTTTCCATTCTTTTTCTCGTCCAAAAATCTTTAAACTTAATACAACTTGATAGAAAGATCAGCAAACAACACAAACACAAGCATACGAATCATGCGATTCCTAATGTTTCTCAAATACTCAATAACACAAGATTTCTTATTGATTGGTTTGATTTGCCTAGGCTATGGTTGTGGAAGTGTTGGTTTCCATTCTTTTTCTCGTCCAAAAATCTTTGAACTTAATAGAAAGATCACCAAACAACACAAACACAAGCATACGAATCATGCGATTCCTAATGTTCCTCAAATACTCAATAACACAACCTTTCTTATTGATTGGTTTGATTTGCCTAGGCTATGGCCGTGGAAGTGTTGGTTTTCATTCTTTTTCTCGTCCAAAAATCTTTGAACTTAATAGAAAGATCACGAAACAACACAAACACAAGTATACAAATCATGCGATTCCTAATGTTTCTCAAATACTCAATAACACAAAATTTCTTATGGATTGGTTTGATTTGCCTAGGCTATGGTTGTGGAAGTATTGGTTTCCATTATTTTTCTCGTCCAAAAATCTTTGAACTTAATAGAAAGATCACCAAACAACACAAATACAAGCATACGAATCATGCGATTCCTAATGTTTCTTAAATACTCAATAACACAACATTTCTTATTGATTGGTTTGATTTGCCTAGGCTATGGTTTTGGAAGTGTTGGTTTCCATTCTTTTTCTCGTCCAAAAATCTTTGAACTTAATAGAAAGATCACCAAACAACACAAGCACAAGCATACGAATCATGCGATTCCTAATGTTTCTCAAATTCTCAATAACACAACCTTTCTTATTGATTGGTTTGATTTGCCTAGGCTATGGTTGTGGATGTGTTGGTTTCCATTCTTTTTCTCGTCCAAAAATCTTTGAACTTAATAGAAAGATCACCAAACAACACAAACACAAGCATACGAATCATGCGATTCCTAATGTTCCTCAAATACTCAATAACACAACCTTTCTTATTGATTGGTTTGATTTGCCTAGGCTATGGTTGTGGAAGTATTGGTTTCCATTATTTTTCTCGTCCAAAAATCATTGAACTTAATAGAAAGATCACCAAACAACACAAACACAAGCATACGAATCATGCGATTCCTAATGTTTCTCAAATACTCAATAACACAACCTTTCTTATTGATTGGTTTGATTTGCCTAGGCTATGGTTTTGGAAGTGTTGGTTTTCATTCTTTTTCTCGTCCAAAAATCTTTGAACTTAATAGAAAGATCACGAAACAACACAAACACAAGTATACGAATCATGCGATTCCTAATGTTTCTCAAATACTCAATAACACAAAATTTCTTATGGATTGGTTTGATTTGCCTAGGCTATGGTTGTGGAAGTATTGGTTTCCATTATTTTTCTCGTCCAAAAATCTTTGAACTTAATAGAAAGATCACCAAACAACACAAACACAAGCATACGACTCATGCGATTCCTAATGTTTCTCAAATACTCAATAACACAACCGTTCTTATTGATTGGTTTGATTTGCCTAGGCTATGGTCGTGTAAGTGTTGGTTTCCATTCTTTTTCTCGTCCAAAAATCTTTGAACTTAATAGAAAGATCACCAAACAACACAAACACAAGCATACGAATCATGCGATTCCTAATGTTTCTCAAATACTCAATAACACAACATTTTTTATTGATTGGTTTGATTTGCCTAGGCTATGGTTTTGGAAGTGTTGGTTTCCATTCTTTTTCTCGTCCAAAAATCTTTGAACTTAATAGAAAGATCACCAAACAACACAAGCACAAGCATACGAATCATGCGATTCCTAATGTTTCTCAAATTCTCAATAACACAACCTTTCTTATTGATTGGTTTGATTTGCCTAGGCTATGGTTGTGGATGTGTTGGTTTCCATTCTTTTTCTCGTCCAAAAATCTTTGAACTTAATAGAAAGATCACCAAACAACACAAACACAAGCATACGAATCATGCGATTCCTAATGTTCCTCAAATACTCAATAACACAACCTTTCTTATTGATTGGTTTGATTTGCCTAGGCTATGGCCGTGGAAGTGTTGCTTTTCATTCTTTTTCTCGTCCAAAAATCTTTGAACTTAATAGAAAGATCACTAAACAACACAAACACAAGTATACGAATCATGCTATTCCTAATGGTTCTCAAATACTCAATAACATAAAATTTCTTATGGATTGGTTTGATTTGCCTAGGCTATGGTTGTGGAAGTATTGGTTTCCATTATTTTTCTCGTCCAAAAATCTTTGAACTTAATAGAAAGATCACCAAACAACACAAACACAAGCATACGAATCATGCGATTCCTAATGTTTCTCAAATACTCAATAACACAACATTTCTTATTGATTGGTTTGATTTGCCTAGGCTATGGTTATGGAAGTGTTGGTTTCCATTTTTTTTCTCCTCCAAAAATCTTTAAACTTAATAGAACTTGATAGAAAGATCACCAAACAACACAAACACAAGCATACGAATCATGCGATTCCTAATGTTTCTCAAATACTCAATAACACAACATTTCTTATTGATTGGTTTGATTTACCTAGGCTATGGTTGTGTAAGTGTTGGTTTCCATTCTTTTTCTCGTCCAAAAATCTTTGAACTTAATAGAAAGATCACCAAACAACACAAACACAAGTATACGAATCATGCGATTCCTAATGTTTCTCAAATACTCAATAACACAACCTTTCTTATTGATTGGTTTGATTTGCCTAGGCTATGGTTGTGGAAGTATTGGTTTCCATTATTTTTCTCGTCCAAAAATCTTTGAACTTAATAGAAAGATCACCAAACAACACAAACACAAGCATACGAATCATGCGATTCATAATGTTTCTCAAATACTCAATAACACAACCTTTCTTATTGATTGGTTTGATTTGCCTAGGCTATGGTTATGGAAGTGTTGGTTTCCATTATTTTTCTCGTCCAAAAATCTTTGAACTTAATAGAAAGATCACCAAACAACACAAACACAAGCATACGAATCATGCGATTCCTAATGTTTCTCAAATACTCAATAACACAACATTTCTTATTGATTGGTTTGATTTGCCTAGGCTATGGTTTTGGAAGTGTTGGTTTCCATTCTTTTTCTCGTCCAAAAATCTTTGAACTTAATAGAAAGATCACCAAACAACACAAGCACAAGCATACGAATCATGCGATTCCTAATGTTTCTTAAATTCTCAATAACACAACCTTTCTTATTGATTGGTTTGATTTGCCTAGGCTATGGTTGTGGAAGTATTGGTTTCCATTATTTTTCTCGTCCAAAAATCTTTGAACTTAATAGAAAGATCACCAAACAACACAAATACAAGCATACGAATCATGCGATTCCTAATGTTTCTTAAATACTCAATAACACAACATTTCTTACTGATTGGTTTGATTTGCCTAGGCTATGGTTGTGGAAGTGTTGGTTTCCATTCTTTTTCTCGTCCAAAAATCTTTGAACTTAATAGAAAGATCACCAAACAACACAAATACAAGCATACGAATCATGCGATTCCTAATGTTTCTTAAATACTCAATAACACAACATTTCTTATTGATTGGTTTGATTTGCCTAGGCTATGGTTTTGGAAGTGTTGGTTTCCATTCTTTTTCTCGTCCAAAAATCTTTGAACTTAATAGAAAGATCACCAAACAACACAAGCACAAGCATACGAATCATGCGATTCCTAATGTTTCTCAAATTCTCAATAACACAACCTTTCTTATTGATTGGTTTGATTTGCCTAGGCTATGGTTGTGGAAGTATTGGTTTCCATTATTTTTCTCGTCCAAAAATCTTTGAACTTAATAGAAAGATCACCAAACAACACAAATACAAGCATACGAATCATGCGATTCCTAATGTTTCTTAAATACTCAATAACACAACATTTCTTATTGATTGGTTTGATTTGCCTAGGCTATGGTTTTAGAAGTGTTGGTTTCCATTCTTTTTCTCGTCCAAAAATCTTTGAACTTAATAGAAAGATCACCAAACAACACAAGCACAAGCATACGAATCATGCGATTCCTAATGTTTCTCAAATTCTCAATAACACAACCTTTCTTATTGATTGGTTTGATTTGCCTAGGCTATGGTTTTGGAAGTGTTGGTTTCCATTCTTTTTCTCGTCCAAAAATCTTTGAACTTAATAGAAAGATCACCAAACAACACAAACACAAGCATACGAATCATGCGATTCCTAATGTTCCTCAAATACTCAATAACACAACCTTTCTTATTGATTGGTTTGATTTGCCTAGGCTATGGTTGTGGAAGTATTGGTTTCCATTATTTTTCTCGTCCAAAAATCTTTGAACTTAATAGAAAGATCACCAAACAACACAAACACAAGCATACGAATCATGCGATTCCTAATGTTTCTCAAATACTCAATAACACAACATTTCTTATTGATTGGTTTGATTTGCCTAGGCTATGGTTATGGAAGTGTTGGTTTCCATTTTTTTTCTCCTCCAAAAATCTTTAAACTTAATAGAACTTGATAGAAAGATCACCAAACAACACAAACACAAGCATACGAATCATGCGATTCCTAATGTTTCTCAAATACTCAATAACACAACATTTCTTATTGATTGGTTTGATTTACCTAGGCTATGGTTGTGTAAGTGTTGGTTTCCATTCTTTTTCTCGTCCAAAAATCTTTGAACTTAATAGAAAGATCACCAAACAACACAAACACAAGTATACGAATCATGCGATTCCTAATGTTTCTCAAATACTCAATAACACAACCTTTCTTATTGATTGGTTTGATTGGCCTAGGCTATGGTTGTGGAAGTATTGGTTTCCATTATTTTTCTCGTCCAAAAATCTTTGAACTTAATAGAAAGATCACCAAACAACACAAACACAAGCATACGAATCATGCGATTCATAATGTTTCTCAAATACTCAATAACACAACCTTTCTTATTGATTGGTTTGATTTGCCTAGGCTATGGTTATGGAAGTGTTGGTTTCCATTATTTTTCTCGTCCAAAAATCTTTGAACTTAATAGAAAGATCACCAAACAACACAAACACAAGCATACGAATCATGCGATTCCTAATGTTTCTCAAATACTCAATAACACAACATTTCTTATTGATTGGTTTGATTTGCCTAGGCTATGGTTTTGGAAGTGTTGGTTTCCATTCTTTTTCTCGTCCAAAAATCTTTGAACTTAATAGAAAGATCACCAAACAACACAAGCACAAGCATACGAATCATGCGATTCCTAATGTTTCTTAAATTCTCAATAACACAACCTTTCTTATTGATTGGTTTGATTTGCCTAGGCTATGGTTGTGGAAGTATTGGTTTCCATTATTTTTCTCGTCCAAAAATCTTTGAACTTAATAGAAAGATCACCAAACAACACAAATACAAGCATACGAATCATGCGATTCCTAATGTTTCTTAAATACTCAATAACACAACATTTCTTACTGATTGGTTTGATTTGCCTAGGCTATGGTTGTGGAAGTGTTGGTTTCCATTCTTTTTCTCGTCCAAAAATCTTTGAACTTAATAGAAAGATCACCAAACAACACAAATACAAGCATACGAATCATGCGATTCCTAATGTTTCTTAAATACTCAATAACACAACATTTCTTATTGATTGGTTTGATTTGCCTAGGCTATGGTTTTGGAAGTGTTGGTTTCCATTCTTTTTCTCGTCCAAAAATCTTTGAACTTAATAGAAAGATCACCAAACAACACAAGCACAAGCATACGAATCATGCGATTCCTAATGTTTCTCAAATTCTCAATAACACAACCTTTCTTATTGATTGGTTTGATTTGCCTAGGCTATGGTTGTGGAAGTATTGGTTTCCATTATTTTTCTCGTCCAAAAATCTTTGAACTTAATAGAAAGATCACCAAACAACACAAATACAAGCATACGAATCATGCGATTCCTAATGTTTCTTAAATACTCAATAACACAACATTTCTTATTGATTGGTTTGATTTGCCTAGGCTATGGTTTTAGAAGTGTTGGTTTCCATTCTTTTTCTCGTCCAAAAATCTTTGAACTTAATAGAAAGATCACCAAACAACACAAGCACAAGCATACGAATCATGCGATTCCTAATGTTTCTCAAATTCTCAATAACACAACCTTTCTTATTGATTGGTTTGATTTGCCTAGGCTATGGTTTTGGAAGTGTTGGTTTCCATTCTTTTTCTCGTCCAAAAATCTTTGAACTTAATAGAAAGATCACCAAACAACACAAACACAAGCATACGAATCATGCGATTCCTAATGTTCCTCAAATACTCAATAACACAACCTTTCTTATTGATTGGTTTGATTTGCCTAGGCTATGGTTGTGGAAGTATTGGTTTCCATTATTTTTCTCGTCCAAAAATCATTGAACTTAATAGAAAGATCACCAAACAACACAAACACAAGCATACGAATCATGCGATTCCTAATGTTCCTCAAATACTCAATAACACAACATTTCTTATTGATTGGTTTGATTTGCCTAGGCTATGGTTGTGGAAGTGTTGGTTTCCATTCTTTTTCTCGTCCAAAAATCTTTGAACTTAATAGAAAGATCACGAAACAACACAAACACAAGTATACGAATCATGCGATTCCTAATGTTTCTCAAATTCTCAATAACACAACCTTTCTTATTGATTGGTTTGATTTGCCTAGGCTATGGTTGTGGAAGTATTGGTTTCCATTATTTTTCTCGTCCAAAAATCTTTGAACTTAATAGAAAGATCACGAAACAACACAAACACAAGTATACGAATCATGCGATTCCTAATGTTTCTTAAATACTCAATAACACAACCTTTCTTATTGATTGGTTTGATTTGCCTAGGCTATGGTTGTGGAAGTATTGGTTTCCATTATTTTTCTCGTCCAAAAATCTTTGAACTTAATAGAAAGATCACCAAACAACACAAACACAAGCATACGAATCATGCGATTCCTAATGTTTCTCAAATACTCAATAACACAATCTTTCTTATTGATTGGTTTGATTTGCCTAGGCTATGGTTGTGGAAGTATTGGTTTCCATTATTTTTCTCGTCCAAAAATCTTTGAACTTGATAGAAAGATCACCAAACAACACAAACACAAGCATACGAATCATGCGATTCCTAATGTTTCTCAAATACTCAATAACACAACCTTTCTTATTGATTGGTTGATTTGCCTAGGCTATGGTTGTGGAAGTGTTGGTTTCCATTCTTTTTCTCGTCCAAAAATCTTTAAACTTAATAGAACTTGATAGAAAGATCACCAAACAACACAAACACAAGCATACGAATCATGCGATTCCTAATGTTTCTCAAATACTCAATAACACAACATTTCTTATTGATTGGTTTGATTTGCCTAGGCTATGGTTGTGGAAGTGTTGGTTTCCATTCTTTTTCTCGCCCAAAAATCTTTAAACTTAATAGAACTTGATAGAAAGATCACCAAACAACACAAACACAAGCATACGAATCATGCGATTCCTAATGTTTCTCAAATACTCAATAACACAACATTTCTTATTGATTGGTTTGATTTGCCTAGGCTATGGTTGTGGAAGTGTTGGTTTCCATTCTTTTTCTCGCCCAAAAATCTTTAAACTTAATAGAACTTGATAGAAAGATCACCAAACAACACAAACACAAGCATACGAATCATGCGATTCCTAATGTTTCTCAAATACTCAATAACACAACATTTGTTATTGATTGGTTTGATTTGCCTAGGCTATGGTTGTGGAAGTGTTGGTTTCCATTCTTTTTCTCGTCCAAAAATCTTTGAACTTAATAGAAAGATCACCAAACAACACAAACACAAGCATACGAATCATGCGATTCCTAATTTTCCTCAAATACTCAATAACACAACCTTTCTTATTGATTGGTTTGATTTGCCTAGGCTATGGCCGTGGAAGTGTTGGTTTTCATTCTTTTTCTCGTCCAAAAATCTTTGAACTTAATAGAAAGATCACGAAACAACACAAACACAAGTATACGAATCATGCGATTCCTAATGTTTCTCAAATACTCAATAACACAAAATTTCTTTTGGATTGGTTTGATTTGCCTAGGCTATGGTTGTGGAAGTATTGGTTTCCATTATTTTTCTCGTCCAAAAATCTTTGAACTTAATAGAAAGATCACCAAACAACACAAATACAAGCATACGAATCATGCGATTCCTAATGTTTCTTAAATACTCAATAACACAACATTTCTTATTGATTGGTTTGATTTGCCTAGGCTATGGTTTTGGAAGTGTTGGTTTCCATTCTTTTTCTCGTCCAAAAATCTTTGAACTTAATAGAAAGATCACGAAACAACACAAACACAAGTATACGAATCATGCGATTCCTAATGTTTCTCAAATACTCAATAACACAAAATTTCTTTTGGATTGGTTTGATTTGCCTAGGCTATGGTTGTGGAAGTATTGGTTTCCATTACTTTTCTCGTCCAAAAATCTTTGAACTTAATAGAAAGATCACCAAACAACACAAACACAAGCATACGAATCATGTGATTCCTAATGTTTCTCAAATACTCAATAACACAACCGTTCTTATTGATTGGTTTGATTTGCCTAGGCTATGGTCGTGTAAGTGTTGGTTTCCATTCTTTTTCTCGTCCAAAAATCTTTGAACTTAATAGAAAGATCACCAAACAACACAAACACAAGCATATGAATCATGCGATTCCTAATGTTTCTCAAATACTCAATAACACAACATTTCTTATTGATTGGTTTGATTTGCCTAGGCTATGGTTTTGGAAGTATTGGTTTCCATTCTTTTTCTCGTCCAAAAATCTTTGAACTTAATAGAAAGATCACCAAACAACACAAACACAAGCATATGAATCATGCGATTCCTAATGTTTCTCAAATTCTCAATAACACAACATTTCTTATTGATTGGTTTGATTTGCCTAGGCTATGGTTTTGGAAGTGTTGGTTTCCATTCTTTTTCTCGTCCAAAAATCTTTGAACTTAATAGAAAGATCACCAAACAACACAAGCACAAGCATACGAATATGCGATTCCTAATGTTTCTCAAATTCTCAATAACACAACCTTTCTTATTGATTGGTTTGATTTGCCTAGGCTATGATTGTGGATGTGTTGGTTTCCATTCTTTTTCTCGTCCAAAAATCTTTGAACTTAATAGAAAGATCACCAAACAACACAAACACAAGCATACGAATCATGCGATTCCTAATGTTTCTCAAATTCTCAATAACACAACCTTTCTTATTGATTGGTTTGATTTGCCTAGGCTATGGTTGTGGATGTGTTGGTTTCCATTCTTTTTCTCGTCCAAAAATCTTTGAACTTAATAGAAAGATCACCAAACAACACAAGCACAAGCATACGAATCATGCGATTCCTAATGTTTCTCAAATTCTCAATAACACAACCTTTCTTATTGATTGGTTTGATTTGCCTAGGCTATGGTTGTGGATGTGTTGGTTTCCATTCTTTTTCTCGTCCAAAAATCTTTGAACTTAATAGAAAGATCACCAAATAACACAAACACAAGCATACGAATCATGCGATTCCTAATGTTCCTCAAATACTCAATAACACAACCTTTCTTATTGATTGGTTTGATTTGCCTAGGCTATGGCCGTGGAAGGGTTGGTTTTCATTCTTTTTCTCGTCCAAAAATCTTTGAACTTAATAGAAAGATCACGAAACAACACAAACACAAGTATACGAATCATGCGATTCCTAATGTTTCTCAAATACTCAATAACACAAAATTTCTTATGGATTGGTTTGATTTGCCTAGGCTATGGTTGTGGAAGTGTTGGTTTCCATTCTTTTTCTCGTCCAAAAATCTTTGAACTTAATAGAAAGATCACCAATCAACACAAGCACAAGCATACGAATCATGCGATTCCTAGTGTTTCTCAAATTCTCAATAACACAACCTTTCTTATTGATTGGTTTGATTTGCCTAGGCTATGGTTGTGGAAGTGTTGGTTTCCATTCTTTTTCTCGTCCAAAAATCTTTAAACTTAAAAGAACTTGATAGAAAGATCACCAAACAACACAAACACAAGCATACGAATCATGCGATTCCTAATGTTTCTCAAATACTCAATAACACAACATTTTTTTTGATTGGTTTGATTTGCCTAGGCTATGGTTGTGGAAGTATTGGTTTCCTTATTTTTCTCGTCCAAAAATCTTTGAACTTAATAGAAAGATCACCAAACAACACAAACACAAGCATACGAATCATGCGATTCCTAATATTTCTCAAATACTCAATAACACAACATTTCTTATTGATTGGTTTGATTTGCCTAGGCTATGGTTTTGGAAGTGTTGGTTTCCATTCTTTTTCTCGTCCAAAAATCTTTGAACTTAATAGAAAGATCACCAAACAACACAAGCACAAGCATACGAATCATGCGATTCCTAATGTTTCTCAAATTCTCAATAACACAACCTTTCTTATTGATTGGTTTGATTTGCCTAGGCTATGGTTGTGGATGTGTTGGTTTCCATTCTTTTTCTCGTCCAAAAATCTTTGAACTTAATAGAAAGATCACCAAATAACACAAACACAAGCATACGAATCATGCGATTCCTAATGTTCCTCAAATACTCAATAACACAACCTTTCTTATTGATTGGTTTGATTTGCCTAGGCTATGGTTGTGGAAGTATTGGTTTCCATTATTTTTCTCGTCCAAAAATCTTTGAACTTAATAGAAAGATCACCAAACATCACAAACACAACCATACGAATCATGCGATTCCTAATGTTTCTCAAATACTCAATAACACAACCTTTCTTATTGATTGGTTTGATTTGCCTAGGCTATGGCCGTGGAAGTGTTGGTTTTCATTCTTTTTCTCGTCCAAAAATCTTTGAACTTAATAGAAAGATCACGAAACAACACAAACACAAGTATACGAATCATGCGATTCCTAATGTTTCTCAAATACTCAATAACACAAAATTTCTTATGGATTGGTTTGATTTGCCTAGGCTATGGTTGTGGAAGTATTGGTTTCCATTATTTTTCTCGTCCAAAAATCTTTGAACTTAATAGAAAGATCACCAAACAACACAAACACAAGCATACGAATCATGCGATTCCTAATGTTTCTCAAATACTCAATAACACAATCTTTCTTATTGATTGGTTTGATTTGCCTAGGCTATGTTTGTGGAAGTATTGGTTTCCATTATTTTTCTCGTCCAAAAATCTTTGAACTTGATAGAAAGATCACCAAACAACACAAACACAAGCATACGAATCATGCGATTCCTAAGGTTTCTCAAATACTCAATAACACAACATTTCTTATTGATTGGTTTGATTTGCCTAGGCTATGGTTGTGGAAGTATTGGTTTCCATTTTTTTTCTCGTCCAAAAATCTTTGAACTTAATAGAACTTGATAGAAAGATCACCAAACAACACAAACACAAGCATACGAATCATGCGATTCCTAATGTTTCTCAAATACTCAATAACACAACCTTTCTTATTGATTGGTTGATTTGCCTAGGCTATGGTTGTGGAAGTGTTGGTTTCCATTCTTTTTCTCGTCCAAAAATCTTTAAACTTAATAGAACTTGATAGAAAGATCACCAAAGAACACAAACACAAGCATACGAATCATGCGATTCCTAATGTTTCTCAAATACTCAATAACACAACATTTCTTATTGATTGGTTTGATTTGCCTAGGCTATGGTTGTGGAAGTGTTGGTTTCCATTCTTTTTCTCGCCCAAAAATCTTTAAACTTAATAGAACTTGATAGAAAGATCACCAAACAACACAAACACAAGCATACGAATCATGCGATTCCTAATGTTTCTCAAATACTCAATAACACAACATTTGTTATTGATTGGTTTGATTTGCCTAGGCTATGGTTGTGGAAGTGTTGGTTTCCATTCTTTTTCTCGTCCAAAAATCTTTAAAACTTAATAGAACTTGATAGAAAGATCACCAAACAACACAAACACAAGCATACGAATCATGCGATTCCTAATGTTTCTCAAATACTCAATAACACAACCTTTCTTATTGATTGGTTTGATTTGCCTAGGCTATGGTTGTGGAAGTGTTGGTTTCCATTCTTTTTCTCGTCCAAAAATCTTTAAACTTAATAGAACTTGATAGAAAGATCACCAAACAACACAAACACAAGCATACGAATCATGCGATTCCTAATGTTTCTCAAATACTCAATAACACAAGATTTCTTATTGATTGGTTTGATTTGCCTAGGCTATGGTTGTGGAAGTGTTGGTTTCCATTCTTTTTCTCGTCCAAAAATCTTTGAACTTAATAGAAAGATCACCAAACAACACAAACACAAGCATACGAATCATGCGATTCCTAATTTTCCTCAAATACTCAATAACACAACCTTTCTTATTGATTGGTTTGATTTGCCTAGGCTATGGCCGTGGAAGTGTTGGTTTTCATTCTTTTTCTCGTCCAAAAATCTTTGAACTTAATAGAAAGATCACGAAACAACACAAACACAAGTATACGAATCATGCGATTCCTAATGTTTCTCAAATACTCAATAACACAAAATTTCTTTTGGATTGGTTTGATTTGCCTAGGCTATGGTTGTGGAAGTATTGGTTTCCATTATTTTTCTCGTCCAAAAATCTTTGAACTTAATAGAAAGATCACCAAACAACACAAATACAAGCATACGAATCATGCGATTCCTAATGTTTCTTAAATACTCAATAACACAACATTTCTTATTGATTGGTTTGATTTGCCTAGGCTATGGTTTTGGAAGTGTTGGTTTCCATTCTTTTTCTCGTCCAAAAATCTTTGAACTTAATAGAAAGATCACGAAACAACACAAACACAAGTATACGAATCATGCGATTCCTAATGTTTCTCAAATACTCAATAACACAAAATTTCTTATGGATTGGTTTGATTTGCCTAGGCTATGGTTGTGGAAGTATTGGTTTCCATTACTTTTCTCGTCCAAAAATCTTTGAACTTAATAGAAAGATCACCAAACAACACAAACACAAGCATACGAATCATGTGATTCCTAATGTTTCTCAAATACTCAATAACACAACCGTTCTTATTGATTGGTTTGATTTGCCTAGGCTATGGTCGTGTAAGTGTTGGTTTCCATTCTTTTTCTCGTCCAAAAATCTTTGAACTTAATAGAAAGATCACCAAACAACACAAACACAAGCATATGAATCATGCGATTCCTAATGTTTCTCAAATACTCAATAACACAACATTTCTTATTGATTGGTTTGATTTGCCTAGGCTATGGTTTTGGAAGTATTGGTTTCCATTCTTTTTCTCGTCCAAAAATCTTTGAACTTAATAGAAAGATCACCAAACAACACAAACACAAGCATACGAATCATGCGATTCCTAATGTTTCTCAAATTCTCAATAACACAACATTTCTTATTGATTGGTTTGATTTGCCTAGGCTATGGTTTTGGAAGTGTTGGTTTCCATTCTTTTTCTCGTCCAAAAATCTTTGAACTTAATAGAAAGATCACCAAACAACACAAGCACAAGCATACGAATATGCGATTCCTAATGTTTCTCAAATTCTCAATAACACAACCTTTCTTATTGATTGGTTTGATTTGCCTAGGCTATGATTGTGGATGTGTTGGTTTCCATTCTTTTTCTCGTCCAAAAATCTTTGAACTTAATAGAAAGATCACCAAATAACACAAACACAAGCATACGAATCATGCGATTCCTAATGTTCCTCAAATACTCAATAACACAACCTTTCTTATTGATTGGTTTGATTTGCCTAGGCTATGGTTGTGGAAGTATTGGTTTCCATTATTTTTCTCGTCCAAAAATCTTTGAACTTAATAGAAAGATCACCAAACAACACAAACACAAGCATACGAATCATGCGATTCCTAATGTTTCTCAAATACTCAATAACACAACCTTTCTTATTGATTGGTTTGATTTGCCTAGGCTATGGCCGTGGAAGTGTTGGTTTTCATTCTTTTTCTCGTCCAAAAATCTTTAAACTTAATAGAAAGATCACGAAACAACACAAACACAAGTATACGAATCATGCGATTCCTAATGTTTCTCAAATACTAAATAACACAAAATTTCTTATGGATTGGTTTGATTTGCCTAGGCTATGGTTGTGGAAGTATTGGTTTCCATTATTTTTCTCGTCCAAAAATCTTTGAACTTAATAGAAAGATCACCAAACAACACAAACACAAGCATACGAATCATGCGATTCCTAATGTTTCTCAAATACTCAATAACACAACCTTTCTTATTGATTGGTTTGATTTGCCTAGGCTATGGTTGTGGAAGTATTGGTTTCCATTATTTTTCTCGTCCAAAAATCTTTGAACTTGATAGAAAGATCACCAAACAACACAAACACAAGCATACGAATCATGCGATTCCTAAGGTTTCTCAAATACTCAATAACACAACATTTCTTATTGATTGGTTTGATTTGCCTAGGCTATGGTTGTGGAAGTATTGGTTTCCATTCTTTTTCTCGTCCAAAAATCTTTGAACTTAAAAGAACTTGATAGAAAGATCACCAAACAACACAAACACAAGCATACGAATCATGCGATTCCTAATGTTTCTCAAATACTCAATAACACAACCTTTCTTATTGATTGGTTTGATTTGCCTAGGCTATGGTTGTGGAAGTATTGGTTTCCTTATTTTTCTCGTCCAAAAATCTTTAAACTTAATAGAAAGATCACCAAACAACACAAACACAAGCATACGAATCATGCGATTCCTAATATTTCTCAAATACTCAATAACACAACATTTCTTATTGATTGGTTTGATTTGCCTAGGCTATGGTTTTGGAAGTGTTGGTTTCCATTCTTTTTCTCGTCCAAAAATCTTTGAACTTAATAGAAAGATCACCAAACAACACAAGCACAAGCATACGAATCATGCGATTCCTAATGTTTCTCAAATTCTCAATAACACAACCTTTCTTATTGATTGGTTTGATTTGCCTAGGCTATGGTTGTGGATGTGTTGGTTTCCATTCTTTTTCTCGTCCAAAAATCTTTGAACTTAATAGAAAGATCACCAAATAACACAAACACAAGCATACGAATCATGCGATTCCTAATGTTCCTCAAATACTCAATAACACAACCTTTCTTATTGATTGGTTTGATTTGCCTAGGCTATGGTTGTGGAAGTATTGGTTTCCATTATTTTTCTCGTCCAAAAATCTTTGAACTTAATAGAAAGATCACCAAACATCACAAACACAAGCATACGAATCATGCGATTCCTAATGTTTCTCAAATACTCAATAACACAACCTTTCTTATTGATTGGTTTGATTTGCCTAGGCTATGGCCGTGGAAGTGTTGGTTTTCATTCTTTTTCTCGTCCAAAAATCTTTGAACTTAATAGAAAGATCACGAAACAACACAAACACAAGTATACGAATCATGCGATTCCTAATGTTTCTCAAATACTCAATAACACAAAATTTCTTATGGATTGGTTTGATTTGCCTAGGCTATGGTTGTGGAAGTATTGGTTTCCATTATTTTTCTCGTCCAAAAATCTTTGAACTTAATAGAAAGATCACCAAACAACACAAACACAAGCATACGAATCATGCGATTCCTAATGTTTCTCAAATACTCAATAACACAATCTTTCTTATTGATTGGTTTGATTTGCCTAGGCTATGGTTGTGGAAGTATTGGTTTCCATTATTTTTCTCGTCCAAAAATCTTTGAACTTGATAGAAAGATCACCAAACAACACAAACACAAGCATACGAATCATGCGATTCCTAAGGTTTCTCAAATACTCAATAACACAACATTTCTTATTGATTGGTTTGATTTGCCTAGGCTATGGTTGTGGAAGTATTGGTTTCCATTTTTTTTCTCGTCCAAAAATCTTTGAACTTAATAGAACTTGATAGAAAGATCACCAAACAACACAAACACAAGCATACGAATCATGCGATTCCTAATGTTTCTCAAATACTCAATAACACAACCTTTCTTATTGATTGGTTGATTTGCCTAGGCTATGGTTGTGGAAGTGTTGGTTTCCATTCTTTTTCTCGTCCAAAAATCTTTAAACTTAATAGAACTTGATAGAAAGATCACCAAACAACACAAACACAAGCATACGAATCATGCGATTCCTAATGTTTCTCAAATACTCAATAACACAACATTTCTTATTGATTGGTTTGATTTGCCTAGGCTATGGTTGTGGAAGTGTTGGTTTCCATTCTTTTTCTCGCCCAAAAATCTTTAAACTTAATAGAACTTGATAGAAAGATCACCAAACAACACAAACACAAGCATACGAATCATGCGATTCCTAATGTTTCTCAAATACTCAATAACACAACATTTGTTATTGATTGGTTTGATTTGCCTAGGCTATGGTTGTGGAAGTGTTGGTTTCCATTCTTTTTCTCGTCCAAAAATCTTTGAACTTAATAGAACTTGATAGAAAGATCACCAAACAACACAAACACAAGCATACGAATCATGCGATTCCTAATGTTTCTCAAATACTCAATAACACAACCTTTCTTATTGATTGGTTTGATTTGCCTAGGCTATGGTTGTGGAAGTGTTGGTTTCCATTCTTTTTCTCGTCCAAAAATCTTTAAACTTAATAGAACTTGATAGAAAGATCACCAAACAACACAAACACAAGCATACGAATCATGCGATTCCTAATGTTTCTCAAATACTCAATAACACAAGATTTCTTATTGATTGGTTTGATTTGCCTAGGCTATGGTTGTGGAAGTGTTGGTTTCCATTCTTTTTCTCGTCCAAAAATCTTTGAACTTAATAGAAAGATCACCAAACAACACAAACACAAGCATACGAATCATGCGATTCCTAATTTTCCTCAAATACTCAATAACACAACCTTTCTTATTGATTGGTTTGATTTGCCTAGGCTATGGCCGTGGAAGTGTTGGTTTTCATTCTTTTTCTCGTCCAAAAATCTTTGAACTTAATAGAAAGATCACGAAACAACACAAACACAAGTATACGAATCATGCGATTTCTAATGTTTCTCAAATACTCAATAACACAAAATTTCTTTTGGATTGGTTTGATTTGCCTAGGCTATGGTTGTGGAAGTATTGGTTTCCATTATTTTTCTCGTCCAAAAATCTTTGAACTTAATAGAAAGATCACCAAACAACACAAATACAAGCATACGAATCATGCGATTCCTAATGTTTCTTAAATACTCAATAACACAACATTTCTTATTGATTGGTTTGATTTGCCTAGGCTATGGTTTTGGAAGTGTTGGTTTCCATTCTTTTTCTCGTCCAAAAATCTTTGAACTTAATAGAAAGATCACGAAACAACACAAACACAAGTATACGAATCATGCGATTCCTAATGTTTCTCAAATACTCAATAACACAAAATTTCTTATGGATTGGTTTGATTTGCCTAGGCTATGGTTGTGGAAGTATTGGTTTCCATTACTTTTCTCGTCCAAAAATCTTTGAACTTAATAGAAAGATCACCAAACAACACAAACACAAGCATACGAATCATGTGATTCCTAATGTTTCTCAAATACTCAATAACACAACCGTTCTTATTGATTGGTTTGATTTGCCTAGGCTATGGTCGTGTAAGTGTTGGTTTCCATTCTTTTTCTCGTCCAAAAATCTTTGAACTTAATAGAAAGATCACCAAACAACACAAACACAAGCATATGAATCATGCGATTCCTAATGTTTCTCAAATACTCAATAACACAACATTTCTTATTGATTGGTTTGATTTGCCTAGGCTATGGTTTTGGAAGTATTGGTTTCCATTCTTTTTCTCGTCCAAAAATCTTTGAACTTAATAGAAAGATCACCAAACAACACAAACACAAGCATATGAATCATGCGATTCCTAATGTTTCTCAAATTCTCAATAACACAACATTTCTTATTGATTGGTTTGATTTGCCTAGGCTATGGTTTTGGAAGTGTTGGTTTCCATTCTTTTTCTCGTCCAAAAATCTTTGAACTTAATAGAAAGATCACCAAACAACACAAGCACAAGCATACGAATATGCGATTCCTAATGTTTCTCAAATTCTCAATAACACAACCTTTCTTATTGATTGGTTTGATTTGCCTAGGCTATGATTGTGGATGTGTTGGTTTCCATTCTTTTTCTCGTCCAAAAATCTTTGAACTTAATAGAAAGATCACCAAATAACACAAACACAAGCATACGAATCATGCGATTCCTAATGTTCCTCAAATACTCAATAACACAACCTTTCTTATTGATTGGTTTGATTTGCCTAGGCTATGGTTGTGGAAGTATTGGTTTCCATTATTTTTCTCGTCCAAAAATCTTTGAACTTAATAGAAAGATCACCAAACAACACAAACACAAGCATACGAATCATGCGATTCCTAATGTTTCTCAAATACTCAATAACACAACCTTTCTTATTGATTGGTTTGATTTGCCTAGGCTATGGCCGTGGAAGTGTTGGTTTTCATTCTTTTTCTCGTCCAAAAATCTTTAAACTTAATAGAAAGATCACGAAACAACACAAACACAAGTATACGAATCATGCGATTCCTAATGTTTCTCAAATACTAAATAACACAAAATTTCTTATGGATTGGTTTGATTTGCCTAGGCTATGGTTGTGGAAGTATTGGTTTCCATTATTTTTCTCGTCCAAAAATCTTTGAACTTAATAGAAAGATCACCAAACAACACAAACACAAGCATACGAATCATGCGATTCCTAATGTTTCTCAAATACTCAATAACACAACCTTTCTTATTGATTGGTTTGATTTGCCTAGGCTATGGTTGTGGAAGTATTGGTTTCCATTATTTTTCTCGTCCAAAAATCTTTGAACTTGATAGAAAGATCACCAAACAACACAAACACAAGCATACGAATCATGCGATTCCTAAGGTTTCTCAAATACTCAATAACACAACATTTCTTATTGATTGGTTTGATTTGCCTAGGCTATGGTTGTGGAAGTATTGGTTTCCATTCTTTTTCTCGTCCAAAAATCTTTGAACTTAATAGAACTTGATAGAAAGATCACCAAACAACACAAACACAAGCATACGAATCATGCGATTCCTAATGTTTCTCAAATACTCAATAACACAACCTTTCTTATTGATTGGTTGATTTGCCTAGGCTATGGTTGTGGAAGTGTTGGTTTCCATTCTTTTTCTCGTCCAAAAATCTTTAAACTTAATAGAACTTGATAGAAAGATCACCAAACAACACAAACACAAGCATACGAATCATGTGATTCCTAATGTTTCTCAAATACTCAATAACACAACATTTCTTATTGATTGGTTTGATTTGCCTAGGCTATGGTTGTGGAAGTGTTGGTTTCCATTCTTTTTCTCGTCCAAAAATCTTTAAACTTAATAGAACTTGATAGAAAGATCACCAAACAACACAAACACAAGCATACGAATCATGCGATTCCTAATGTTTCTCAAATACTCAATAACACAACATTTGTTATTGATTGGTTTGATTTGCCTAGGCTATGGTTGTGGAAGTGTTGGTTTCCATTCTTTTTCTCGTCCAAAAATCTTTGAACTTAATAGAACTTGATAGAAAGATCACCAAACAACACAAACACAAGCATACGAATCATGCGATTCCTAATGTTTCTCAAATACTCAATAACACAACCTTTCTTATTGATTGGTTTGATTTGCCTAGGCTATGGTTGTGGAAGTGTTGGTTTCCATTCTTTTTCTCGTCCAAAAATCTTTAAACTTAATAGAACTTGATAGAAAGATCACCAAACAACACAAACACAAGCATACGAATCATGCGATTCCTAATGTTTCTCAAATACTCAATAACACAACATTTCTTATTGATTGGTTTGATTTGCCTAGGCTATGGTTGTGGAAGTATTGGTTTCCATTCTTTTTCTCGTCCAAAAATCTTTAAACTTAATAGAACTTGATAGAAAGATCACCAAACAGCACAAACACAAGCATACGAATCATGCGATTCCTAATGTTTCTCAAATACTCAATAAGACAACATTTCTTATTGATTGGTTTGATTTGCCTAGGCTATGGCCGTGGAAGTGTTGGTTTTCATTCTTTTTCTCATCCAAAAATCTTTGAACTTAATAGAAAGATCACCAAACAACACAAGCACAAGCATACGAATCATGCGATTCCTAATGTTTCTCAAATACTCAATAACACAACCTTTCTTATTGATTGGTTTGATTTGCCTAGGCTATGGTTGTGGATGTGTTGGTTTCCATTCTTTTTCTCGTCCAAAAATCTTTGAACTTAATAGAAAGATCACCAATCAACACAAGCACAAGCATAAGAATCATGCGATTCCTAATGTTTCTCAAATTCTCAATAACACAACCTTTCTTATTGATTGGTTTGATTTGCCTAGGCTATGGTTGTGGAAGTGTTGGTTTCCATTCTTTTTCTCGTCCAAAAATCTTTAAACTTAAAAGAACTTGATAGAAAGATCACCAAACAACACAAACACAAGCATACGAATCATGCGATTCCTAATGTTTCTCAAATACTCAATAACACAACCTTTCTTATTGATTGGTTTGATTTGCCTAGGCTATGGTTGTGGAAGTATTGGTTTCCTTATTTTTCTCGTCCAAAAATCTTTAAACTTAATAGAAAGATCACCAAACAACACAAACACAAGCATACGAATCATGCGATTCCTAATATTTCTCAAATACTCAATAACACAACATTTCTTATTGATTGGTTTGATTTGCCTAGGCTATGGTTTTGGAAGTGTTGGTTTCCATTCTTTTTCTCGTCCAAAAATCTTTGAACTTAATAGAAAGATCACCAAACAACACAAGCACAAGCATACGAATCATGCGATTCCTAATGTTTCTCAAATTCTCAATAACACAACCTTTCTTATTGATTGGTTTGATTTGCCTAGGCTATGGTTGTGGAAGTGTTGGTTTCCATTCTTTTTCTCGCCCAAAAATCTTTAAACTTAATAGAACTTGATAGAAAGATCACCAAACAACACAAACACAAGCATACGAATCATGCGATTCCTAATGTTTCTCAAATACTCAATAACACAACATTTCTTATTGATTGGTTTGATTTGCCTAGGCTATGGTTGTGGAAGTATTGGTTTCCATTCTTTTTCTCGTCCAAAAATCTTTAAACTTAATAGAACTTGATAGAAAGATCACCAAACAGCACAAACACAAGCATACGAATCATGCGATTCCTAATGTTTCTCAAATACTCAATAAGACAACATTTCTTATTGATTGGTTTGATTTGCCTAGGCTATGGCCGTGGAAGTGTTGGTTTTCATTCTTTTTCTCATCCAAAAATCTTTGAACTTAATAGAAAGATCACCAAACAACACAAGCACAAGCATACGAATCATGCGATTCCTAATGTTTCTCAAATACTCAATAACACAACCTTTCTTATTGATTGGTTTGATTTGCCTAGGCTATGGTTGTGGATGTGTTGGTTTCCATTCTTTTTCTCGTCCAAAAATCTTTGAACTTAATAGAAAGATCACCAATCAACACAAGCACAAGCATAAGAATCATGCGATTCCTAATGTTTCTCAAATTCTCAATAACACAACCTTTCTTATTGATTGGTTTGATTTGCCTAGGCTATGGTTGTGGAAGTGTTGGTTTCCATTCTTTTTCTCGTCCAAAAATCTTTAAACTTAAAAGAACTTGATAGAAAGATCACCAAACAACACAAACACAAGCATACGAATCATGCGATTCCTAATGTTTCTCAAATACTCAATAACACAACCTTTCTTATTGATTGGTTTGATTTGCCTAGGCTATGGTTGTGGAAGTATTGGTTTCCTTATTTTTCTCGTCCAAAAATCTTTAAACTTAATAGAAAGATCACCAAACAACACAAACACAAGCATACGAATCATGCGATTCCTAATATTTCTCAAATACTCAATAACACAACATTTCTTATTGATTGGTTTGATTTGCCTAGGCTATGGTTTTGGAAGTGTTGGTTTCCATTCTTTTTCTCGTCCAAAAATCTTTGAACTTAATAGAAAGATCACCAAACAACACAAGCACAAGCATACGAATCATGCGATTCCTAATGTTTCTCAAATTCTCAATAACACAACCTTTCTTATTGATTGGTTTGATTTGCCTAGGCTATGGTTGTGGATGTGTTGGTTTCCATTCTTTTTCTCGTCCAAAAATCTTTGAACTTAATAGAAAGATCACCAAACAACACAAGCACAAGCATACGAATCATGCGATTCCTAATGTTTCTCAAATTCTCAATAACACAACCTTTCTTATTGATTGGTTTGATTTGCCTAGGCTATGGTTGTGGATGTGTTGGTTTCCATTCTTTTTCTCGTCCAAAAATCTTTGAACTTAATAGAAAGATCACCAAATAACACAAACACAAGCATACGAATCATGCGATTCCTAATGTTCCTCAAATACTCAATAACACAACCTTTCTTATTGATTGGTTTGATTTGCCTAGGCTATGGCCGTGGAAGGGTTGGTTTTCATTCTTTTTCTCGTCCAAAAATCTTTGAACTTAATAGAAAGATCACGAAACAACACAAACACAAGTATACGAATCATGCGATTCCTAATGTTTCTCAAATACTCAATAACACAAAATTTCTTATGGATTGGTTTGATTTGCCTAGGCTATGGTTGTGGAAGTGTTGGTTTCCATTCTTTTTCTCGTCCAAAAATCTTTGAACTTAATAGAAAGATCACCAATCAACACAAGCACAAGCATACGAATCATGCGATTCCTAGTGTTTCTCAAATTCTCAATAACACAACCTTTCTTATTGATTGGTTTGATTTGCCTAGGCTATGGTTGTGGAAGTGTTGGTTTCCATTCTTTTTCTCCTCCAAAAATCTTTAAACTTAAAAGAACTTGATAGAAAGATCACCAAACAACACAAACACAAGCATACGAATCATGCGATTCCTAATGTTTCTCAAATACTCAATAACACAACATTTTTTTTGATTGGTTTGATTTGCCTAGGCTATGGTTGTGGAAGTATTGGTTTCCTTATTTTTCTCGTCCAAAAATCTTTGAACTTAATAGAAAGATCACCAAACAACACAAACACAAGCATACGAATCATGCGATTCCTAATATTTGTCAAATACTCAATAACACAACATTTCTTATTGATTGGTTTGATTTGCCTAGGCTATGGTTTTGGAAGTGTTGGTTTCCATTCTTTTTCTCGTCCAAAAATATTTGAACTTAATTGAAAGATCACCAAACAACACAAGCACAAGCATACGAATCATGCGATTCCTAATGTTTCTCAAATTCTCAATAACACAACCTTTCTTATTGATTGGTTTGATTTGCCTAGGCTATGGTTGTGGATGTGTTGGTTTTCATTCTTTTTCTCGTCCAAAAATCTTTGAACTTAATAGAAAGATCACCAAATAACACAACACAAGCATACGAATCATGCGATTCCTAATGTTCCTCAAATACTCAATAACACAACCTTTCTTATTGATTGGTTTGATTTGCCTAGGCTATGGTTGTGGAAGTATTGGTTTCCATTATTTTTCTCGTCCAAAAATCTTTGAACTTAATAGAAAGATCACCAAACAACACAAACACAAGCATACGAATCATGCGATTCCTAATGTTTCTCAAATACTCAATAACACAACCTTTCTTATTGATTGGTTTGATTTGCCTAGGCTATGGGCGTGGAAGTGTTGGTTTTCATTCTTTTTCTCGTCCAAAAATCTTTGAACTTAATAGAAAGATCACGAAACAACACAAACACAAGTATACGAATCATGCGATTCCTAATGTTTCTCAAATACTCAATAACACAAAATTTCTTATGGATTGGTTTGATTTGCCTAGGCTATGGTTGTGGAAGTATTGGTTTCCATTATTTTTCTCGTCCAAAAATCTTTGAACTTAATAGAAAGATCACCAAACAACACAAACACAAGCATACGAATCATGCGATTCCTAATGTTTCTCAAATACTCAATAACACAACCTTTCTTATTGATTGGTTTGATTTGCCTAGGCTATGGTTGTGGAAGTATTGGTTTCCATTATTTTTCTCGTCCAAAAATCTTTGAACTTGATAGAAAGATCACCAAACAACACAAACACAAGCATACGAATCATGCGATTCCTAAGGTTTCTCAAATACTCAATAACACAACATTTCTTATTGATTGGTTTGATTTGCCTAGGCTATGGTTTTGGAAGTGTTGGTTTCCATTCTTTTTCTCGTCCAAAAATCTTTGAACTTAATAGAAAGATCACGAAACAACACAAACACAAGTATACGAATCATGCGATTCCTAATGTTTCTCAAATACTCAATAACACAAAATTTCTTATGGATTGGTTTGATTTGCCTAGGCTATGGTTGTGGAAGTATTGGTTTCCATTACTTTTCTCGTCCAAAAATCTTTGAACTTAATAGAAAGATCACCAAACAACACAAACACAAGCATACGAATCATGTGATTCCTAATGTTTCTCAAATACTCAATAACACAACCGTTCTTATTGATTGGTTTGATTTGCCTAGGCTATGGTCGTGTAAGTGTTGGTTTCCATTCTTTTTCTCGTCCAAAAATCTTTGAACTTAATAGAAAGATCACCAAACAACACAAACACAAGCATATGAATCATGCGATTCCTAATGTTTCTCAAATACTCAATAACACAACATTTCTTATTGATTGGTTTGATTTGCCTAGGCTATGGTTTTGGAAGTATTGGTTTCCATTCTTTTTCTCGTCCAAAAATCTTTGAACTTAATAGAAAGATCACCAAACAACACAAACACAAGCATATGAATCATGCGATTCCTAATGTTTCTCAAATTCTCAATAACACAACATTTCTTATTGATTGGTTTGATTTGCCTAGGCTATGGTTTTGGAAGTGTTGGTTTCCATTCTTTTTCTCGTCCAAAAATCTTTGAACTTAATAGAAAGATCACCAAACAACACAAGCACAAGCATACGAATATGCGATTCCTAATGTTTCTCAAATTCTCAATAACACAACCTTTCTTATTGATTGGTTTGATTTGCCTAGGCTATGATTGTGGATGTGTTGGTTTCCATTCTTTTTCTCGTCCAAAAATCTTTGAACTTAATAGAAAGATCACCAAATAACACAAACACAAGCATACGAATCATGCGATTCCTAATGTTCCTCAAATACTCAATAACACAACCTTTCTTATTGATTGGTTTGATTTGCCTAGGCTATGGTTGTGGAAGTATTGGTTTCCATTATTTTTCTCGTCCAAAAATCTTTGAACTTAATAGAAAGATCACCAAACAACACAAACACAAGCATACGAATCATGCGATTCCTAATGTTTCTCAAATACTCAATAACACAACCTTTCTTATTGATTGGTTTGATTTGCCTAGGCTATGGCCGTGGAAGTGTTGGTTTTCATTCTTTTTCTCGTCCAAAAATCTTTAAACTTAATAGAAAGATCACGAAACAACACAAACACAAGTATACGAATCATGCGATTCCTAATGTTTCTCAAATACTAAATAACACAAAATTTCTTATGGATTGGTTTGATTTGCCTAGGCTATGGTTGTGGAAGTATTGGTTTCCATTATTTTTCTCGTCCAAAAATCTTTGAACTTAATAGAAAGATCACCAAACAACACAAACACAAGCATACGAATCATGCGATTCCTAATGTTTCTCAAATACTCAATAACACAACCTTTCTTATTGATTGGTTTGATTTGCCTAGGCTATGGTTGTGGAAGTATTGGTTTCCATTATTTTTCTCGTCCAAAAATCTTTGAACTTGATAGAAAGATCACCAAACAACACAAACACAAGCATACGAATCATGCGATTCCTAAGGTTTCTCAAATACTCAATAACACAACATTTCTTATTGATTGGTTTGATTTGCCTAGGCTATGGTTGTGGAAGTATTGGTTTCCATTCTTTTTCTCGTCCAAAAATCTTTGAACTTAATAGAACTTGATAGAAAGATCACCAAACAACACAAACACAAGCATACGAATCATGCGATTCCTAATGTTTCTCAAATACTCAATAACACAACCTTTCTTATTGATTGGTTGATTTGCCTAGGCTATGGTTGTGGAAGTGTTGGTTTCCATTCTTTTTCTCGTCCAAAAATCTTTAAACTTAATAGAACTTGATAGAAAGATCACCAAACAACACAAACACAAGCATACGAATCATGTGATTCCTAATGTTTCTCAAATACTCAATAACACAACATTTCTTATTGATTGGTTTGATTTGCCTAGGCTATGGTTGTGGAAGTGTTGGTTTCCATTCTTTTTCTCGTCCAAAAATCTTTAAACTTAATAGAACTTGATAGAAAGATCACCAAACAACACAAACACAAGCATACGAATCATGCGATTCCTAATGTTTCTCAAATACTCAATAACACAACATTTGTTATTGATTGGTTTGATTTGCCTAGGCTATGGTTGTGGAAGTGTTGGTTTCCATTCTTTTTCTCGTCCAAAAATCTTTGAACTTAATAGAACTTGATAGAAAGATCACCAAACAACACAAACACAAGCATACGAATCATGCGATTCCTAATGTTTCTCAAATACTCAATAACACAACCTTTCTTATTGATTGGTTTGATTTGCCTAGGCTATGGTTGTGGAAGTGTTGGTTTCCATTCTTTTTCTCGTCCAAAAATCTTTAAACTTAATAGAACTTGATAGAAAGATCACCAAACAACACAAACACAAGCATACGAATCATGCGATTCCTAATGTTTCTCAAATACTCAATAACACAACATTTCTTATTGATTGGTTTGATTTGCCTAGGCTATGGTTGTGGAAGTATTGGTTTCCATTCTTTTTCTCGTCCAAAAATCTTTAAACTTAATAGAACTTGATAGAAAGATCACCAAACAGCACAAACACAAGCATACGAATCATGCGATTCCTAATGTTTCTCAAATACTCAATAAGACAACATTTCTTATTGATTGGTTTGATTTGCCTAGGCTATGGCCGTGGAAGTGTTGGTTTTCATTCTTTTTCTCATCCAAAAATCTTTGAACTTAATAGAAAGATCACCAAACAACACAAGCACAAGCATACGAATCATGCGATTCCTAATGTTTCTCAAATACTCAATAACACAACCTTTCTTATTGATTGGTTTGATTTGCCTAGGCTATGGTTGTGGATGTGTTGGTTTCCATTCTTTTTCTCGTCCAAAAATCTTTGAACTTAATAGAAAGATCACCAATCAACACAAGCACAAGCATAAGAATCATGCGATTCCTAATGTTTCTCAAATTCTCAATAACACAACCTTTCTTATTGATTGGTTTGATTTGCCTAGGCTATGGTTGTGGAAGTGTTGGTTTCCATTCTTTTTCTCGTCCAAAAATCTTTAAACTTAAAAGAACTTGATAGAAAGATCACCAAACAACACAAACACAAGCATACGAATCATGCGATTCCTAATGTTTCTCAAATACTCAATAACACAACCTTTCTTATTGATTGGTTTGATTTGCCTAGGCTATGGTTGTGGATGTGTTGGTTTTCATTCTTTTTCTCGTCCAAAAATCTTTGAACTTAATAGAAAGATCACCAAATAACACAACACAAGCATACGAATCATGCGATTCCTAATGTTCCTCAAATACTCAATAACACAACCTTTCTTATTGATTGGTTTGATTTGCCTAGGCTATGGTTGTGGAAGTATTGGTTTCCATTATTTTTCTCGTCCAAAAATCTTTGAACTTAATAGAAAGATCACCAAACAACACAAACACAAGCATACGAATCATGCGATTCCTAATGTTTCTCAAATACTCAATAACACAACCTTTCTTATTGATTGGTTTGATTTGCCTAGGCTATGGGCGTGGAAGTGTTGGTTTTCATTCTTTTTCTCGTCCAAAAATCTTTGAACTTAATAGAAAGATCACGAAACAACACAAACACAAGTATACGAATCATGCGATTCCTAATGTTTCTCAAATACTCAATAACACAAAATTTCTTATGGATTGGTTTGATTTGCCTAGGCTATGGTTGTGGAAGTATTGGTTTCCATTATTTTTCTCGTCCAAAAATCTTTGAACTTAATAGAAAGATCACCAAACAACACAAACACAAGCATACGAATCATGCGATTCCTAATGTTTCTCAAATACTCAATAACACAACCTTTCTTATTGATTGGTTTGATTTGCCTAGGCTATGGTTGTGGAAGTATTGGTTTCCATTATTTTTCTCGTCCAAAAATCTTTGAACTTGATAGAAAGATCACCAAACAACACAAACACAAGCATACGAATCATGCGATTCCTAAGGTTTCTCAAATACTCAATAACACAACATTTCTTATTGATTGGTTTGATTTGCCTAGGCTATGGTTTTGGAAGTGTTGGTTTCCATTCTTTTTCTCGTCCAAAAATCTTTGAACTTAATAGAAAGATCACGAAACAACACAAACACAAGTATACGAATCATGCGATTCCTAATGTTTCTCAAATACTCAATAACACAAAATTTCTTATGGATTGGTTTGATTTGCCTAGGCTATGGTTGTGGAAGTATTGGTTTCCATTACTTTTCTCGTCCAAAAATCTTTGAACTTAATAGAAAGATCACCAAACAACACAAACACAAGCATACGAATCATGTGATTCCTAATGTTTCTCAAATACTCAATAACACAACCGTTCTTATTGATTGGTTTGATTTGCCTAGGCTATGGTCGTGTAAGTGTTGGTTTCCATTCTTTTTCTCGTCCAAAAATCTTTGAACTTAATAGAAAGATCACCAAACAACACAAACACAAGCATATGAATCATGCGATTCCTAATGTTTCTCAAATACTCAATAACACAACATTTCTTATTGATTGGTTTGATTTGCCTAGGCTATGGTTTTGGAAGTATTGGTTTCCATTCTTTTTCTCGTCCAAAAATCTTTGAACTTAATAGAAAGATCACCAAACAACACAAACACAAGCATATGAATCATGCGATTCCTAATGTTTCTCAAATTCTCAATAACACAACATTTCTTATTGATTGGTTTGATTTGCCTAGGCTATGGTTTTGGAAGTGTTGGTTTCCATTCTTTTTCTCGTCCAAAAATCTTTGAACTTAATAGAAAGATCACCAAACAACACAAGCACAAGCATACGAATATGCGATTCCTAATGTTTCTCAAATTCTCAATAACACAACCTTTCTTATTGATTGGTTTGATTTGCCTAGGCTATGATTGTGGATGTGTTGGTTTCCATTCTTTTTCTCGTCCAAAAATCTTTGAACTTAATAGAAAGATCACCAAATAACACAAACACAAGCATACGAATCATGCGATTCCTAATGTTCCTCAAATACTCAATAACACAACCTTTCTTATTGATTGGTTTGATTTGCCTAGGCTATGGTTGTGGAAGTATTGGTTTCCATTATTTTTCTCGTCCAAAAATCTTTGAACTTAATAGAAAGATCACCAAACAACACAAACACAAGCATACGAATCATGCGATTCCTAATGTTTCTCAAATACTCAATAACACAACCTTTCTTATTGATTGGTTTGATTTGCCTAGGCTATGGCCGTGGAAGTGTTGGTTTTCATTCTTTTTCTCGTCCAAAAATCTTTAAACTTAATAGAAAGATCACGAAACAACACAAACACAAGTATACGAATCATGCGATTCCTAATGTTTCTCAAATACTAAATAACACAAAATTTCTTATGGATTGGTTTGATTTGCCTAGGCTATGGTTGTGGAAGTATTGGTTTCCATTATTTTTCTCGTCCAAAAATCTTTGAACTTAATAGAAAGATCACCAAACAACACAAACACAAGCATACGAATCATGCGATTCCTAATGTTTCTCAAATACTCAATAACACAACCTTTCTTATTGATTGGTTTGATTTGCCTAGGCTATGGTTGTGGAAGTATTGGTTTCCATTATTTTTCTCGTCCAAAAATCTTTGAACTTGATAGAAAGATCACCAAACAACACAAACACAAGCATACGAATCATGCGATTCCTAAGGTTTCTCAAATACTCAATAACACAACATTTCTTATTGATTGGTTTGATTTGCCTAGGCTATGGTTGTGGAAGTATTGGTTTCCATTCTTTTTCTCGTCCAAAAATCTTTGAACTTAATAGAACTTGATAGAAAGATCACCAAACAACACAAACACAAGCATACGAATCATGCGATTCCTAATGTTTCTCAAATACTCAATAACACAACCTTTCTTATTGATTGGTTGATTTGCCTAGGCTATGGTTGTGGAAGTGTTGGTTTCCATTCTTTTTCTCGTCCAAAAATCTTTAAACTTAATAGAACTTGATAGAAAGATCACCAAACAACACAAACACAAGCATACGAATCATGTGATTCCTAATGTTTCTCAAATACTCAATAACACAACATTTCTTATTGATTGGTTTGATTTGCCTAGGCTATGGTTGTGGAAGTGTTGGTTTCCATTCTTTTTCTCGTCCAAAAATCTTTAAACTTAATAGAACTTGATAGAAAGATCACCAAACAACACAAACACAAGCATACGAATCATGCGATTCCTAATGTTTCTCAAATACTCAATAACACAACATTTGTTATTGATTGGTTTGATTTGCCTAGGCTATGGTTGTGGAAGTGTTGGTTTCCATTCTTTTTCTCGTCCAAAAATCTTTGAACTTAATAGAACTTGATAGAAAGATCACCAAACAACACAAACACAAGCATACGAATCATGCGATTCCTAATGTTTCTCAAATACTCAATAACACAACCTTTCTTATTGATTGGTTTGATTTGCCTAGGCTATGGTTGTGGAAGTGTTGGTTTCCATTCTTTTTCTCGTCCAAAAATCTTTAAACTTAATAGAACTTGATAGAAAGATCACCAAACAACACAAACACAAGCATACGAATCATGCGATTCCTAATGTTTCTCAAATACTCAATAACACAACATTTCTTATTGATTGGTTTGATTTGCCTAGGCTATGGTTGTGGAAGTATTGGTTTCCATTCTTTTTCTCGTCCAAAAATCTTTAAACTTAATAGAACTTGATAGAAAGATCACCAAACAGCACAAACACAAGCATACGAATCATGCGATTCCTAATGTTTCTCAAATACTCAATAAGACAACATTTCTTATTGATTGGTTTGATTTGCCTAGGCTATGGCCGTGGAAGTGTTGGTTTTCATTCTTTTTCTCATCCAAAAATCTTTGAACTTAATAGAAAGATCACCAAACAACACAAGCACAAGCATACGAATCATGCGATTCCTAATGTTTCTCAAATACTCAATAACACAACCTTTCTTATTGATTGGTTTGATTTGCCTAGGCTATGGTTGTGTTTGTGTTGGTTTCCATTCTTTTTCTCGTCCAAAAATCTTTGAACTTAATAGAAAGATCACCAATCAACACAAGCACAAGCATAAGAATCATGCGATTCCTAATGTTTCTCAAATTCTCAATAACACAACCTTTCTTATTGATTGGTTTGATTTGCCTAGGCTATGGTTGTGGAAGTGTTGGTTTCCATTCTTTTTCTCGTCCAAAAATCTTTAAACTTAAAAGAACTTGATAGAAAGATCACCAAACAACACAAACACAAGCATACGAATCATGCGATTCCTAATGTTTCTCAAATACTCAATAACACAACCTTTCTTATTGATTGGTTTGATTTGCCTAGGCTATGGTTGTGGAAGTATTGGTTTCCTTATTTTTCTCGTCCAAAAATCATTAAACTTAATAGAAAGATCACCAAACAACACAAACACAAGCATACGAATCATGCGATTCCTAATATTTCTCAAATACTCAATAACACAACATTTCTTATTGATTGGTTTGATTTGCCTAGGCTATGGTTTTGGAAGTGTTGGTTTCCATTCTTTTTCTCGTCCAAAAATCTTTGAACTTAATAGAAAGATCACCAAACAACACAAGCACAAGCATACGAATCATGCGATTCCTAATGTTTCTCAAATTCTCAATAACACAACCTTTCTTATTGATTGGTTTGATTTGCCTAGGCTATGGTTGTGGATGTGTTGGTTTCCATTCTTTTTCTCGTCCAAAAATCTTTGAACTTAATAGAAAGATCACCAAACAACACAAGCACAAGCATACGAATCATGCGATTCCTAATGTTTCTCAAATTCTCAATAACACAACCTTTCTTATTGATTGGTTTGATTTGCCTAGGCTCTGGTTGTGGATGTGTTGGTTTCCATTCTTTTTCTCGTCCAAAAATCTTTGAACTTAATAGAAAGATCACCAAATAACACAAACACAAGCATACGAATCATGCGATTCCTAATGTTCCTCAAATACTCAATAACACAACCTTTCTTATTGATTGGTTTGATTTGCCTAGGCTATGGCCGTGGAAGGGTTGGTTTTCATTCTTTTTCTCGTCCAAAAATCTTTGAACTTAATAGAAAGATCACGAAACAACACAAACACAAGTATACGAATCATGCGATTCCTAATGTTTCTCAAATACTCAATAACACAAAATTTCTTATGGATTGGTTTGATTTGCCTAGGCTATGGTTGTGGAAGTGTTGGTTTCCATTCTTTTTCTCGTCCAAAAATCTTTGAACTTAATAGAAAGATCACCAATCAACACAAGCACAAGCATACGAATCATGCGATTCCTAGTGTTTCTCAAATTCTCAATAACACAACCTTTCTTATTGATTGGTTTGATTTGCCTAGGCTATGGTTGTGGAAGTGTTGGTTTCCATTCTTTTTCTCGTCCAAAAATCTTTAAACTTAAAAGAACTTGATAGAAAGATCACCAAACAACACAAACACAAGCATACGAATCATGCGATTCCTAATGTTTCTCAAATACTCAATAACACAACATTTTTTTTGATTGGTTTGATTTGCCTAGGCTATGGTTGTGGAAGTATTGGTTTCCTTATTTTTCTCGTCCAAAAATCTTTGAACTTAATAGAAAGATCACCAAACAACACAAACACAAGCATACGAATCATGCGATTCCTAATATTTGTCAAATACTCAATAACACAACATTTCTTATTGATTGGTTTGATTTGCCTAGGCTATGGTTTTGGAAGTGTTGGTTTCCATTCTTTTTCTCGTCCAAAAATATTTGAACTTAATTGAAAGATCACCAAACAACACAAGCACAAGCATACGAATCATGCGATTCCTAATGTTTCTCAAATTCTCAATAACACAACCTTTCTTATTGATTGGTTTGATTTGCCTAGGCTATGGTTGTGGATGTGTTGGTTTTCATTCTTTTTCTCGTCCAAAAATCTTTGAACTTAATAGAAAGATCACCAAATAACACAACACAAGCATACGAATCATGCGATTCCTAATGTTCCTCAAATACTCAATAACACAACCTTTCTTATTGATTGGTTTGATTTGCCTAGGCTATGGTTGTGGAAGTATTGGTTTCCATTATTTTTCTCGTCCAAAAATCTTTGAACTTAATAGAAAGATCACCAAACAACACAAACACAAGCATACGAATCATGCGATTCCTAATGTTTCTCAAATACTCAATAACACAACCTTTCTTATTGATTGGTTTGATTTGCCTAGGCTATGGGCGTGGAAGTGTTGGTTTTCATTCTTTTTCTCGTCCAAAAATCTTTGAACTTAATAGAAAGATCACGAAACAACACAAACACAAGTATACGAATCATGCGATTCCTAATGTTTCTCAAATACTCAATAACACAAAATTTCTTATTGATTGGTTTGATTTGCCTAGGCTATGGTTGTGGAAGTATTGGTTTCCATTATTTTTCTCGTCCAAAAATCTTTGAACTTGATAGAAAGATCACCAAACAACACAAACACAAGCATACGAATCATGCGATTCCTAAGGTTTCTCAAATACTCAATAACACAACATTTCTTATTGATTGGTTTGATTTGCCTAGGCTATGGTTGTGGAAGTATTGGTTTCCATTCTTTTTCTCGTCCAAAAATCTTTGAACTTAATAGAACTTGATAGAAAGATCACCAAACAACACAAACACAAGCATACGAATCATGCGATTCCTAATGTTTCTCAAATACTCATTAACACAACCTTTCTTATTGATTGGTTTGATTTGCCTAGGCTATGGTTGTGGAAGTGTTGGTTTCCATTCTTTTTCTCGTCCAAAAATCTTTAAACTTAATAGAACTTGATAGAAAGATCACCAAACAACACAAACACAAGCATACGAATCATGCGATTCCTAATGTTTCTCAAATACTCAATAACACAACATTTCTTATTGATTGGTTTGATTTGCCTAGGCTATGGTTGTGGAAGTATTGGTTTCCATTCTTTTTCTCGTCCAAAAATCTTTAAACTAAATAGAACTTGATAGAAAGATCACCAAACAGCACAAACACAAGCATACGAATCATGCGATTCCTAATGTTTCTCAAATACTCAATAAGACAACATTTCTTATTGATTGGTTTGATTTGCCTAGGCTATGGCCGTGGAAGTGTTGGTTTTCATTCTTTTTCTCGTCCAAAAATCTTTGAACTTAATAGAAAGATCACCAAACAACACAAACACAAGCATACGAATCATGCGATTCCTAATGTTCCTCAAATACTCAATAACACAACCTTTCTTATTGATTGGTTTGATTTGCCTAGGCTATGGCCGTGGAAGTGTTGGTTTTCATTCTTTTTCTCGTCCAAAAATCTTTAAACTTAATAGAACTTGATAGAAAGATCACCAAACAACACAAACACAAGCATACGAATCATGTGATTCCTAATGTTTCTCAAATACTCAATAACACAACATTTCTTATTGATTGGTTTGATTTGCCTAGGCTATGGTTGTGGAAGTGTTGGTTTCCATTCTTTTTCTCGTCCAAAAATCTTTAAACTTAATAGAACTTGATAGAAAGATCACCAAACAACACAAACACAAGCATACGAATCATGCGATTCCTAATGTTTCTCAAATACTCAATAACACAACATTTCTTATTGATTGGTTTGATTTGCCTAGGCTATGGTTTTGGAAATGTTGGTTTCCATTCTTTTTCTCGTCCAAAAATCTTTGAACTTAATAGAAAGATCACCAAACAACACAAGCACAAGCATACGAATCATGCGATTCCTAATGTTTCTCAAATTCTCAATAACACAACCTTTCTTATTGATTGGTTTGATTTGCCTAGGCTATGGTTGTGGATGTGTTGGTTTCCATTCTTTTTCTCGTCCAAAAATCTTTGAACTTAATAGAAAGATCACCAAACAACACAAACACAAGCATACGAATCATGCGATTCCTAATGTTCCTCAAATACTCAATAACACAACCTTTCTTATTGATTCGTTTGATTTGCCTAGGCTATGGTTGTGGAAGTATTGGTTTCCATTATTTTTCTCGTCCAAAAATCTTTGAACTTAATAGAAAGATCACCAAACAACACAAACACAAGCATACGAATCATGCGATTCCTAATGTTTCTCAAATACTCAATAACACAACCTTTCTTATTGATTGGTTTGATTTGCCTAGGCTATGGCCGTGGAAGTGTTGGTTTTCATTCTTTTTCTCGTCCAAAAATCTTTGAACTTAATAGAAAGATCACGAAACAACACAAACACAAGCATACGAATCATGCGATTCCTAATGTTCCTCAAATACTCAATAACACAAAATTTCTTATGGATTGGTTTGATTTGCCTAGGCTATGGTTGTGGAAGTATTGGTTTCCATTATTTTTCTCGTCCAAAAATCTTTGAACTTAATAGAAAGATCACCAAACAACACAAACACAAGCATACGAATCATGCGATTCCTAATGTTCCTCAAATACTCAATAACACAACCTTTCTTATTGATTGGTTTGATTTGCCTAGGCTATGGCCGTGGAAGTGTTGGTTTCCATTCTTTTTCTCGTCCAAAAATCTTTGAACTTAATAGAAAGATCACCAAACAACACAAACACAAGCATACGAATCATGCGATTCCTAATGTTCCTCAAATACTCAATAACACAACCTTTCTTATTGATTGGTTTGATTTGCCTAGGCTATGGTTGTGGAAGTATTGGTTTCCATTATTTTTCTCGTCCAAAAATCTTTGAACTTAATAGAAAGATCACCAAACAACACAAACACAAGCATACGAATCATGCGATTCCTAATGTTTCTCAAATACTCAATAACACAACCTTTCTTATTGATTGGTTTGATTTGCCTAGGCTATGGCCGTGGAAGTGTTGGTTTTCATTCTTTTTCTCGTCCAAAAATCTTTGAACTTAATAGAAAGATCACGAAACAACACAAACACAAGCATACGAATCATGCGATTCCTAATGTTTCTCAAATACTCAATAACACAAAATTTCTTATGGATTGGTTTGATTTGCCTAGGCTATGGTTGTGGAAGTATTGGTTTCCATTATTTTTCTCGTCCAAAAATCTTTGAACTTAATAGAAAGATCACCAAACAACACAAACACAAGCATACGAATCATGCGATTCCTAATGTTCCTCAAATACTCAATAACACAACCTTTCTTATTGATTGGTTTGATTTGCCTAGGCTATGGCCGTGGAAGTGTTGGTTTTCATTCTTTTTCTCGTCCAAAAATCTTTGAACTTAATAGAAAGATCACGAAACAACACAAACACAAGTATACGAATCATGCGATTCCTAATGTTTCTCAAATACTCAATAACACAAAATTTCTTATGGATTGGTTTGATTAGCCTAGGCTATGGTTGTGGAAGTATTGGTTTCCATTATTTTTCTCGTCCAAAAATCTTTGAACTTAATAGAAAGATCACCAAACAATACAAACACAAGCATACGAATCATGCGATTCCTAATGTTTCTCAAATTCTCAATAACACAACCTTTCTTATTGATTGGTTTGATTTGCCTAGGCTATGGCCGTGGAAGTGTTGGTTTTCATTCTTTATCTCGTCCAAAAATCTTTGAACTTAATAGAAAGATCACGAAACAACACAAACACAAGTATACGAATCATGCGATTCCTAATGTTTCTCAAATACTCAATAACACAAAATTTCTTATGGATTGGTTTGATTAGCCTAGGCTATGGTTGTGGAAGTATTGGTTTCCATTATTTTTCTCGTCCAAAAATCTTTGAACTTAATAGAAAGATCACCAAACAACACAAGCACAAGCATACGAATCATGCGATTCCTAATGTTTCTCAAATTCTCAATAACACAACCTTTCTTATTGATTGGTTTGATTTGCCTAGGCTATGGTTGTGGAAGTATTGGTTTCCATTATTTTTCTCGTCCAAAAATCTTTGAACTTAATAGAAAGATCACCAAACAACACAAACACAAGCATACGAATCATGCGATTCCTAATGTTCCTCAAATACTCAATAACACAACCTTTCTTATTGATTGGTTTGATTTGCCTAGGCTATGGTTGTGGAAGTATTGGTTTCCATTATTTTTCTCGTCCAAAAATCTTTGAACTTAATAGAAAGATCACCAAACAACACAAACACAAGCATACGAATCATGCGATTCCTAATGTTTCTCAAATACTCAATAACACAACCTTTCTTATTGATTGGTTTGATTTGCCTAGGCTATGGCCGTGGAAGTGTTGGTTTTCATTCTTTTTCTCGTCCAAAAATCTTTGAACTTAATAGAAAGATCACGAAACAACACAAACACAAGCATACGAATCATGCGATTCCTAATGTTTCTCAAATACTCAATAACACAACATTTCTTATTGATTGGTTCGATTTGCCTAGGCTATGGTTTTGGAAGTGTTGGTTTCCATTCTTTTTCTCGTCCAAAAATCTTTGAACTTAATAGAAAGATCACCAAACAACACAAGCACAAGCATACGAATCATGCGATTCCTAATGTTTCTCAAATTCTCAATAACACAACCTTTCTTATTGATTGGTTTGATTTGCCTAGGCTATGGTTGTGGAAGTATTGGTTTCCATTATTTTTCTCGTCCAAAAATCTTTGAACTTAATAGAAAGATCACCAAACAACACAAACACAAGCATACGAATCATGCGATTCCTAATGTTCCTCAAATACTCAATAACACAACCTTTCTTATTGATTGGTTTGATTTGCCTAGGCTATGGTCGTGGAAGTGTTGGTTTCCATTCTTTTTCTCGTCCAAAAATCTTTGACCTTAATAGAGCTTGATAGAAAGATCACCAAACAACACAAACACAAGCATACGAATCATGCGATTCCCAATGTTTCTCAAATACTCAATAACACAGCATTTCTTATTGATTGGTTTGATTTGCCTAGGCTCTGGTTGTGGAAGTATTGGTTTCCATTGTTTTTCTCGTCCAAAAATCTTTGAACTTAATAGAAAGATCACCAAACAACACAAACACAAGCATACGAATCATGCGATTCCTAATGTTCCTCAAATACTCAATAACACAACCTTTCTTATTGATTGGTTTGATTTGCCTAGGCTATGGTTTTGGAAGTGTTGGTTTCCATTCTTTTTCTCGTCCAAAAATCTTTGAACTTAATAGAAAGATCACCAAACAACACAAGCACAAGCATACGAATCATGCGATTCCTAATGTTTCTCAAATACTCAATAACACAACATTTCTTATTGATTGGTTTGATTTGCCTAGGCTATGGTTTTGGAAGTGTTGGTTTCCATTCTTTTTCTCGTCCAAAAATCTTTGAACTTAATAGAAAGATCACCAAACAACACAAACACAAGCATACGAATCATGCGATTCCTAATGTTCCTCAAATACTCAATAACACAACATTTCTTATTGATTGGTTTGATTTGCCTAGGCTATGGTTGTGGAAGTATTGGTTTCCATTCTTTTTCTCGTCCAAAAATCTTTAAACTTAATAGAACTTGATAGAAAGATCACCAAACAACACAAACACAAGCATACGAATCATGCGATTCCTAATGTTTCTCAAATACTCAATAAGACAACATTTCTTATTGATTGGTTTGATTTGCCTAGGCTATGGTTGTGGAAGTGTTGGTTTCCATTCTTTTTCTCGTCCAAAAATCTTTGAACTTAATAGAAAGATCACCAAACAACACAAACACAAGCATACGAATCATGCGATTCCTAATGTTCCTCAAATACTCAATAACACAACCTTTCTTATTGATTGGTTTGATTTGCCTAGGCTATGGTTGTGGAAGTGTTGGTTTCATTCTTTTTCTCGTCCAAAAATCTTTGAACTTAATAGAAAGATCACCAAACAACACAAACACAAGCATACGAATCATGCGATTCCTAATGTTCCTCAAATACTCAATAACACAACCTTTCTTATTGATTGGTTTGATTTGCCTAGGCTATGGCCGTGGAAGTGTTGGTTTTCATTCTTTTTCTCGTCCAAAAATCTTTGAACTTAATAGAACTTGATAGAAAGATCACCAAACAACACCAACACAAGCATACGAATCATGCGATTCCTAATGTTTCTCAAATACTCAATAACAACAACCTTTAATATTGATTGGTTTGATTTGCCTAGGCTATGGTTGTGGAAGTGTTGGTTTCCATTCTTTTTCTCGTCCAAAAATCTTTGAACTTAATAGAACTTGATAGAAAGATCACCAAACAACACAAACACAAGCATACGAATCATGAGATTCCTAATGTTTCTCAAATACTCAATAACACAACCTTTCTTATTGATTGGTTTGATTTGCCTAGGCAATTGTTGTGGAAGTGTTTGTTTCCATTCTTTTTCTCGTCCAAAAATCTTTGAACTTAATAGAACTTGATAGAAAGATCACCGAACAACACAAACACAAGCATACGAATCATGCGATTCCTAATGTTTCTCAAATACTCAATAACACAACCTTTCTTATTGATTGGTTTGATTTGCCTAGTCTATGGTTGTGGAAGTGTTGGTTTCCATTCTTTTTCTCGTCCAAAAATCTTTGAACTTAATAGAAAGATCACCAAACAACACAAACACAAGCATACGAATCATGCGATTCCTAATGTTTCTCAAATACTCAATAACACAACCTTTCTTATTGATTGGTTTGATTTGCCTAGGCTATAGTTATGGAAGTGTTGGTTTCCATTCTTTTTCTCGTCCAAAAATCTTTGAACTTAATAGAACTTGATAGAAAGATCACCAAACAACACCAACACAAGCATACGAATCATGCGATTCCTAATGTTTCTCAAATACTCAATAACAACAACCTTTCTTATTGATTGGTTTGATTTGCCTAGGCTATGGTTGTGGAAGTGTTGGTTTCCATTCTTTTTCTCGTCCAAAAATCTTTGAACTTAATAGAACTTGATAGAAAGATCACCAAACAACACAAACACAAGCATACGAATCATGAGATTCCTAATGTTTCTCAAATACTCAATAACACAACCTTTCTTATTGATTGGTTTGATTTGCCTAGGCAATTGTTGTGGAAGTGTTTGTTTCCATTCTTTCTCTCGTCCAAAAATCTTTGAACTTAATAGAACTTGATAGAAAGATCACCGAACAACACAAACACAAGCATACGAATCATGCGATTCCTAATGTTTCTCAAATACTCAATAACACAACATTTCTTATTGATTGGATTGATTTGCCTAGGCTATGGTTGTGGAAGTGTTGGTTTCCATTCTTTTTCTCGTCCAAAAATCTTTGAACTTAATAGAAAGATCACCAAACAACACAAACACAAGCATACGAATCATGCGATTCCTAATGTTTCTCAAATGCTCAATAACACAACATTTCATATTGATTGGTTTGATTTGCCTAGGATATGGTAGTGGAAGTATTGGTTTCCATTATTTTTCTCGTCCAAAAATCTTTGAACTTAATAGAAAGATCACCAAACAACACAAACACAAGCATACGAATCATGCGATTCCTAATGTTCCTCAAATACTCAATAACACAACCTTTCTTATTGATTGGTTTGATTTGCCTAGGCTATGGTCGTGGAAGTGTTGGTTTCCATTCTTTTTCTCGTCCAAAAATCTTTGAACTTAATAGAAAGATCACCAAACAACACAAACACAAGCATACGAATCATGCGATTCCTAATGTTTCTCAAATACTCAATAACACAACATTTCTTATTGATTGGTTTGATTTGCCTAGGCTATGGTTGTGGAAGTGTTGGTTTCCACTCTTTTTCTCGTCCAAAAATCTTTGAACTTAATAGAAAGATCACCAAACAACACAAACACAAGCATACGAATCATGCGATTCCTAATGTTTCTCAAATACTCAATAACACAACATTTCTTATTGATTGGTTTGATTTGCCTAGGCTATGGTTGTGGAAGTGTTGGTTTCCATTCTTTTTCTCGTCCAAAAATCTTTGAACTTAATAGAACTTGATAGAAAGATCACCAAACAACACAAACACAAGCATACGAATCATGAGATTCCTAATGTTTCTCAAATACTCAATAACACAACCTTTCTTATTGATTGGTTTGATTTGCCTAGGATATGGTTGTGGAAGTGTTGGTTTCCATTCTTTTTCTCGTCCAAAAATCTTTGAACTTAATAGAACTTGATAGAAAGATCACCAAACAACACAAACACAAGCATACGAATCATGCAATTCCTAATGTTTCTCAAATTCTCAATAACACAAGCTTTCTTATTGATTGGTTTGATTTGCCTAGGCTATGGTCGTGGAAGTGTTGGTTTCCACTCTTTTTCTCGTCCACAAATCTTTGAACTTAATAGAAAGATCACCAAACAACACAAACACAAGCATACGAATCATGCGATTCCTAATGTTTCTCAAATACTCAATAACACAACATTTCTTATTGATTGGTTTGATTTGCCTAGGCTCTTGTTGTGGAAGTGTTGGTTTCCATTCTTTTTCTCGTCCAAAAATCTTTGAACTTAATAGAACTTGATAGAAAGATCACCAAACAACACAAACACAAGCATACGAATCATGAGATTCCTAATGTTTCTCAAATACTCAATAACACAACCTTTCTTATTGATTGGTTTGATTTGCCTAGGATATGGTTGTGGAAGTGTTGGTTTCCATTCTTTTTCTCGTGCAAAAATCTTTGAACTTAATAGAACTGGATAGAAAGATCACCAAACAACACAAACACAAGCATACGAATCATGCGATTCCTAATATTTCTCAAATACTCAATAACACAACATTTCTTATTGATTGGTTTGATTTGCCTAGGCTATGGTTGTGGAAGTGTTGGTTTCCATTCTTTTTCTCGTCCAAAAATCTTTGAACATAATAGAAAGATCACCAAACAACACAAACACAAGCATACGAATCATGCGATTCCTAATGTTTCTCAAATACTCAATAACACAACCTTTGTTATTGATTGGTTTGATTCGCCTAGGCTATGGTTGAGGAAGTGTTGGTTTCCATTCTTTTTCTCGTCCAAAAATCTTTGAACTTAATAGAAAGATCACCAAACAACACAAACACAAGCATACGAATCATGCGATTCCTAATGTTTCTCAAATACTCAATAACACAACCTTTCTTATTGATTGGTTTGATTTGCCTAGGCTATGGTTATGGAAGTGTTGGTTTCCATTGGTTTTCTCGTCCAAAAATCTTTGAACTTAATAGAACTTGATAGAAAGATCACCAAACAACACAAACACAAGCATACGAATCATGAGATTCCTAATGTTTCTCAAATACTCAATAACACAACCTTTCTTATTGATTGGTTTGATTTGCCTAGGCTCTTGTTGTGGAAGTGTTGGTTTCCATTCTTTTTCTCGTCCAAAAATCTTTGAACTTAATAGAACTGGATAGAAAGATCACCAAACAACACAAACACAAGCATACGAATCATGCGATTCCTAATGTTTCTCAAATACTCAATAACACAACATTTCTTATTGATTGGATTGATTTGCCTAGGCTATGGTTGTGGAAGTGTTGGTTTCCATTCTTTTTCTCGTCCAAAAATATTTGAACTTAATTGAAAGATCACCAAACAACACAAGCACAAGCATACGAATCATGCGATTCCTAATGTTTCTCAAATTCTCAATAACACAACCTTTCTTATTGATTGGTTTGATTTGCCTAGGCTATGGTTGTGGATGTGTTGGTTTTCATTCTTTTTCTCGTCCAAAAATCTTTGAACTTAATAGAAAGATCACCAAATAACACAACACAAGCATACGAATCATGCGATTCCTAATGTTCCTCAAATACTCAATAACACAACCTTTCTTATTGATTGGTTTGATTTGCCTAGGCTATGGTTGTGGAAGTATTGGTTTCCATTATTTTTCTCGTCCAAAAATCTTTGAACTTAATAGAAAGATCACCAAACAACACAAACACAAGCATACGAATCATGCGATTCCTAATGTTTCTCAAATACTCAATAACACAACCTTTCTTATTGATTGGTTTGATTTGCCTAGGCTCTTGTTGTGGAAGTGTTGGTTTCCATTCTTTTTCTCGTCCAAAAATCTTTGAACTTAATAGAACTGGATAGAAAGATCACCAAACAACACAAACACAAGCATACGAATCATGCAATTCCTAATGTTTCTCAAATTCTCAATAACACAACCTTTCTTATTGATTGGTTTGATTTGCCTAGGCTATGGTTGTGGTAGTGTTGGTTTCCATTTTTTTTCTCGTCCAAAAATCTTTGAACTTAATAGAACTTGATAGAAAGATCACCAAACAACACAAACACAAGCATACGAATCATGCGATTCCTAATGTTTCTCAAATACTCAATAACACAACATTTCTTATTGATTGGATTGATTTGCCTAGGCTATGGTTGTGGAAGTGTTGGTTTCCATTCTTTTTCTCGTCCAAAAATCTTTGAACTTAATAGAAAGATCACCAAACAACACAAACACAAGCATACGTATCATGCGATTCCTAATGTTTCTCAAATGCTCAATAACACAACATTTCATATTGATTGGTTTGATTTGCCTAGGATATGGTAGTGGAAGTATTGGTTTCCATTATTTTTCTCGTCCAAAAATCTTTGAACTTAATAGAAAGATCACCAAACAACACAAACACAAGCATACGAATCATGCGATTCCTAATGTTCCTCAAATACTCAATAACACAACCTTTCTTATTGATTGGTTTGATTTGCCTAGGCTATGGTCGTGGAAGTGTTGGTTTCCATTCTTTTTCTCGTCCAAAAATCTTTGAACTTAATAGAAAGATCACCAAACAACACAAACACAAGCATACGAATCATGCGATTCCTAATGTTTCTCAAATACTCAATAACACAACATTTCTTATTGATTGGTTTGATTTGCCTAGGCTATGGTTGTGGAAGTGTTGGTTTCCACTCTTTTTCTCGTCCAAAAATCTTTGAACTTAATAGAAAGATCACCAAACAACACAAACACAAGCATACGAATCATGCGATTCCTAATGTTTCTCAAATACTCAATAACACAACATTTCTTATTGATTGGTTTGATTTGCCTAGGCTATGGTTGTGGAAGTGTTGGTTTCCATTCTTTTTCTCGTCCAAAAATCTTTGAACTTAATAGAACTTGATAGAAAGATCACCAAACAACACAAACACAAGCATACGAATCATGAGATTCCTAATGTTTCTCAAATACTCAATAACACAACCTTTCTTATTGATTGGTTTGATTTGCCTAGGATATGGTTGTGGAAGTGTTGGTTTCCATTCTTTTTCTCGTCCAAAAATCTTTGAACTTAATAGAACTTGATAGAAAGATCACCAAACAACACAAACACAAGCATACGAATCATGCAATTCCTAATGTTTCTCAAATTCTCAATAACACAAGCTTTCTTATTGATTGGTTTGATTTGCCTAGGCTATGGTCGTGGAAGTGTTGGTTTCCACTCTTTTTCTCGTCCACAAATCTTTGAACTTAATAGAAAGATCACCAAACAACACAAACACAAGCATACGAATCATGCGATTCCTAATGTTTCTCAAATACTCAATAACACAACATTTCTTATTGATTGGTTTGATTTGCCTAGGCTCTTGTTGTGGAAGTGTTGGTTTCCATTCTTTTTCTCGTCCAAAAATCTTTGAACTTAATAGAACTTGATAGAAAGATCACCAAACAACACAAACACAAGCATACGAATCATGAGATTCCTAATGTTTCTCAAATACTCAATAACACAACCTTTCTTATTGATTGGTTTGATTTGCCTAGGATATGGTTGTGGAAGTGTTGGTTTCCATTCTTTTTCTCGTGCAAAAATCTTTGAACTTAATAGAACTGGATAGAAAGATCACCAAACAACACAAACACAAGCATACGAATCATGCGATTCCTAATATTTCTCAAATACTCAATAACACAACATTTCTTATTGATTGGTTTGATTTGCCTAGGCTATGGTTGTGGAAGTGTTGGTTTCCATTCTTTTTCTCGTCCAAAAATCTTTGAACATAATAGAAAGATCACCAAACAACACAAACACAAGCATACGAATCATGCGATTCCTAATGTTTCTCAAATACTCAATAACACAACCTTTGTTATTGATTGGTTTGATTCGCCTAGGCTATGGTTGAGGAAGTGTTGGTTTCCATTCTTTTTCTCGTCCAAAAATCTTTGAACTTAATAGAAAGATCACCAAACAACACAAACACAAGCATACGAATCATGCGATTCCTAATGTTTCTCAAATACTCAATAACACAACCTTTCTTATTGATTGGTTTGATTTGCCTAGGCTATGGTTATGGAAGTGTTGGTTTCCATTGGTTTTCTCGTCCAAAAATCTTTGAACTTAATAGAACTTGATAGAAAGATCACCAAACAACACAAACACAAGCATACGAATCATGAGATTCCTAATGTTTCTCAAATACTCAATAACACAACCTTTCTTATTGATTGGTTTGATTTGCCTAGGCTCTTGTTGTGGAAGTGTTGGTTTCCATTCTTTTTCTCGTCCAAAAATCTTTGAACTTAATAGAACTGGATAGAAAGATCACCAAACAACACAAACACAAGCATACGAATCATGCAATTCCTAATGTTTCTCAAATTCTCAATAACACAACCTTTCTTATTGATTGGTTTGATTTGCCTAGGCTATGGTTGTGGTAGTGTTGGTTTCCATTTTTTTTCTCGTCCAAAAATCTTTGAACTTAATAGAACTTGATAGAAAGATCACCAAACAACACAAACACAAGCATACGAATCATGCGATTCCTAATGTTTCTCAAATACTCAATAACACAACATTTCTTATTGATTGGTTTGATTTGCCTAGGCTATGGTTGTGGAAGTGTTGGTTTCCATTATTTTTCTCGTCCAAAAATCTTTGAACTTAATAGAAAGATCACCAAACAAGACAAACACAAGCATACGAATCATGCGATTCCTAATGTTTCTCAAATACTCAATAACACAACCTTTCTTATTGATTGGTTTGATTTGCCTAGGCTATGGTTGTGGAAGTGTTGGTTTCCATTCTTTTTCTCGTCTAAAAATCTTTAAACTTAATAGAACTTGATAGAAAGATCACCAAACAACACAAACACAAGCATACGAATCATGAGATTCCTAATGTTTCTCAAATACTCAATAACACAACCTTTCTTATTGATTGGTTTGATTTGCCTAGGCTCTTGTTGTGGAAGTGTTGGTTTCCATTCTTTTTCTCGTCCAAAAATCTTTGAACTTAATAGAACTGGATAGAAAGATCACCAAACAACACAAACACAAGCATACGAATCATGCAATTCCTAATGTTTCTCAAATACTCAATAACACAACCTTTCTTATTGATTGGTTTGATTTGCCTAGGCTATGGTTGTGGTAGTGTTGGTTTCCATTTTTTTTCTCGTCCAAAAATCTTTGAACTTAATAGAACTTGATAGAAAGATCACCAAACAACACAAACACAAGCATACGAATCATGCGATTCCTAATGTTTCTCAAATACTCAATAACACAACATTTCTTATTGATTGGTTTGATTTGCCTAGGCTATGGTTGTGGAAGTATTGGTTTCCATTATTTTTCTCGTCCAAAAATCTTTGAACTTAATAGAAAGATCACCAAACAAGACAAACACAAGCATACGAATCATGCGATTCCTAATGTTTCTCAAATACTCAATAACACAACCTTTCTTATTGATTGGTTTGATTTGCCTAGGCTATGGTTGTGGAAGTGTTGGTTTCCATTCTTTTTCTCGTCTAAAAATCTTTAAACTTAATAGAACTTGATAGAAAGATCACCAAACAACACAAACACAAGCATACGAATCATGCGATTCCTAATGTTTCTCAAATACTCAATAACACAACATTTCATATTGATTGGTTTGATTTGCCTAGGATATGGTTGTGGAAGTATTGGTTTCCATTATTTTTCTCGTCCAAAAATCTTTGAACTTAATAGAAAGATCACCAAACAACACAAACACAAGCATACGAATCATGCGATTCCTAATGTTTCTCAAATACTCAATAACACAACCTTTCTTATTGATTGGTTTGATTTGCCTAGGCTATGGTTATGGAAGTGTTGGTTTCCATTGGTTTTCTCGTCCAAAAATCTTTGAACTTAATAGAACTTGATAGAAAGATCACCAAACAACACAAACACAAGCATACGAATCATGAGATTCCTAATGTTTCTCAAATACTCAATAACACAACCTTTCTTATTGATTGGTTTGATTTGCCTAGGCTCTTGTTGTGGAAGTGTTGGTTTCCATTCTTTTTCTCGTCCAAAAATCTTTGAACTTAATAGAACTGGATAGAAAGATCACCAAACAACACAAACACAAGCATACGAATCATGCAATTCCTAATGTTTCTCAAATTCTCAATAACACAACCTTTCTTATTGATTGGTTTGATTTGCCTAGGCTATGGTTGTGGTAGTGTTGGTTTCCATTTTTTTTCTCGTCCAAAAATCTTTGAACTTAATAGAACTTGATAGAAAGATCACCAAACAACACAAACACAAGCATACGAATCATGCGATTCCTAATGTTTCTCAAATACTCAATAACACAACATTTCTTATTGTTTGGTTTGATTTGCCTAGGCTATGGTTGTGGAAGTGTTGGTTTCCATTATTTTTCTCGTCCAAAAATCTTTGAACTTAATAGAAAGATCACCAAACAAGACAAACACAAGCATACGAATCATGCGATTCCTAATGTTTCTCAAATACTCAATAACACAACCTTTCTTATTGATTGGTTTGATTTGCCTAGGCTATGGTTGTGGAAGTGTTGGTTTCCATTCTTTTTCTCGTCTAAAAATCTTTAAACTTAATAGAACTTGATAGAAAGATCACCAAACAACACAAACACAAGCATACGAATCATGAGATTCCTAATGTTTCTCAAATACTCAATAACACAACCTTTCTTATTGATTGGTTTGATTTGCCTAGGCTCTTGTTGTGGAAGTGTTGGTTTCCATTCTTTTTCTCGTCCAAAAATCTTTGAACTTAATAGAACTGGATAGAAAGATCACCAAACAACACAAACACAAGCATACGAATCATGCAATTCCTAATGTTTCTCAAATTCTCAATAACACAACCTTTCTTATTGATTGGTTTGATTTGCCTAGGCTATGGTTGTGGTAGTGTTGGTTTCCATTTTTTTTCTCGTCCAAAAATCTTTGAACTTAATAGAACTTGATAGAAAGATCACCAAACAACACAAACACAAGCATACGAATCATGCGATTCCTAATGTTTCTCAAATACTCAATAACACAACATTTCTTATTGATTGGTTTGATTTGCCTAGGCTATGGTTGTGGAAGTATTGGTTTCCATTATTTTTCTCGTCCAAAAATCTTTGAACTTAATAGAAAGATCACCAAACAAGACAAACACAAGCATACGAATCATGCGATTCCTAATGTTTCTCAAATACTCAATAACACAACCTTTCTTATTGATTGGTTTGATTTGCCTAGGCTATGGTTGTGGAAGTGTTGGTTTCCATTCTTTTTCTCGTCTAAAAATCTTTAAACTTAATAGAACTTGATAGAAAGATCACCAAACAACACAAACACAAGCATACGAATCATGCGATTCCTAATGTTTCTCAAATACTCAATAACACAACATTTCATATTGATTGGTTTGATTTGCCTAGGATATGGTTGTGGAAGTATTGGTTTCCATTATTTTTCTCGTCCAAAAATCTTTGAACTTAATAGAAAGATCACCAAACAACACAAACACAAGCATACGAATCATGCGATTCCTAATGTTCCTAAAATACTCAATAACACAACCTTTCTTATTGATTGGTTTGATTTGCCTAGGCTATGGTCGTGGAAGTGTTGGTTTCCATTCTTTTTCTCGTCCAAAAATCTTTGAACTTAATAGAAAGATCACCAAACAACACAAACACAAGCATACGAATCATGCGATTCCTAATGTTTCTCAAATACTCAATAACACAACATTTCTTATTGATTGGTTTGATTTGCCTAGGCTATGGTTGTGGAAGTGTTGGTTTCCACTCTTTTTCTCGTCCAAAAATCATTGAACTTAATAGAAAGATCACCAAACAACACAAACACAAGCATACGAATCATGCGACTCCTAATGTTTCTCAAATACTCAATAACACAACATTTCTGATTGATTGGTTTGATTTGCCTAGGCTATGGTTGTGGAAGTGTTGGTTTCCATTCTTTTTCTCGTCCAAAAATCATTGAACTTAATAGAACTTGATAGAAAGATCACCAAACAACACAAACACAAGCATACGAATCATGAGATTCCTAATGTTTCTCAAATACTCAATAACACAACCTTTCTTATTGATTGGTTTGATTTGCCTAGGCTCTTGTTGTGGAAGTGTTGGTTTCCATTCTTTTTCTCGTCCAAAAATCTTTGAACTTAATAGAACTGGATAGAAAGATCACCAAACAACACAAACACATGCATACGAATCATGCAATTCCTAATGTTTCTCAAATTCTCAATAACTCAACCTTTCTTATTGATTGGTTTGATTTGCCTAGGCTATGGTTGTGGTAGTGTTGGTTTCCATTTTTTTTCTCGTCCAAAAATCTTTGAACTTAATAGAACTTGATAGAAAGATCACCAAACAACACAAACACAAGCATACGAATCATGCGATTCCTAATGTTTCTCAAATACTCAATAACACAACATTTCTTATTGATTGGTTTGATTTGCCTAGGCTATGGTTGTGGAAGTATTGGTTTCCATTATTTTTCTCGTCCAAAAATCTTTGAACTTAATAGAAAGATCACCAAACAAGACAAACACAAGCATACGAATCATGCGATTCCTAATGTTTCTCAAATACTCAATAACACAACCTTTCTTATTGATTGGTTTGATTTGCCTAGGCTATGGTTGTGGAAGTGTTGGTTTCCATTCTTTTTCTCGTCTAAAAATCTTTAAACTTAATAGAACTTGATAGAAAGATCACCAAACAACACAAACACAAGCATACGAATCATGCGATTCCTAATGTTTCTCAAATACTCAATAACACAACATTTCATATTGATTGGTTTGATTTGCCTAGGATATGGTTGTGGAAGTATTGGTTTCCTATATTTTTCTCGTCCAAAAATCTTTGAACTTAATAGAAAGATCACCAAACAACACAAACACAAGCATACGAATCATGCGATTCCTAATGTTCCTCAAATACTCAATAACACAACCTTTCTTATTGATTGGTTTGATTTGCCTAGGCTATGGTCGTGGAAGTGTTGGTTTCCATTCTTTTTCTCGTCCAAAAATCTTTGAACTTAATAGAAAGATCACCAAACAACACAAACACAAGCATACGAATCATGCGATTCCTAATGTTTCTCAAATACTCAATAACACAACATTTCTTATTGATTGGTTTGATTTGCCTAGGCTATGGTTGTGGAAGTGTTGGTTTCCACTCTTTTTCTCGTCCAAAAATCATTGAACTTAATAGAAAGATCACCAAACAACACAAACACAAGCATACGAATCATGCGACTCCTAATGTTTCTCAAATACTCAATAACACAACATTTCTTATTGATTGGTTTGATTTGCCTAGGATATGGTTGAGGAAGTGTTGGTTTCCATTCTTTTTCTCGTCCAAAAATCTTTGAACTTAATAGAACTTGATAGAAAGATCACCAAACAACACAAACACAAGCATACGAATCATGCAATTCCTAATGTTTCTCAAATTCTCAATAACACAAGCTTTCTTATTGATTGGTTTGATTTGCTTAGGCTATGGTCGTGGAAGTGTTGGTTTCCATTCTTTTTCTCGTCCAAAAATCTTTGAACTTAATAGAAAGATCACCAAACAACACAAACACAAGCATACGAATCATGCGATTCCTAATGTTTCTCAAATACTCAATAACACAACATTTCTTATTGATTGGTTTGATTTGCCTAGGCTCTTGTTGTGGAAGTGTTGGTTTCCATTCTTTTTCTCGTCCAAAAATCTTTGAACTTAATAGAACTTGATAGAAAGATCACCAAACAACACAAACACAAGCATACGAATCATGCGATTCCTAATGTTTCTCAAATACTCAATAACACAACAGTTCTTATTGATTGGTTTGATTTGCCTAGGATATGGTTGTGGAAGTGTTGGTTTCCATTCTTTTTCTCGTTTAAAAATCTTTGAACTTAATAGAACATGATAGAAAGATCACCAAACAACACAAACACAAGCATACGAATCATGCAATTCCTAATGTTTCTCAAATTCTCAATAACACAACCTTTCTTATTGATTGGTTTGATTTGCCTAGGCTATGGTCGTGTAAGTGTTGGTTTCCATTCTTTTTCTCGTCCAAAAATCTTTGAACTTAATAGAAAGATCACCAAACAACACAAACACAAGCATACGAATCATGTGATTCCTAATGTTTCTCAAATACTCAATAACACAACATTTCTTATTGATTGGTTTGATTTGCCTAGGCTCTTGTTGTGGAAGTGTTGGTTTCCATTCTTTTTCTCGTCCAAAAATCTTTGAACTTAATAGAACTTGAAAGAAAGATCACCAAACAACACAAACACAAGCATTCGAATCATGAGATTCCTAATGTTTCTCAAATACTCAATAACACAACCTTTCTTATTGATTGGTTTGATTTGCCTAGGATATGGTTGTGGAAGTGTTGGTTTCCATTCTTTTTCTCGTCCAAAAATCTTTGAACTTAGTAGAACTTGATAGAAAGATCACCAAACAACACAAACACAAGCATACGAATCATGCAATTCCTAATGTTTCTCAAATTCTCAATAACACAACCTTTCTTATTGATTGGTTTGATTTGCCTAGGCTATGGTCGTGGAAGTGTTGGTTTCCATTCTTTTTCTCGTCCAAAAATCTTTGAACTTAATAGAAAGATCACCAAACAACACAAACACAAGCATACGAATCATGCGATTCCTAATGTTTCTCAAATACTCAATAACACAACATTTCTTATTGATTGGTTTGATTTGCCTAGGCTATGGTTGTGGAAGTGTTGGTTTCCATTCTTTTTCTCGTCCAAAAATCTTTGAACTTAATAGAAAGATCACCAAACAACACAAACACAAGCATACGAATCATGCGATTCCTAATGTTTCTCAAATACTCAATAACACAACATTTCTTATTGATTGGTTTGATTTGCCTAGGCTATGGTTGTGGAAGTGTTGGTTTCCATTTTTTTCTCGTCCAAAAATCTTTGAACTTAATAGAACTTGATAGAAAGATCACCAAACAACACAAACACAAGCATACGAATCATGCGATTCCTAATGTTTCTCAGATACTCAATAACACAACATTTCTTATTGATTGGTTTGATTTGCCTAGTCTATGGTTGTGGAAGTGTTGGTTTCCATTCTTTTTCTCATCCAAAAATCTTTGAACTTAATAGAAAGATCACCAAACAACACAAACACAAGCATACGAATCATGCGATTCCTAATGTTTCTCAAATACTCAATGACACAACATTTCTTATTGATTGGTTTGATTTGCCTAGGCTATGGTTGTGGAAGTGTTGGTTTCCATTCTTTTTCTCGTCCAAAAATCTTTGAACTTAATAGAAAGATCACCAAACAACACAAACACAAGCATACGAATCATGCGATTCCTAAACGTTTCTCAAATTCTCAATAACACAACCTTTCTTATTGATTGGTTTGATTTGCCTAGGCTATGGTTGTGGAAGTGTTGGTTTCCATTTTTTTTCTCGTCCAAAAATCTTTGAACTTAATAGAACTTGATAGAAAGATCACCAAACAACACAAACACAAGCATAGGAATCATGCGATTCCTAATGTTTCTCAAATACTCAATAACACAACATTTCTTATTGATTGGTTTGATTTGCCTAGGCTATGGTTGTGGAAGTGTTGGTTTCCATTATTTTTCTCATCCAAAAATCTTTGAACTTAATAGAAAGATCACCAAACAAGACAAACACAAGCATACGAATCATGCGATTCCTAATGTTTCTCAAATACTCAATAACACAACCTTTCTTATTGATTGGTTTGATTTGCCTAGGCTATGGTTGTGGAAGTGTTGGTTTCCATTCTTTTTCTCGTCTAAAATCTTTAAACTTAATAGAACTTGATAGAAAGATCACCAAACAACACAAACACAAGCATACGAATCATGCGATTCCTAATGTTTCTCAAATACTCAATAACACAACATTTCTTATTGATTGGTTTGATTTGCCTAGGATATGGTTGTGGAAGTGTTGGTTTCCATTCTTTTTCTCGTCCAAAAATCTTTGAACTTAATAGAAAGATCACCAAACAACACAAACACAAGCATACGAATCATGTGATTCCTAATGTTTCTCAAATACTCAATAACACAACATTTCTTATTGATTGGTTTGATTTGCCTAGGCTCTTGTTGTGGAAGTGTTGGTTTCCATTCTTTTTCTCGTCCAAAAATCTTTGAACTTAATAGAACTTGATAGAAAGATCACCAAACAACACAAACACAAGCATTCGAATCATGAGATTCCTAATGTTTCTCAAATACTCAATAACACAACCTTTCTTATTGATTGGTTTGATTTGCCTAGGATATGGTTGTGGAAGTGTTGGTTTCCATTCTTTTTCTCGTCCAAAAATCTTTGAACTTAGTAGAACTTGATAGAAAGATCACCAAACAACACAAACACAAGCATACGAATCATGCAATTCCTAATGTTTCTCAAATTCTCAATAACACAACCTTTCTTATTGATTGGTTTGATTTGCCTAGGCTATGGTCGTGGAAGTGTTGGTTTCCATTCTTTTTCTCGTCCAAAAATCTTTGAACTTAATAGAAAGATCACCAAACAACACAAACACAAGCATACGAATCATGCGATTCCTAATGTTTCTCAAATACTCAATAACACAACATTTCTTATTGATTGGTTTGATTTGCCTAGGCTATGGTTGTGGAAGTGTTGGTTTCCATTCTTTTTCTCGTCCAAAAATCTTTGAACTTAATAGAACTTGATAGAAAGATCACCAAACAACACAAACACAAGCATTCGAATCATGAGATTCCTAATGTTTCTCAAATACTCAATAACACAACCTTTCTTATTGATTGGTTTGATTTGCCTAGGATATGGTTGTGGAAGTGTTGGTTTCCATTCTTTTTCTCGTCCAAAAATCTTTGAACTTAGTAGAACTTGATAGAAAGATCACCAAACAACACAAACACAAGCATACGAATCATGCAATTCCTAATGTTTCTCAAATTCTCAATAACACAACCTTTCTTATTGATTGGTTTGATTTGCCTAGGCTATGGTCGTGGAAGTGTTGGTTTCCATTCTTTTTCTCGTCCAAAAATCTTTGAACTTAATAGAAAGATCACCAAACAACACAAACACAAGCATACGAATCATGCGATTCCTAATGTTTCTCAAATACTCAATAACACAACATTTCTTATTGATTGGTTTGATTTGCCTAGGCTCTTGTTGTGGAAGTGTTGGTTTCCATTCTTTTTCTCGTCCAAAAATCTTTGAACTTAGTAGAACTTGATAGAAAGATCACCAAACAACACAAACACAAGCATACGAATCATGCAATTCCTAATGTTTCTCAAATTCTCAATAACACAACCTTCCTTATTGATTGGTTTGATTTGCCTAGGCTATGGTCGTGGAAGTGTTGGTTTCCATTCTTTTTCTCGTCCAAAAATCTTTGAACTTAATAGAAAGATCACCAAACAACACAAACACAAGCATACGAATCATGAGATTCCTAATGTTTCTCAAATACTCAATAACACAACATTTCTTATTGATTGGTTTGATTTGCCTAGGCTATGGTTGTGGAAGTGTTGGTTTCCATTCTTTTTCTCGTCCAAAAATCTTTGAACTTAATAGAAAGATCACCAAACAACACAAACACAAGCATACGAATCATGCGATTCCTAATGTTTCTCAAATACTCAATAACACAACATTTCTTATTGATTGGTTTGATTTGCCTAGGCTATGGTTGTGGAAGTGTTGGTTTCCATTCTTTTTCTCGTCTAAAATCTTTAAACTTAATAGAACTTGATAGAAAGATCACCAAACAACACAAACACAAGCATACGAATCATGCGATTCCTAATGTTTCTCAAATACTCAATAACACAACATTTCTTATTGATTGGTTTGATTTGCCTAGGATATGGTTGTGGAAGTATTGGTTTCCATTATTTTTCTCGTCCAAAAATCTTTGAACTTAATAGAAAGATCACCAAACAACACAAACACAAGCATACGTATCATGCGATTCTTAATGTTCCTCAAATACTCAATAACACAACCTTTCTTATTGATTGGTTTGATTTGCCTAGGCTATGGTCGTGGAAGTGTTGGTTTCCATTGTTTTTCTCGTCCAAAAATCTTTGAACTTAATAGAAACATCATCAAACAACACAAACACAAGCATACGAATCATGCGATTCCTAATGTTTCTCAAATACTCAATAACACAACATTTCTTATTGATTGGTTTGATTTGCCTAGGCTATGGTTGTGGAAGTGTTGGTTTCCATTCTTTTTCTCGTCCAAAAATCTTTGAACTTAATAGAAACATCATCAAACAACACAAACACAAGCATACGAATCATGCGATTCCTAATGTTCCTCAAATACTCAATAACACAACCTTTCTTATTGATTGGTTTGATTTGCCTAGGCTATGGTCGTGGAAGTGTTGGTTTCCATTCTTTTTCTCGTCCAAAAATCTTTGAACTTAATAGAAACATCATCAAACAACACAAACACAAGCATACGAATCATGCGATTCCTAATGTTTCTCAAATACTCAATAACACAATATTTCTTATTGATTGGTTTGATTTGCCTATGCTATGGTCGTGGAAGTGTTGGTTTCCATTATTTTTCTCGTCCAAAAATCTTTGAACTTAATACAAAGATCACCAAACAACACAAACACAAGCATACGAATCATGCGATTCCTAATGTTTCTCAAATACTCAATAACACAACCTTTCTTATTGATTGGTTTGATTTGCCTAGGCTATGGTCGTGGAAGTGTTGGTTTCCATTCTTTTTCTCGTCCAAAAATCTTTTAACTTAATAGAAAGATCACCAAACAACACAAACACAAGCATACGAATCATGCGATTCCTAATGTTTCTCAAATACTCAATAACACAACATTTCTTATTGATTGGTTTGATTTGCCTAGGCTATGGTTGTGGAAGTGTTGGTTTCCATTCTTTTTCTCGTCCAAAAATCTTTGAACTTAATAGAAACATCATCAAACAACACAAACACAAGCATACGAATCATGTGATTCCTAATGTTTCTCAAATACTCAATAACACAACATTTCTTATTGATTGGTTTGATTTGCCTAGGCAATGGTCGTGGAAGTGTTGGTTTCCATTATTTTTCTCGTCCAAAAATCTTTGAACTTAATAGAAAGATCACCAAACAACACAAACACAAGCATAAGAATCATGCGATTTCGAATGTTTCTCAAATTCTCAATAACACAACCTTTCTTATTGATTGGTTTGATTTGCCTAGGCTATGGTTGTGGAAGTGTTAGTTTCCATTCTTTTTCTCGTCCAAAAATCTTTGAACTTAATAGAACTTGATAGAAAGATCACCAAACAACACAAACACAAGCATACGAATCATGCGATTCCTAATGTTTCTCAAATACTCAATAACACAACATTTCTTATTGATTGGTTTGATTTGCCTATGCTATGGTTGTGGAAGTGTTGGTTTCCATTCTTTTGCTCGTCCAAAAATCTTTGAACTTAATAGAAAGATCACCAAACAACACAAACACAAGCATACGAATCATGCGATTCCTAATGTTTCTCAAACTCAATAACACAACCTTTCTTTTTGATTGGTTTGATTTGCCTAGGCTATGGTTATGGAAGTGTTGGTTTCCATTCTTTTTCTCGTCCAAAAATCTTTTAACTTAATAGAAAGATCACCAAACAACACCTACACAAGCATACGAATCATGCGATTCCTAATGTTTCTCAAATTCTCAATAACACAACCTTTCTTATTGATTGGTTTGATTTGCCTAGGCTATGGTTGTGGAAGTGTTGGTTTCCATTCTTTTGCTCGTCCAAAAATCTTTGAACTTAATAGAAAGATCACCAAACAACACAAACACAAGCATACGAATCATGCGATTCCTAATGTTTCTCAAACTCATTAACACAACCTTTCTTATTGATTGGTTTGATTTGCCTAGGCTATGGTTGTGGAAGTGTTAGTTTCCATTCTTTTTCTCGTCCAAAAATCTTTGAACTTAATAGAACTTGATAGAAAGATCACCAAACAACACAAACACAAGCATACGAATCATGCGATTCCTAATGTTTCTCAAATACTCAATAAAACAACATTTCTTAGTGATTGGTTTGATTTGCCTAGGCTATGGTTGTGGAAGTGTTGGTTTCCATTCTTTTTCTCGTCCAAAAATCTTTGAACTTAATAGAAAGATCACCAAACAACACAAACACAAGCATACGAATCATGCGATTCCTAATGTTTCTCCAATTCTCAATAACACAACATTTCTTATTGATTGGTTTGATTTGCCTAGGCTATGGTTGTGGAAGTGTTGGTTTCCATTCTTTTTCTCGTCCAAAAATCTTTGAACTTAATAGAAACATCATCAAACAAAACAAACACAAGCATACGAATCATGCGATTCCTAATGTTTCTCAAATACTCAATAACACAACATTTCTTATTGATTGGTTGGATTTGCCTAGGCAATGGTCGTGGAAGTGTTGGTTTCCATTATTTTTCTCGTCCAAAAATCTTTGAACTTAATAGAAAGATCACCAAACAACACAAACACAAGCATAAGAATCATGCGATTTCGAATGTTTCTCAAATTCTCAATAACACAACCTTTCTTATTGATTGGTTTGATTTGCCTAGGCTATTGTTGTGGAAGTGTTGGTTTCCATTCTTTTTCTCGTCCAAAAATCTTTGAACTTAATAGAACTTGATAGAAAGATCACCAAACAACACAAACACAAGCATACGAATCATGCGATTCCTAATGTTTCTCAAATACTCAATAAAACAACATTTCTTAGTGATTGGTTTGATTTGCCTAGACTATGGTTGTGGAAGTGTTGGTTTCCATTCTTTGTCTCGTCCAAAAATCTTTGAACTTAATAGAAAGATCACCAAACAACACAAACACAAGCATACGAATCATGCGATTCCTAATGTTTCTCAAATTCTCAATAACACAACCTTTCTTATTGATTGGTTTGATTTGCCTAGGCTATGGTTGTGGAAGTGTTGGTTTCCATTCTTTGTCTCGTCCAAAAATCTTTGAACTTAATAGAAAGATCACCAAACAACACAAACACAAGCATACGAATCATGCGATTCCTAATGTTTCTCAAATTCTCAATAACACAACCTTTCTTATTGATTGGTTTGATTTGCCTAGGCTATGGTTGTGGAAGTGTTGGTTTCCATTCTTTTTCTCGTCCAAAAATCTTTGAACTTAATAGAACTTGATAGAAAGATCACCAAACAACACAAACACAAGCATACGAATCATGCGATTCCTAATGTTTCTCAAATACTCAATAAAACAAAATTTCTTAGTGATTGGTTTGATTTGCCTATGCTATGGTTGTGGAAGTGTTGGTTTCCATTCTTTTTCTCGTCCAAAAATCTTTGAACTTAATAGAAAGATCACCAAACAACACAAACACAAGCATACGAATCATGCGATTCATAATGTTTCCCAAACTGAATAACACAACCTTTCTTATTGATTGGTTTGATTTGCCTAGGCTATGGTTATGGAAGTGTTGGTTTCCATTCTTTTTCTCGTCCAAAAATCTTTGAACTTAATAGAAAGATCACCAAACAACACAAACACAAGCATACGAATCATGCGATTTATAATGTTCCTCAAATACTCAATAACACAACCTTTCTTATTGATTGGTTTGATTTGCCTAGGCTATGGTCGTGGAAGTGTTGGTTTCCATTCTTTTTCTCGTCCAAAAATCTTTGAACTTAATAGAAAGATCACAAAACAACACAAACACAAGCATACGAATCATGCGATTCCTAATGTTTCTCAAATACTCAATAACACAACATTTCTTATTGATTGGTTTGATTTGCCTAGACTATGGTTGTGGAAGTGTTGGTTTCCATTCTTTTTCTCGTCCAAAAATCTTTGAACTTAATAGAAAGATCACCAAACAACACAAACACAAGCATACGAATCATGCGATTCCTAATGTTCCTCAAATACTCAATAACACAACCTTTCTTATTGATTGGTTTGATTTGCCTAGGCTATGGTCGTGGAAGTGTTGGTTTCCATTCTTTTTCTCGTCCAAAAATCTTTGAACTTAATAGAAAGATCACCAAACAACACAAACACAAGCATACGAATCATGCGATTCCTAATGTTTCTCAAATACTCAATAACACAACATTTCTTATTGATTGGTTTGATTTGCCTAGGCTATGGTTGTGGAAGTGTTGGTTTCCATTCTTTTTCTCGTCCAAAAATCTTTGAACTTAATAGAAAGATCACCAAACAACACAAACACAAGCATACGAATCATGCGATTCCTAATGTTTCTCAAATTCTCAATAACACAACCTTTCTTATTGATTGGTTTGATTTGCCTAGGCTATGGTTGTGGAAGTGTTGGTTTCCATTCTTTTTCTCGTCCAAAAATCTTTGAACTTAATAGAACTTGATAGAAAGATCACCAAACAACACAAACACAAGCATCTGAATCATGCGATTCCTAATGTTTCTCAAATACTCAATAACACAACATTTCTTATTGATTGGTTTGATTTGCCTATGCCATGGTTGTAGAAGTGTTGGTTTCCATTCTTTTTCTCGTCCAAAAATCTTTGAACTTAATAGAAAGATCACCAAACAACACAAACACAAGCATACGAATCATGCGATTCCTAATGTTTCTCAAACTCAATAACACAACCTTTCATATTGATTGGTTTGATTTGCCTAGGCTATGGTTATGGAAGTGTTTGTTTCCATTCTTTTTCTCGTCCAAAAATATTTGAACTTAATAGAACTTGATAGAAAGATCACCAAACAACACAAACACAAGCATACGAATCATGCGATTCCTAATGTTTCTCAAATACTCAATAACACAACCTTTCTTATTGATTGGTTTGATTTGCCTAGGCTATGGTTGTGGAAGTGTTGGTTTCCATTCTTTTTCTCGTTCGAAAATCTTAAAACTTAATAGAACTTGATAGAAAGATCACCAAACAACACAAACACAAGCATACGAATCATGCGATTCCTAATGTTTCTCAAATACTCAATAACACATCATTTCTTATTGATTGGTTTGATTTATCTAGGCTATGGTTGTGGAATTATTGGTTTCCATTATTTTTCTCGTCCAAAAATCTTTGAACTTAATAGAAAGATCACCAAACAACACAAACACAAGCATACGAATCATGCGATTCCTAATGTTCCTCAAATACTCAATAACACAACCTTTCTTATTGATTTGTTTGATTTGCCTAGGCTATGGTCGTGGAAGTGTTGGTTTCCATTCTTTTTCTCGTCCAAAAATCTTTGAACTTAATAGAAAGATCACCAAACAACACAAACACAAGCATACGAATCATGCGATTCCTAATGTTTCTCAAATTCTCAATAACACAACCTTTCTTATTGATTGGTTTGATTTGCCTAGGCTATGGTTGTGGAAGTGTTGTTTTCCATTCTTTTTCTCGTCCAAAAATCTTTGAACTTAATAGAAGTTGATAGAAAGATCACCAAACAACACAAACACAAGCATCTGAATCATGCGATTCCTAATGTTTCTCAAATACTCAATAACACAACATTTCTTATTGATTGGTTTGATTTGCCTATGCCATGGTCGTGGAAGTGTTGGTTTCCATTCTTTTTCTCGTCCAAAAATCTTTGAACTTAATAGAAAGATCACCAAACAACACAAACACAAGCATACGAATCATGCGATTCCTAATGTTTCTCAAACTCAATAACACAACCTTTCATATTGATTGGTTTGATTTGCCTAGGCTATGGTTATGGAAGTGTTTGTTTCCATTCTTTTTCTCGTCCAAAAATATTTGAACTTAATAGAACTTGATAGAAAGATCACCAAACAACACAAACACAAGCATACGAATCATGCGATTCCTAATGTTTCTCAAATACTCAATAACACAACCTTTCTTATTGATTGGTTTGATTTGCCTAGGCTATGGTTGTGGAAGTGTTGGTTTCCATTCTTTTTCTCGTTCGAAAATCTTAAAACTTAATAGAACTTGATAGAAAGATCACCAAACAACACAAACACAAGCATACGAATCATGCGATTCCTAATGTTTCTCAAATACTCAATAACACATCATTTCTTATTGATTGGTTTGATTTACCTAGGCTATGGTTGTGGAATTATTGGTTTCCATTATTTTTCTCGTCCAAAAATCTTTGAACTTAATAGAAAGATCACCAAACAACACAAACACAAGCATACGAATCATGCGATTCCTAATGTTCCTCAAATACTCAATAACACAACCTTTCTTATTGATTTGTTTGATTTGCCTAGGCTATGGTCGTGGAAGTGTTGGTTTCCATTCTTTTTCTCGTCCAAAAATCTTTGAACTTAATAGAAAGATCACCAAACAACACAAACACAAGCATACGAATCATGCGATTCCTAATGTTTCTCAAATTCTCAATAACACAACCTTTCTTATTGATTGGTTTGATTTGCCTAGGCTATGGTTGTGGAAGTGTTGTTTTCCATTCTTTTTCTCGTCCAAAAATCTTTGAACTTAATAGAAGTTGATAGAAAGATCACCAAACAACACAAACACAAGCATCTGAATCATGCGATTCCTAATGTTTCTCAAATACTCAATAACACAACATTTCTTATTGATTGGTTTGATTTGCCTATGCCATGGTCGTGGAAGTGTTGGTTTCCATTCTTTTTCTCGTCCAAAAATCTTTGAACTTAATAGAAAGATCACCAAACAACACAAACACAAGCATACGAATCATGCGATTCCTAATGTTTCTCAAACTCAATAACACAACCTTTCATATTGATTGGTTTGATTTGCCTAGGCTATGGTTATGGAAGTGTTTGTTTCCATTCTTTTTCTCGTCCAAAAATATTTGAACTTAATAGAACTTGATAGAAAGATCACCAAACAACACAAACACAAGCATACGAATCATGCGATTCCTAATGTTTCTCAAATACTCAATAACACAACCTTTCTTATTGATTGGTTTGATTTGCCTAGGCTATGGTTGTGGAAGTGTTGGTTTCCATTCTTTTTCTCGTTCGAAAATCTTAAAACTTAATAGAACTTGATAGAAAGATCACCAAACAACACAAACACAAGCATACGAATCATGCGATTCCTAATGTTTCTCAAATACTCAATAACACATCATTTCTTATTGATTGGTTTGATTTACCTAGGCTATGGTTGTGGAATTATTGGTTTCCATTATTTTTCTCGTCCAAAAATCTTTGAACTTAATAGAAAGATCACCAAACAACACAAACACAAGCATACGAATCATGCGATTCCTAATGTTCCTCAAATACTCAATAACACAACCTTTCTTATTGATTGGTTTGATTTGCCTAGGCTATGGTCGTGGAAGTGTTGGTTTCCATTCTTTTTCTCGTCCAAAAATCTTTGAACTTAATAGAAAGATCACCAAACAACACAAACACAAGCATACGAATCATGCGATTCCTAATGTTTCTCAAATTCTCAATAACACAACCTTTCTTATTGATTGGTTTGATTTGCCTAGGCTATGGTTGTGGAAGTGTTGGTTTCCATTATTTTTCTCGTCCAAAAATCTTTGAACTTAATAAAAGTTGATAGAAAGATCACCAAACAACACAAACACAAGCATCTGAATCATGCGATTCCTAATGTTTCTCAAATACTCAATAACACAACATTTCTTATTGATTGGTTTGATTTGCCTATGCTATGGTTGTGGAAGTGTTGGTTTCCATTTTTTTTCTCGTCCAAAAATCTTTGAACTTAATAGAAAGATCACCAAACAACACAAACACAAGCATACGAATCATGCGATTCCTAATGTTTCTCAAACTCAATAACACAACCTTTCATATTGATTGGTTTGATTTGCCTAGGCTATGGTTATGGAAGTGTTTGTTTCCATTCTTTTTCTCGTCCAAAAATATTTGAACTTAATAGAACTTGATAGAAAGATCACCAAACAACACAAACACAAGCATACGAATCATGCGATTCCTAATGTTTCTCAAATACTCAATAACACAACCTTTCTTATTGATTGGTTTGATTTGCCTAGGCTATGGTTGTGGAAGTGTTGGTTTCCATTCTTTTTCTCGTTCGAAAATCTTAAAACTTAATAGAACTTGATAGAAAGATCACCAAACAACACAAACACAAGCATACGAATCATGCGATTCCTAATGTTTCTCAAATACTCAATAACACATCATTTCTTATTGATTGGTTTGATTTGCCTAGGCTATGGTTGTGGAAGTATTGGTTTCCATTATTTTTCTCGTCCAAAAATCTTTGAACTTAATAGAAAGATCACCAAACAACACAAACACAAGCATACGAATCATGCGATTCCTAATGTTCCTCAAATACTCAATAACACAACCTTTCATATTGATTGGTTTGATTTGCCTAGGCTATGGTCGTGGAAGTGTTGGTTTCCATTCTTTTTCTCGTCCAAAAATCTTTGAACTTAATAGAAAGATCACCAAACAACACAAACACAAGCATACGAATCATGCGATTCCTAATGTTCCTCAAATACTCAATAACACAACCTTTCTTATTGATTGGTTTGATTTGCCTAGGCTATGGTGGTGGAAGTGTTGGTTTCCATTCTTTTTCTCGTCCAAAAATATTTGAACTTAATAGAAAGATCACCAAACAACACAAACACAAGCATACGAATCATGCGATTCCTAATGTTTCTCAAATACTCAATAACACAACCTTTCTTATTGATTGGTTTGATTTGCCTAGGCTATGGTCGTGGAAGTGTTGGTTTCCATTCTTTTTCTCGTCCAAAAATCTTTGAACTTAATAGAAAGATCACCAAACAACACAAACACAAGCATACGAATCATGCGATTCCTAATGTTCCTCAAATACTCAATAACACAACCTTTCTTACTGATTGGTTTGATTTGCCTAGGCTATGGTCGTGGAAGTGTTGGTTTCCATTCTTTTTCTCGTCCAAAAATATTTGAACTTAATAGAAAGATCACCAAACAACACAAACACAAGCATACGAATCATGCGATTCCTAATGTTCCTCAAATACTCAATAACACAACCTTTCTTATTGATTGGTTTGATTTGCCTAGGCTATGGTCGTGGAAGTGTTGGTTTCCATTCTTTTTCTCGTCCAAAAATATTTGACCTTAATAGAAAGATCACCAAACAACACAAACACAAGCATACGAATCATGCGATTCCTACTGTTTCTCAAATACTCAATAACACAACATTTCTTATTGATTGGTTTGATTTGCCTAGGCTATGGTTGTGGAAGTATTGGTTTCCATTATTTTTCTCGTCCAAAAATCTTTGAACTTAATAGAAAGATCACCAAACAACACAAACACAAGCATACGAATCATGCGATTCCTAATGTTCCTCAAATACTCAATAACACAACCTTTCTTATTGATTGGTTTGATTTGCCTAGGCTATGGTCGTGGAAGTGTTGGTTTCCATTCTTTTTCTCGTCCAAAAATCTTTGAACTTAATAGAAAGATCACCAAACAACACAAACACAAGCATACGAATCATGCGATTCCTAATGTTCCTCAAATACTCAATAACACAACCTTTCTTATAGATTGGTTTGATTTGCCTAGGCTATGGTCGTGGAAGTGTTGGTTTCCATTCTTTTTCTCGTCCAAAAATATTTGACCTTAATAGAAAGATCACCAAACAACACAAACACAAGCATACGAATCATGCGATTCCTACTGTTTCTCAAATACTCAATAACACAACATTTCTTATTGATTGGTTTGATTTGCCTAGGCTATGGTTGTGGAAGTATTGGTTTCCATTATTTTTCTCGTCCAAAAATCTTTGAACTTAATAGAAAGATCACCAAACAACACAAACACAAGCATACGAATCATGCGATTCCTAATGTTCCTCAAATACTCAATAACACAACCTTTCTTATTGATTGGTTTGATTTGCCTAGGCTATGGTCGTGGAAGTGTTGGTTTCCATTCTTTTTCTCGTCCAAAAATCTTTGAACTTAATAGAAAGATCACCAAACAACACAAACACAAGCATACGAATCATGCGATTCCTAATGTTCCTCAAATACTCAATAACACAACCTTTCTTATTGATTGGTTTGATTTGCCTAGGCTATGGTCGTGGAAGTGTTGGTTTCCATTCTTTTTCTCGTCCAAAAATCTTTGAACTTAATAGAAAGATCACCAAACAACACAAACACAAGCATACGAATCATGCGATTCCTAATGTTCCTCAAATACTCAATAACACAACCTTTCTTATAGATTGGTTGGATTTGCCTAGGCTATGGTCGTGGAAGTGTTGGTTTCCATTCTTTTTCTCGTCCAAAAATATTTGAACTTAATAGAAAGATCACCAAACAACACAAACACAAGCATACGAATCATGCGATTCCTAATGTTTCTCAAATTCTCAATAACACAACCTTTCTTATTGATTGGTTTGATTTGCCTAGGCTATGGTCGTGGAAGTGTTGGTTTCCATTCTTTTTCTCGTCCAAAAATCTTTGAACTTAATAGAAAGATCACCAAACAACACAAACACAAGCATATGAATCATGCGATTCCTAATGTTCCTCAAATACTCAATAACACAACCTTTCTTATTGATTGGTTTGATTTGCCTAGGCTATGGTTATGGAAGTGTTTGTTTCCATTCTTTTTCTCGTCCAAAAATATTTGAACTTAATAGAACTTGATAGAAAGATCACCAAACAACACAAACACAAGCATACGAATCATGCGATTCCTAATGTTTCTCAAATACTCAATAACACAACCTTTCTTATTGATTGGTTTGATTTGCCTAGGCTATGGTTGTGGAAGTGTTGGTTTCCATTCTTTTTCTCGTTCGAAAATCTTAAAACTTAATAGAACTTGATAGAAAGATCACCAAACAACACAAACACAAGCATACGAATCATGCGATTCCTAATGTTTCTCAAATACTCAATAACACATCATTTCTTATTGATTGGTTTGATTTGCCTAGGCTATGGTGGTGGAAGTGTTAGTTTCCATTCTTTTTCCCATCCAAAAATATTTGAACTTAATAGAAAGATCACTAAACAACACAAACACAAGCATATGAATCATGCGATTCCTAATGTTTCTCAAATACTCAATAACACAACCTTTCTTATTGATTGGTTTGATTTGCCTAGGCTATGGTTGTGGAAGTGTTGGTTTCCATTCTTTTTCTCGTCCAAAAATCTTTGAACTTAATAGAAAGATCACCAAACAACACAAACACAAGCATACGAATCATGCGATTCCTAATGTTCCTCAAATACTCAATAACACAACCTTTCTTATTGATTGGTTTGATTTGCCTAGGCTATGGTCGTGGAAGTGTTGGTTTCCATTCTTTTTCTCGTCCAAAAATCATTGACCTTAATAGAAAGATCACCAAACAACACAAACACAAGCATACGAATCATGCGATTCCTAATGTTTCTCAAATACTCAATAACACAGCATTTCTTATTGATTGGTTTGATTTGCCTAGGCTCTGGTTGTGGAAGTATTGGTTTCCATTGTTTTTCTCGTCCAAAAATCTTTGAACTTAATAGAAAGATCACCAAACAACACAAACACAAGCATACGAATCATGCGATTCCTAATGTTTCTCAAATACTCAATAACACAACCTTTCTTATTGATTGGTTTGATTTGCCTAGGCTATGGTGGTGGAAGTGTTGGTTTCCATTCTTTTTCTCGTCCAAAAATATTTGAACTTAATAGAAAGATCACCAAACAACACAAACACAAGCATACGAATCATGCGATTCCTAATGTTCCTCAAATACTCAATAACACAACCTTTCTTATTGATTAGTTTGATTTGCCTAGGCTATGGTCGTGGAAGTGTTGGTTTCCATTCTTTTTCTCGTCCAAAAATCTTTGAACTTAATAGAAAGATCACCAAACAACACAAACACAAGCATACGAATCATGCGATTCCTAATGTTTCTCAAATACTCAATAACACAACCTTTCTTATTGATTGGTTTGATTTGCCTAGGCTATGGTGGTGGAAGTGTTGGTTTCCATTCTTTTTCTCGTCCAAAAATATTTGAACTTAATAGAAAGATCACCAAACAACACAAACACAAGCATACGAATCATGCGATTCCTAATGTTCCTCAAATACTCAATAACACAACCTTTCTTATTGATTGGTTTGATTTGCCTAGGCTATGGTCGTGGAAGTGTTGGTTTCCATTCTTTTTCTCGTCCAAAAATCATTGACCTTAATAGAAAGATCACCAAACAACACAAACACAAGCATACGAATCATGCGATTCCTAATGTTTCTCAAATACTCAATAACACAGCATTTCTTATTGATTGGTTTGATTTGCCTAGGCTCTGGTTGTGGAAGTATTGGTTTCCATTGTTTTTCTCGTCCAAAAATCTTTGAACTTAATAGAAAGATCACCAAACAACACAAACACAAGCATACGAATCATGCGATTCCTAATGTTCCTCAAATACTCAATAACACAACCTTTCTTATTGATTGGTTTGATTTGCCTAGGCTATGGTGGTGGAAGTGTTGGTTTCCATTCTTTTTCTCGTCCAAAAATATTTGAACTTAATAGAAAGATCACCAAACAACACAAACACAAGCATACGAATCATGCGATTCCTAATGTTCCTCAAATACTCAATAACACAACCTTTCTTATTGATTAGTTTGATTTGCCTAGGCTATGGTCGTGGAAGTGTTGGTTTCCATTCTTTTTCTCGTCCAAAAATCTTTGAACTTAATAGAAAGATCACCAAACAACACAAACACAAGCATACGAATCATGCGATTCCTAATGTTCCTCAAATACTCAATAACACAACCTTTCTTATTGATTGGTTTGATTTGCCTAGGCTATGGTCGTGGAAGTGTTGGTTTCCATTCTTTTTCTCGTCCAAAAATCATTGACCTTAATAGAAAGATCACCAAACAACACAAACACAAGCATACGAATCATGCGATTCCTAATGTTTCTCAAATACTCAATAACACAGCATTTCTTATTGATTGGTTTGATTTGCCTAGGCTCTGGTTGTGGAAGTATTGGTTTCCATTGTTTTTCTCGTCCAAAAATCTTTGAACTTAATAGAAAGATCACCAAACAACACAAACACAAGCATACGAATCATGCGATTCCTAATGTTCCTCAAATACTCAATAACACAACCTTTCTTATTGATTGGTTTGATTTGCCTAGGCTATGGTGGTGGAAGTGTTGGTTTCCATTCTTTTTCTCGTCCAAAAATCTTTGAACTTAATAGAAAGATCACCAAACAACACAAACACAAGCATACGAATCATGCGATTCCTAATGTTCCTCAAATACTCAATAACACAACCTTTCTTATTGATTAGTTTGATTTGCCTAGGCTATGGTCGTGGAAGTGTTGGTTTCCATTCTTTTTCTCGTCCAAAAATCTTTGAACTTAATAGAAAGATCACCAAACAACACAAACACAAGCATACGAATCATGCGATTCCTAATGTTCCTCAAATACTCAATAACACAACCTTTCTTATTGATTGGTTTGATTTGCCTAGGCTATGGTCGTGGAAGTGTTGGTTTCCATTCTTTTTCTCGTCCAAAAATCATTGACCTTAATAGAAAGATCACCAAACAACACAAACACAAGCATACGAATCATGCGATTCCTAATGTTTCTCAAATACTCAATAACACAGCATTTCTTATTGATTGGTTTGATTTGCCTAGGCTATGGTCGTGGAAGTGTTGGTTTCCATTCTTTTTCTCGTCCAAAAATCTTTGAACTTAATAGAAAGATCACCAAACAACACAAACACAAGCATATGAATCATGCGATTCCTAATGTTCCTCAAATACTCAATAACACAACCTTTCTTATTGATTGGTTTGATTTGCCTAGGCTATGGTTATGGAAGTGTTTGTTTCCATTCTTTTTCTCGTCCAAAAATATTTGAACTTAATAGAACTTGATAGAAAGATCACCAAACAACACAAACACAAGCATACGAATCATGCGATTCCTAATGTTTCTCAAATACTCAATAACACAACCTTTCTTATTGATTGGTTTGATTTGCCTAGGCTATGGTTGTGGAAGTGTTGGTTTCCATTCTTTTTCTCGTTCGAAAATCTTAAAACTTAATAGAACTTGATAGAAAGATCACCAAACAACACAAACACAAGCATACGAATCATGCGATTCCTAATGTTTCTCAAATACTCAATAACACATCATTTCTTATTGATTGGTTTGATTTGCCTAGGCTATGGTGGTGGAAGTGTTAGTTTCCATTCTTTTTCCCATCCAAAAATATTTGAACTTAATAGAAAGATCACTAAACAACACAAACACAAGCATATGAATCATGCGATTCCTAATGTTTCTCAAATACTCAATAACACAACCTTTCTTATTGATTGGTTTGATTTGCCTAGGCTATGGTTGTGGAAGTGTTGGTTTCCATTCTTTTTCTCGTCCAAAAATCTTTGAACTTAATAGAAAGATCACCAAACAACACAAACACAAGCATACGAATCATGCGATTCCTAATGTTCCTCAAATACTCAATAACACAACCTTTCTTATTGATTGGTTTGATTTGCCTAGGCTATGGTCGTGGAAGTGTTGGTTTCCATTCTTTTTCTCGTCCAAAAATCATTGACCTTAATAGAAAGATCACCAAACAACACAAACACAAGCATACGAATCATGCGATTCCTAATGTTTCTCAAATACTCAATAACACAGCATTTCTTATTGATTGGTTTGATTTGCCTAGGCTCTGGTTGTGGAAGTATTGGTTTCCATTGTTTTTCTCGTCCAAAAATCTTTGAACTTAATAGAAAGATCACCAAACAACACAAACACAAGCATACGAATCATGCGATTCCTAATGTTCCTCAAATACTCAATAACACAACCTTTCTTATTGATTGGTTTGATTTGCCTAGGCTATGGTGGTGGAAGTGTTGGTTTCCATTCTTTTTCTCGTCCAAAAATATTTGAACTTAATAGAAAGATCACCAAACAACACAAACACAAGCATACGAATCATGCGATTCCTAATGTTCCTCAAATACTCAATAACACAACCTTTCTTATTGATTAGTTTGATTTGCCTAGGCTATGGTCGTGGAAGTGTTGGTTTCCATTCTTTTTCTCGTCCAAAAATCTTTGAACTTAATAGAAAGATCACCAAACAACACAAACACAAGCATACGAATCATGCGATTCCTAATGTTCCTCAAATACTCAATAACACAACCTTTCTTATTGATTGGTTTGATTTGCCTAGGCTATGGTCGTGGAAGTGTTGGTTTCCATTCTTTTTCTCGTCCAAAAATCATTGACCTTAATAGAAAGATCACCAAACAACACAAACACAAGCATACGAATCATGCGATTCCTAATGTTTCTCAAATACTCAATAACACAGCATTTCTTATTGATTGGTTTGATTTGCCTAGGCTCTGGTTGTGGAAGTATTGGTTTCCATTGTTTTTCTCGTCCAAAAATCTTTGAACTTAATAGAAAGATCACCAAACAACACAAAAACAAGCATACGAATCATGCGATTCCTAATGTTCCTCAAATACTCAATAACACAACCTTTCTTATTGATTGGTTTGATTTGCCTAGGCTATGGTGGTGGAAGTGTTGGTTTCCATTCTTTTTCTCGTCCAAAAATATTTGAACTTAATAGAAAGATCACCAAACAACACAAACACAAGCATACGAATCATGCGATTCCTAATGTTCCTCAAATACTCAATAACACAACCTTTCTTATTGATTGGTTTGATTTGCCTAGGCTATGGTCGTGGAAGTGTTGGTTTCCATTTTTTTCTCGTCCAAAAATCTTTGAACTTAATAGAAACATCACCAAACAACACAAACACAAGCATACGAATCATGCGATTCCTAATGTTTCTCAAATACTCAATAACACAACATTTCTTATTGATTGGTTTGATTTGCCTAGGCTATGGTTGTGGAAGTGTTGGTTTCCATTCTTTTTCTCGTCCAAAAATCTTTGAACTTAATAGAACTTGATAGAAAGATCACCAAACAACACAAACACAAGCATACGAATCATGCGATTCCTAATGTTTCTCAAATTCTCAATAACACAACCTTTCTTATTGATTGGTTTGATTTGCCTAGGCTATGGTCGTGGAAGTGTTGGTTTCCATTCTTTTTCTCGTCCAAAAATCTTTGAACTTAATAGAAAGATCACCAAACAACACAAACACAAGCATACGAATCATGCGATTCCTAATGTTCCTCAAATACTCAATAACACAACCTTTCTTATTGATTGGTTTGATTTGCCTAGGCTATGGTCGTGGAAGTGTTGGTTTCCATTCTTTTTCTCGTCCAAAAATATTTGAACTTAATAGAAAGATCACCAAACAACACAAACACAAGCATACGAATCATGCGATTCCTAATGTTCCTCAAATAATCAATAACACAACCTTTCTTATTGATTGGTTTGATTTGCCTAGGCTATGGTTGTGGAAGTGTTGGTTTCCATTCTTTTTCTCGTCCAAAAATCTTTGAACTTAATAGAACTTGATAGAAAGATCACCAAACAACACAAACACAAGCATACGAATCATGCGATTCCTAATGTTTCTCAAATTCTCAATAACACAACCTTTCTTATTGATTGGTTTGATTTGCCTAGGCTATGGTCGTGGAAGTGTTGGTTTCCATTCTTTTTCTCGTCCAAAAATCTTTGAACTTAATAGAAAGATCACCAAACAACACAAACACAAGCATACGAATCATGCGATTCCTAATGTTCCTCAAATTCTCAATAACACAACCTTTCTTATTGATTGGTTTGATTTGCCTAGGCTATGGTCGTGGAAGTGTTGGTTTCCATTCTTTTTCTCGTCCAAAAATATTTGAACTTAATAGAAAGATCACCAAACAACACAAACACAAGCATACGTTTCATGCGATTCCTAATGTTTCTCAAATACTCAATAACACAACCTTTCTTATTGATTGGTTTGATTTGCCTAGGCTATGGTTGTGGAAGTGTTGGTTTCCATTCTTTTTCTCGTTCGAAAATCTTAAAACCTAATAGAACTTGATAGAAAGATCACCAAACAACACAAACACAAGCATACGAATCATGCGATTCCTAATGTTTCTCAAATACTCAATAACACAACCTTTCTTATTGATTGGTTTGATTTGCCTAGGCTATGGTTGTGGAAGTGTTGGTTTCCATTCTTTTTCTCGTCCAAAAATCTTTGAACTTAATAGAAAGATCACCAAACAACACAAACACAAGCATAAGAATCATGCGATTCCTAATGTTCCTCAAATACTCAATAACACAACCTTTCATATTGATTGGTTTGATTTGCCTAGGCTATGGTCGTGGAAGTGTTGATTTCCATTCTTTTTCTCGTCCAAAAAACTTTGAACTTAATAGAAACATCACCAAACAACACAAACACAAGCATACGAATCATGCGATTCCTAATGTTTCTCAAATACTCAATAACACAACATTTCTTATTGATTGGTTTGATTTGCCTAGGCTATGGTTGTGGAAGTGTTGGTTTCCATTCTTTTTCTCGTCCAAAAATCTTTGAACTTAATAGAACTTGATAGAAAGATCACCAAACAACACAAACACAAGCATACGAATCATGCGATTCCTAATGTTTCTCAAATTCTCAATAACACAACCTTTCTTATTGATTGGTTTGATTTGCCTAGGCTATGATTGTGGAATTGTTGGTTTCCATTCTTTCTCTCGTCCAAAAATCTTTGAACTTAATAGAAAGATCACCAAACAACACAAACACAAGCATACGAATCATGCGATTCCTAATGTTCCTCAAATACTCAATAACACAACCTTTCTTATTGATTGGTTTGATTTGCCTAGGCTATGGTCGTGGAAGTGTTGGTTTCCATTCTTTTTCTCGTCCAAAAAACTTTGAACTTAATAGAAACATCACCAAACAACACAAACACAAGCATACGAATCATGCGATTCCTAATGTTTCTCAAATACTCAATAACACAACATTTCTTATTGATTGGTTTGATTTGCCTAGGCTATGGTTGTGGAAGTGTTGGTTTCCATTCTTTTTCTCGTCCAAAAATCTTTGAACTTAATAGAACTTGATAGAAAGATCACCAAACAACACAAACACAAGCATACGAATCATGCGATTCCTAATGTTTCTCAAATTCTCAATAACACAACCTTTCTTATTGATTGGTTTGATTTGCCTAGGCTATGGTCGTGGAAGTGTTGGTTTCCATTCTTTCTCTCGTCCAAAAATCTTTGAACTTAATAGAAAGATCACCAAACAACACAAACACAAGCATACGAATCATGCGATTCCTAATGTTCCTCAAATACTCAATAACACAACCTTTCTTATTGATTGGTTTGATTTGCCTAGGCTATGGTCGTGGAAGTGTTGGTTTCCATTCTTTTTCTCGTCCAAAAATCTTTGAACTTAATAGAAAGATCACCAAACAACACAAACACAAGCATACGAATCATGCGATTCCTAATGTTTCTCAAACTCAATAACACAACCTTTCTTATTGATTGGTTTGATTTGCCTAGGCTATGGTTATGGAAGTGTTGGTTTCCATTCTTTTTCTCGTCCAAAAATCTTTGAACTTGATAGAAAGATCACCAAACAACACAAACACAAGCATACGAATCATGCGATTCCTAATGTTTCTCAAATTCTCAATAACACAACCTTTCTTATTGATTGGTTTGATTTGCCTAGGCTATGGTCGTGGAAGTGTTGGTTTCCATTCTTTTTCTCGTCCAAAAATGTTTGAACTTAATAGAAAGATCACCAAACAACACAAACACAAGCATACGAATCATGCGATTCCTAATGTTCCTCAAATTCTCAATAACACAACCTTTCTTATTGATTGGTTTGATTTGCCTAGGCTATGGTCGTGGAAGTGTTGGTTTCCATTCTTTTTCTCGTCCAAAAATATTTGAACTTAATAGAAAGATCACCAAACAACACAAACACAAGCATACGTTTCATGCGATTCCTAATGTTTCTCAAATACTCAATAACACAACCTTTCTTATTGATTGGTTTGATTTGCCTAGGCTATGGTTGTGGAAGTGTTGGTTTCCATTCTTTTTCTCGTTCGAAAATCTTAAAACCTAATAGAACTTGATAGAAAGATCACCAAACAACACAAACACAAGCATACGAATCATGCGATTCCTAATGTTTCTCAAATACTCAATAACACAACCTTTCTTATTGATTGGTTTGATTTGCCTAGGCTATGGTTGTGGAAGTGTTGGTTTCCATTCTTTTTCTCGTCCAAAAATCTTTGAACTTAATAGAAAGATCACCAAACAACACAAACACAAGCATAAGAATCATGCGATTCCTAATGTTCCTCAAATACTCAATAACACAACCTTTCATATTGATTGGTTTGATTTGCCTAGGCTATGGTCGTGGAAGTGTTGATTTCCATTCTTTTTCTCGTCCAAAAAACTTTGAACTTAATAGAAACATCACCAAACAACACAAACACAAGCATACGAATCATGCGATTCCTAATGTTTCTCAAATACTCAATAACACAACATTTCTTATTGATTGGTTTGATTTGCCTAGGCTATGGTTGTGGAAGTGTTGGTTTCCATTCTTTTTCTCGTCCAAAAATCTTTGAACTTAATAGAACTTGATAGAAAGATCACCAAACAACACAAACACAAGCATACGAATCATGCGATTCCTAATGTTTCTCAAATTCTCAATAACACAACCTTTCTTATTGATTGGTTTGATTTGCCTAGGCTATGGTCGTGGAAGTGTTGGTTTCCATTCTTTCTCTCGTCCAAAAATCTTTGAACTTAATAGAAAGATCACCAAACAACACAAACACAAGCATACGAATCATGCGATTCCTAATGTTCCTCAAATACTCAATAACACAACCTTTCTTATTGATTGGTTTGATTTGCCTAGGCTATGGTCGTGGAAGTGTTGGTTTCCATTCTTTTTCTCGTCCAAAAATCTTTGAACTTAATAGAAAGATCACCAAACAACACAAACACAAGCATACGAATCATGCGATTCCTAATGTTTCTCAAACTCAATAACACAACCTTTCTTATTGATTGGTTTGATTTGCCTAGGCTATGGTTATGGAAGTGTTGGTTTCCATTCTTTTTCTCGTCCAAAAATCTTTGAACTTAATAGAAATATCACCAAACAACACCTACACAAGCATACGAATCATACGATTCCTAATGTTTCTCAAATTCTCAATAACACAACCTTTCTTATTGATTGGTTTGATTTGCCTAGGCTATGGTCGTGGAAGTGTTGGTTTCCATTCTTTTTCTCGTCCAAAAATCTTTGAACTTAATAGAAAGATCACCAAACAACACAAACACAAGCATACGAATCATGCGATTCCTAATGTTCCTCAAATACTCAATAACACAACCTTTCTTATTGATTGGTTTTATTTGCCTAGGCTATGGTCGTGGACGTGTTGGTTTCCATTCTTTTTCTCGTCCAAAAATCTTTGAACTTAATAGAAAGATCACCAAACAACACAAACACAAGCATACGTTTCATGCGATTCCTAATGTTTCTCAAATACTCAATAACACAACCTTTCTTATTGATTGGTTTGATTTGCCTAGGCTATGGTTGTGGAAGTGTTGGTTTCCATTCTTTTTCTCGTTCGAAAATCTTAAAACCTAATAGAACTTGATAGAAAGATCACCAAACAACACAAACACAAGCATACGAATCATGCGATTCCTAATGTTTCTCAAATACTCAATAACACAACCTTTCTTATTGATTGGTTTGATTTGCCTAGGCTATGGTTGTGGAAGTGTTGGTTTCCATTCTTTTTCTCGTCCAAAAATCTTTGAACTTAATAGAAAGATCACCAAACAACACAAACACAAGCATACGAATCATGCGATTCCTAATGTTCCTCAAATACTCAATAACACAACCTTTCATATTGATTGGTTTGATTTGCCTAGGCTATGGTCGTGGAAGTGTTGGTTTCCATTCTTTTTCTCGTCCAAAAATATTTGAACTTAATAGAAAGATCACCAAACAACACAAACACAAGCATACGTTTCATGCGATTCCTAATGTTTCTCAAATACTCAATAACACAACCTTTCTTATTGATTGGTTTGATTTGCCTAGGCTATGGTTGTGGAAGTGTTGGTTTCCATTCTTTTTCTCGTTCGAAAATCTTAAAACCTAATAGAACTTGATAGAAAGATCACCAAACAACACAAACACAAGCATACGAATCATGCGATTCCTAATGTTTCTCAAATACTCAATAACACAACCTTTCTTATTGATTGGTTTGATTTGCCTAGGCTATGGTTGTGGAAGTGTTGGTTTCCATTCTTTTTCTCGTCCAAAAATCTTTGAACTTAATAGAAAGATCACCAAACAACACAAACACAAGCATAAGAATCATGCGATTCCTAATGTTCCTCAAATACTCAATAACACAACCTTTCATATTGATTGGTTTGATTTGCCTAGGCTATGGTCGTGGAAGTGTTGATTTCCATTCTTTTTCTCGTCCAATAAACTTTGAACTTAATAGAAACATCACCAAACAACACAAACACAAGCATACGAATCATGCGATTCCTAATGTTTCTCAAATACTCAATAACACAACATTTCTTATTGATTGGTTTGATTTGCCTAGGCTATGGTTGTGGAAGTGTTGGTTTCCATTCTTTTTCTCGTCCAAAAATCTTTGAACTTAATAGAACTTGATAGAAAGATCACCAAACAACACAAACACAAGCATACGAATCATGCGATTCCTAATGTTTCTCAAATTCTCAATAACACAACCTTTCTTATTGATTGGTTTGATTTGCCTAGGCTATGGTCGTGGAAGTGTTGGTTTCCATTCTTTCTCTCGTCCAAAAATCTTTGAACTTAATAGAAAGATCACCAAACAACACAAACACAAGCATACGAATCATGCGATTCCTAATGTTCCTCAAATACTCAATAACACAACCTTTCTTATTGATTGGTTTGATTTGCCTAGGCTATGGTCGTGGAAGTGTTGGTTTCCATTCTTTTTCTCGTCCAAAAATCTTTGAACTTAATAGAAAGATCACCAAACAACACAAACACAAGCATACGAATCATGCGATTCCTAATGTTTCTCAAACTCAATAACACAACCTTTCTTATTGATTGGTTTGATTTGCCTAGGCTATGGTTATGGAAGTGTTGGTTTCCATTCTTTTTCTCGTCCAAAAATCTTTGAACTTAATAGAAATATCACCAAACAACACCTACACAAGCATACGAATCATACGATTCCTAATGTTTCTCAAATTCTCAATAACACAACCTTTCTTATTGATTGGTTTGATTTGCCTAGGCTATGGTCGTGGAAGTGTTGGTTTCCATTCTTTTTCTCGTCCAAAAATCTTTGAACTTAATAGAAAGATCACCAAACAACACAAACACAAGCATACGAATCATGCGATTCCTAATGTTCCTCAAATACTCAATAACACAACCTTTCTTATTGATTGGTTTTATTTGCCTAGGCTATGGTCGTGGACGTGTTGGTTTCCATTCTTTTTCTCGTCCAAAAATCTTTGAACTTAATAGAAAGATCACCAAACAACACAAACACAAGCATACGTTTCATGCGATTCCTAATGTTTCTCAAATACTCAATAACACAACCTTTCTTATTGATTGGTTTGATTTGCCTAGGCTATGGTTGTGGAAGTGTTGGTTTCCATTCTTTTTCTCGTTCGAAAATCTTAAAACCTAATAGAACTTGATAGAAAGATCACCAAACAACACAAACACAAGCATACGAATCATGCGATTCCTAATGTTTCTCAAATACTCAATAACACAACCTTTCTTATTGATTGGTTTGATTTGCCTAGGCTATGGTTGTGGAAGTGTTGGTTTCCATTCTTTTTCTCGTCCAAAAATCTTTGAACTTAATAGAAAGATCACCAAACAACACAAATACAAGCATACGAATCATGCGATTCCTAATGTTCCTCAAATACTCAATAACACAACCTTTCATATTGATTGGTTTGATTTGCCTAGGCTATGGTCGTGGAAGTGTTGATTTCCATTCTTTTTCTCGTCCAAAAAACTTTGAACTTAATAGAAACATCACCAAACAACACAAACACAAGCATACGAATCATGCGATTCCTAATGTTTCTCAAATACTCAATAACACAACATTTCTTATTGATTGGTTTGATTTGCCTAGGCTATGGTTGTGGAAGTGTTGGTTTCCATTCTTTTTCTCGTCCAAAAATCTTTGAACTTAATAGAACTTGATAGAAAGATCACCAAACAACACAAACACAAGCATACGAATCATGCGATTCCTAATGTTTCTCAAATTCTCAATAACACAACCTTTCTTATTGATTGGTTTGATTTGCCTAGGCTATGGTCGTGTAAGTGTTGGTTTCCATTCTTTTTCTCGTCCAAAAATCTTTGAACTTAATAGAAAGATCACCAAACAACACAAACACAAGCATACGAATCATGCGATTCCTAATGTTCCTCAAATACTCAATAACACAACCTTTCTTATTGATTGGTTTGATTTGCCTAGGCTATGGTCGTGGAAGTGTTGGTTTCCATTCTTTTTCTCGTCCAAAAATATTTGAACTTAATAGAAAGATCACCAAACAACACAAACACAAGCATACGAATCATGCGATTCCTAATGTTCCTCAAATACTCAATAACACAACCTTTCTTATTGATTGGTTTGATTTGCCTAGGCTATGGTGGTGGAAGTGTTGGTTTCCATTCTTTTTCCCGTCCAAAAATATTTGAACTTAATAGAAAGATCATTAAACAACACAAACACAAGCATACGAATCATGCGATTCCTAATGTTTCTCAAATACTCAATAACACAACCTTTCTTATTGATTAGTTTGATTTGCCTAGGCTATGGTCGTGGAAGTGTTGGTTTCCATTCTTTTTCTCGTACAAAAATCTTTGAACTTAATAGAAAGATCAACAAACAACACAAACACAAGCATACGAATCATGCGATTCCTAATGTTCCTCAAATACTCAATAACACAACCTTTCTTATTGATTGGTTTGATTTGCCTAGGCTATGGTCGTGGAAGTGTTGGTTTCCATTCTTTTTCTTGTCCAAAAATATTTGACCTTAATAGAAAGATCACCAAACAACACAAACACAAGCATACGAATCATGCGATTCCTAATGTTTCTCAAATACTCAATAACACAGCATTTCTTATTGATTGGTTTGATTTGCCTAGGCTCTGGTTGTGGAAGTATTGGTTTCCATTGTTTTTCTCGTCCAAAAATCTTTGAACTTAATAGAAAGATCACCAAACAACACAAACACAAGCATACGAATCATGCGATTCCTAATGTTCCTCAAATACTCAATAACACAGCCTTTCTTATTGATTTGTTTGATTTGCCTAGGCTATGGTCGTGGACGTGTTGGTTTCCATTCTTTTTCTCGTCCAAAAATCTTTGAACTTAATAGAAAGATCACCAAACAACACAAACACAAGCATACGTTTCATGCGATTCCTAATGTTTCTCAAATACTCAATAACACAACCTTTCTTATTGATTGGTTTGATTTGCCTAGGCTATGGTTGTGGAAGTGTTGGTTTCCATTCTTTTTCTCGTTCGAAAATCTTAAAACCTAATAGAACTTGATAGAAAGATCACCAAACAACACAAACACAAGCATACGAATCATGCGATTCCTAATGTTCCTCAAATACTCAATAACACAACCTTTCTTATTGATTGGTTTGATTTGCCTAGGCTATGGTCGTGGAAGTGTTGGTTTCCATTCTTTTTCTCGTCCAAAAATCTTTGAACTTAATAGAAAGATCACCAAACAACACAAACACAAGCATACGAATCATGCGATTCCTAATGTTCCTCAAATACTCAATAACACAACCTTTCTTATTGATTGGTTTGATTTGCCTAGGCTATGGTCGTGGAAGTGTTGGTTTCCATTCTTTTTCTCGTCCAAAAATATTTGAACTTAATAGAAAGATCAGCAAACAACACAAACACAAGCATACGAATCATGCGATTCCTAATGTTCCTCAAATACTCAATAACACAACCTTTCTTATTGATTGGTTTGATTTGCCTAGGCTATGGTCGTGGAAGTGTTGGTTTCCATTCTTTTTCTCGTCCAAAAATATTTGACATTAATAGAAAGATCACCAAACAACACAAACACAAGCATACGAATCATGCGATTCCTAATGTTTCTCAAATACTCAATAACACAGCATTTCTTATTGATTGGTTTGATTTGCCTAGGCTCTGGTTGTGGAAGTATTGGTTTCCATTGTTTTTCTCGTCCAAAAATCTTTGAACTTAATAGAAAGATCACCAAACAACACAAACACAAGCATACGAATCATGCGATTCCTAATGTTCCTCAAATACTCAATAACACAACCTTTCTTATTGATTGGTTTGATTTGCCTAGGCTATGGTCGTGGACGTGTTGGTTTCCATTCTTTTTCTCGTCCAAAAATCTTTGAACTTAATAGAAAGATCACCAAACAACACAAACACAAGCATACGTTTCATGCGATTCCTAATGTTTCTCAAATACTCAATAACACAACCTTTCTTATTGATTGGTTTGATTTGCCTAGGCTATGGTTGTGGAAGTGTTGGTTTCCATTCTTTTTCTCGTTAGAAAATCTTAAAACCTAATAGAACTTGATAGAAAGATCACCAAACAACACAAACACAAGCATACGAATCATGCGATTCCTAATGTTTCTCAAATACTCAATAACACAACCTTTCTTATGGTTTGGTTTGATTTGCCTAGGCTATGGTTGTGGAAGTGTTGGTTTCCATTCTTTTTCTCGTCCAAAAATGTTTGAACTTAATAGAAAGATCACCAAACAACACAAACACAAGCATACGAATCATGCGATTCCTAATGTTCCTCAAATACTCAATAACACAACCTTTCATATTGATTGGTTTGATTTGCCTAGGCTATGGTCGTGGAAGTGTTGATTTCCATTCTTTTTCTCGTCCAAAAAACTTTGAACTTAATAGAAACATCACCAAACAACACAAACACAAGCATACGAATCATGCGATTCCTAATGTTTCTCAAATACTCAATAACACAACATTTCTTATTGATTGGTTTGATTTGCCTAGGCTATGGTTGTGGAAGTGTTGGTTTCCATTCTTTTTCTCGTCCAAAAATCTTTGAACTTAATAGAACTTGATAGAAAGATCACCAAACAACACAAACACAAGCATACGAATCATGCGATTCCTAATGTTTCTCAAATTCTCAATAACACAACCTTTCTTATTGATTGGTTTGATTTGCCTAGGCTATGATTGTGGAATTGTTGGTTTCCATTCTTTTTCTCGTCCAAAAATCTTTGAACCTAATAGAACTTGATAGAAAGATCACCAAACAACACAAACACAAGCATACGAATCATGCGATTCCTAATGTTTCTCAAATACTCAATAACACAACCTTTCTTATTGATTGGTTTGATTTGCCTAGGCTATGGTTGTGGAAGTGTTGGTTTCCATTCTTTTTCTCGTCCAAAAATCTTTGAACTTAATAGAAAGATCACCAAACAACACAAATACAAGCATACGAATCATGCGATTCCTAATGTTCCTCAAATACTCAATAACACAACCTTTCATATTGATTGGTTTGATTTGCCTAGGCTATGGTCGTGGAAGTGTTGATTTCCATTCTTTTTCTCGTCCAAAAAACTTTGAACTTAATAGAAACATCACCAAACAACACAAACACAAGCATACGAATCATGCGATTCCTAATGTTTCTCAAATACTCAATAACACAACATTTCTTATTGATTGGTTTGATTTGCCTAGGCTATGGTTGTGGAAGTGTTGGTTTCCATTCTTTTTCTCGTCCAAAAATCTTTGAACTTAATAGAACTTGATAGAAAGATCACCAAACAACACAAACACAAGCATACGAATCATGCGATTCCTAATGTTTCTCAAATTCTCAATAACACAACCTTTCTTATTGATTGGTTTGATTTGCCTAGGCTATGGTCGTGTAAGTGTTGGTTTCCATTCTTTTTCTCGTCCAAAAATCTTTGAACTTAATAGAAAGATCACCAAACAACACAAACACAAGCATACGAATCATGCGATTCCTAATGTTCCTCAAATACTCAATAACACAACCTTTCTTATTGATTGGTTTGATTTGCCTAGGCTATGGTCGTGGAAGTGTTGGTTTCCATTCTTTTTCTCGTCCAAAAATATTTGAACTTAATAGAAAGATCACCAAACAACACAAACACAAGCATACGAATCATGCGATTCCTAATGTTCCTCAAATACTCAATAACACAACCTTTCTTATTGATTGGTTTGATTTGCCTAGGCTATGGTGGTGGAAGTGTTGGTTTCCATTCTTTTTCCCGTCCAAAAATATTTGAACTTAATAGAAAGATCATTAAACAACACAAACACAAGCATACGAATCATGCGATTCCTAATGTTTCTCAAATACTCAATAACACAACCTTTCTTATTGATTAGTTTGATTTGCCTAGGCTATGGTCGTGGAAGTGTTGGTTTCCATTCTTTTTCTCGTACAAAAATCTTTGAACTTAATAGAAAGATCAACAAACAACACAAACACAAGCATACGAATCATGCGATTCCTAATGTTCCTCAAATACTCAATAACACAACCTTTCTTATTGATTGGTTTGATTTGCCTAGGCTATGGTCGTGGAAGTGTTGGTTTCCATTCTTTTTCTTGTCCAAAAATATTTGACCTTAATAGAAAGATCACCAAACAACACAAACACAAGCATACGAATCATGCGATTCCTAATGTTTCTCAAATACTCAATAACACAGCATTTCTTATTGATTGGTTTGATTTGCCTAGGCTCTGGTTGTGGAAGTATTGGTTTCCATTGTTTTTCTCGTCCAAAAATCTTTGAACTTAATAGAAAGATCACCAAACAACACAAACACAAGCATACGAATCATGCGATTCCTAATGTTCCTCAAATACTCAATAACACAGCCTTTCTTATTGATTTGTTTGATTTGCCTAGGCTATGGTCGTGGACGTGTTGGTTTCCATTCTTTTTCTCGTCCAAAAATCTTTGAACTTAATAGAAAGATCACCAAACAACACAAACACAAGCATACGTTTCATGCGATTCCTAATGTTTCTCAAATACTCAATAACACAACCTTTCTTATTGATTGGTTTGATTTGCCTAGGCTATGGTTGTGGAAGTGTTGGTTTCCATTCTTTTTCTCGTTCGAAAATCTTAAAACCTAATAGAACTTGATAGAAAGATCACCAAACAACACAAACACAAGCATACGAATCATGCGATTCCTAATGTTCCTCAAATACTCAATAACACAACCTTTCTTATTGATTGGTTTGATTTGCCTAGGCTATGGTCGTGGAAGTGTTGGTTTCCATTCTTTTTCTCGTCCAAAAATCTTTGAACTTAATAGAAAGATCACCAAACAACACAAACACAAGCATACGAATCATGCGATTCCTAATGTTCCTCAAATACTCAATAACACAACCTTTCTTATTGATTGGTTTGATTTGCCTAGGCTATGGTCGTGGAAGTGTTGGTTTCCATTCTTTTTCTCGTCCAAAAATATTTGAACTTAATAGAAAGATCAGCAAACAACACAAACACAAGCATACGAATCATGCGATTCCTAATGTTCCTCAAATACTCAATAACACAACCTTTCTTATTGATTGGTTTGATTTGCCTAGGCTATGGTCGTGGAAGTGTTGGTTTCCATTCTTTTTCTCGTCCAAAAATATTTGACATTAATAGAAAGATCACCAAACAACACAAACACAAGCATACGAATCATGCGATTCCTAATGTTTCTCAAATACTCAATAACACAGCATTTCTTATTGATTGGTTTGATTTGCCTAGGCTCTGGTTGTGGAAGTATTGGTTTCCATTGTTTTTCTCGTCCAAAAATCTTTGAACTTAATAGAAAGATCACCAAACAACACAAACACAAGCATACGAATCATGCGATTCCTAATGTTCCTCAAATACTCAATAACACAACCTTTCTTATTGATTGGTTTGATTTGCCTAGGCTATGGTCGTGGACGTGTTGGTTTCCATTCTTTTTCTCGTCCAAAAATCTTTGAACTTAATAGAAAGATCACCAAACAACACAAACACAAGCATACGTTTCATGCGATTCCTAATGTTTCTCAAATACTCAATAACACAACCTTTCTTATTGATTGGTTTGATTTGCCTAGGCTATGGTTGTGGAAGTGTTGGTTTCCATTCTTTTTCTCGTTAGAAAATCTTAAAACCTAATAGAACTTGATAGAAAGATCACCAAACAACACAAACACAAGCATACGAATCATGCGATTCCTAATGTTTCTCAAATACTCAATAACACAACCTTTCTTATGGTTTGGTTTGATTTGCCTAGGCTATGGTTGTGGAAGTGTTGGTTTCCATTCTTTTTCTCGTCCAAAAATGTTTGAACTTAATAGAAAGATCACCAAACAACACAAACACAAGCATACGAATCATGCGATTCCTAATGTTCCTCAAATACTCAATAACACAACCTTTCATATTGATTGGTTTGATTTGCCTAGGCTATGGTCGTGGAAGTGTTGATTTCCATTCTTTTTCTCGTCCAAAAAACTTTGAACTTAATAGAAACATCACCAAACAACACAAACACAAGCATACGAATCATGCGATTCCTAATGTTTCTCAAATACTCAATAACACAACATTTCTTATTGATTGGTTTGATTTGCCTAGGCTATGGTTGTGGAAGTGTTGGTTTCCATTCTTTTTCTCGTCCAAAAATCTTTGAACTTAATAGAACTTGATAGAAAGATCACCAAACAACACAAACACAAGCATACGAATCATGCGATTCCTAATGTTTCTCAAATTCTCAATAACACAACCTTTCTTATTGATTGGTTTGATTTGCCTAGGCTATGATTGTGGAATTGTTGGTTTCCATTCTTTTTCTCGTCCAAAAATCTTTGAACTTAATAGAACTTGATAGAAAGATCACCAAACAACACAAACACAAGCATACGAATCATGCGATTCCTAATGTTTCTCAAATACTCAATAACACAACATTTCTTATTGATTGGTTTGATTTGCCTATGCTATGGTTGTGGAAGTGTTGATTTCCATTCTTTTGCTCGTCCAAAAATCTTTGAACTTAATAGAAAGATCACCAAACAACACAAACACAAGCATACGAATCATGCGATTCCTAATGTTTCTCAAACTCAATAACACAACCTTTCTTATTGATTGGTTTGATTTGCCTATGCTATGGTTATGGAAGTGTTGGTTTCCATTCTTTTTCTCGTCCAAAAATCTTTGAACTTAATAGAAACATCACCAAACAACACCTACACAAGCATACGAATCATGCGATTCCTAATGTTTCTCAAATTCTCAATAACACAACCTTTCTTATTGATTGGTTTGATTTGCCTAGGCCATGGTCGTGGAAGTGTTGGTTTCCATTCTTTTTCTCGTCCAAAAATCTTTGAACTTAATAGAAAGATCACCAAACAACACAAACACAAGCATACGAATCATGCGATTCCTAATGTTCCTCAAATACTCAATAACACAACCTTTCTTATTGATTGGTTTGATTTGCCTAGGCTATGGTCGTGGAAGTGTTGGTTTCCATTCTTTTTCTCGTCCAAAAATCATTGAACTTAATAGAAAGATCACCAAACAACACAAACACAAGCATACGAATCATGCGATTCCTAATGTTCCTCAAATACTCAATAACACAACCTTTCTTATTGATTGGTTTGATTTGCCTAGGCTATGGTGGTGGAAGTGTTGGTTTCCATTCTTTTTCTCGTCCAAAAATATTTGAACTTAATAGAAAGATCACCAAACAACACAAACACAAGCATACGAATCATGCGATTCCTAATGTTTCTCAAATACTCAATAACACAACCTTTCTTATTGATTGGTTTGATTTGCCTAGGCTATGGTCGTGGAAGTGTTGGTTTCCATTCTTTTTCTCGTCCAAAAATCTTTGAACTTAATAGAAAGATCACCAAACAACACAAACACAAGCATACGAATCATGCGATTCCTAATGTTCCTCAAATACTCAATAACACAACCTTTCTTATTGATTGGTTTGATTTGCCTAGGCTATGGTCGTGGAAGTGTTGGTTTCCATTCTTTTTCTCGTCCAAAAATATTTGAACTTATTAGAAAGATCACCAAACAACACAAACACAAGCATACGAATCATGCGATTCCTAATGTTCCTCAAATACTCAATAACACAACCTTTCTTATTGATTGGTTTGATTTGCCTAGGCTATGGTCGTGGAAGTGTTGGTTTCCATTCTTTTTCTCGTCCAAAAATCTTTGACCTTAATAGAGCTTGATAGAAAGATCACCAAACAACACAAACACAAGCATACGAATCATGCGATTCCCAATGTTTCTCAAATACTCAATAACACAGCATTTCTTATTGATTGGTTTGATTTGCCTAGGCTCTGGTTGTGGAAGTATTGGTTTCCATTGTTTTTCTCGTCCAAAAATCTTTGAACTTAATAGAAAGATCACCAAACAACACAAACACAAGCATACGAATCATGCGATTCCTAATGTTCCTCAAATACTCAATAACACAACCTTTCTTATTGATTGGTTTGATTTGCCTAGGCTATGGTCGTGGAAGTGTTGGTTTCCATTCTTTTTCTCGTCCAAAAATCTTTGAACTTAATAGAAAGATAACCAAACAACACAAACACAAGCATACGAATCATGCGATTCCTAATGTTCCTCAAATACTCAATAACACAACCTTTCATATTGATTGGTTTGATTTGCCTAGGCTATGGTCGTGGAAGTGTTGATTTCCATTCTTTTTCTCGTCCAAAAAACTTTGAACTTAATAGAAACATCACCAAACAACACAAACACAAGCATACGAATCATGCGATTCCTAATGTTTCTCAAATACTCAATAACACAACATTTCTTATTGATTGGTTTGATTTGCCTAGGCTATGGTTGTGGAAGTGTTGGTTTCCATTCTTTTTCTCGTCCAAAAATCTTTGAACTTAATAGAACTTGATAGAAAGATCACCAAACAACACAAACACAAGCATACGAATCATGCGATTCCTAATGTTTCTCAAATTCTCAATAACACAACCTTTCTTATTGATTGGTTTGATTTGCCTAGGCTATGATTGTGGAATTGTTGGTTTCCATTCTTTTTCTCGTCCAAAAATCTTTGAACTTAATAGAACTTGATAGAAAGATCACCAAACAACACAAACACAAGCATACGAATCATGCGATTCCTAATGTTTCTCAAATACTCAATAACACAACATTTCTTATTGATTGGTTTGATTTGCCTATGCTATGGTTGTGGAAGTGTTGATTTCCATTCTTTTGCTCGTCCAAAAATCTTTGAACTTAATAGAAAGATCACCAAACAACACAAACACAAGCATACGAATCATGCGATTCCTAATGTTTCTCAAACTCAATAACACAACCTTTCTTATTGATTGGTTTGATTTGCCTATGCTATGGTTATGGAAGTGTTGGTTTCCATTCTTTTTCTCGTCCAAAAATCTTTGAACTTAATAGAAACATCACCAAACAACACCTACACAAGCATACGAATCATGCGATTCCTAATGTTTCTCAAATTCTCAATAACACAACCTTTCTTATTGATTGGTTTGATTTGCCTAGGCTATGGTCGTGGAAGTGTTGGTTTCCATTCTTTTTCTCGTCCAAAAATCTTTGAACTTAATAGAAAGATCACCAAACAACACAAACACAAGCATACGAATCATGCGATTCCTAATGTTCCTCAAATACTCAATAACACAACCTTTCTTATTGATTGGTTTGATTTGCCTAGGCTATGGTCGTGGAAGTGTTGGTTTCCATTCTTTTTCTCGTCCAAAAATCATTGAACTTAATAGAAAGATCACCAAACAACACAAACACAAGCATACGAATCATGCGATTCCTAATGTTCCTCAAATACTCAATAACACAACCTTTCTTATTGATTGGTTTGATTTGCCTAGGCTATGGTGGTGGAAGTGTTGGTTTCCATTCTTTTTCTCGTCCAAAAATATTTGAACTTAATAGAAAGATCACCAAACAACACAAACACAAGCATACGAATCATGCGATTCCTAATGTTTCTCAAATACTCAATAACACAACCTTTCTTATTGATTGGTTTGATTTGCCTAGGCTATGGTCGTGGAAGTGTTGGTTTCCATTCTTTTTCTCGTCCAAAAATCTTTGAACTTAATAGAAAGATCACCAAACAACACAAACACAAGCATACGAATCATGCGATTCCTAATGTTCCTCAAATACTCAATAACACAACCTTTCTTACTGATTGGTTTGATTTGCCTAGGCTATGGTCGTGGAAGTGTTGGTTTCCATTCTTTTTCTCGTCCAAAAATATTTGAACTTATTAGAAAGATCACCAAACAACACAAACACAAGCATACGAATCATGCGATTCCTAATGTTCCTCAAATACTCAATAACACAACCTTTCTTATTGATTGGTTTGATTTGCCTAGGCTATGGTCGTGGAAGTGTTGGTTTCCATTCTTTTTCTCGTCCAAAAATCTTTGACCTTAATAGAGCTTGATAGAAAGATCACCAAACAACACAAACACAAGCATACGAATCATGCGATTCCCAATGTTTCTCAAATACTCAATAACACAGCATTTCTTATTGATTGGTTTGATTTGCCTAGGCTCTGGTTGTGGAAGTATTGGTTTCCATTGTTTTTCTCGTCCAAAAATCTTTGAACTTAATAGAAAGATCACCAAACAACACAAACACAAGCATACGAATCATGCGATTCCTAATGTTCCTCAAATACTCAATAACACAACCTTTCTTATTGATTGGTTTGATTTGCCTAGGCTATGGTCGTGGAAGTGTTGGTTTCCATTCTTTTTCTCGTCCAAAAATCTTTGAACTTAATAGAAAGATAACCAAACAACACAAACACAAGCATACGAATCATGCGATTCCTAATGTTCCTCAAATACTCAATAACACAACCTTTCATATTGATTGGTTTGATTTGCCTAGGCTATGGTCGTGGAAGTGTTGATTTCCATTCTTTTTCTCGTCCAAAAAACTTTGAACTTAATAGAAACATCACCAAACAACACAAACACAAGCATACGAATCATGCGATTCCTAATGTTTCTCAAATACTCAATAACACAACATTTCTTATTGATTGGTTTGATTTGCCTAGGCTATGGTTGTGGAAGTGTTGGTTTCCATTCTTTTTCTCGTCCAAAAATCTTTGAACTTAATAGAACTTGATAGAAAGATCACCAAACAACACAAACACAAGCATACGAATCATGCGATTCCTAATGTTTCTCAAATTCTCAATAACACAACCTTTCTTATTGATTGGTTTGATTTGCCTAGGCTATGATTGTGGAATTGTTGGTTTCCATTCTTTTTCTCGTCCAAAAATCTTTGAACTTAATAGAACTTGATAGAAAGATCACCAAACAACACAAACACAAGCATACGAATCATGCGATTCCTAATGTTCCTCAAATACTCAATAACACAACCTTTCTTACTGATTGGTTTGATTTGCCTAGGCTATGGTCGTGGAAGTGTTGGTTTCCATTCTTTTTCTCGTCCAAAAATATTTGAACTTATTAGAAAGATCACCAAACAACACAAACACAAGCATACGAATCATGCGATTCCTAATGTTCCTCAAATACTCAATAACACAACCTTTCTTATTGATTGGTTTGATTTGCCTAGGCTATGGTCGTGGAAGTGTTGGTTTCCATTCTTTTTCTCGTCCAAAAATCTTTGACCTTAATAGAGCTTGATAGAAAGATCACCAAACAACACAAACACAAGCATACGAATCATGCGATTCCCAATGTTTCTCAAATACTCAATAACACAGCATTTCTTATTGATTGGTTTGATTTGCCTAGGCTCTGGTTGTGGAAGTATTGGTTTCCATTGTTTTTCTCGTCCAAAAATCTTTGAACTTAATAGAAAGATCACCAAACAACACAAACACAAGCATACGAATCATGCGATTCCTAATGTTCCTCAAATACTCAATAACACAACCTTTCTTATTGATTGGTTTGATTTGCCTAGGCTATGGTCGTGGAAGTGTTGGTTTCCATTCTTTTTCTCGTCCAAAAATTTTGAACTTAATAGAAAGATAACCAAACAACACAAACACAAGCATACGAATCATGCGATTCCTAATGTTCCTCAAATACTCAATAACACAACCTTTCATATTGATTGGTTTGATTTGCCTAGGCTATGGTCGTGGAAGTGTTGATTTCCATTCTTTTTCTCGTCCAAAAAACTTTGAACTTAATAGAAACATCACCAAACAACACAAACACAAGCATACGAATCATGCGATTCCTAATGTTTCTCAAATACTCAATAACACAACATTTCTTATTGATTGGTTTGATTTGCCTAGGCTATGGTTGTGGAAGTGTTGGTTTCCATTCTTTTTCTCGTCCAAAAATCTTTGAACTTAATAGAACTTGATAGAAAGATCACCAAACAACACAAACACAAGCATACGAATCATGCGATTCCTAATGTTTCTCAAATTCTCAATAACACAACCTTTCTTATTGATTGGTTTGATTTGCCTAGGCTATGATTGTGGAATTGTTGGTTTCCATTCTTTTTCTCGTCCAAAAATCTTTGAACTTAATAGAACTTGATAGAAAGATCACCAAACAACACAAACACAAGCATACGAATCATGCGATTCCTAATGTTTCTCAAATACTCAATAACACAACATTTCTTATTGATTGGTTTGATTTGCCTATGCTATGGTTGTGGAAGTGTTGATTTCCATTCTTTTGCTCGTCCAAAAATCTTTGAACTTAATAGAAAGATCACCAAACAACACAAACACAAGCATACGAATCATGCGATTCCTAATGTTTCTCAAACTCAATAACACAACCTTTCTTATTGATTGGTTTGATTTGCCTATGCTATGGTTATGGAAGTGTTGGTTTCCATTCTTTTTCTCGTCCAAAAATCTTTGAACTTAATAGAAACATCACCAAACAACACCTACACAAGCATACGAATCATGCGATTCCTAATGTTTCTCAAATTCTCAATAACACAACCTTTCTTATTGATTGGTTTGATTTGCCTAGGCTATGGTCGTGGAAGTGTTGGTTTCCATTCTTTTTCTCGTCCAAAAATCTTTGAACTTAATAGAAAGATCACCAAACAACACAAACACAAGCATACGAATCATGCGATTCCTAATGTTCCTCAAATACTCAATAACACAACCTTTCTTATTGATTGGTTTGATTTGCCTAGGCTATGGTCGTGGAAGTGTTGGTTTCCATTCTTTTTCTCGTCCAAAAATCATTGAACTTAATAGAAAGATCACCAAACAACACAAACACAAGCATACGAATCATGCGATTCCTAATGTTCCTCAAATACTCAATAACACAACCTTTCTTATTGATTGGTTTGATTTGCCTAGGCTATGGTGGTGGAAGTGTTGGTTTCCATTCTTTTTCTCGTCCAAAAATATTTGAACTTAATAGAAAGATCACCAAACAACACAAACACAAGCATACGAATCATGCGATTCCTAATGTTTCTCAAATACTCAATAACACAACCTTTCTTATTGATTGGTTTGATTTGCCTAGGCTATGGTCGTGGAAGTGTTGGTTTCCATTCTTTTTCTCGTCCAAAAATCTTTGAACTTAATAGAAAGATCACGAAACAACACAAACACAAGCATACGAATCATGCGATTCCTAATGTTCCTCAAATACTCAATAACACAACCTTTCTTACTGATTGGTTTGATTTGCCTAGGCTATGGTCGTGGAAGTGTTGGTTTCCATTCTTTTTCTCGTCCAAAAATATTTGAACTTATTAGAAAGATCACCAAACAACACAAACACAAGCATAAGAATCATGCGATTCCTAATGTTCCTCAAATACTCAATAACACAACCTTTCTTATTGATTGGTTTGATTTGCCTAGGCTATGGTCGTGGAAGTGTTGGTTTCCATTCTTTTTCTCGTCCAAAAATCTTTGAACTTAATAGAAAGATCACCAAACAACACAAACACAAGCATACGAATCATGCGATTCCTAATGTTCCTCAAATACTCAATAACACAACCTTTCTTACTGATTGGTTTGATTTGCCTAGGCTATGGTCGTGGAAGTGTTGGTTTCCATTCTTTTTCTCGTCCAAAAATATTTGAACTTAATAGAAAGATCACCAAACAACACAAACACAAGCATACGAATCATGCGATTCCTAATGTTCCTCAAATACTCAATAACACAACCTTTCTTATTGATTGGTTTGATTTGCCTAGGCTATGGTCGTGGAAGTGTTGGTTTCCATTCTTTTTCTCGTCCAAAAATCTTTGAACTTAATAGAAAGATAACCAAACAACACAAACACAAGCATACGAATCATGCGATTCCTAATGTTCCTCAAATACTCAATAACACAACCTTTCATATTGATTGGTTTGATTTGCCTAGGCTATGGTCGTGGAAGTGTTGACTTCCATTCTTTTTCTCGTCCAAAAAACTTTGAACTTAATAGAAACATCACCAAACAACACAAACACAAGCATACGAATCATGCGATTCCTAATGTTTCTCAAATACTCAATAACACAACATTTCTTATTGATTGGTTTGATTTGCCTAGGCTATGGTTGTGGAAGTGTTGGTTTCCATTCTTTTTCTCGTCCAAAAATCTTTGAACTTAATAGAACTTGATAGAAAGATCACCAAACAACACAAACACAAGCATACGAATCATGCGATTCCTAATGTTTCTCAAATTCTCAATAACACAACCTTTCTTATTGATTGGTTTGATTTGCCTAGGCTATGATTGTGGAATTGTTGGTTTCCATTCTTTTTCTCGTCCAAAAATCTTTGAACTTAATAGAACTTGATAGAAAGATCACCAAACAACACAAACACAAGCATACGAATCATGCGATTCCTAATGTTTCTCAAATACTCAATAACACAACATTTCTTATTGATTGGTTTGATTTGCCTATGCTATGGTTGTGGAAGTGTTGATTTCCATTCTTTTGCTCGTCCAAAAATCTTTGAACTTAATAGAAAGATCACCAAACAACACAAACACAAGCATACGAATCATGCGATTCCTAATGTTTCTCAAACTCAATAACACAACCTTTCTTATTGATTGGTTTGATTTGCCTATGCTATGGTTATGGAAGTGTTGGTTTCCATTCTTTTTCTCGTCCAAAAATCTTTGAACTTAATAGAAACATCACCAAACAACACCTACACAAGCATACGAATCATGCGATTCCTAATGTTTCTCAAATTCTCAATAACACAACCTTTCTTATTGATTGGTTTGATTTGCCTAGGCTATGGCCGTGGAAGTGTTGGTTTCCATTCTTTTTCTCGTCCAAAAATCTTTGAACTTAATAGAAAGATCACCAAACAACACAAACACAAGCATACGAATCATGCGATTCCTAATGTTCCTCAAATACTCAATAACACAACCTTTCTTATTGATTGGTTTGATTTGCCTAGGCTATGGTCGTGGAAGTGTTGGTTTCCATTCTTTTTCTCGTCCAAAAATCATTGAACTTAATAGAAAGATCACCAAACAACACAAACACAAGCATACGAATCATGCGATTCCTAATGTTCCTCAAATACTCAATAACACAACCTTTCTTATTGATTGGTTTGATTTGCCTAGGCTATGGTGGTGGAAGTGTTGGTTTCCATTCTTTTTCTCGTCCAAAAATATTTGAACTTAATAGAAAGATCACCAAACAACACAAACACAAGCATAAGAATCATGCGATTCCTAATGTTTCTCAAATACTCAATAACACAACCTTTCTTATTGATTGGTTTGATTTGCCTAGGCTATGGTCGTGGAAGTGTTGGTTTCCATTCTTTTTCTCGTCCAAAAATCTTTGAACTTAATAGAAAGATCACCAAACAACACAAACACAAGCATACGAATCATGCGATTCCTAATGTTCCTCAAATACTCAATAACACAACCTTTCTTACTGATTGGTTTGATTTGCCTAGGCTATGGTCGTGGAAGTGTTGGTTTCCATTCTTTTTCTCGTCCAAAAATATTTGAACTTATTAGAAAGATCACCAAACAACACAAACACAAGCATACGAATCATGCGATTCCTAATGTTCCTCAAATACTCAATAACACAACCTTTCTTATTGATTGGTTTGATTTGCCTAGGCTATGGTCGTGGAAGTGTTGGTTTCCATTCTTTTTCTCGTCCAAAAATCTTTGACCTTAATAGAGCTTGATAGAAAGATCACCAAACAACACAAACACAAGCATACGAATCATGCGATTCCCAATGTTTCTCAAATACTCAATAACACAGCATTTCTTATTGATTGGTTTGATTTGCCTAGGCTCTGGTTGTGGAAGTATTGGTTTCCATTGTTTTTCTCGTCCAAAAATCTTTGAACTTAATAGAAAGATCACCAAACAACACAAACACAAGCATACGAATCATGCGATTCCTAATGTTCCTCAAATACTCAATAACACAACCTTTCTTATTGATTGGTTTGATTTGCCTAGGCTATGGTCGTGGAAGTGTTGGTTTCCATTCTTTTTCTCGTCCAAAAATCTTTGAACTTAATAGAAAGATCACCAAACAACACAAACACAAGCATACGAATCATGCGATTCCTAATGTTTCTCAAATACTCAATAACACAACCTTTCTTATTGATTGGTTTGATTTGCCTAGGCTATGGTTGTGGAAGTGTTGGTTTCCATTCTTTTTCTCGTTCGAAAATCTTAAAACTTAATAGAACTTGATAGAAAGATCACCAAACAACACAAACACAAGCATACGAATCATGCGATTCCTAATGTTTCTCAAATACTCAATAACACATCATTTCTTATTGATTGGTTTGATTTGCCTAGGCTATGGTCGTGGAAGTGTTGGTTTCCATTCTTTTTCTCGTCCAAAAATCTTTGACCCTAATAGAGCTTGATAGAAAGATCACCAAACAACACAAACACAAGCATACGAATCATGCGATTCCCAATGTTTCTCAAATACTCAATAACACAGCATTTTTTATTGATTGGTTTGATTTGCCTAGGCTATGGTTGTGGAAGTGTTGGTTTCCATTCTTTTTCTCGTTCGAAAATCTTAAAACTTAATAGAACTTGATAGAAAGATCACCAAACAACACAAACACAAGCATACGAATCATGCGATTCCTAATGTTTCACAAATACTCAATAACACAACCTTTCTTATTGATTGGTTTGATTTGCCTAGGCTATGGTCGTGGAAGTGTTGGTTTCCATTCTTTTTCTCGTCCAAAAATCTTTGAACTTAATAGAAAGATCACCAAACAACACAAACACAAGCATACGAATCATGCGATTCCTAATGTTCCTCAAATACTCAATAACACAACCTTTCTTACTGATTGGTTTGATTTACCTAGGCTATGGTCGTGGAAGTGTTGGTTTCCATTCTTTTTCTCGTCCAAAAATATTTGAACTTATAATAAGATCACCAAACAACACAAACACAAGCATACGAATCATGCGATTCCTAATGTTCCTCAAATACTCAATAACACAACCTTTCTTATTGATTGGTTTGATTTGCCTAGGCTATGGTCGTGGAAGTGTTGGTTTCCATTCTTTTTCTCGTCCAAAAATCTTTGACCTTAATAGAGCTTGATAGAAAGATCACCAAACAACACAAACACAAGCATACGAATCATGCGATTCCCAATGTTTCTCAAATACTCAATAACACAGCATTTCTTATTGATTGGTTTGATTTGCCTAGGCTCTGGTTGTGGAAGTATTGGTTTCCATTGTTTTTCTCGTCCAAAAATCTTTGAACTTAATAGAAAGATCACCAAACAACACAAACACAAGCATACGAATCATGCGATTCCTAATGTTCCTCAAATACTCAATAACACAACCTTTCTTATTGATTGGTTTGATTTGCCTAGGCTATGGTCGTGGAAGTGTTGGTTTCCATTCTTTTTCTCGTCCAAAAATCTTTGAACTTAATAGAAAGATCACCAAACAACACAAACACAAGCATACGAATCATGCGATTCCTAATGTTTCTCAAATACTCAATAACACAACCTTTCTTATTGATTGGTTTGATTTGCCTAGGCTATGGTTGTGGAAGTGTTGGTTTCCATTCTTTTTCTCGTTCGAAAATCTTAAAACTTAATAGAACTTGATAGAAAGATCACCAAACAACACAAACACAAGCATACGAATCATGCGATTCCTAATGTTTCTCAAATACTCAATAACACATCATTTCTTATTGATTGGTTTGATTTGCCTAGGCTATGGTTGTGGAAGTATTGGTTTCCATTATTTTTCTCGTCCAAAAATCTTTGAACTTAATAGAAAGATCACCAAACAACACAAACACAAGCATACGAATCATGCGATTCCTAATGTTCCTCAAATACTCAATAACACAACCTTTCTTATTGATTGGTTTGATTTGCCTAGGCTATGGTCGTGGAAGTGTTGGTTTCCATTCTTTTTCTCGTCCAAAAATCTTTGAACTTAATAGAAAGATCACCAAACAACACAAACACAAGCATACGAATCATGCGATTCCTAATGTTTCTCAAATACTCAATAACACAACATTTCTTATTGATTGGTTTGATTTGCCTAGGCTATGGTCGTGGAAGTGTTGGTTTCCATTCTTTTTCTCGTCCAAAAATCTTTGAACTTAATAGAAAGATCACCAAACAACACAAACACAAGCATACGAATCATGCGATTCCTAATGTTCCTCAAATACTCAATAACACAACCTTTCTTACTGATTGGTTAGATTTGCCTAGGCTATGGTCGTGGAAGTGTTGGTTTCCATTCTTTTTCTCGTCCAAAAATATTTGAACTTATTAGAAAGATCACCAAACAACACAAACACAAGCATACGAATCATGCGATTCCTAATGTTCCTCAAATACTCAATAACACAACCTTTCTTATTGATTGGTTTGATTTGCCTAGGCTATGGTCGTGGAAGTGTTGGTTTCCATTCTTTTTCTCGTCCAAAAATCTTTGACCTTAATAGAGCTTGATAGAAAGATCACCAAACAACACAAACACAAGCATACGAATCATGCGATTCCCAATGTTTCTCAAATACTCAATAACACAGCATTTCTTATTGATTGGTTTGATTTGCCTAGGCTCTGGTTGTGGAAGTATTGGTTTCCATTGTTTTTCTCGTCCAAAAATCTTTGAACTTAATAGAAAGATCACCAAACAACACAAACACAAGCATACGAATCATGCGATTCCTAATGTTCCTCAAATACTCAATAACACAACCTTTCTTATTGATTGGTTTGATTTGCCTAGGCTATGGTCGTGGAAGTGTTGGTTTCCATTCTTTTTCTCGTTCGAAAATCTTAAAACTTAATAGAACTTGATAGAAAGATCACCAAACAACACAAACACAAGCATACGAATCATGCGATTCCTACTGTTTCACAAATACTCAATAACACAACCTTTCTTATTGATTGGTTTGATTTGCCTAGGCAATGGTCGTGGAAGTGTTGGTTTCCATTCTTTTTCTCGTCCAAAAATCTTTGAACTTAATAGAAAGATCACCAAACAACACAAACACAAGCATACGAATCATGCGATTCCTAATGTTCCTCAAATACTCAATAACACAACCTTTCTTACTGATTGGTTTGATTTGCCTAGGCTATGGTCGTGGAAGTGTTGGTTTCCATTCTTTTTCTCGTCCAAAAATATTTGAACTTATTAGAAAGATCACCAAACAACACAAACACAAGCATACGAATCATGCGATTCCCAATGTTCCTCAAATACTCAATAACACAACCTTTCTTATTGATTGGTTTGATTTGCCTAGGCTATGGTCGTGGAAGTGTTGGTTTCCATTCTTTTTCTCGTCCAAAAATCTTTGACCTTAATAGAGCTTGATAGAAAGATCACCAAACAACACAAACACAAGCATACGAATCATGCGATTCCCAATGTTTCTCAAATACTCAATAACACAGCATTTCTTATTGATTGGTTTGATTTGCCTAGGCTCTGGTTGTGGAAGTATTGGTTTCCATTGTTTTTCTCGTCCAAAAATCTTTGAACTTAATAGAAAGATCACCAAACAACACAAACACAAGCATACGAATCATGCGATTCCTAATGTTCCTCAAATACTCAATAACACAACCTTTCTTATTGATTGGTTTGATTTGCCTAGGCTATGGTCGTGGAAGTGTTGGTTTCCATTCTTTTTCTCGTCCAAAAATCTTTGAACTTAATAGAAAGATCACCAAACAACACAAACACAAGCATACGAATCATGCGATTCCTAATGTTTCTCAAATACTCAATAACACATCATTTCTTATTGATTGGTTTGATTTGCCTAGGCTATGGTTGTGGAAGTATTGGTTTCCATTATTTTTCTCGTCCAAAAATCTTTGAACTTAATAGAAAGATCACCAAACAACACAAACACAAGCATACGAATCATGCGATTCCTAATGTTCCTCAAATACTCAATAACACAACCTTTCTTATTGATTGGTTTGATTTGCCTAGGCTATGGTCGTGGAAGTGTTGGTTTCCATTCTTTTTCTCGTCCAAAAATCTTTGAACTTAATAGAAAGATCACCAAACAACACAAACACAAGCATACGAATCATGCGATTCCTAATGTTCCTCAAATACTCAATAACACAACCTTTCTTATTGATTGGTTTGATTTGCCTAGGCTATGGTCGTGGAAGTGTTGGTTTCCATTCTTTTTCTCGTTCGAAAATCTTAAAACTTAATAGAACTTGATAGAAAGATCACCAAACAACACAAACACAAGCATACGAATCATGCGATTCCTAATGTTTCACAAATACTCAATAACACAATCTTTCTTATTGATTGGTTTGATTTGCCTAGGCTATGGTCGTGGAAGTGTTGGTTTCCATTCTTTTTCTCGTCCAAAAATCTTTGAACTTAATAGAAAGATCACCAAACAACACAAACACAAGCATACGAATCATGCGATTCCTAATGTTCCTCAAATACTCAATAACACAACCTTTCTTACTGATTGGTTTGATTTGCCTAGGCTATGGTCGTGGAAGTGTTGGTTTCCATTCTTTTTCTCGTCCAAAAATATTTGAACTTATTAGAAAGATCACCAAACAACACAAACTCAAGCATACGAATCATGCGATTCCCAATGTTCCTCAAATACTCAATAACACAACCTTTCTTATTGATTGGTTTGATTTGCCTAGGCTATGGTCGTGGAAGTGTTGGTTTCCATTCTTTTTCTCGTCCAAAAATCTTTGACCTTAATAGAGCTTGATAGAAAGATCACCAAACAACACAAACACAAGCATACGAATCATGCGATTCCCAATGTTTCTCAAATACTCAATAACACAGCATTTCTTATTGATTGGTTTGATTTGCCTAGGCTCTGGTTGTGGAAGTATTGGTTTCCATTGTTTTTCTCGTCCAAAAATCTTTGAACTTAATAGAAAGATCACCAAACAACACAAACACAAGCATACGAATCATGCGATTCCTAATGTTCCTCAAATACTCAATAACACAACCTTTCTTATTGATTGGTTTGATTTGCCTAGGCTATGGTCGTGGAAGTGTTGGTTTCCATTCTTTTTCTCGTCCAAAAATCTTTGAACTTAATAGAAAGATCACCAAACAACACAAACACAAGCATACGAATCATGCGATTCCTAATGTTTCTCAAATACTCAATAACACAACCTTTCTTATTGATTGGTTTGATTTGCCTAGGCTATGGTTGTGGAAGTGTTGGTTTCCATTCTTTTTCTCGTTCGAAAATCTTAAAACTTAATAGAACTTGATAGAAAGATCACCAAACAACACAAACACAAGCATACGAATCATGCGATTCCTAATGTTTCTCAAATACTCAATAACACATCATTTCTTATTGATTGGTTTGATTTGCCTAGGCTATGGTCGTGGAAGTGTTGGTTTCCATTCTTTTTCTCGTCCAAAAATCTTTGACCTTAATAGAGCTTGATAGAAAGATCACCAAACAACACAAACACAAGCATACGAATCATGCGATTCCCAATGTTTCTCAAATACTCAATAACACAGCATTTTTTATTGATTGGTTTGATTTGCCTAGGCTCTGGTTGTGGAAGTATTGGTTTCCATTGTTTTTCTCGTCCAAAAATCTTTGAACTTAATAGAAAGATCACCAAACAACACAAACACAAGCATACGAATCATGCGATTCCTAATATTCCTCAAATACTCAATAACACAACCTTTCTTATTGATTGGTTTGATTTGCCTAGGCTATGGTCGTGGAAGTGTTGGTTTCCATTCTTTTTCTCGTCCAAAAATCTTTGAACTTAATAGAAAGATCACCAAACAAAACAAACACAAGCATACGAATCATGCGATTCCTAATGTTTCTCAAACACTCAATAACACAACCTTTCTAATTGATTGGTTTGATTTGCCTAGGCTATGGTTGTGGAAGTGTTGGTTTCCATTCTTTTTCTCGTTCGAAAATCTTAAAACTTAATAGAACTTGATAGAAAGATCACCAAACAACACAAACACAAGCATACGAATCATGCGATTCCTAATGTTTCACAAATACTCAATAACACAACCTTTCTTATTGATTGGTTTGATTTGCCTAGGCTATGGTCGTGGAAGTGTTGGTTTCCATTCTTTTTCTCGTCCAAAAATCTTTGAACTTAATAGAAAGATCACCAAACAACACAAACACAAGCATACGAATCATGCGATTCCTAATGTTCCTCAAATACTCAATAACACAACCTTTCTTACTGATTGGTTTGATTTACCTAGGCTATGGTCGTGGAAGTGTTGGTTTCCATTCTTTTTCTCGTCTAAAAATATTTGAACTTATTAGAAAGATCACCAAACAACACAAACACAAGCATACGAATCATGCGATTCCTAATGTTCCTCAAATACTCAATAACACAACCTTTCTTATTGATTGGTTTGATTTGCCTAGGCTATGGTCGTGGAAGTGTTGGTTTCCATTCTTTTTCTCGTCCAAAAATCTTTGACCTTAATAGAGCTTGATAGAAAGATCACCAAACAACACAAACACAAGCATACGAATCATGCGATTCCCAATGTTTCTCAAATACTCAATAACACAGCATTTCTTATTGATTGGTTTGATTTGCCTAGGCTCTGGTTGTGGAAGTATTGGTTTCCATTGTTTTTCTCGTCCAAAAATCTTTGAACTTAATAGAAAGATCACCAAACAACACAAACACAAGCATACGAATCATGCGATTCCTAATGTTCCTCAAATACTCAATAACACAACCTTTCTTATTGATTGGTTTGATTTGCCTAGGCTATGGTCGTGGAAGTGGTGGTTTCCATTCTTTTTCTCGTCCAAAAATCTTTGAACTTAATAGAAAGATCACCAAACAACACAAACACAAGCATACGAATCATGCGATTCCTAATGTTTCTCAAATACTCAATAACACAACCTTTCTTATTGATTGGTTTGATTTGCCTAGGCTATGGTTGTGGAAGTGTTGGTTTCCATTCTTTTTCTCGTTCGAAAATCTTAAAACTTAATAGAACTTGATAGAAAGATCACCAAACAACACAAACACAAGCATACGAATCATGCGATTCCTAATGTTTCTCAAATACTCAATAACACATCATTTCTTATTGATTGGTTTGATTTGCCTAGGCTATGGTTGTGGAAGTATTGGTTTCCATTATTTTTCTCGTCCAAAAATCTTTGAACTTAATAGAAAGATCACCAAACAACACAAACACAAGCATACGAATCATGCGATTCCTAATGTTCCTCAAATACTCAATAACACAACCTTTCTTATTGATTGGTTTGATTTGCCTAGGCTATGGTCGTGGAAGTGTTGGTTTCCATTCTTTTTCTCGTCCAAAAATCTTTGAACTTAATAGAAAGATCACCAAACAACACAAACACAAGCATACGAATCATGCGATTCCTAATGTTTCTCAAATACTCAATAACACAACATTTCTTATTGATTGGTTTGATTTGCCTAGGCTATGGTCGTGGAAGTGTTGGTTTCCATTCTTTTTCTCGTCCAAAAATCTTTGAACTTAATAGAAAGATCACCAAACAACACAAACACAAGCATACGAATCATGCGATTCCTAATGTTCCTCAAATACTCAATAACACAACCTTTCTTACTGATTGGTTAGATTTGCCTAGGCTATGGTCGTGGAAGTGTTGGTTTCCATTCTTTTTCTCGTCCAAAAATATTTGAACTTATTAGAAAGATCACCAAACAACACAAACACAAGCATACGAATCATGCGATTCCTAATGTTCCTCAAATACTCAATAACACAACCTTTCTTATTGATTGGTTTGATTTGCCTAGGCTATGGTCGTGGAAGTGTTGGTTTCCATTCTTTTTCTCGTCCAAAAATCTTTGACCTTAATAGAGCTTGATAGAAAGATCACCAAACAACACAAACACAAGCATACGAATCATGCGATTCCCAATGTTTCTCAAATACTCAATAACACAGCATTTCTTATTGATTGGTTTGATTTGCCTAGGCTCTGGTTGTGGAAGTATTGGTTTCCATTGTTTTTCTCGTCCAAAAATCTTTGAACTTAATAGAAAGATCACCAAACAACACAAACACAAGCATACGAATCATGCGATTCCTAATGTTCCTCAAATACTCAATAACACAACCTTTCTTATTGATTGGTTTGATTTGCCTAGGCTATGGTCGTGGAAGTGTTGGTTTCCATTCTTTTTCTCGTCCAAAAATCTTTGAACTTAATAGAAAGATCACCAAACAACACAAACACAAGCATACGAATCATGCGATTCCTAATGTTTCTCAAATACTCAATAACACAACCTTTCTTATTGATTGGTTTGATTTGCCTAGGCTATGGTTGTGGAAGTGTTGGTTTCCATTCTTTTTCTCGTTCGAAAATCTTAAAACTTAATAGAACTTGATAGAAAGATCACCAAACAACACAAACACAAGCATACGAATCATGCGATTCCTAATGTTTCTCAAATACTCAATAACACATCATTTCTTATTGATTGGTTTGATTTGCCTAGGCTATGGTTGTGGAAGTATTGGTTTCCATTATTTTTCTCGTCCAAAAATCTTTGAACTTAATAGAAAGATCACCAAACAACACAAACACAAGCATACGAATCATGCGATTCCTAATGTTCCTCAAATACTCAATAACACAACCTTTCTTATTGATTGGTTTGATTTGCCTAGGCTATGGTCGTGGAAGTGTTGGTTTCCATTCTTTTTCTCGTCCAAAAATCTTTGAACTTAATAGAAAGATCACCAAACAACACAAACACAAACATACGAATCATGCGATTCCTAATGTTTCTCAAATACTCAATAACACAACCTTTCTTATTGATTGGTTTGATTTGCCTAGGCTATGGTTGTGGAAGTGTTGGTTTCCATTCTTTTTCTCGTTCGAAAATCTTAAAACTTAATAGAACTTGATAGAAAGATCACCAAACAACACAAACACAAGCATACGAATCATGCGATTCCTAATGTTTCTCAAATACTCAATAACACAGCATTTCTTATTGATTGGTTTGATTTGCCTAGGCTATTGTTGTGGAAGTGTTGGTTTCCATTCTTTTTCTCGTCCAAAAATCTTTGAACTTAATAGAAAGATCACCAAACAACACAAACACAAGCATACGAATCATGCGATTCCTAATGTTCCTCAAATACTCAATAACACAACCTTTCTTATTGATTGGTTTGATTTGCCTAGGCTATGGTCGTGGAAGTGTTGGTTTCCATTCTTTTTCTCGTCCAAAAATCTTTGAACTTAATAGAAAGATCACCAAACAACACAAACACAAGCATACGAATCATGCGATTCCTAATGTTTCTCAAATACTCAATAACACAGCATTTCTTATTGATTGGTTTGATTTGCCTAGGCTATGGTTGTGGAAGTGTTGGTTTCCATTCTTTTTCTCGTCCAAAAATCTTTGAACTTAATAGAAAGATCACCAAACAACACAAACACAAGCATACGAATCATGCGATTCCTAATGTTCCTCAAATACTCAATAACACAACCTTTCTTATAGATTGGTTGGATTTGCCTAGGCTATGGTCGTGGAAGTGTTGGTTTCCATTCTTTTTCTCGTCCAAAAATATTTGAACTTAATAGAAAGATCACCAAACAACACAAACACAAGCATACGAATCATGCGATTCCTAATGTTTCTCAAATACTCAATAACACAACCTTTCTTATTGATTGGTTTGATTTGCCTAGGCTATGGTTGTGGAAGTTTTGGTTTCCATTCTTTTTCTCGTTCGAAAATCTTAAAACTTAATAGAACTTGATAGAAAGATCACCAAACAACACAAACACAAGCATACGAATCATGCGATTCCTAATGTTTCTCAAATACTCAATAACACAACCTTTCTTATTGATTGGTTTGATTTGCCTAGGCTATGGTTGTGGAAGTGTTGGTTTCCATTCTTTTTCTCGTTCGAAAATCTTAAAACTTAATAGAACTTGATAGAAAGATCACCAAACAACACAAACACAAGCATACGAATCATGCGATTCCTAATGTTTCTCAAATACTCAATAACACATCATTTCTTATTGATTGGTTTGATTTGCCTAGGCTATGGTTGTGGAAGTATTGGTTTCCATTATTTTTCTCGTCCAAAAATCTTTGAACTTAATAGAAAGATCACCAAACAACACAAACACAAGCATACGAATCATGCGATTCCTAATGTTCCTCAAATACTCAATAACACAACCTTTCTTATTGATTGGTTTGATTTGCCTAGGCTATGGTTGTGGAAGTGTTGGTTTCCATTCTTTTTCTCGTCCAAAAATCTTTGAACTTAATAGAAAGATCACCAAACAACACAAACACAAGCATACGAATCATGCGATTCCTAATGTTCCTCAAATACTCAATAACACAACCTTTCTTATAGATTGGTTGGATTTGCCTAGGCTATGGTCGTGGAAGTGTTGGTTTCCATTCTTTTTCTCGTCCAAAAATATTTGAACTTAATAGAAAGATCACCAAACAACACAAACACAAGCATACGAATCATGCGATTCCTAATGTTTCTCAAATACTCAATAACACAACCTTTCTTATTGATTGGTTTGATTTGCCTAGGCTATGGTTGTGGAAGTGTTGGTTTCCATTCTTTTTCTCGTTCGAAAATCTTAAAACTTAATAGAACTTGATAGAAAGATCACCAAACAACACAAACACAAGCATACGAATCATGCGATTCCTAATGTTTCTCAAATACTCAATAACACATCATTTCTTATTGATTGGTTTGATTTGCCTATGGTTGTGGAAGTATTGGTTTCCATTATTTTTCTCGTCCAAAAATCTTTGAACTTAATAGAAAGATCACCAAACAACACAAACACAAGCATACGAATCATGCGATTCCTAATGTTTCTCAAATACTCAATAACACAGCATTTCTTATTGATTGGTTTGATTTGCCTAGGCTATGGTTGTGGAAGTGTTGGTTTCCATTCTTTTTCTCGTCCAAAAATCTTTGAACTTAATAGAAAGATCACCAAACAACACAAACACAAGCATACGAATCATGCGATTCCTAATGTTCCTCAAATACTCAATAACACAACCTTTCTTATAGATTGGTTGGATTTGCCTAGGCTATGGTCGTGGAAGTGTTGGTTTCCATTCTTTTTCTCGTCCAAAAATATTTGAACTTAATAGAAAGATCACCAAACAACACAAACACAAGCATACGAATCATGCGATTCTTAATGTTTCTCAAATACTCAATAACACAACCTTTCTTATTGATTGGTTTGATTTGCCTAGGCTATGGTTGTGGAAGTTTTGGTTTCCATTCTTTTTCTCGTTCGAAAATCTTAAAACTTAATAGAACTTGATAGAAAGATCACCAAACAACACAAACACAAGCATACGAATCATGCGATTCCTAATGTTTCTCAAATACTCAATAACACATCATTTCTTATTGATTGGTTTGATTTGCCTAGGCTATGGTTGTGGAAGTATTGGTTTCCATTATTTTTCTCGTCCAAAAATCTTTGAACTTAATAGAAAGATCACCAAACAACACAAACACAAGCATACGAATCATGCGATTCCTAATGTTCCTCAAATACTCAATAACACAACCTTTCTTATTGATTGGTTTGATTTGCCTAGGCTATGGTTGTGGAAGTGTTGGTTTCCATTCTTTTTCTCGTCCAAAAATCTTTGAACTTAATAGAAAGATCACCAAACAACACAAACACAAGCATACGAATCATGCGATTCCTAATGTTTCTCAAATACTCAATAACACAACCTTTCTTATAGATTGGTTGGATTTGCCTAGGCTATGGTCGTGGAAGTGTTGGTTTCCATTCTTTTTCTCGTCCAAAAATATTTGAACTTAATAGAAAGATCACCAAACAACACAAACACAAGCATACGAATCATGCGATTCCTAATGTTCCTCAAATACTCAATAACACAACCTTTCTTATTGATTGGTTTGATTTGCCTAGGCTATGGTTGTGGAAGTTTTGGTTTCCATTCTTTTTCTCGTTCGAAAATCTTAAAACTTAATAGAACTTGATAGAAAGATCACCAAACAACACAAACACAAGCATACGAATCATGCGATTCCTAATGTTTCTCAAATACTCAATAACACATCATTTCTTATTGATTGGTTTGATTTGCCTAGGCTATGGTTGTGGAAGTATTGGTTTCCATTATTTTTCTCGTCCAAAAATCTTTGAACTTAATAGAAAGATCACCAAACAACACAAACACAAGCATACGAATCATGCGATTCCTAATGTTCCTCAAATACTCAATAACACAACCTTTCTTATTGATTGGTTTGATTTGCCTAGGCTATGGTTGTGGAAGTGTTGGTTTCCATTCTTTTTCTCGTCCAAAAATCTTTGAACTTAATAGAAAGATCACCTAACAACACAAACACAAGCATACGAATCATGCGATTCCTAATGTTCCTCAAATACTCAATAACACAACCTTTCTTATAGATTGGTTGGATTTGCCTAGGCTATGGTCGTGGAAGTGTTGGTTTCCATTCTTTTTCTCGTCCAAAAATATTTGAACTTAATAGAAAGATCACCAAACAACACAAACACAAGCATACGAATCATGCGATTCCTAATGTTTCTCAAATACTCAATAACACAACCTTTCTTATTGATTGGTTTGATTTGCCTAGGCTATGGTTGTGGAAGTGTTGGTTTCCATTCTTTTTCTCGTTCGAAAATCTTAAAACTTAATAGAACTTGATAGAAAGATCACCAAACAACACAAACACAAGCATACGAATCATGCGATTCCTAATGTTTCTCAAATACTCAATAACACATCATTTCTTATTGATTGGTTTGATTTGCCTATGGTTGTGGAAGTATTGGTTTCCATTATTTTTCTCGTCCAAAAATCTTTGAACTTAATAGAAAGATCACCAAACAACACAAACACAAGCATACGAATCATGCGATTCCTAATGTTTCTCAAATACTCAATAACACAGCATTTCTTATTGATTGGTTTGATTTGCCTAGGCTATGGTTGTGGAAGTGTTGGTTTCCATTCTTTTTCTCGTCCAAAAATCTTTGAACTTAATAGAAAGATCACCAAACAACACAAACACAAGCATACGAATCATGCGATTCCTAATGTTCCTCAAATACTCAATAACACAACCTTTCTTATAGATTGGTTGGATTTGCCTAGGCTATGGTCGTGGAAGTGTTGGTTTCCATTCTTTTTCTCGTCCAAAAATATTTGAACTTAATAGAAAGATCACCAAACAACACAAACACAAGCATACGAATCATGCGATTCTTAATGTTTCTCAAATACTCAATAACACAACCTTTCTTATTGATTGGTTTGATTTGCCTAGGCTATGGTTGTGGAAGTTTTGGTTTCCATTCTTTTTCTCGTTCGAAAATCTTAAAACTTAATAGAACTTGATAGAAAGATCACCAAACAACACAAACACAAGCATACGAATCATGCGATTCCTAATGTTTCTCAAATACTCAATAACACATCATTTCTTATTGATTGGTTTGATTTGCCTAGGCTATGGTTGTGGAAGTATTGGTTTCCATTATTTTTCTCGTCCAAAAATCTTTGAACTTAATAGAAAGATCACCAAACAACACAAACACAAGCATACGAATCATGCGATTCCTAATGTTCCTCAAATACTCAATAACACAACCTTTCTTATTGATTGGTTTGATTTGCCTAGGCTATGGTTGTGGAAGTGTTGGTTTCCATTCTTTTTCTCGTCCAAAAATCTTTGAACTTAATAGAAAGATCACCAAACAACACAAACACAAGCATACGAATCATGCGATTCCTAATGTTCCTCAAATACTCAATAACACAACCTTTCTTATAGATTGGTTGGATTTGCCTAGGCTATGGTCGTGGAAGTGTTGGTTTCCATTCTTTTTCTCGTCCAAAAATATTTGAACTTAATAGAAAGATCACCAAACAACACAAACACAAGCATACGAATCATGCGATTCCTAATGTTTCTCAAATACTCAATAACACAACCTTTCTTATTGATTGGTTTGATTTGCCTAGGCTATGGTTGTGGAAGTGTTGGTTTCCATTCTTTTTCTCGTTCGAAAATCTTAAAACTTAATAGAACTTGATAGAAAGATCACCAAACAACACAAACACAAGCATACGAATCATGCGATTCCTAATGTTTCTCAAATACTCAATAACACATCATTTCTTATTGATTGGTTTGATTTGCCTAGGCTATGGTTGTGGAAGTATTGGTTTCCATTATTTTTCTCGTCCAAAAATCTTTGAACTTAATAGAAAGATCACCAAACAACACAAACACAAGCATACGAATCATGCGATTCCTAATGTTCCTCAAATACTCAATAACACAACCTTTCTTATTGATTGGTTTGATTTGCCTAGGCTATGGTCGTGGAAGTGTTGGTTTCCATTCTTTTTCTCGTCCAAAAATCTTTGAACTTAATAGAAAGATCACCAAACAACACAAACACAAACATACGAATCATGCGATTCCTAATGTTTCTCAAATACTCAATAACACAACCTTTCTTATTGATTGGTTTGATTTGCCTAGGCTATGGTTGTGGAAGTGTTGGTTTCCATTCTTTTTCTCGTTCGAAAATCTTAAAACTTAATAGAACTTGATAGAAAGATCACCAAACAACACAAACACAAGCATACGAATCATGCGATTCCTAATGTTTCTCAAATACTCAATAACACAGCATTTCTTATTGATTGGTTTGATTTGCCTAGGCTATTGTTGTGGAAGTGTTGGTTTCCATTCTTTTTCTCGTCCAAAAATCTTTGAACTTAATAGAAAGATCACCAAACAACACAAACACAAGCATACGAATCATGCGATTCCTAATGTTCCTCAAATACTCAATAACACAACCTTTCTTATTGATTGGTTTGATTTGCCTAGGCTATGGTCGTGGAAGTGTTGGTTTCCATTCTTTTTCTCGTCCAAAAATCTTTGAACTTAATAGAAAGATCACCAAACAACACAAACACAAGCATACGAATCATGCGATTCCTAATGTTTCTCAAATACTCAATAACACAGCATTTCTTATTGATTGGTTTGATTTGCCTAGGCTATGGTTGTGGAAGTGTTGGTTTCCATTCTTTTTCTCGTCCAAAAATCTTTGAACTTAATAGAAAGATCACCAAACAACACAAACACAAGCATACGAATCATGCGATTCCTAATGTTCCTCAAATACTCAATAACACAACCTTTCTTATAGATTGGTTGGATTTGCCTAGGCTATGGTCGTGGAAGTGTTGGTTTCCATTCTTTTTCTCGTCCAAAAATATTTGAACTTAATAGAAAGATCACCAAACAACACAAACACAAGCATACGAATCATGCGATTCCTAATGTTTCTCAAATACTCAATAACACAACCTTTCTTATTGATTGGTTTGATTTGCCTAGGCTATGGTTGTGGAAGTTTTGGTTTCCATTCTTTTTCTCGTTCGAAAATCTTAAAACTTAATAGAACTTGATAGAAAGATCACCAAACAACACAAACACAAGCATACGAATCATGCGATTCCTAATGTTTCTCAAATACTCAATAACACAACCTTTCTTATTGATTGGTTTGATTTGCCTAGGCTATGGTTGTGGAAGTTTTGGTTTCCATTCTTTTTCTCGTTCGAAAATCTTAAAACTTAATAGAACTTGATAGAAAGATCACCAAACAACACAAACACAAGCATACGAATCATGCGATTCCTAATGTTTCTCAAATACTCAATAACACATCATTTCTTATTGATTGGTTTGATTTGCCTAGGCTATGGTTGTGGAAGTATTGGTTTCCATTATTTTTCTCGTCCAAAAATCTTTGAACTTAATAGAAAGATCACCAAACAACACAAACACAAGCATACGAATCATGCGATTCCTAATGTTCCTCAAATACTCAATAACACAACCTTTCTTATTGATTGGTTTGATTTGCCTAGGCTATGGTTGTGGAAGTGTTGGTTTCCATTCTTTTTCTCGTCCAAAAATCTTTGAACTTAATAGAAAGATCACCAAACAACACAAACACAAGCATACGAATCATGCGATTCCTAATGTTCCTCAAATACTCAATAACACAACCTTTCTTATAGATTGGTTGGATTTGCCTAGGCTATGGTCGTGGAAGTGTTGGTTTCCATTCTTTTTCTCGTCCAAAAATATTTGAACTTAATAGAAAGATCACCAAACAACACAAACACAAGCATACGAATCATGCGATTCCTAATGTTTCTCAAATACTCAATAACACAACCTTTCTTATTGATTGGTTTGATTTGCCTAGGCTATGGTTGTGGAAGTGTTGGTTTCCATTCTTTTTCTCGTTCGAAAATCTTAAAACTTAATAGAACTTGATAGAAAGATCACCAAACAACACAAACACAAGCATACGAATCATGCGATTCCTAATGTTTCTCAAATACTCAATAACACATCATTTCTTATTGATTGGTTTGATTTGCCTATGGTTGTGGAAGTATTGGTTTCCATTATTTTTCTCGTCCAAAAATCTTTGAACTTAATAGAAAGATCACCAAACAACACAAACACAAGCATACGAATCATGCGATTCCTAATGTTTCTCAAATACTCAATAACACAGCATTTCTTATTGATTGGTTTGATTTGCCTAGGCTATGGTTGTGGAAGTGTTGGTTTCCATTCTTTTTCTCGTCCAAAAATCTTTGAACTTAATAGAAAGATCACCAAACAACACAAACACAAGCATACGAATCATGCGATTCCTAATGTTCCTCAAATACTCAATAACACAACCTTTCTTATAGATTGGTTGGATTTGCCTAGGCTATGGTCGTGGAAGTGTTGGTTTCCATTCTTTTTCTCGTCCAAAAATATTTGAACTTAATAGAAAGATCACCAAACAACACAAACACAAGCATACGAATCATGCGATTCTTAATGTTTCTCAAATACTCAATAACACAACCTTTCTTATTGATTGGTTTGATTTGCCTAGGCTATGGTTGTGGAAGTTTTGGTTTCCATTCTTTTTCTCGTTCGAAAATCTTAAAACTTAATAGAACTTGATAGAAAGATCACCAAACAACACAAACACAAGCATACGAATCATGCGATTCCTAATGTTTCTCAAATACTCAATAACACATCATTTCTTATTGATTGGTTTGATTTGCCTAGGCTATGGTTGTGGAAGTATTGGTTTCCATTATTTTTCTCGTCCAAAAATCTTTGAACTTAATAGAAAGATCACCAAACAACACAAACACAAGCATACGAATCATGCGATTCCTAATGTTCCTCAAATACTCAATAACACAACCTTTCTTATTGATTGGTTTGATTTGCCTAGGCTATGGTTGTGGAAGTGTTGGTTTCCATTCTTTTTCTCGTCCAAAAATCTTTGAACTTAATAGAAAGATCACCAAACAACACAAACACAAGCATACGAATCATGCGATTCCTAATGTTCCTCAAATACTCAATAACACAACCTTTCTTATAGATTGGTTGGATTTGCCTAGGCTATGGTCGTGGAAGTGTTGGTTTCCATTCTTTTTCTCGTCCAAAAATATTTGAACTTAATAGAAAGATCACCAAACAACACAAACACAAGCATACGAATCATGCGATTCCTAATGTTTCTCAAATACTCAATAACACAACCTTTCTTATTGATTGGTTTGATTTGCCTAGGCTATGGTTGTGGAAGTGTTGGTTTCCATTCTTTTTCTCGTTCGAAAATCTTAAAACTTAATAGAACTTGATAGAAAGATCACCAAACAACACAAACACAAGCATACGAATCATGCGATTCCTAATGTTTCTCAAATACTCAATAACACATCATTTCTTATTGATTGGTTTGATTTGCCTAGGCTATGGTTGTGGAAGTATTGGTTTCCATTATTTTTCTCGTCCAAAAATCTTTAAACTTAATAGAAAGATCACCAAACAACACAAACACAAGCATACGAATCATGCGATTCCTAATGTTCCTCAAATACTCAATAACACAACCTTTCTTATTGATTGGTTTGATTTGCCTAGGCTATGGTCGTGGAAGTGTTGGTTTCCATTCTTTTTCTCGTCCAAAAATCTTTGAACTTAATAGAAAGATCACCAAACAAAACAAACACAAGCATACGAATCATGCGATTCCTAATGTTCCTCAAATACTCAATAACACAACCTTTCTTATTGATTGGTTTGATTTGCCTAGGCTATGGTGGTGGAAGTGTTGCTTTCCATTCTTTTTCTCGTCCAAAAATATTTGAACTTAATAGAAAGATCACCAAACAACACAAACACAAGCATACGAATCATGCGATTCCTAATGTTTCTCAAATACTCAATAACACAACCTTTCTTATTGATTGGTTTGATTTGCCTAGGCTATGGTCGTGGAAGTGTTGGTTTCCATTCTTTTTCTCGTCCAAAAATCTTTGAACTTAATAGAAAGATCACTAAACAACACAAACACAAGCATACGAATCATGCGATTCCTAATGTTTCTCAAATACTCAATAACACAGCATTTCTTATTGATTGGTTTGATTTGCCTAGGCTATGGTTGTGGAAGTATTGGTTTCCATTATTTTTCTCGTCCAAAAATCTTTGAACTTAATAGAAGATCACCAAACAACACAAACACAAGCATACGAATCATGCGATTCCTAATGTTCCTCAAATACTCAATAACACAACCTTTCTTATTGATTGGTTTGATTTGCCTAGGCTATGGTTGTGGAAGTGTTGGTTTCCATTCTTTTTCTCGTCCAAAAATCTTTGAACTTAATAGAAAGATCACCAAACAACACAAACACAAGCATACGAATCATGCGATTCCTAATGTTCCTCAAATACTCAATAACACAACCTTTCTTATAGATTGGTTGGATTTGCCTAGGCTATGGTCGTGGAAGTGTTGGTTTCCATTCTTTTTCTCGTCCAAAAATCTTTGAACTTAATAGAAAGATCACCAAACAACACAAACACAAGCATACGAATCATGCGATTCCTAATGTTCCTCAAATACTCAATAACACAACCTTTCTTATTGATTGGTTTGATTTGCCTAGGCTATGGTTGTGGAAGTATTGGTTTCCCTTTTTTTCTCGTCCAAAAATCTTTGAACTTAATAGAAAGATCACCAAACAACACAAACACAAGCATACGAATCATGCGATTCCTAATGTTCCTCAAATACTCAATAACACAACCTTTCTTATTGATTGGTTTGATTTGCCTAGGCTATGGTTGTGGAAGTGTTGGTTTCCATTCTTTTTCTCGTCCAAAAATCTTTGAACTTAATAGAAAGATCACCAAACAACACAAACACAAGCATACGAATCATGCGATTCCTAATGTTCCTCAAATACTCAATAACACAACCTTTCTTATAGATTGGTTGGATTTGCCTAGGCTATGGTCGTGGAAGTGTTGGTTTCCATTCTTTTTCTCGTCAAAAATTATTTGAACTTAATAGAAAGATCACCAAACAACACAAACACAAGCATACGAATCATGCGATTCCTAATGTTTCTCAAATACTCAATAACACAACCTTTCTTATTGATTGGTTTGATTTGCCTAGGCTATGGTTGTGGAAGTGTTGGTTTCCATTCTTTTTCTCGTTCGAAAATCTTAAAACTTAATAGAACTTGATAGAAAGATCACCAAACAACACAAACACAAGCATACGAATCATGCGATTCCTAATGTTTCTCAAATACTCAATAACACATCATTTCTTATTGATTGGTTTGATTTGCCTAGGCTATGGTTGTGGAAGTATTGGTTTCCATTATTTTTCTCGTCCAAAAATCTTTGAACTTAATAGAAAGATCACCAAACAACACAAACACAAGCATACGAATCATGCGATTCCTAATGTTCCTCAAATACTCAATAACACAACCTTTCTTATTGATTGGTTTGATTTGCCTAGGCTATGGTCGTGGAAGTGTTGGTTTCCATTCTTTTTCTCGTCCAAAAATCTTTGAACTTAATAGAAAGATCACCAAACAACACAAACACAAGCATACGAATCATGCGATCCCTAATGTTTCTCAAATACTCAATAACACAACATTTCTTATTGATTGGTTTGATTTGCCTAGGCTATGGTTGTGGAAGTATTGGTTTCCATTATTTTTCTCGTCCAAAAATCTTTGAACTTAATAGAAAGATCACCAAACAACACAAACACAAGCATACGAATCATGCGATTCCTAATGTTCCTCAAATACTCAATAACACAACCTTTCTTATTGATTGGTTTGATTTGCCTAGGCTATGGTTGTGGAAGTGTTGGTTTCCATTCTTTTTCTCGTCCAAAAATCTTTGAACTTAATAGAAAGATCACTAAACAACACAAACACAAGCATACGAATCATGCGATTCCTAATGTTCCTCAAATACTCAATAACACAACCTTTCTTATAGATTGGTTGGATTTGCCTAGGCTATGGTCGTGGAAGTGTTGGTTTCCATTCTTTTTCTCGTCCAAAAATATTTGAACTTAATAGAAAGATCACCAAACAACACAAACACAAGCATACGAATCATGCGATTCCTAATGTTTCTAAAATACTCAATAACACAACCTTTCTTATTGATTGGTTTGATTTGCCTAGGCTATGGTTGTGGAAGTGTTGGTTTCCATTCTTTTTCTCGTTCGAAAATCTTAAAACTTAATAGAACTTGATAGAAAGATCACCAAACAACACAAACACAAGCATACGAATCATGCGATTCCTAATGTTTCTCAAATACTCAATAACACATCATTTCTTATTGATTGGTTTGATTTGCCTAGGCTATGGTTGTGGAAGTATTGGTTTCCATTATTTTTCTCGTCCAAAAATCTTTGAACTTAATAGAAAGATCACCAAACAACACAAACACAAGCATACGAATCATGCGATTCCTAATGTTCCTCAAATACTCAATAACACAACCTTTCTTATTGATTGGTTTGATTTGCCTAGGCTATGGTCGTGGAAGTGTTGGTTTCCATTCTTTTTCTCGTCCAAAAATCTTTGAACTTAATAGAAAGATCACTAAACAACACAAACACAAGCATACGAATCATGCGATTCCTAATGTTTCTCAAATACTCAATAACACAACATTTCTTATTGATTGGTTTGATTTGCCTAGGCTATGGTTGTGGAAGTATTGGTTTCCATTATTTTTCTCGTCCAAAAATCTTTGAACTTAATAGAAAGATCACCAAACAACACAAACACAAGCATACGAATCATGCGATTCCTAATGTTCCTCAAATACTCAATAACACAACCTTTCTTATTGATTGGTTTGATTTGCCTAGGCTATGGTCGTGGAAGTGTTGGTTTCCATTCTTTTTCTCGTCCAAAAATCTTTGAACTTAATAGAAAGATCACTAAACAACACAAACACAAGCATACGAATCATGCGATTCCTAATGTTTCTCAAATACTCAATAACACATCATTTCTTATTGATTGGTTTGATTTGCCTAGGCTATGGTTGTGGAAGTATTGGTTTCCATTATTTTTCTCGTCCAAAAATCTTTGAACTTAATAGAAAGATCACCAAACAACACAAACACAAGCATACGAATCATGCGATTCCTAATGTTCCTCAAATACTCAATAACACAACCTTTCTTATTGATTGGTTTGATTTGCCTAGGCTATGGTCGTGGAAGTGTTGGTTTCCATTCTTTTTCTCGTCCAAAAATCTTTGAACTTAATAGAAAGATCACCAAACAACACAAACACAAGCATACGAATCATGCGATTCCTAATGTTTCTCAAATACTCAATAACACAACATTTCTTATTGATTGGTTTGATTTGCCTAGGCTATGGTTGTGGAAGTATTGGTTTCCATTATTTTTCTCGTCCAAAAATCTTTGAACTTAATAGAAAGATCACCAAACAACACAAACACAAGCATACGAATCATGCGATTCCTAATGTTCCTCAAATACTCAATAACACAACCTTTCTTATTGATTGGTTTGATTTGCCTAGGCTATGGTTGTGGAAGTGTTGGTTTCCATTCTTTTTCTCGTCCAAAAATCTTTGAACTTAATAGAAAGATCACTAAACAACACAAACACAAGCATACGAATCATGCGATTCCTAATGTTCCTCAAATACTCAATAACACAACCTTTCTTATAGATTGGTTGGATTTGCCTAGGCTATGGTCGTGGAAGTGTTGGTTTCCATTCTTTTTCTCGTCCAAAAATCTTTGAACTTAATAGAAAGATCACCAAACAACACAAACACAAGCATACGAATCATGCGATTCCTAATGTTTCTCAAATACTCAATAACACAACCTTTCTTATTGATTGGTTTGATTTGCCTAGGCTATGGTTGTGGAAGTGTTGGTTTCCATTCTTTTTCTCGTTCGAAAATCTTAAAACTTAATAGAACTTGATAGAAAGATCACCAAACAACACAAACACAAGCATACGAATCATGCGATTCCTAATGTTTCTCAAATACTCAATAACACATCATTTCTTATTGATTGGTTTGATTTGCCTAGGCTATGGTTGTGGAAGTATTGGTTTCCATTATTTTTCTCGTCCAAAAATCTTTGAACTTAATAGAAAGATCACCAAACAACACAAACACAAGCATACGAATCATGCGATTCCTAATGTTCCTCAAATACTCAATAACACAACCTTTCTTATTGATTGGTTTGATTTGCCTAGGCTATGGTCGTGGAAGTGTTGGTTTCCATTCTTTTTCTCGTCCAAAAATCTTTGAACTTAATAGAAAGATCACCAAACAACACAAACACAAGCATACGAATCATGCGATTCCTAATGTTTCTCAAATACTCAATAACACAACATTTCTTATTGATTGGTTTGATTTGCCTAGGCTATGGTTGTGGAAGTATTGGTTTCCATTGTTTTTCTCGTCCAAAAATCTTTGAACTTAATAGAAAGATCACCAAACAACACAAACACAAGCATACGAATCATGCGATTCCTAATGTTCCTCAAATACTCAATAACACAACCTTTCTTATTGATTGGTTTGATTTGCCTAGGCTATGGTCGTGGAAGTGTTGGTTTCCATTCTTTTTCTCGTCCAAAAATCTTTGAACTTAATAGAAAGATCACTAAACAACACAAACACAAGCATACGAATCATGCGATTCCTAATGTTCCTCAAATACTCAATAACACAACCTTTCTTATTGATTGGTTTGATTTGCCTAGGCTATGGTTGTGGAAGTGTTGGTTTCCATTCTTTTTCTCGTCCAAAAATATTTGACCTTAATAGAAAGATCACCAAACAACACAAACACAAGCATACGAATCATGCGATTCCTAATGTTTCTCAAATACTCAATAACACATCATTTCTTATTGATTGGTTTGATTTGCCTAGGCTATGGTTGTGGAAGTATTGGTTTCCATTATTTTTCTCGTCCAAAAATCTTTGAACTTAATAGAAAGATCACCAAACAACACAAACACAAGCATACGAATCATGCGATTCCTAATGTTCCTCAAATACTCAATAACACAACCTTTCTTATTGATTGGTTTGATTTGCCTAGGCTATGGTCGTGGAAGTGTTGGTTTCCATTCTTTTTCTCGTCCAAAAATCTTTGAACTTAATAGAAAGATCACCAAACAACACAAACACAAGCATACGAATCATGCGATTCCTAATGTTTCTCAAATACTCAATAACACAACATTTCTTATTGATTGGTTTGATTTGCCTAGGCTATGGTTGTGGAAGTATTGGTTTCCATTATTTTTCTCGTCCAAAAATCTTTGAACTTAATAGAAAGATCACCAAACAACACAAACACAAGCATACGAATCATGCGATTCCTAATGTTCCTCAAATACTCAATAACACAACCTTTCTTATTGATTGGTTTGATTTGCCTAGGCTATGGTCGTGGAAGTGTTGGTTTCCATTCTTTTTCTCGTACAAAAATCTTTGAACTTAATAGAAAGATCACTAAACAACACAAACACAAGCATACGAATCATGCGATTCCTAATGTTCCTCAAATACTCAATAACACAACCTTTCTTATTGATTGGTTTGATTTGCCTAGGCTATGGTTGTGGAAGTGTTGGTTTCCATTCTTTTTCTCGTCCAAAAATATTTGACCTTAATAGAAAGATCACCAAACAACACAAACACAAGCATACGAATCATGCGATTCCTAATGTTTCTCAAATACTCAATAACACAGCATTTCTTATTGATTGGTTTGATTTGCCTAGGCTATGGTTGTGGAAGTATTGGTTTCCATTATTTTTCTCGTCCAAAAATCTTTGAACTTAATAGAAAGATCACCAAACAACACAAACACAAGCATACGAATCATGCGATTCCTAATGTTCCTCAAATACTCAATAACACAACCTTTCTTATTGATTGGTTTGATTTGCCTAGGCTATGGTTGTGGAAGTGTTGGTTTCCATTCTTTTTCTCGTCCAAAAATCTTTGAACTTAATAGAAAGATCACCAAACAACACAAACACAAGCATACGAATCATGCGATTCCTAATGTTCCTCAAATACTCAATAACACAACCTTTCTTATAGATTGGTTGGATTTGCCTAGGCTATGGTCGTGGAAGTGTTGGTTTCCATTCTTTTTCTCGTCCAAAAATATTTGAACTTAATAGAAAGATCACCAAACAACACAAACACAAGCATACGAATCATGCGATTCCTAATGTTTCTCAAATACTCAATAACACAACCTTTCTTATTGATTGGTTTGATTTGCCTAGGCTATGGATGTGGAAGTGTTGGTTTCCATTCTTTTTCTCGTCCAAAAATCTTTGAACTTAATACAAAGATCACCAAACAACACAAACACAAGCATACGAATCATGCGATTCCTAATGTTCCTCAAATACTCAATAACACAACCTTTCATATTGATTGGTTTGATTTGCCTAGGCTATGGTCGTGGAAGTGTTGATTTCCATTCTTTTTCTCGTCCAAAAAACTTTGAACTTAATAGAAACATCACCAAACAACACAAACACAAGCATACGAATCATGCGATTCCTAATTTTCCTCAAATACTCAATAACACAACCTTTCTTATAGATTGGTTGGATTTGCCTAGGCTATGGTCGTGGAAGTGTTGGTTTCCATTCTTTTTCTCGTCCAAAAATCTTTGAACTTAATAGAACTTGATAGAAAGATCACCAAACAACACAAACACAAGCATACGAATCATGCGATTCCTAATGTTTCTCAAATACTCAATAACACAACCTTTCTTATTGATTGGTTTGATTTGCCTAGGCTATGGTTGTGGAAGTGTTGGTTTCCATTCTTTTTCTCGTCCAAAAATCTTTGAACTTAATAGAAAGATCACCAAACAACACAAACACAAGCATACGAATCATGCGATTCCTAATGTTCCTTAAATACTCAATAACACAACCTTTCATAGTGATTGGTTTGATTTGCCTAGGCTATGGTCGTGGAAGTGTTGATTTCCATTCTTTTTCTCGTCAAAAAAACTTTGAACTTAATAGAAACATCACCAAACAACACAAACACAAGTATACGAATCATGCGATTCCTAATGTTTCTCAAATACTCAATAACACAACATTTCTTATTGATTGGTTTGATTTGCCTAGGCTATGGTTGTGGAAGTGTTGGTTTCCATTCTTTTTCTCGTCCAAAAATCTTTGAACTTAATAGAACTTGATAGAAAGATCACCAAACAACACAAACACAAGCATACGAATCATGCGATTCCTAATGTTTCTTAAATACTCAATAACACAACCTTTCTTATTGATTGGTTTGATTTGCCTAGGCTATGGTTGTGGAAGTGTTGGTTTCCATTCTTTTTCTCGTCCAAAAATCTTTGAACTTAATAGAAAGATCACCAAACAACACAAACACAAGTATACGAATCATGCGATTCCTAATGTTCCTCAAATACTCAATAACACAACCTTTCATATTGATTGGTTTGATTTGCCTAGGCTATGGTCGTGGAAGTGTTGATTTCCATTCTTTTTCTCGTCCAAAAAACATTGAACTTAATAGAAACATCACCAAACAACACAAACACAAGCATACGAATCATGCGATTCCTAATGTTTCTTAAATACTCAATAACACAACCTTTCTTATTGATTGGTTTGATTTGCCTAGGCTATGGTTGTGGAAGTGTTGGTTTCCATTCTTTTTCTCGTCCAAAAATATTTGACCTTAATAGAAAGATCACCAAACAACACAAACACAAGCATACGAATCATGCGATTCCTAATGTTTCTCAAATACTCAATAACACAGCATTTCTTATTGATTGGTTTGATTTGCCTAGGCTATGGTTGTGGAAGTATTGGTTTCCATTATTTTTCTCGTCCAAAAATCTTTGAACTTAATAGAAAGATCACCAAACAACACAAACACAAGCATACGAATCATGCGATTCCTAATGTTCCTCAAATACTCAATAACACAACCTTTCTTATTGATTGGTTTGATTTGCCTAGGCTATGGTTGTGGAAGTGTTGGTTTCCATTCTTTTTCTCGTCCAAAAATCTTTGAACTTAATAGAAAGATCACCAAACAACACAAACACAAGCATACGAATCATGCGATTCCTAATGTTCCTCAAATACTCAATAACACAACCTTTCTTATAGATTGGTTGGATTTGCCTAGGCTATGGTCGTGGAAGTGTTGGTTTCCATTCTTTTTCTCGTCCAAAAATATTTGAACTTAATAGAAAGATCACCAAACAACACAAACACAAGCATACGAATCATGCGATTCCTAATGTTTCTCAAATACTCAATAACACAACCTTTCTTATTGATTGGTTTGATTTGCCTAGGCTATGGTTGTGGAAGTGTTGGTTTCCATTCTTTTTCTCGTCCAAAAATCTTTGAACTTAATAGAAAGATCACCAAACAACACAAACACAAGCATACGAATCATGCGATTCCTAATGTTCCTCAAATACTCAATAACACAACCTTTCTTATTGATTGGTTTGATTTGCCTAGGCTATGGTCGTGGAAGTGTTGGTTTCCATTCTTTTTCTCGTCCAAAAATCTTTGAACTTAATAGAAAGATCACCAAACAACACAAACACAAGCATACGAATCATGTGATTCCTAATGTTTCTCAAACTCAATAACACAACCTTTCATATTGATTGGTTTGATTTGCCTAGGCTATGGTCGTGGAAGTGTTGATTTCCATTCTTTTTCTCGTCCAAAAAACTTTGAACTTAATAGAAACATCACCAAACAACACAAACACAAGCATACGAATCATGCGATTCCTAATGTTTCTCAAATACTCAATAACACAACATTTCTTATTGATTGGTTTGATTTGCCTAGGCTATGGTTGTGGAAGTGTTGGTTTCCATTCTTTTTCTCGTCCAAAAATCTTTGAACTTAATAGAACTTGATAGAAAGATCACCAAACAACACAAACACAAGCATACGAATCATGCGATTCCTAATGTTTCTCAAATTCTCAATAACACAACCTTTCTTATTGATTGGTTTGATTTGCCTAGGCTATGGTTGTGGAAGTGTTGATTTCCATTCTTTTTCTCGTCAAAAAAACTTTGAACTTAATAGAAACATCACCAAACAACACAAACACAAGTATACGAATCATGCGATTCCTAATGTTTCTCAAATACTCAATAACACAACATTTCTTATTGATTGGTTTGATTTGCCTAGGCTATGGTTGTGGAAGTGTTGGTTTCCATTCTTTTTCTCGTCCAAAAATCTTTGAACTTAATAGAACTTGATAGAAAGATCACCAAACAACACAAACACAAGCATACGAATCATGCGATTCCTAATGTTTCTCAAATTCTCAATAACACAACCTTTCTTATTGATTGGTTTGATTTGCCTAGGCTATGGTTGTGGAATTGTTGGTTTCCATTCTTTTTCTCGTCCAAAAATCTTTGAACTTAATAGAAAGATCACCAAACAACACAAACACAAGCATACGAATCATGCGATTCCTAATGTTCCTCAAATACTCAATAACACAACCTTTCTTATAGATTGGTTGGATTTGCCTAGGCTATGGTCGTGGAAGTGTTGGTTTCCATTCTTTTTCTCGTCCAAAAATATTTGAACTTAATAGAAAGATCACCAAACAACACAAACACAAGCATACGAATCATGCGATTCCTAATGTTTCTCAAATACTCAATAACACAACCTTTCTTATTGATTGGTTTGATTTGCCTAGGCTATGGTTGTGGAAGTGTTGGTTTCCATTCTTTTTCTCGTCCAAAAATCTTTGAACTTAATAGAAAGATCACCAAACAACACAAACACAAGTATACGAATCATGCGATTCCTAATGTTCCTCAAATACTCAATAACACAACCTTTCATATTGATTGGTTTGATTTGCCTAGGCTATGGTCGTGGAAGTGTTGATTTCCATTCTTTTTCTCGTCCAAAAAACATTGAACTTAATAGAAACATCACCAAACAACACAAACACAAGCATACGAATCATGCGATTCCTAATGTTTCTCAAATACTCAATAACACAACATTTCTTATTGATTGGTTTGATTTGCCTAGGCTATGGTTGTGGAAGTGTTGGTTTCCATTCTTTTTCTCGTCCAAAAATCTTTGAACTTAATAGAACTTGATAGAAAGATCACCAAACAACACAAACACAAGCATACGAATCATGCGATTCCTAATATTTCTCAAATTCTCAATAACACAACCTTTCTTATTGATTGGTTTGATTTGCCTAGGCTATAGTTGTGGAATTGTTGGTTTCCATTCTTTTTCTCGTCCAAAAATCTTTGAACTTAATAGAACTTGATAGAAAGATCACCAAACAACACAAACACAAGCATACGAATCATGCGATTCCTAATGTTTCTCAAATACTCAATAACACAACATTTCTTATTGATTGGTTTGATTTGCCTATGCTATGGTCGTGGAAGTCTTGGTTTCCATTCTTTTTCTCGTCCAAAAATCTTTGAACTTAATAGAAAGATCACCAAACAACACGAACACAAGCATACGAATCATGCGATTCCTAATGTTTCTCAAACTCAATAACACAACCTTTCTTATTGATTGGTTTGATTTGCCTAGGCTATGGTTATGGAAGTGTTGGTTTCCATTCTTTTTCTCGTCCAAAAATCTTTGAACTTAATAGAAATATCACCAAACAACACCTACACAAGCATACGAATCATGCGATTCCTAATGTTTCTCAAATTCTCAATAACACAACCTTTCTTATTGATTGGTTTGATTTGCCTAGGCTATGGTCGTGGAAGTGTTGGTTTCCATTCTTTTTCTCATCCAAAAATCTTTGAACTTAATAGAAAGATCACCAAACAACACAAACACAAGCATACAAATCATGCAATTCCTAATGTTCCTCAAATACTCAATAACACAACCTTTCTTATTGATTGGTTTGATTTTCCTAGGCTATGGTCGTGGAACTGTTGGTTTCCATTCTTTTTCTCGTCCAAAAATCTTTGAACTTAATAGAAAGATCACCAAACAACACAAACACAAGCATACGAATCATGCGATTCCTAATGTTTCTCAAATACTCAATAACACAGCATTTCTTATTGATTGGTTTGATTTGCCTAGGCTATGGTTGTGGAAGTATTGGTTTCCATTATTTTTCTCGTCCAAAAATCTTTGAACTTAATAGAAAGATCACCAAACAACACAAACACAAGCATACGAATCATGCGATTCCTAATGTTCATCAAATACTCAATAACACAACCTTTCTTATTGATTGGTTTGATTTGCCTAGGCTATGGTTGTGGAAGTGTTGGTTTCCATTCTTTTTCTCGTCCAAAAATATTTGACCTTAATAGAAAGATCACCAAACAACACAAACACAAGCATACGAATCATGCGATTCCTAATGTTTCTCAAATACTCAATAACACAGCATTTCTTATTGATTGGTTTGATTTGCCTAGGCTATGGTTGTGGAAGTATTGGTTTCCATTATTTTTCTCGTCCAAAAATCTTTGAACTTAATAGAAAGATCACCAAACAACACAAACACAAGCATACGAATCATGCGATTCCTAATGTTCCTCAAATACTCAATAACACAACCTTTCTTATTGATTGGTTTGATTTGCCTAGGCTATGGTTGTGGAAGTGTTGGTTTCCATTCTTTTTCTCGTCCAAAAATCTTTGAACTTAATAGAAAGATCACCAAACAACACAAACACAAGTATACGAATCATGCGATTCCTAATGTTCCTCAAATACTCAATAACACAACCTTTCATATTGATTGGTTTGATTTGCCTAGGCTATGGTCGTGGAAGTGTTGATTTCCATTCTTTTTCTCGTCCAAAAAACATTGAACTTAATAGAAACATCACCAAACAACACAAACACAAGCATACGAATCATGCGATTCCTAATGTTTCTCAAATACTCAATAACACAACATTTCTTATTGATTGGTTTGATTTGCCTAGGCTATGGTTGTGGAAGTGTTGGTTTCCATTCTTTTTCTCGTCCAAAAATCTTTGAACTTAATAGAACTTGATAGAAAGATCACCAAACAACACAAACACAAGCATACGAATCATGCGATTCCTAATATTTCTCAAATTCTCAATAACACAACCTTTCTTATTGATTGGTTTGATTTGCCTAGGCTATAGTTGTGGAATTGTTGGTTTCCATTCTTTTTCTCGTCCAAAAATCTTTGAACTTAATAGAACTTGATAGAAAGATCACCAAACAACACAAACACAAGCATACGAATCATGCGATTCCTAATGTTTCTCAAATACTCAATAACACAACATTTCTTATTGATTGGTTTGATTTGCCTATGCTATGGTCGTGGAAGTCTTGGTTTCCATTCTTTTTCTCGTCCAAAAATCTTTGAACTTAATAGAAAGATCACCAAACAACACGAACACAAGCATACGAATCATGCGATTCCTAATGTTTCTCAAACTCAATAACACAACCTTTCTTATTGATTGGTTTGATTTGCCTAGGCTATGGTTATGGAAGTGTTGGTTTCCATTCTTTTTCTCGTCCAAAAATCTTTGAACTTAATAGAAATATCACCAAACAACACCTACACAAGCATACGAATCATGCGATTCCTAATGTTTCTCAAATTCTCAATAACACAACCTTTCTTATTGATTGGTTTGATTTGCCTAGGCTATGGTCGTGGAAGTGTTGGTTTCCATTCTTTTTCTCATCCAAAAATCTTTGAACTTAATAGAAAGATCACCAAACAACACAAACACAAGCATACAAATCATGCAATTCCTAATGTTCCTCAAATACTCAATAACACAACCTTTCTTATTGATTGGTTTGATTTTCCTAGGCTATGGTCGTGGAACTGTTGGTTTCCATTCTTTTTCTCGTCCAAAAATCTTTGAACTTAATAGAAAGATCACCAAACAACACAAACACAAGCATACGAATCATGCGATTCCTAATGTTCCTCAAATACTCAATAACACAACCTTTCTTATTGATTGGTTTGATTTGCCTAGGCTATGGTCGTGGAAGTGTTGGTTTCCATTCTTTTTCTCGTCCAAAAATATTTGAACTTAATAGAAAGATCACCAAACAACACAAACACAAGCATACGAATCATGCGATTCCTAATGTTTGTCAAATACTCAATAACACAACCTTTCTTATTGATTGGTTTGATTTGCCTGGGCTATGGTCGTGGAAGTGTTGGTTTCCATTCTTTTTCTCGTCCAAAAATCTTTGTACTTAATAGAAAGATCACCAAACAACACAAACACAAGCATACGAATCATGCGATTCCTAATGTTCCTCAAATACTCAATAACACAACCTTTCTTATTGATTGGTTTGATTTGCCTAGGCTATGGTCGTGGAAGTCTTGGTTTCCATTCTTTTTCTCGTCCAAAAATATTTGAACTTAATAGAAAGATCACCAAACAACACAAACACAAGCATACGAATCATGTGATTCCTAATGTTCCTCAAATACTCAATAACACAACCTTTCTTATTGATTGGTTTGATTTGCCTAGGCTATGGTCGTGGAAGTCTTGGTTTCCATTCTTTTTCTCGTCCAAAAATATTTGACCTTAATAGAAAGATCACCAAACAACACAAACACAAGCATACGAATCATGCGATTCCTAATGTTTGTCAAATACTCAATAACACAACCTTTCTTATTGATTGGTTTGATTTGCCTAGGCTATGGTTGTGGAATTGTTGGTTTCCATTCTTTTTCTCGTCCAAAAATCTTTGAACTTAATAGAACTTGATAGAAAGATCACCAAACAACACAAACACAAGCATACGAATCATGCGATTCCTAATGTTTCTCAAATACTCAATAACACAATATTTCTTATTGATTGGTTTGATTTGCCAATGCTATGGTCGTGGAAGTCTTGGTTTCCATTTTTTTTCTCGTCCAAAAATGTTTGAACTTAATAGAAAGATCACCAAACAACACAAACACAAGCATACGAATCATGCGATTCCTAATGTTTCTCAAACTCAATAACACAACCTTTCTTATTGATTGGTTTGATTTGCCTAGGCTATGGTTATGGAAGTGTTGGTTTCCATTCTTTTTCTCGTCCAAAAATCTTTGAACTTAATAGAAATATCACCAAACAACACCTACACAAGCATACGAATCATGCGATTCCTAATGTTTCTCAAATTCTCAATAACACAACCTTTCTTATTGATTGGTTTGATTTGCCTAGGCTATGGTCGTGGAAGTGTTGGTTTCCATTCTTTTTCTCGTCCAAAAATCTTTGAACTTAATAGAAAGATCACCAAACAACACAAACACAAGCATACAAATCATGCAATTCCTAATGTTCCTCAAATACTCAATAACACAACCTTTCTTATTGATTGGTTTGATTTGCCTAGGCTATGGTTGTGGAAGTATTGGTTTCCATTATTTTTCTCGTCCAAAAATCTTTGAACTTAATAGAAAGATCACCAAACAAGACAAAAACAAGCATACGAATCATGCGATTCCTAATGTTTCTCAAATACTCAATAACACAACCTTTCTTATTGATTGGTTTGATTTGCCTAGGCTATGGTTATGGAAGTGTTGGTTTCCATTCTTTTTCTCGTCCAAAAATCTTTGAACTTAATAGAAATATCACCAAACAACACCTACACAAGCATACGAATCATGCGATTCCTAATGTTTCTCAAATTCTCAATAACACAACCTTTCTTATTGATTGGTTTGATTTGCCTAGGCTATGGTCGTGGAAGTGTTGGTTTCCATTCTTTTTCTCGTCCAAAAATCTTTGAACTTAATAGAAAGATCACCAAACAACACAAACACAAGCATACAAATCATGCAATTCCTAATGTTCCTCAAATACTCAATAACACAACCTTTCTTATTGATTGGTTTGATTTGCCTAGGCTATGGTCGTGGAACTGTTGGTTTCCATTCTTTTTCTCGTCCAAAAATCTTTGAACTTAATAGAAAGATCACCAAACAACACAAACACAAGCATACGAATCATGCGATTCCTAATGTTCCTCAAATACTCAATAACACAACCTTTCTTATTGATTGGTTTGATTTGCCTAGGCTATGGTCGTGGAAGTGTTGGTTTCCATTCTTTTTCTCGTCCAAAAATATTTGAACTTAATAGAAAGATCACCAAACAACACAAACACAAGCATACGAATCATGCGATTCCTAATGTTTGTCAAATACTCAATAACTCAACCTTTCTTATTGATTGGTTTGATTTGCCTGGGCTATGGTCGTGGAAGTGTTGGTTTCCATTCTTTTTCTCGTCCAAAAATCTTTGTACTTAATAGAAAGATCACGAAACAACACAAACACAAGCATACGAATCATGCGATTCCTAATTTTCCTCAAATACTCAATAACACAACCTTTCTTATTGATTGGTTTGATTTGCCTAGGCTATGGTCGTGGAAGTCTTGGTTTCCATTCTTTTTCTCGTCCAAAAATATTTGAACTTAATAGAAAGATCACCAAACAACACAAACACAAGCATACGAATCATGCGATTCCTAATGTTCCTCAAATACTCAATAACACAACCTTTCTTATTGATTGGTTTGATTTGCCTAGGCTATGGTCGTGGAAGTCTTGGTTTCCATTCTTTTTCTCGTCCAAAAATCTTTGAACTTAATAGAAAGATCACCAAACAACACAAACACAAGCATACGAATCATGCGATTCCTAATGTTTCTCAAACTCAATAACACAACCTTTCTTATTGATTGGTTTGATTTGCCTAGGCTATGGTTATGGAAGTGTTGGTTTCCATTCTTTTTCTCGTCCAAAAATCTTTGAACTTAATAGAAATATCACCAAACAACACCTACACAAGCATACGAATCATGCGATTCCTAATGTTTCTCAAATTCTCAATAACACAACCTTTCTTATTGATTGGTTTGATTTGCCTAGGCTATGGTCGTGGAAGTGTTGGTTTCCATTCTTTTTCTTGGCCAAAAATCTTTGAACTTAATAGAAAGATCACCAAACAACACAAACACAAGCATACAAATCATGCAATCTCTAATGTTCCTCAAATACTCAATAACACAACCTTTCTTATTGATTGGTTTGATTTGCCTAGGCTATGGTCGTGGAACTGTTGGTTTCCATTCTTTTTCTCGTCCAAAAATCTTTGAACTTAATAGAAAGATCACCAAACAAAACAAACACAAGCATACGAATCATGCGATTCCTAATGTTCCTCAAATACTCAATAACACAACCTTTCTTATTGATTGGTTTGATTTGCCTAGGCTATGGTCGTGGAAGTGTTGGTTTCCATTCTTTTTCTCGTCCAAAAATATTTGAACTTAATAGAAAGATCATCAAACAACACAAACACAAGCATACGAATCATGCGATTCCTAATGTTTGTCAAATACTCAATAACACAACCTTTCTTATTGATTGGTTTGATTTGCCTGGGCTATGGTCGTGGAAGTGTTGGTTTCCATTCTTTTTCTCGTCCAAATATCTTTGTACTTAATAGAAAGATCACCAAACAACACAAACACAAGCATACGAATCATGCGATTCCTAATGTTCCTCAAATACTCAATAACACAACCTTTCTTATTGATTGGTTTGATTTGCCTAGGCTATGGTCGTGGAAGTGTTGGTTTCCATTCTTTTTCTCGTCCAAAAATCTTTGAACTTAATAGAAATATCACCAAACAACACAAACACAAGCATACGAATCATGCGATTCCTAATGTTCCTCAAATACTCAATAACACAACCTTTCTTATTGATTGGTTTGATTTGCCTAGGCTATGGTCGTGGAAGTCTTGGTTTCCATTCTTTTTCTCGTCCAAAAATATTTGACCTTAATAGAAAGATCACCAAACAACACAAACACAAGCATACGAATCATGCGATTCCTAATGTTTCTCAAATACTCAATAACACAACCTTTCTTATTGATTGGTTAGATTTGCCTAGGCTATGGTCGTGGAAGTGTTGGTTTCCATTCTTTTTCTCGTCCAAATATCTTTGTACTTAATAGAAAGATCACCAAACAACACAAACACAAGCATACGAATCATGCGATTCCTAATGTTCCTCAAATACTCAATAACACAACCTTTCTTATTGATTGGTTTGATTTGCCTAGGCTATGGTCGTGGAAGTGTTGGTTTCCATTCTTTTTCTCGTCCAAAAATCTTTGAACTTAATAGAAAGATCACCAAACAACACAAACACAAGCATACGAATCATGCGATTCCTAATGTTCCTCAAATACTCAATAACACAACCTTTCTTATTGATTGGTTTGATTTGCCTAGGCTATGGTCGTGGAAGTCTTGGTTTCCATTCTTTTTCTCGTCCAAAAATATTTGACCTTAATAGAAAGATCACCAAACAACACAAACACAAGCATACGAATCATGCGATTCCTAATGTTTCTCAAATACTCAATAACACAGCATTTCTTATTGATTGGTTTGATTTGCCTAGGCTATGGTTGTGGAAGTATTGGTTTCCATTATTTTTCTCGTCCAAAAATCTTTGAACTTAATAGAAAGATCACCAAACAACACAAACACAAGCATACGAATCATGCGATTCCTAATGTTTCTCAAATACTCAATAACACAACCTTTCTTATTGATTGGTTAGATTTGCCTAGGCTATGGTCGTGGAAGTGTTGGTTTCCATTCTTTTTCTCGTCCAAAAATCTTTGAACTTAATAGAAAGATTACCAAACAACACAAACACAAGCATACGAATCATGCGATTCCTAATGTTTCTCAAATACTCAATAACACAACATTTCTTATTGATTGGTTTGATTTGCCTATGCTATGGTTGTAGAAGTGTTGGTTTCCATTCTTTTTCTCGTCCAAAAATCTTTGAACTTAATAGAAAGATCACCAAACAACACAAACACAAGCATACGAATCATGCGATTCCTAATGTTTCTCAAATACTCAATAACACAACCTTTCTTATTGATTGGTTTGATTTGCCTAGGCTATGGTCGTGGAAGTGTTGGTTTCCATTCTTTTTCTCGTCCAAAAATATTTGAACTTAATAGAAAGATCACCAAACAACACAAACACAAGCATACGAATCATGCGATTCCTAATGTTCCTCAAATACTCAATAACACAACCTTTCTTATTGATTGGTTTGATTTGCCTAGGCTATGGTCGTGGAAGTGTTGGTTTCCATTCTTTTTCTTGTCCAAAAATCTTTGAACTTAATAGAAAGATCACCAAACAACACAAACACAAGCATACGAATCATGCGATTCCTAATGTTCCTCAAATACTCAATAACACAACCTTTCTTATTGATTGGTTTGATTTGCCTAGGCTATGGTCGTGGAAGTGTTGGTTTCCATTCTTTTTCTCGTCCAAAAATCTTTGAACTTAATAGAAAGATCACCAAACAACACAAACACAAGCATACGAATCATGCGATTCCTAATGTTCCTCAAATACTCAATAACACAACCTTTCTTATTGATTGGTTTGATTTGCCTAGGCTATGGTCGTGGAAGTGTTGGTTTCCATTCTTTTTCTTGTCCAAAAATCTTTGAACTTAATAGAAAGATCACCAAACAACACAAACACAAGCATACGAATCATGCGATTCCTAATGTTTCTCAAATACTCAATAACACAACCTTTCTTATTGATTGGTTTAATTTGCCTAGGCTATGGTCGTGGAAGTGTTGGTTTCCATTCTTTTTCTCGTCCAAAAATCTTTGAACTTAATAGAAAGATCACCAAACAACACAAACACAAGCATACGAATCATGCGATTCCTAATGTTCCTCAAATACTCAATAACACAACCTTTCTTATTGATTGGTTTGATTTGCCTAGGCTATGGTCGTGGAAGTGTTGGTTTCCATTCTTTTTCTCGTCCAAAAATATTTGAACTTAATAGAAAGATCACCAAACAACACAAACACAAGCATACGAATCATGCGATTCCTAATGTTCCTCAAATACTCAATAACACAACCTTTCTTATTGATTGGTTTGATTTGCCTAGGCTATGGTCGTGGAAGTGTTGGTTTCCATTCTTTTTCTCGTCCAAAAATATTTGACCTTAATAGAAAGATCACCAAACAACACAAACACAAGCATACGAATCATGCGATTCCTAATGTTTCTCAAATACTCAATAACACAGCATTTCTTATAGATTGGTTTGATTTGCCTAGGCTATGGTTGTGGAAGTATTGGTTTCCATTCTTTTTCTCATCCAAAAATCTTTGAACTTAATAGAAAGATCACCAAACAACACAAACACAAGCATACGAATCATGCGATTCCTAATGTTCCTCAAATACGCAATAACACAACCTTTCTTATTGATTGGTTTGATTTGCCTATGCTATGGTCGTGGAAGTGTTGGTTTCCATTCTTTTTCTCGTCCAAAAATCTTTGAACTTAATAGAAAAATCACCAAACAACACAAACACAAACATACGAATCATGCGATTCCTAATGTTCCTCAAATACTCAATAACACAACCTTTCTTATTGATTGGTTTGATTTGCCTAGGCTATGGTCGTGGAAGTCTTGGTTTCCATTCTTTTTCTCGTCCAAAAATCTTTGAACTTAATAGAAAGATCACCAAACAACACAAACACAAGCATACGAATCATGCGATTCCTAATGTTCCTCAAATACTCAATAACACAACCTTTCTTATTGATTGGTTTGATTTGCCTAGGCTATGGTCGTGGAAGTGTTGGTTTCCATTCTTTTTCTCGTCCAAAAATCTTTGAACTTAATAGAAACATCACCAAACAACACAAACACAAGCATACGAATCATGCGATTCCTAATGTTTCTCAAATACTCAATAACACAACATTTCTTATTGATTGGTTTGATTTGCCTAGGCTATGGTTGTGGAAGTGTTGGTTTCCATTCTTTTTCTCGTCAAAAAATCTTTGAACTTAATAGAAAGATCACCAAACAACACAAACACAAGCATACGAATCATGCGATTCCTAATGTTCCTCAAATACTCAATAACACAACCTTTCTTATTGATTGGTTTGATTTGCCTAGGCTATGGTTGTGGAAGTGTTGGTTTCCATTCTTTTTCTCGTCAAAAAATCTTTGAACTTAATAGAAAGATCACCAAACAACACAAACACAAGCATACGAATCATGCGATTCCTAATGTTCCTCAAATACTCAATAACACAACCTTTCTTATTGATTGGTTTGATTTGCCTAGGCTATGGTCGTGGAAGTGTTGGTTTCCATTCTTTTTCTCGTCCAAAAAACTTTGAACTTAATAGAAACATCACCAAACAACACAAACACAAGCATACGAATCATGCGATTCCTAATGTTTCTCAAATATTCAATAACACAACATTTCTTATTGATTGGTTTGATTTGCCTAGGCTATGGTTGTGGAAGTGTTGGTTTCCATTCTTTTTCTCGTCCAAAAATCTTTGAACTTAATAGAAGTTGATAGAAAGATCACCAAACAACACAAACATAAGCATACGAATCATGCGATTCCTAATGTTTCTCAAATACTCAATAACACAACATTTCTTATTGATTGGTTTGATTTGCCTATGCTATGGTTGTGGAAGTGTTGGTTTCCATTCTTTTTCTCGTCCAAAAATCTTTGAACTTAATAGAAAGATCACCAAACAACACAAACACAAGCATTCGAATCATGTGATTCCTAATGTTTCTCAAACTCAATAACACAACCTTTCTTATTGATTGGTTTGATTTGCCTATGCTATGGTCGTGGAAGTGTTGGTTTCCATTCTTTTTCTCGTCCAAAAATCTTTGAACTTAATAGAAGTTGATAGAAAGATCACCAAACAACACAAACACAAGCATACGAATCATGCGATTCCTAATGTTTCTCAAATACTCAATAACACAACCTTTCTTATTGATTGGTTTGATTTGCCTATGCTATGGTTGTGGAAGTGTTGGTTTCCATTCTTTTTCTCGTCCAAAAATCTTTGAACTTAATAGAAAGATCACCAAACAACACAAACACAAGTATACGAATCATGCGATTCCTAATGTTTCTCAAATACTCAATAACAAAACCTTTCTTATTGATTGGTTTGATTTGCCTAGGCTATGGTTTGGGAAGTATTGGTTTCCATTATTTTTCTCGTCCAAAAATCTTTGAACTTAATAGAAAGATCACAAAACAACACAAACACAAGCATACGAATCATGCGATTCCTAATGTTTCTCAAACTCAATAACACAACCTTTCATACTGATTGGTTTGATTTGCCTAGGCTATGGTTATGGAAGTGTTGGTTTCCATTCTTTTTCTCGTCCAAAAATCTTTGAACTTAATAGAACTTGATAGAAAGATCACCAAACAACACAAACACAAGCATACGAATCATGCGATTCCTAATGTTCCTCAAATACTCAATAACACAACCTTTCTTATTGATTGGTTTGATTTGCCTAGGCTATGGTCGTGGAAGTGTTGGTTTCCATTCTTTTTCTCATCCAAAAAACTTTGAACTTAATAGAAACATCACCAAACAACACAAACACAAGCATACGAATCATGCGATTCCTAATGTTTCTCAAATATCCAATAACACAACATTTCTTATTGATTGGTTTGATTTGCCTAGTCTATGGTTGTGGAAGTGTTGGTTTCCATTCTTTTTCTCGTCCAAAAATCTTTGAACTTAATAGAAAGATCACCAAACAACACAAACACAAGCATACGAATCATGCGATTCCTAATGTTTCTCAAATTCTCAATAACACAACCTTTCTGATTAATTGGTTTGATTTGCCTATGCTATGGTCGTGGAAGTGTTGGTTTCCATTCTTTTTCTCGTCCAAAAATCTTTGAACTTAATAGAAGTTGATAGAAAGATCACCAAACAACACAAACACAAGCATACGAATCATGCGATTCCTAATGTTTCTCAAATACTCAATAACACAACCTTTCTTATTGATTGGTTTGATTTGCCTATGCTATGGTTGTGGAAGTGTTGGTTTCCATTCTTTTTCTCGTCCAAAAATCTTTGAACTTAATAGAAAGATCACCAAACAACACAAACACAAGTATACGAATCATGTGATTCCTAATGTTTCTCAAATACTCAATAACAAAACCTTTCTTATTGATTGGTTTGATTTGCCTAGGCTATGGTTTGGGAAGTATTGGTTTCCATTATTTTTCTCGTCCAAAAATCTTTGAACTTAATAGAAAGATCACAAAACAACACAAACACAAGCATACGAATCATGCGATTCCTAATGTTTCTCAAACTCAATAACACAACCTTTCATACTGATTGGTTTGATTTGCCTAGGCTATGGTTATGGAAGTGTTGGTTTCCATTCTTTTTCTCGTCCAAAAATCTTTGAACTTAATAGAACTTGATAGAAAGATCACCAAACAACACAAACACAAGCATACGAATCATGCGATTCCTAATGTTCCTCAAATACTCAATAACACAACCTTTCTTATTGATTGGTTTGATTTGCCTAGGCTATGGTCGTGGAAGTGTTGGTTTCCATTCTTTTTCTCGTCCAAAAAACTTTGAACTTAATAGAAACATCACCAAACAACACAAACACAAGCATACGAATCATGCGATTCCTAATGTTTCTCAAATATCCAATAACACAACATTTCTTATTGATTGGTTTGATTTGCCTAGTCTATGGTTGTGGAAGTGTTGGTTTCCATTCTTTTTCTCGTCCAAAAATCTTTGAACTTAATAGAAAGATCACCAAACAACACAAACACAAGCATACGAATCATGCGATTCCTAATGTTTCTCAAATTCTCAATAACACAACCTTTCTTATTGATTGGTTTGATTTGCCTAGGCTATGGTTGTGAAAGTGTTGGTTTCCATTCTTTTTCTCGTCCAAAAATCTTTGAACTTAATAGAAGTTGATAGAAAGATCACCAAACAACACAAACATAAGCATACGAATCATGCGATTCCTAATGTTTCTCAAATACTCAATAACACAACATTTCTTATTGATTGGTTTGATTTGCCTATGCTATGGTTGTGGAAGTGTTTGTTTCCATTCTTTTTCTCGTCCCAAAATCTTTGAACTTAATAGAAAGATCACCAAACAACACAAACACAAGCATACGAATCATGTGATTCCTAATGTTTCTCAAACTCAATAACACAACCTTTCATATTGATTGGTTTGATTTGCCTAGGCTATGGTTATGGAAGTGTTGGTTTCCATTCTTTTTCTCGTCCAAAAATCTTTGAACTTAATAGAAAGATCACCAAACAACACAAACACAAGCATACGAATCATGCGATTCCTAATGTTCCTCAAATACTCAATAACACAACCTTTCTTATTGATTGGTTTGATTTGCCTAGGCTATGGTCGTGGAAGTGTTGGTTTCCATTCTTTTTCTCGTCCAAAAATATTTGAACTTAATAGAAAGATCACCAAACAACACAAACACAAGCATACGAATCATGCGATTCCTAATGTTCCTCAAATACTCAATAACACAACCTTTCTTATTGATTGGTTTGATTTGCCTAGGCTATGGTCGTGGAAGTGTTGGTTTCCATTCTTTTTCTCGTCCAAAAATATTTGACCTTAATAGAAAGATCACCAAACAACACAAACACAAGCATACGAATCATGCGATTCCTAATGTTTCTCAAATACTCAATAACACAGCATTTCTTATAGATTGGTTTGATTTGCCTAGGCTATGGTTGTGGAAGTATTGGTTTCCATTCTTTTTCTCATCCAAAAATCTTTGAACTTAATAGAAAGATCACCAAACAACACAAACACAAGCATACGAATCATGCGATTCCTAATGTTCCTCAAATACGCAATAACACAACCTTTCTTATTGATTGGTTTGATTTGCCTATGCTATGGTCGTGGAAGTGTTGGTTTCCATTCTTTTTCTCGTCCAAAAATCTTTGAACTTAATAGAAAAATCACCAAACAACACAAACACAAACATACGAATCATGCGATTCCTAATGTTCCTCAAATACTCAATAACACAACCTTTCTTATAGATTGGTTGGATTTGCCTAGGCTATGGTCGTGGAAGTGTTGGTTTCCATTCTTTTTCTCGTCCAAAAATCTTTGAACTTAATAGAAAGATCACCAAACAACACAAACACAAGCATACGAATCATGCGATTCCTAATGTTCCTCAAATACTCAATAACACAACCTTTCTTATTGATTGGTTTGATTTGCCTAGGCTATGGTCGTGGAAGTGTTGGTTTCCATTCTTTTTCTCGTCCAAAAATCTTTGAACTTAATAGAAACATCACCAAACAACACAAACACAAGCATACGAATCATGCGATTCCTAATGTTTCTCAAATACTCAATAACACAACATTTCTTATTGATTGGTTTGATTTGCCTAGGCTATGGTTGTGGAAGTGTTGGTTTCCATTCTTTTTCTCGTCAAAAAATCTTTGAACTTAATAGAAAGATCACCAAACAACACAAACACAAGCATACGAATCATGCGATTCCTAATGTTCCTCAAATACTCAATAACACAACCTTTCTTATTGATTGGTTTGATTTGCCTAGGCTATGGTCGTGGAAGTGTTGGTTTCCATTCTTTTTCTCGTCCAAAAAACTTTGAACTTAATAGAAACATCACCAAACAACACAAACACAAGCATACGAATCATGCGATTCCTAATGTTTCTCAAATATTCAATAACACAACATTTCTTATTGATTGGTTTGATTTGCCTAGTCTATGGTTGTGGAAGTGTTGGTTTCCATTCTTTTTCTCGTCCAAAAATCTTTGAACTTAATAGAAAGATCACCAAACAACACAAACACAAGCATACGAATCATGCGATTCCTAATGTTTCTCAAATTCTCAATAACACAACCTTTCTTATTGATTGGTTTGATTTGCCTAGGCTATGGTTGTGGAAGTGTTGGTTTCCATTCTTTTTCTCGTCCAAAAATCTTTGAACTTAATAGAAGTTGATAGAAAGATCACCAAACAACACAAACATAAGCATACGAATCATGCGATTCCTAATGTTTCTCAAATACTCAATAACACAACATTTCTTATTGATTGGTTTGATTTGCCTATGCTATGGTTGTGGAAGTGTTGGTTTCCATTCTTTTTCTCGTCCAAAAATCTTTGAACTTAATAGAAAGATCACCAAACAACACAAACACAAGCATTCGAATCATGTGATTCCTAATGTTTCTCAAACTCAATAACACAACCTTTCTTATTGATTGGTTTGATTTGCCTATGCTATGGTCGTGGAAGTGTTGGTTTCCATTCTTTTTCTCGTCCAAAAATCTTTGAACTTAATAGAAGTTGATAGAAAGATCACCAAACAACACAAACACAAGCATACGAATCATGCGATTCCTAATGTTTCTCAAATACTCAATAACACAACCTTTCTTATTGATTGGTTTGATTTGCCTATGCTATGGTTGTGGAAGTGTTGGTTTCCATTCTTTTTCTCGTCCAAAAATCTTTGAACTTAATAGAAAGATCACCAAACAACACAAACACAAGTATACGAATCATGCGATTCCTAATGTTTCTCAAATACTCAATAACAAAACCTTTCTTATTGATTGGTTTGATTTGCCTAGGCTATGGTTTGGGAAGTATTGGTTTCCATTATTTTTCTCGTCCAAAAATCTTTGAACTTAATAGAAAGATCACAAAACAACACAAACACAAGCATACGAATCATGCGATTCCTAATGTTTCTCAAACTCAATAACACAACCTTTCATACTGATTGGTTTGATTTGCCTAGGCTATGGTTATGGAAGTGTTGGTTTCCATTCTTTTTCTCGTCCAAAAATCTTTGAACTTAATAGAACTTGATAGAAAGATCACCAAACAACACAAACACAAGCATACGAATCATGCGATTCCTAATGTTCCTCAAATACTCAATAACACAACCTTTCTTATTGATTGGTTTGATTTGCCTAGGCTATGGTCGTGGAAGTGTTGGTTTCCATTCTTTTTCTCGTCCAAAAAACTTTGAACTTAATAGAAACATCACCAAACAACACAAACACAAGCATACGAATCATGCGATTCCTAATGTTTCTCAAATATCCAATAACACAACATTTCTTATTGATTGGTTTGATTTGCCTAGTCTATGGTTGTGGAAGTGTTGGTTTCCATTCTTTTTCTCGTCCAAAAATCTTTGAACTTAATAGAAAGATCACCAAACAACACAAACACAAGCATACGAATCATGCGATTCCTAATGTTTCTCAAATTCTCAATAACACAACCTTTCTGATTAATTGGTTTGATTTGCCTATGCTATGGTCGTGGAAGTGTTGGTTTCCATTCTTTTTCTCGTCCAAAAATCTTTGAACTTAATAGAAGTTGATAGAAAGATCACCAAACAACACAAACACAAGCATACGAATCATGCGATTCCTAATGTTTCTCAAATACTCAATAACACAACCTTTCTTATTGATTGGTTTGATTTGCCTATGCTATGGTTGTGGAAGTGTTGGTTTCCATTCTTTTTCTCGTCCAAAAATCTTTGAACTTAATAGAAAGATCACCAAACAACACAAACACAAGTATACGAATCATGTGATTCCTAATGTTTCTCAAATACTCAATAACAAAACCTTTCTTATTGATTGGTTTGATTTGCCTAGGCTATGGTTTGGGAAGTATTGGTTTCCATTATTTTTCTCGTCCAAAAATCTTTGAACTTAATAGAAAGATCACAAAACAACACAAACACAAGCATACGAATCATGCGATTCCTAATGTTTCTCAAACTCAATAACACAACCTTTCATACTGATTGGTTTGATTTGCCTAGGCTATGGTTATGGAAGTGTTGGTTTCCATTCTTTTTCTCGTCCAAAAATCTTTGAACTTAATAGAACTTGATAGAAAGATCACCAAACAACACAAACACAAGCATACGAATCATGCGATTCCTAATGTTCCTCAAATACTCAATAACACAACCTTTCTTATTGATTGGTTTGATTTGCCTAGGCTATGGTCGTGGAAGTGTTGGTTTCCATTCTTTTTCTCGTCCAAAAAACTTTGAACTTAATAGAAACATCACCAAACAACACAAACACAAGCATACGAATCATGCGATTCCTAATGTTTCTCAAATATCCAATAACACAACATTTCTTATTGATTGGTTTGATTTGCCTAGTCTATGGTTGTGGAAGTGTTGGTTTCCATTCTTTTTCTCGTCCAAAAATCTTTGAACTTAATAGAAAGATCACCAAACAACACAAACACAAGCATACGAATCATGCGATTCCTAATGTTTCTCAAATTCTCAATAACACAACCTTTCTTATTGATTGGTTTGATTTGCCTAGGCTATGGTTATGGAAGTGTTGGTTTCCATTCTTTTTCTCGTCCAAAAATCTTTGAACTTAATAGATGTTGATAGAAAGATCACCAAACAACACAAACACAAGCATACGAATCATGCGATTCCTAATGTTTCTCAAATACTCAATAACACAACATTTCTTATTGATTGGTTTGATTTGCCTAGGCTATGTTTGTGGAAGTGTTGGTTTCCATTCTATTTCTCGTCCAAAAATCTTTGAACTTAATAGAACTTGATAGAAAGATCACCAAACAACACAAACACAAGCATTCGAATCATGTGATTCCTAATGTTTCTTAAACTCAATAACACAACCTTTCATATTGATTGGTTTGATTTGCCTAGGCTATGGTTATGGAAGTGTTGGTTTCCATTCTTTTTCTCGTCCAAAAATCTTTGAACTTAATAGATGTTGATAGAAAGATCACCAAACAACACAAACACAAGCATACGAATCATGCGATTCCTAATGTTTCTCAAATACTCAATAACACAACATTTCTTATTGATTGGTTTGATTTGCCTATGCTATGGTTGTGGAAGTGTTGGTTTCCATTCTTTTTCTCGTCCAAAAATCTTTGAACTTAATAGAAAGATCACCAAACAACACAAACACAAGTATACGAATCATGCGATTCCTAATGTTTCTCAAATACTCAATAACAAAACCTTTCTTATTGATTGGTTTGATTTGCCTAGGCTATGGTTTGGGAAGTATTGGTTTCCATTATTTTTCTCGTCCAAAAATCTTTGAACTTAATAGAAAGATCACAAAACAACACAAACACAAGCATACGAATCATGCGATTCCTAATGTTTCTCAAACTCAATAACACAACCTTTCATACTGATTGGTTTGATTTGCCTAGGCTATGGTTATGGAAGTGTTGGTTTCCATTCTTTTTCTCGTCCAAAAATCTTTGAACTTAATAGAACTTGATAGAAAGATCACCAAACAACACAAACACAAGCATACGAATCATGCGATTCCTAATGTTTCTCAAATTCTAATTAACACAACCTTTCTTATTGATTGGTTTGATTTGCCTAGGCTATGGTTGTGAAAGTGTTGGTTTCCATTCTTTTTCTCGTCCAAAAATCTTTGAACTTAATAGAAGTTGATAGAAAGATCACCAAACAACACAAACATAAGCATACGAATCATGCGATTCCTAATGTTTCTCAAATACTCAATAACACAACATTTCTTATTGATTGGTTTGATTTGCCTATGCTATGGTTGTGGAAGTGTTTGTTTCCATTCTTTTTCTCGTCCCAAAATCTTTGAACTTAATAGAAAGATCACCAAAAAACACAAACACAAGCATACGAATCATGTGATTCCTAATGTTTCTCAAACTCAATAACACAACCTTTCATATTGATTGGTTTGATTTGCCTAGGCTATGGTTATGGAAGTGTTGGTTTCCATTCTTTTTCTCGTCCAAAAATCTTTGAACTGAATAGAAGTTGATAGAAAGATCACCAAACAACACAAACACAAGCATACGAATCATGCGATTCCTAATGTTTCTCAAATACTCATTAATACAAACTTTCTTATTGATTGGTTTGATTTGCCTAGGCTATGTTTGTGGAAGTGTTGGTTTCCATTCTATTTCTCGTCCAAAAATCTTTGAACTTAATAGAACTTGATAGAAAGATCACCAAACAACACAAACACAAGCATTCGAATCATGTGATTCCTAATGTTTCTTAAACTCAATAACACAACCTTTCATATTGATTGGTTTGATTTGCCTAGGCTATGGTTATGGAAGTGTTGGTTTCCATTCTTTTTCTCGTCCAAAAATCTTTGAACTTAATAGATGTTGATAGAAAGATCACCAAACAACACAAACACAATCATACGAATCATGCGATTCCTAATGTTTCTCAAATACTCAATAACACAACATTTCTTATTGATTGGTTTGATTTGCCTAGGCTATGGTTGTGGAAGTGTTGGTTTCCATTCTTTTTCTCGTCCAAAAATCTTTGAACTTAATAGAAAGATCACCAAACAACACTAACACAAGCATACGAATCATGCGATTCCTAATGTTTCTCAAATACTCAATAACACAACATTTCTTATTGATTGGTTTGATTTGCCTATGCTATGGTTGTGGAAGTGTTGGTTTCCATTCTTTTTCTCGTCCAAAAATCTTTGAACTTAATAGAAAGATCACCAAACAACACAAACACAAGTATACGAATCATGCGATTCCTAATGTTTCTCAAATACTCAATAACAAAACCTTTCTTATTGATTGGTTTGATTTGCCTAGGCTATGGTTTGGGAAGTATTGGTTTCCATTATTTTTCTCGTCCAAAAATCTTTGAACTTAATAGAAAGATCACAAAACAACACAAACACAAGCATACGAATCATGCGATTCCTAATGTTTCTCAAACTCAATAACACAACCTTTCATACTGATTGGTTTGATTTGCCTAGGCTATGGTTATGGAAGTGTTGGTTTCCATTCTTTTTCTCGTCCAAAAATCTTTGAACTTAATAGAACTTGATAGAAAGATCACCAAACAACACAAACACAAGCATACGAATCATGCGATTCCTAATGTTCCTCAAATACTCAATAACACAACCTTTCTTATTGATTGGTTTGATTTGCCTAGGCTATGGTCGTGGAAGTGTTGGTTTCCATTCTTTTTCTCGTCCAAAAAACTTTGAACTTAATAGAAACATCACCAAACAACACAAACACAAGCATACGAATCATGCGATTCCTAATGTTTCTCAAATATTCAATAACACAACATTTCTTATTGATTGGTTTGATTTGCCTAGTCTATGGTTGTGGAAGTGTTGGTTTCCATTCTTTTTCTCGTCCAAAAATCTTTGAACTTAATAGAAAGATCACCAAACAACACAAACACAAGCATACGAATCATGCGATTCCTAATGTTTCTCAAATTCTCAATAACACAACCTTTCTTATTGATTGGTTTTATTTGCCTAGGCTATGGTTGTGGAAGTGTTGGTTTCCATTCTTTTTCTCGTCCAAAAATCTTTGAACTTAATAGAAGTTGATAGAAAGATCACCAAACAACACAAACATAAGCATACGAATCATGCGATTCCTAATGTTTCTCAAATACTCAATAACACAACATTTCTTATTGATTGGTTTTATTTGCCTATGCTATGGTTGTGGAAGTGTTGGTTTCCATTCTTTTTCTCGTCCAAAAATCTTTGAACTTAATAGAAAGATCACCAAACAACACAAACACAAGCATACGAATCATGTGATTCCTAATGTTTCTCAAACTCAATAACACAACCTTTCATATTGATTGGTTTGATTTGCCTAGGCTATGGTTATGGAAGTGTTGGTTTCCATTATTTTTCTCGTCCAAAAATCTTTGAACTTAATAGAAGTTGATAGAAAGATCACCAAACAACACAAACACAAGCATACGAATCATGCGATTCCTAATGTTTCTCAAATACTCAATAACACAACATTTCTTATTGATTGGTTTGATTTGCCTATGCTATGGTTGTGGAAGTGTTGGTTTCCATTCTTTTTCTCGTCCAAAAATCTTTGAACTTAATAGAAAGATCACCAAACAACACTAACACAAGCATACGAATCATGCGATTCCTAATGTTTCTCAAATACTCAATAACACAACATTTCTTATTGATTGGTTTGATTTGCCTATGCTATGGTTGTGGAAGTGTTGGTTTCCATTCTTTTTCTCGTCCAAAAATCTTTGAACTTAATAGAAAGATCACCAAACAACACAAACACAAGTATACGAATCATGCGATTCCTAATGTTTCTCAAATACTCAATAACAAAACCTTTCTTATTGATTGGTTTGATTTGCCTAGGCTATGGTTTGGGAAGTATTGGTTTCCATTATTTTTCTCGTTCAAAAATATTTGAACTTAATAGAAAGATCACCAAACAACACAAACACAAGCATACGAATCATGCGATTCCTAATGTTTCTCAAATACTCCATAACACAACCTTTCGTATTGATTAGTTTGATTTGCCTAGGCTATGGTCGTGGAAGTGTTGGTTTCCATTCTTTTTCTCGTCCAAAAATCTTTGAACTTAATAGAAAGATCACCAAACAACACAAACACAAGCATACGAATCATGAGATTCCTAATGTTCCTCAAATACTCAATAACACAACCTTTCTTATTGATTGGTTTGATTTGAATAGGCTATGGTCGTGGAAGTGTTGGTTTCCATTCTTTTTCTCGTCCAAAAATCTTTGAACTTAATAGAAACATCACCAAACAACACAAACACAAGCATACAAATCATGCGATTCCTAATGTTTCTCAAATACTCAATAACACAACATTTCTTATTGATTGGTTTGATTTGCCTAGGCTATGGTTGTGGAAGTGTTGGTTTCCATTCTTTTTCTCGTCCAAAAATCTTTGAACTTAATAGAAAGATCACCAAACAACACAAACACAAGCATACGAATCATGCGATTCCTAATGTTTGTCAAATTCTCAATAACACAACCTTTCTTATTGATTGGTTTGATTTGCCTAGGCTATGGTTGTGGAAGTGTTGGTTTCCATTCTTTTTCTCGTCCAAAAATCTTTGAACTTAATAGAACTTGATAGAAAGATCACCAAACAACACAAACACAAGCATACGAATCATACGATTCCTAATGTTTCTCAAATACTCAATAACACAACATTTCTTATTGATTGGTTTGATTTGCCTATGCTATGGTTGTGTAAGTGTTGGTTTCCATTCTTTTTCTCGTCCAAAAATCTTTGAACTTAATAGTAAGATCACCAAACAACACAAACACAAGCATCCGAATCATGCGATTCCTAATGTTTCTCAAACTCAATAACACAACCTTTCATATTGATTGGTTTGATTTGCCTAGGCTATGGTTATGGAAGTGTTGGTTTCCATTCGTTTTCTCGTCCAAAACTCTTTGAACTTAATAGAACTTGATAGAAAGATCACCAAACAACACAAACACAAGCATACGAATCATGCGATTCCTAATGTTTCTCAAATACTCAATAACACAACATTTCTTGTTGATTGGTTTGATTTGCCTAGGTTATGGTTGTGGAAGTGTTGGTTTCCATTCTTTTTCTCGTCCAAAAATCTTTGAACTTAATAGAAAGATCACCAAACAACACAAACACAAGCATACGAATCATGTGATTCCTAATGTTTCTCAAATTCTCAATAACACAACCTTTCTTATTGATTGGTTTGATTTGCCTAGGCTATGGTTGTGGAAGTGTTGGTTTCCATTCTTTTTCTCGTCCAAAAATCTTTGAACTTAATAGAAGTTGATAGAAAGATCACCAAACAACACAAACACAAGCATACGAATCATGCGATTCCTAATGTTTCTCAAATACTCAATAACACAACATTTCTTATTGATTGGTTTGATTTGCCTATGCTATGGTTGTGGAAGTGTTGGTTTCCATTCTTTTTCTCGTCCAAAAATCTTTGAACTTAATAGAAAGATCACCAAACAACACAAACACAAGTATACGAATCATGCGATTCCTAATGTTTCTCAAATAGTCAATAACAAAACCTTTCTTATTGATTTGTTTGATTTGCCTAGGCTATGGTTTGGGAAGTATTGGTTTCCATTATTTTTCTCGTTCAAAAATATTTGAACTTAATAGAAAGATCACCAAACAACACAAACACAAGCATACGAATCATGCGATTCCTAATGTTTCTCAAATACTCAATAACACAACCTTTCTTATTGATTGGTTTGATTTGCCTAGGCTATGGTCGTGGAAGTGTTGGTTTCCATTCTTTTTCTCGTCCAAAAATCTTTGAACTTAATAGAAAGATCACCAAGCAACACAAACACAAGCATACGAATTATGCGATTCCTAATGTTCCTCAAATAGTCAATAACACAACCTTTCTTATTGATTGGTTTGATTTGCCTAGGCTATGGTCGTGGAAGTGTTGGTTTCCATTCTTTTTCTCGTCCAAAAATCTTTGAACTTAATAGAACCATCACCAAACAACACAAACACAAGCATACGAATCATGCGATTCCTAATGTTTCTCAAATACTCAATAACACAACATTTCTTATTGATTGGTTTGATTTGCCTAGGCTATGGTTGGGGAAGTGTTGGTTTCCATTCTTTTTCTCGTCCAAAAATCTTTGAACTTAATAGAAAGATCACCAAACAACACAAACACAAGCATACGAATCATGCGATTCCTAATGTTTCTCAAATTCTCAATAACACAACCTTTCTTATTGATGTGTTTGATTTGCCTAGGCTATGGTTGTGGAAGTGTTGGTTTCCATTCTTTTTCTCGTCCAAAAATCTTTGAACTTAATAGAACTTGATAGAAAGATCACCAAACAACACAAACACAAGCATACGAATCATGCGATTCCTAATGTTTCTCAAATACTCAATAACACAACATTTCTTATTGATTGGTTTGATTTGCCTATGCTATGGTTGTGGAAGTGTTGGTTTCCATTCTTTTGCTCGTCCAAAAATCTTTGAACTTAATAGAAAGATCACCAAACAACACAAACACAAGCATACGAATCATGCGATTCCTAATGTTTCTCAAACTCAATAACACAACCTTTCTTATTGATTGGTTTGATTTGCCTAGGCTATGGTTATGGAAGTGTTGGTTTCCATTCTTTTTCTCGTCCAAAAATCTTTGAACTTAATACAAAGATCACCAAACAACACCTACACAAGCATACGAATCATGCGATTCCTAATGTTTCTCAAATTCTCAATAACACAACCTTTCTTATTGATTGGTTTGATTTGCCTAGGCTATGGTCGTGGAAGTGTTGGTTTCCATTCTTTTTCTCGTCCAAAAATCTTTGAACTTAATAGAAAGATCACCAAACAACACAAACACAAGCATACGAATCATGCGATTCCTAATGTTCCTCAAATACTCAATAACACAACCTTTCTTATTGATTGGTTTGATTTGCCTAGGCTATGGTCGTGGAAGTGTTGGTTTCCATTCTTTTTCTCGTCCAAAAATCTTGGAACTTAATAGAAAGATCACCAAACAACACAAACACAAGCATACGAATCATGCGATTCCTAATGTTTCTCAAACACTCAATAACACAACCTTTCTTATTGATTGGTTTGATTTGCCTAGGCTATGGTCGTGGAAGTGTTGGTTTCCATTCTTTTTCTCGTCCAAAAATCTTTGAACTTAATAGAAAGATCACCAAACAACACAAAGACAAGCATACGAATCATGCGATTCCTAATGTTTCTCAAATTCTCAATAACACAACCTTTCTTATTGATTGGTTTGATTTGCCTATGCTATGGTTGTGGAAGTGTTGGTTTCCATTCTTTTTCTCGTCCAAAAATCATTGAACTTAATAGAAAGATCACCAAACAACACAAACACAAGCATACGAATCATGCGATTCCTAATGTTTCTCAAATTCTCAATAACACAACCTTTCTTATTGATTGGTTTGATTTGCCTAGGCTATGGTCGTGGAAGTGTTGGTTTCCATTCTTTTTCTCGTCCAAAAATCTTTGAACTTAATAGAAAGATCATCAAACAACAAAAACACAAGCATACGAATCATGCGATTCCTAATGTTCCTCAAATACTCAATAACACAACCTTTCTTATTGATTGGTTTGATTTGCCTAGGCTATGGTCGTGGAAGTGTTGGTTTCCATTCTTTTTCTCGTCCAAAAATCTTTGAACTTAATAGAAAGATCACCAAACAACACAAACACAAGCATACGAATCATGCGATTCCTAATGTTTCTCAAATACTCAATAACACAACATTTCTTATTGATTGGTTTGATTTGCCTATGCTATGGTTGTGGAAGTGTTGGTTTCCATTCTTTTGCTCGTCCAAAAATCTTTGAACTTAATAGAAAGATCACCAAACAACACAAACACAAGCATACGAATCATGCGATTCCTAATGTTTCTCAAATACTCAATAACACAACATTTCTTATTGATTGGTTTGATTTGCCTATGCTATGGTTGTGGAAGTGTTGGTTTCCATTCTTTTGCTCGTCCAAAAATCTTTGAACTTAATAGAAAGATCACCAAACAACACAAACACAAGCATACGAATCATGCGATTCCTAATGTTTCTCAAACTCAATAACACAACCTTTCTTATTACTTGGTTTGATTTGCCTAGGCTATGGTTGTGGAAGTGTTGGTTTCCATTCTTTTGCTCGTTCAAAAATCTTTGAACTTAATAGAAAGATCACCAAACAACACAAACACAAGCATACGAATCATGCGATTCCTAATGTTTCTCAAATACTCAATAACACAACCTTTCTTATTGATTGGTTTTATTTGCCTAGGCTATGGTTGTGGAAGTGTTGGTTTCCATTCTTTTTCTCATCCAAAAATCTTTGAACTTAATAGAAGTTGATAGAAAGATCACCAAACAACACAAACACAAGCATACGAATCTTGCGATTCCTAATGTTTCTCAAATACTCAATAACACAACATTTCTTATTGATTGGTTTGATTTGCCTATGCTATGGTTGTGGAAGTGTTGGTTTCCATTCTTTTTCTCGTCCCAAAATCTTTGAACTTAATAGAAAGATCACCAAACAACACAAACACAAGCATACGAATCATGCGATTCCTAATGTTTCTCAAATACTCAATAACACAACATTTCTTATTGATTGGCTTGATTTGCCTAGGCTATGGTTGTGGAAGTATTGGTTTCCATTATTTTTCTCGTCCAAAAATCTTTGAACTTAATAGAAAAATCACCAAACAACACAAACACAAGCATACGAATCATGCGATTCCTAATGTTTCTCAAATACTCAATAACACAACATTTCTTATTGATTGGTTTGATTTGCCTATGCTATGGTTGTGGAAGTGTTGGTTTCCATTCTTTTGCTCGTCCAAAAATCTTTGAACTTAATAGAAAGATCACCAAACAACACAAACACAAGCATACGAATCATGCGATTCCTAATGTTTCTCAAACTCAATAACACAACCTTTCTTATTGATTGGTTTGATTTGCCTAGGCTATGGTTATGGAAGTGTTGGTTTCCATTCTTTTTCTCGTCCAAAAATCTTTGAACTTAATACAAAGATCACCAAACAACACCTACACAAGCATACGAATCATGCGATTCCTAATGTTTCTCAAATTCTCAATAACACAACCTTTCTTATTGATTGGTTTGATTTGCCTAGGCTATGGTCGTGGAAGTGTTGGTTTCCATTCTTTTGCTCGTCCAAAAATCTTTGAACTTAATAGAAAGATCACCAAACAACACAAACACAAGCATACGAATCATGCGATTCCTAATGTTCCTCAAATACTCAATAACACAACCTTTCTTATTGATTGGTTTGATTTGCCTAGGCTATGGTCGTGGAAGTGTTGGTTTCCATTCTTTTTCTCGTCCAAAAATCTTTGAACTTAATAGAAAGATCACCAAACAACACAAACACAAGCATACGAATCATGCGATTCCTAATGTTTCTCAAATACTCAATAACACAACCTTTCTTATTGATTGGTTTGATTTGCCTAGGCTATGGTTGTGGAAGTGTTGGTTTCCATTCTTTTTCTCGTCCAAAAATCTTTGAACTTAATAGAAGTTGATAGAAAGATCACCAAACAACACAAACACAAGCATACGAATCTTGCGATTCCTAATGTTTCTCAAATACTCAATAACACAACATTTCTTATTGATTGGTTTGATTTGCCTATGCTATGGTTGTGGAAGTGTTGGTTTCCATTCTTTTTATCGTCCCAAAATCTTTGAACTTAATAGAAAGATCACCAAACAACACAAACACAAGCATACGAATCATGCGATTCCTAATGTTTCTCAAATACTCAATAACACAACATTTCTTATTGATTGGTTTGATTTGCCTAGGCTATGGTTGTGGAAGTATTGGTTTCCATTATTTTTCTCGTCCAAAAATCTTTGAACTTAATAGAAAAATCACCAAACAACACAAACACAAGCATACGAATCATGCGATTCCTAATGTTTCTCAAATACTCAATAACACAACATTTCTTATTGATTGGTTTGATTTGCCTATGCTATGGTTGTGGAAGTGTTGGTTTCCATTCTTTTGCTCGTCCAAAAATCTTTGAACTTAATAGAAAGATCACCAAACAACACAAACACAAGCATACGAATCATGCGATTCCTAATGTTTCTCAAATACTCAATAACACAACATTTCTTATTGATTGGTTTGATTTGCCTATGCTATGGTTGTGGAAGTGTTGGTTTCCATTCTTTTGCTCGTCCAAAAATCTTTGAACTTAATAGAAAGATCACCAAACAACACAAACACAAGCATACGAATCATGCGATTCCTAATGTTTCTCAAACTCAATAACACAACCTTTCTTATTGATTGGTTTGATTTGCCTAGGCTATGGTTATGGAAGTGTTGGTTTCCATTCTTTTTCTCGTCCAAAAATCTTTGAACTTAATAGAAAGATCACCAAACAACACCTACACAAGCATACGAATCATGCGATTCCTAATGTTTCTCAAATTCTCAATAACACAACCTTTCTTATTGATTGGTTTGATTTGCCTAGGCTATGGTCGTGGAAGTGTTGGTTTCCATTCTTTTTCTCGTCCAAAAATCTTTGAACTTAATAGAAAGATCACCAAACAACACAAACACAAGCATACGAATCATGCGATTCCTAATGTTCCTCAAATACTCAATAACACAACCTTTCTTATTGATTGGTTTGATTTGCCTAGGCTATGGTCGTGGAAGTGTTGGTTTCCATTCTTTTTCTCGTCCAAAAATCTTTGAACTTAATAGAAAGATCACCAAACAACACAAACACAAGCATACGAATCATGCGATTCCTAATGTTTCTCAAATACTCAATAACACAACCTTTCTTATTGATTGGTTTGATTTGCCTAGGCTATGGTTGTGGAAGTGTTGGTTTCCATTCTTTTTCTCGTCCAAAAATCTTTGAACTTAATAGAAGTTGATAGAAAGATCACCAAACAACACAAACACAAGCATACGAATCTTGCGATTCCTAATGTTTCTCAAATACTCAATAACACAACATTTCTTATTGATTGGTTTGATTTGCCTATGCTATGGTTGTGGAAGTGTTGGTTTCCATTCTTTTTATCGTCCCAAAATCTTTGAACTTAATAGAAAGATCACCAAACAACACAAACACAAGCATACGAATCATGCGATTCCTAATGTTTCTCAAATACTCAATAACACAACATTTCTTATTGATTGGTTTGATTTGCCTAGGCTATGGTTGTGGAAGTATTGGTTTCCATTATTTTTCTCGTCCAAAAATCTTTGAACTTAATAGAAAAATCACCAAACAACACAAACACAAGCATACGAATCATTCGATTCCTAATGTTCCTCAAATACTCAATAACACAACCTTTCTTATTGATTGGTTTGATTTGCCTAGGCTATGGTCGTGGAAGTGTTGGTTTCCATTCTTTTCCTCGTCCAAAAATCTTTGAACTTAATAGAACTTGATAGAAAGATCACCAAACAACAGAAACACAAGCATACGAATCATGCGATTCCTAATGTTTCTCAAATACTCAATAACACAACATTTCTTATTGATTGGTTTGATTTGCCTAGGCTATGGTTGTGGAAGTGTTGGTTTCCATTTGTTTTCTCGTCCAAAAATCTTTGAACTTAATAGAAGTTGATAGAAAGATCACCAAACAACACAAACACAAGCATACGAATCTTGCGATTCCTAATGTTTCTCAAATACTCAATAACACAACATTTCTTATTGATTGGTTTGATTTGCCTATGCTATGGTTGTGGAAGTGTTGGTTTCCATTCTTTTTCTCGTCCCAAAATCTTTGAACTTAATAGAAAGATCACCAAACAACACAAACACAAGCATACGAATCATGCGATTCCTAATGTTTCTCAAATACTCAATAACACAACATTTCTTATTGATTGGCTTGATTTGCCTAGGCTATGGTTGTGGAAGTATTGGTTTCCATTATTTTTCTCGTCCAAAAATCTTTGAACTTAATAGAAAAATCACCAAACAACACAAACACAAGCATACGAATCATGCGATTCCTAATGTTTCTCAAATACTCAATAACACAACATTTCTTATTGATTGGTTTGATTTGCCTATGCTATGGTTGTGGAAGTGTTGGTTTCCATTCTTTTGCTCGTCCAAAAATCTTTGAACTTAATAGAAAGATCACCAAACAACACAAACACAAGCATACGAATCATGCGATTCCTAATGTTTCTCAAACTCAATAACACAACCTTTCTTATTGATTGGTTTGATTTGCCTAGGCTATGGTTATGGAAGTGTTGGTTTCCATTCTTTTTCTCGTCCAAAAATCTTTGAACTTAATACAAAGATCACCAAACAACACCTACACAAGCATACGAATCATGCGATTCCTAATGTTTCTCAAATTCTCAATAACACAACCTTTCTTATTGATTGGTTTGATTTGCCTAGGCTATGGTCGTGGAAGTGTTGGTTTCCATTCTTTTTCTCGTCCAAAAATCTTTGAACTTAATAGAAAGATCACCAAACAACACAAACACAAGCATACGAATCATGCGATTCCTAATGTTCCTCAAATACTCAATAACACAACCTTTCTTATTGATTGGTTTGATTTGCCTAGGCTATGGTCGTGGAAGTGTTGGTTTCCATTCTTTTTCTCGTCCAAAAATCTTTGAACTTAATAGAAAGATCACCAAACAACACAAACACAAGCATACGAATCATGCGATTCCTAATGTTTCTCAAATACTCAATAACACAACCTTTCTTATTGATTGGTTTGATTTGCCTAGGCTATGGTTGTGGAAGTGTTGGTTTCCATTCTTTTTCTCGTCCAAAAATCTTTGAACTTAATAGAAGTTGATAGAAAGATCACCAAACAACACAAACACAAGCATACGAATCTTGCGATTCCTAATGTTTCTCAAATACTCAATAACACAACATTTCTTATTGATTGGTTTGATTTGCCTAGGCTATGGTTGTGGAAGTGTTGGTTTCCATTCTTTTTATCGTCCCAAAATCTTTGAACTTAATAGAAAGATCACCAAACAACACAAACACAAGCATACGAATCATGCGATTCCTAATGTTTCTCAAATACTCAATAACACAACATTTCTTATTGATTGGTTTGATTTGCCTAGGCTATGGTTGTGGAAGTATTGGTTTCCATTATTTTTCTCGTCCAAAAATCTTTGAACTTAATAGAAAAATCACCAAACAACACAAACACAAGCATACGAATCATGCGATTCCTAATGTTCCTCAAATACTCAATAACACAACCTTTCTTATTGATTGGTTTGATTTGCCTAGGCTATGGTCGTGGAAGTGTTGGTTTCCATTCTTTTCCTCGTCCAAAAATCTTTGAACTTAATAGAACTTGATAGAAAGATCACCAAACAACAGAAACACAAGCATACGAATCATGCGATTCCTAATGTTTCTCAAATACTCAATAACACAACATTTCTTATTGATTGGTTTGATTTGCCTAGGCTATGGTTGTGGAAGTGTTGGTTTCCATTTGTTTTCTCGTCCAAAAATCTTTGAACTTAATAGAAAGATCACCAAACAACACAAACACAAGCATACGAATCATGCGATTCCTAATGTTCCTCAAATACTCAATAACACAACCTTTCTTATTGATTGGTTTGATTTGCCTAGGCTATGGTCGTGGAAGTGTTGGTTTCCATTCTTTTTCTCGTCCAAAAATATTTGAACTTAATAGAAAGATCACCAAACAACAAAAACACAAGCATACGAAGCATGCGATTCCTAATGTTTCTCAAATACTCAATAACACAACCTTTCTTATTGATTGGTTTGATTTGCCTAGGCTATGGTTGTGGAAGTGTTGGTTTCCATTCTTTTTCTCGTCCAAAAATCTTTGAACTTAATAGAACTTGATAGAAAGATCACCAAACAACACAAACACAAGCATACGAATCATGCGATTCCTAATATTTCTCAAATACTCAATAACACAACATTTCTTATTGATTGGTTTGATTTGCCTAGGCTATGGTTGTGGAAGTGTTGGTTTCCATTCTTTTTCTCGTCCAAAAATCTTTGAACTTAATAGAACTTGATAGAAAGATCACCAAACAACACAAATACAAGCATACGAATCATGCGATTCCTAATGTTTCTCAAATTCTCAATAACACAACCTTTCTTATTGATTGGTTTGATTTGCCTAGGCTATGGTTGTGGAAGTGTTGGTTTCCATTCTTTTTCTCGTCCAAAAATCTTTGAACTTAATAGAAGTTGATAGAAAGATCACCAAACAACACAAACACAAGCATACGAATCTTGCGATTCTTAATGTTTCTCAAATACTCAATAACACAACATTTCTTATTGATTGGTTTGATTTGCCTATGCTATGGTTATGGAAGTGTTGGTTTCCATTCTTTTTCTCGTCCAAAAATCTTTAAACTTAATAGAAAGATCACCAAACAACACAAACACAAGCATACGAATCATGCGATTCCTAATGTTTCTCAAACTCAATAACACAACCTTTCATATTGATTGGTTTGATTTGCCTATGCTATGGTTGTGGAAGTGTTGGTTTCCATTCTTTTTCTCGTCCAAAAATCTTTGAACTTAATAGAAAGATCATCAAACAACACAAACACAAGCATACGAATCATGCGATTCCTAATGTTTCTCAAATTCTCAATAACACAACCTTTCTTATTGATTGGTTTGATTTGCCTAGGCTATGGTTGTGGAAGTGTTGGTTTCCATTCTTTTTCTCGTCCAAAAATCTTTGAACTTAATAGAACTTGATAGAAAGATCACCAAACAACACAAACACAAGCATACGAATCATGCGATTCCTAATGTTTCTCAAATACTCAATAACACAACATTTCTTATTGATTGGTTTGATTTGCCTAGGCTATGGTTGTGGAAGTGTTGGTTTCCATTCTTTTTCTCGTCCAAAAATCTTTGAACTTAATAGAACTTGATAGAAAGATCACCAAACAACACAAATACAAGCATACGAATCATGCGATTCCTAATGTTTCTCAAATTCTCAATAACACAACCTTTCTTATTGATTGGTTTGATTTGCCTAGGCTATGGTCGTGGAAGTGTTGGTTTCCATTCTTTTTCTCGTCCAAAAATCTTTGAACTTAATAGAAGTTGATAGAAAGATCACCAAACAACACAAACACAAGCATACGAATCTTGCGATTCCTAATGTTTCTCAAATACTCAATAACACAACATTTCTTATTGATTGGTTTGATTTGCCTATGCTATGGTTGTGGAAGTGTTGGTTTCCATTCTTTTTCTCGTCCCAAAATCTTTGAACTTAATAGAAAGATCACCAAACAACACAAACACAAGCATACGAATCATGCGATTCCTAATGTTTCTCAAATACTCAATAACACAACATTTCTTATTGATTGGTTTGATTTGCCTATGCTATGGTTGTGGAAGTGTTGGTTTCCATTCTTTTGCTCGTCCAAAAATCTTTGAACTTAATAGAAAGATCACCAAACAACACAAACACAAGCATACGAATCATGCGATTCCTAATGTTTCTCAAATACTCAATAACACAACATTTCTTATTGATTGGTTTGATTTGCCTATGCTATGGTTGTGGAAGTGTTGGTTTCCATTCTTTTGCTCGTCCAAAAATCTTTGAACTTAATAGAAAGATCACCAAACAACACAAACACAAGCATACGAATCATGCGATTCCTAATGTTTCTCAAACTCAATAACACAACCTTTCTTATTACTTGGTTTGATTTGCCTAGGCTATGGTTGTGGAAGTGTTGGTTTCCATTCTTTTGCTCGTTCAAAAATCTTTGAACTTAATAGAAAGATCACCAAACAACACAAACACAAGCATACGAATCATGCGATTCCTAATGTTTCTCAAATACTCAATAACACAACCTTTCTTATTGATTGGTTTTATTTGCCTAGGCTATGGTTGTGGAAGTGTTGGTTTCCATTCTTTTTCTCATCCAAAAATCTTTGAACTTAATAGAAGTTGATAGAAAGATCACCAAACAACACAAACACAAGCATACGAATCTTGCGATTCCTAATGTTTCTCAAATACTCAATAACACAACATTTCTTATTGATTGGTTTGATTTGCCTATGCTATGGTTGTGGAAGTGTTGGTTTCCATTCTTTTTCTCGTCCCAAAATCTTTGAACTTAATAGAAAGATCACCAAACAACACAAACACAAGCATACGAATCATGCGATTCCTAATGTTTCTCAAATACTCAATAACACAACATTTCTTATTGATTGGCTTGATTTGCCTAGGCTATGGTTGTGGAAGTATTGGTTTCCATTATTTTTCTCGTCCAAAAATCTTTGAACTTAATAGAAAAATCACCAAACAACACAAACACAAGCATACGAATCATGCGATTCCTAATGTTTCTCAAATACTCAATAACACAACATTTCTTATTGATTGGTTTGATTTGCCTATGCTATGGTTGTGGAAGTGTTGGTTTCCATTCTTTTGCTCGTCCAAAAATCTTTGAACTTAATAGAAAGATCACCAAACAACACAAACACAAGCATACGAATCATGCGATTCCTAATGTTTCTCAAACTCAATAACACAACCTTTCTTATTGATTGGTTTGATTTGCCTAGGCTATGGTTATGGAAGTGTTGGTTTCCATTCTTTTTCTCGTCCAAAAATCTTTGAACTTAATACAAAGATCACCAAACAACACCTACACAAGCATACGAATCATGCGATTCCTAATGTTTCTCAAATTCTCAATAACACAACCTTTCTTATTGATTGGTTTGATTTGCCTAGGCTATGGTCGTGGAAGTGTTGGTTTCCATTCTTTTTCTCGTCCAAAAATCTTTGAACTTAATAGAAAGATCACCAAACAACACAAACACAAGCATACGAATCATGCGATTCCTAATGTTCCTCAAATACTCAATAACACAACCTTTCTTATTGATTGGTTTGATTTGCCTAGGCTATGGTCGTGGAAGTGTTGGTTTCCATTCTTTTTCTCGTCCAAAAATCTTTGAACTTAATAGAAAGATCACCAAACAACACAAACACAAGCATACGAATCATGCGATTCCTAATGTTTCTCAAATACTCAATAACACAACCTTTCTTATTGATTGGTTTGATTTGCCTAGGCTATGGTTGTGGAAGTGTTGGTTTCCATTCTTTTTCTCGTCCAAAAATCTTTGAACTTAATAGAAGTTGATAGAAAGATCACCAAACAACACAAACACAAGCATACGAATCTTGCGATTCCTAATGTTTCTCAAATACTCAATAACACAACATTTCTTATTGATTGGTTTGATTTGCCTATGCTATGGTTGTGGAAGTGTTGGTTTCCATTCTTTTTATCGTCCCAAAATCTTTGAACTTAATAGAAAGATCACCAAACAACACAAACACAAGCATACGAATCATGCGATTCCTAATGTTTCTCAAATACTCAATAACACAACATTTCTTATTGATTGGTTTGATTTGCCTAGGCTATGGTTGTGGAAGTATTGGTTTCCATTATTTTTCTCGTCCAAAAATCTTTGAACTTAATAGAAAAATCACCAAACAACACAAACACAAGCATACGAATCATTCGATTCCTAATGTTCCTCAAATACTCAATAACACAACCTTTCTTATTGATTGGTTTGATTTGCCTAGGCTATGGTCGTGGAAGTGTTGGTTTCCATTCTTTTCCTCGTCCAAAAATCTTTGAACTTAATAGAACTTGATAGAAAGATCACCAAACAACAGAAACACAAGCATACGAATCATGCGATTCCTAATGTTTCTCAAATACTCAATAACACAACATTTCTTATTGATTGGTTTGATTTGCCTAGGCTATGGTTGTGGAAGTGTTGGTTTCCATTTGTTTTCTCGTCCAAAAATCTTTGAACTTAATAGAAGTTGATAGAAAGATCACCAAACAACACAAACACAAGCATACGAATCTTGCGATTCCTAATGTTTCTCAAATACTCAATAACACAACATTTCTTATTGATTGGTTTGATTTGCCTATGCTATGGTTGTGGAAGTGTTGGTTTCCATTCTTTTTCTCGTCCCAAAATCTTTGAACTTAATAGAAAGATCACCAAACAACACAAACACAAGCATACGAATCATGCGATTCCTAATGTTTCTCAAATACTCAATAACACAACATTTCTTATTGATTGGCTTGATTTGCCTAGGCTATGGTTGTGGAAGTATTGGTTTCCATTATTTTTCTCGTCCAAAAATCTTTGAACTTAATAGAAAAATCACCAAACAACACAAACACAAGCATACGAATCATGCGATTCCTAATGTTTCTCAAATACTCAATAACACAACATTTCTTATTGATTGGTTTGATTTGCCTATGCTATGGTTGTGGAAGTGTTGGTTTCCATTCTTTTGCTCGTCCAAAAATCTTTGAACTTAATAGAAAGATCACCAAACAACACAAACACAAGCATACGAATCATGCGATTCCTAATGTTTCTCAAACTCAATAACACAACCTTTCTTATTGATTGGTTTGATTTGCCTAGGCTATGGTTATGGAAGTGTTGGTTTCCATTCTTTTTCTCGTCCAAAAATCTTTGAACTTAATACAAAGATCACCAAACAACACCTACACAAGCATACGAATCATGCGATTCCTAATGTTTCTCAAATTCTCAATAACACAACCTTTCTTATTGATTGGTTTGATTTGCCTAGGCTATGGTCGTGGAAGTGTTGGTTTCCATTCTTTTTCTCGTCCAAAAATCTTTGAACTTAATAGAAAGATCACCAAACAACACAAACACAAGCATACGAATCATGCGATTCCTAATGTTCCTCAAATACTCAATAACACAACCTTTCTTATTGATTGGTTTGATTTGCCTAGGCTATGGTCGTGGAAGTGTTGGTTTCCATTCTTTTTCTCGTCCAAAAATCTTTGAACTTAATAGAAAGATCACCAAACAACACAAACACAAGCATACGAATCATGCGATTCCTAATGTTTCTCAAATACTCAATAACACAACCTTTCTTATTGATTGGTTTGATTTGCCTAGGCTATGGTTGTGGAAGTGTTGGTTTCCATTCTTTTTCTCGTCCAAAAATCTTTGAACTTAATAGAAGTTGATAGAAAGATCACCAAACAACACAAACACAAGCATACGAATCTTGCGATTCCTAATGTTTCTCAAATACTCAATAACACAACATTTCTTATTGATTGGTTTGATTTGCCTATGCTATGGTTGTGGAAGTGTTGGTTTCCATTCTTTTTATCGTCCCAAAATCTTTGAACTTAATAGAAAGATCACCAAACAACACAAACACAAGCATACGAATCATGCGATTCCTAATGTTTCTCAAATACTCAATAACACAACATTTCTTATTGATTGGTTTGATTTGCCTAGGCTATGGTTGTGGAAGTATTGGTTTCCATTATTTTTCTCGTCCAAAAATCTTTGAACTTAATAGAAAAATCACCAAACAACACAAACACAAGCATACGAATCATGCGATTCCTAATGTTCCTCAAATACTCAATAACACAACCTTTCTTATTGATTGGTTTGATTTGCCTAGGCTATGGTCGTGGAAGTGTTGGTTTCCATTCTTTTCCTCGTCCAAAAATCTTTGAACTTAATAGAACTTGATAGAAAGATCACCAAACAACAGAAACACAAGCATACGAATCATGCGATTCCTAATGTTTCTCAAATACTCAATAACACAACATTTCTTATTGATTGGTTTGATTTGCCTAGGCTATGGTTGTGGAAGTGTTGGTTTCCATTTGTTTTCTCGTCCAAAAATCTTTGAACTTAATAGAAAGATCACCAAACAACACAAACACAAGCATACGAATCATGCGATTCCTAATGTTCCTCAAATACTCAATAACACAACCTTTCTTATTGATTGGTTTGATTTGCCTAGGCTATGGTCGTGGAAGTGTTGGTTTCCATTCTTTTTCTCGTCCAAAAATATTTGAACTTAATAGAAAGATCACCAAACAACAAAAACACAAGCATACGAAGCATGCGATTCCTAATGTTTCTCAAATACTCAATAACACAACCTTTCTTATTGATTGGTTTGATTTGCCTAGGCTATGGTTGTGGAAGTGTTGGTTTCCATTCTTTTTCTCGTCCAAAAATCTTTGAACTTAATAGAACTTGATAGAAAGATCACCAAACAACACAAACACAAGCATACGAATCATGCGATTCCTAATATTTCTCAAATACTCAATAACACAACATTTCTTATTGATTGGTTTGATTTGCCTAGGCTATGGTTGTGGAAGTGTTGGTTTCCATTCTTTTTCTCGTCCAAAAATCTTTGAACTTAATAGAACTTGATAGAAAGATCACCAAACAACACAAATACAAGCATACGAATCATGCGATTCCTAATGTTTCTCAAATTCTCAATAACACAACCTTTCTTATTGATTGGTTTGATTTGCCTAGGCTATGGTTGTGGAAGTGTTGGTTTCCATTCTTTTTCTCGTCCAAAAATCTTTGAACTTAATAGAAGTTGATAGAAAGATCACCAAACAACACAAACACAAGCATACGAATCTTGCGATTCTTAATGTTTCTCAAATACTCAATAACACAACATTTCTTATTGATTGGTTTGATTTGCCTATGCTATGGTTATGGAAGTGTTGGTTTCCATTCTTTTTCTCGTCCAAAAATCTTTAAACTTAATAGAAAGATCACCAAACAACACAAACACAAGCATACGAATCATGCGATTCCTAATGTTTCTCAAACTCAATAACACAACCTTTCATATTGATTGGTTTGATTTGCCTATGCTATGGTTGTGGAAGTGTTGGTTTCCATTCTTTTTCTCGTCCAAAAATCTTTGAACTTAATAGAAAGATCATCAAACAACACAAACACAAGCATACGAATCATGCGATTCCTAATGTTTCTCAAATTCTCAATAACACAACCTTTCTTATTGATTGGTTTGATTTGCCTAGGCTATGGTTGTGGAAGTGTTGGTTTCCATTCTTTTTCTCGTCCAAAAATCTTTGAACTTAATAGAACTTGATAGAAAGATCACCAAACAACACAAACACAAGCATACGAATCATGCGATTCCTAATGTTTCTCAAATACTCAATAACACAACATTTCTTATTGATTGGTTTGATTTGCCTAGGCTATGGTTGTGGAAGTGTTGGTTTCCATTCTTTTTCTCGTCCAAAAATCTTTGAACTTAATAGAACTTGATAGAAAGATCACCAAACAACACAAATACAAGCATACGAATCATGCGATTCCTAATGTTTCTCAAATTCTCAATAACACAACCTTTCTTATTGATTGGTTTGATTTGCCTAGGCTATGGTTGTGGAAGTGTTGGTTTCCATTCTTTTTCTCGTCCAAAAATCTTTGAACTTAATAGAAGTTGATAGAAAGATCACCAAACAACACAAACACAAGCATACGAATCTTGCGATTCCTAATGTTTCTCAAATACTCAATAACACAACATTTCTTATTGATTGGTTTGATTTGCCTATGCTATGGTTGTGGAAGTGTTGGTTTCCATTCTTTTGCTCGTCCAAAAATCTTTGAACTTAATAGAAAGATCACCAAACAACACAAACACAAGCATACGAATCATGCGATTCCTAATGTTTCTCAAATACTCAATAACACAACCTTTCTTATTGATTGGTTTGATTTGCCTAGGCTATGGTTTTGGAAGTGTTGGTTTCCATTCTTTTTCTCGTTCGAAAATCTTTAAACTTAATAGAACTTGATTGAAAGATCACCAAACAACACAAACACAAGCATACGAATCATGCGATTCCTAATGTTTCTCAAATACTCAATAACACAGCATTTCTTATTGATTGGTTTGATTTGCCTAGGCTATGGTTGTGGAAGTATTGGTTTCCATTATTTTTCTCGTCCAAAAACCTTTGAACTTAATAGAAAAAACACCAAACAACACAGACACAAGCATACGAATCATTCGATTCCTAATGTTCCTCAAATACTCAATAACACAACCTTTCTTATTGATTGGTTTGATTTGCCTAGGCTATGGTTATGGAACTGTTGGTTTCCATTCTTTTTCTCGTCCAAAAATCTTTGAACTTAATAGAAAGATCACCAAACAACACAAACACAAGCATACGAATCATGCGATTCCTAATGTTTCTCAAATACTAAATAACACAACATTTCTTAGTGATTGGTTTGATTTGCCTATGCTATGGTTGTGGAAGTGTTGGTTTCCATTCTTTTTCTCGTCCAAAAATCTTTGAACTTAATAGAAAGATCACCAAACAATACAAACACAAGCATACGAATCATGCGATTCCTAATGTTTCTCAAATTCTCAATAACACAACCTTTCTTATTGATTGGTTTGATTTGCCTAGGCTATGGTCGTGGAAGTGTTGGTTTCCATTCTTTTTCTCGTCCAAAAATCTTTGAACTTAATAGAAAGATCACCAAACAACACAAACACAAGCATACGAATCATGTGATTCCTAATGTTTCTCAAACTCAATAACACAACCTTTCATATTGATTGGTTTGATTTGCCTAGGCTATGGTTATGGAAGTGTTGGTTTCCATTCTTTTTCTCGTCCAAAAATCTTTGAACTTAATAGAAGTTGATAGAAAGATCACCAAACAACACAAACACAAGCATACGAATCATGCGATTCCTAATGTTTCTCAAATACTCAATAACACAACATTTCTTACTGATTGGTTTGATTTGCCTAGGCTATGGTTGTGGAAGTCTTGGTTTCCATTCTTTTTCTCGTCCAAAAATCTTTGAACTTAATAGAAAGATCACCAAACAACACAAACACAAGTATACGAATCATGCGATTCCTAATGTTTCTCAAATACTCAATAACAAAACCTTTCTTATTGATTGGTTTGATTTGCCTAGGCTATGGTTTGGGAAGTATTGGTTTCCATTATTTTTCTCGTTCAAAAATGTTTGAACTTAATAGAAAGATCACCAAACAACACAAACACAAGCATACGAATCATGCGATTCCTAATGTTTCTCCAATACTCAATAACACAACCTTTCTTATTGATTGGTTTGATTTGCCTAGGCTATGGTCGTGGAAGTGTTGGTTTCCATTCTTTTTCTCGTCCAAAAATCTTTGAACTTAATAGAAAGATCACCAAACAACACAAACACAAGCATACGAATCATGTGATTCCTAATGTTTCTCAAACTCAATAACACAACCTTTCATATTGATTGGTTTGATTTGCCTAGGCTATGGTTATGGAAGTGTTGGTTTCCATTCTTTTTCTCGTCCAAAAATCTTTGAACTTAATAGAAGTTGATAGAAAGATCACCAAACAACACAAACACAAGCATACGAATCATGCGATTCCTAATGTTTCTCAAATACTCAATAACACAACATTTCTTATTGATTGGTTTGATTTGCCTAGGCTATGGTTGTGGAAGTCTTGGTTTCCATTCTCTTTCTCGTCCAAAAATCTTTGAACTTAATAGAAAGATCACCAAATAACACAAACACAAGTATACGAATCATGCGATTCCTAATGTTTCTCAAATACTCAATAACAAAACCTTTCTTATTGATTGGTTTGATTTGCCTAGGCTATGGTTTGGGAAGTATTGGTTTCCATTATTTTTCTCGTTCAAAAATGTTTGAACTTAATAGAAAGATCACCAAACAACACAAACACAAGCATACGAATCATGCGATTCCTAATGTTTCTCAAATACTCAATAACACAACCTTTCTTATTGATTGGTTTGATTTGCCTAGGCTATGGTCGTGGAAGTGTTGATTTCCATTCTTTTTCTCGTCCAAAAATCTTTGAACTTAATAGAAAGATCACCAAACAACACAAACACAAGCATACGAATCATGCGATTCCTAATGTTCCTCAAATACACAATAACACAACCTTTCTTATTGATTGGTTTGATTTGAATAGGCTATGGTTGTGGAAGTGTTGGTTTCCATTCTTTTTCTCGTCCAAAAATCTTTGAACTTAATAGAAACATCACCAAACAACACAAACACAAGCATACAAATCATGCGATTCCTAATGTTTCTCAAATACTCAATAACACAACATTTCTTATTGATTGGTTTGATTTGCCTAGGCTATGGTTGTGGAAGTGTTGGTTTCCATTCTTTTTCTCGTCCAAAAATCTTTGAACTTAATAGAAGTTGATAGAAAGATCACCAAACAACACAAACACAAGCATACGAATCTTGCGATTCCTAATGTTTCTCAAATACTCAATAACACAACATTTCTTATTGATTGGTTTGATTTGCCTATGCTATGGTTGTGGAAGTGTTGGTTTCCATTCTTTTTATCGTCCCAAAATCTTTGAACTTAATAGAAAGATCACCAAACAACACAAACACAAGCATACGAATCATGCGATTCCTAATGTTTCTCAAATTCTCAATAACACAACCTTTCTTATTGATTGGTTTGATTTGCCTAGGCTATGGTCGTGGAAGTGTTGGTTTCCATTCTTTTTCTCGTCCAAAAATCTTTGAACTTAATAGAAAGATCACCAAACAACACAAACACAAGCATACGAATCATGTGATTCCTAATGTTTCTCAAACTCAATAACACAACCTTTCATATTGATTGGTTTGATTTGCCTAGGCTATGGTTATGGAAGTGTTGGTTTCCATTCTTTTTCTCGTCCAAAAATCTTTGAACTTAATAGAAGTTGATAGAAAGATCACCAAACAACACAAACACAAGCATACGAATCATGCGATTCCTAATGTTTCTCAAATACTCAATAACACAACATTTCTTACTGATTGGTTTGATTTGCCTAGGCTATGGTTGTGGAAGTCTTGGTTTCCATTCTTTTTCTCGTCCAAAAATCTTTGAACTTAATAGAAAGATCACCAAACAACACAAACACAAGTATACGAATCATGCGATTCCTAATGTTTCTCAAATACTCAATAACAAAACCTTTCTTATTGATTGGTTTGATTTGCCTAGGCTATGGTTTGGGAAGTATTGGTTTCCATTATTTTTCTCGTTCAAAAATGTTTGAACTTGATAGAAAGATCACCAAACAACACAAACACAAGCATACGAATCATGCGATTCCTAATGTTTCTCCAATACTCAATAACACAACCTTTCTTATTGATTGGTTTGATTTGCCTAGGCTATGGTCGTGGAAGTGTTGGTTTCCATTCTTTTTCTCGTCCAAAAATCTTTGAACTTAATAGAAAGATCACCAAACAACACAAACACAAGCATACGAATCATGTGATTCCTAATGTTTCTCAAACTCAATAACACAACCTTTCATATTGATTGGTTTGATTTGCCTAGGCTATGGTTATGGAAGTGTTGGTTTCCATTCTTTTTCTCGTCCAAAAATCTTTGAACTTAATAGAAGTTGATAGAAAGATCACCAAACAACACAAACACAAGCATACGAATCATGCGATTCCTAATGTTTCTCAAATACTCAATAACACAACATTTCTTATTGATTGGTTTGATTTGCCTAGGCTATGGTTGTGGAAGTCTTGGTTTCCATTCTCTTTCTCGTCCAAAAATCTTTGAACTTAATAGAAAGATCACCAAACAACACAAACACAAGTATACGAATCATGCGATTCCTAATGTTTCTCAAATACTCAATAACAAAACCTTTCTTATTGATTGGTTTGATTTGCCTAGGCTATGGTTTGGGAAGTATTGGTTTCCATTATTTTTCTCGTTCAAAAATGTTTGAACTTAATAGAAAGATCACCAAACAACACAAACACAAGCATACGAATCATGCGATTCCTAATGTTTCTCAAATACTCAATAACACAACCTTTCTTATTGATTGGTTTGATTTGCCTAGGCTATGGTCGTGGAAGTGTTGATTTCCATTCTTTTTCTCGTCCAAAAATCTTTGAACTTAATAGAAAGATCACCAAACAACACAAACACAAGCATACGAATCATGCGATTCCTAATGTTCCTCAAATACACAATAACACAACCTTTCTTATTGATTGGTTTGATTTGAATAGGCTATGGTTGTGGAAGTGTTGGTTTCCATTCTTTTTCTCGTCCAAAAATCTTTGAACTTAATAGAAACATCACCAAACAACACAAACACAAGCATACAAATCATGCGATTCCTAATGTTTCTCAAATACTCAATAACACAACATTTCTTATTGATTGGTTTGATTTGCCTAGGCTATGGTTGTGGAAGTGTTGGTTTCCATTCTTTTTCTCGTCCAAAAATCTTTGAACTTAATAGAAAGATCACCAAACAACACAAACACAAGCATACGAATCATGCGATTCCTAATGTTTCTCAAATTCTCAATAACACAACCTTTCTTATTGATTGGTTTGATTTGCCTAGGCTATGGTTGTGGAAGTGTTGGTTTCCATTCTTTTTCTCGTCCAAAAATCTTTGAACTTAATAGAACTTGATAGAAAGATCACCAAAAAACACAAACACAAGCATACGAATCATGCGATTCCTAATGTTTCTCAAATACTCAATAACACAACATTTCTTATTGATTGGTTTGATTTGCCTAGGCTATGGTTGTGGAAGTGTTGGTTTCCATTCTTTTTCTCGTCCAAAAATCTTTGAACTTAATAGAAAGATCACCAAACAACACAAACACAAGCATACGAATCATGCGATTCCTAATGTTTCTCAAATTCTCAATAACACAACCTTTCTTATTGATTGGTTTGATTTGCCTAGGCTATGGTTGTGGAAGTGTTGGATTCCATTCTTTTTCTCGTCCAAAAATCTGTGAACTTAATAGAACTTGATAGAAAGATCACCAAACAACACAAACACATGCATACGAATCATGCGATTCCTAATGTTTCTCAAATACTCAATAACACAACATTTCTTATTGATTGGTTTGATTTGCCTATGCTATGGTTGTGGAAGTGTTGGTTTCCATTCTTTTGCTCGTCCAAAAATCTTTGAACTTAATAGAAAGATCACCAAACAACATAAACACAAGCATACGAATCATGCGATTCCTAATGTTTCTCAAATACTCAATAACACAACATTTCTTATTGATTGGTTTGATTTGCCTAGGCTATGGTTGTGGAAGTGTTGGTTTCCATTCTTTTTCTCGTCCAAAAATCTTTGAACTTAATAGAAAGATCACCAAACAACACAAACACAAGCATACGAATCATGCGATTCCTAATGTTTATCAAATACTCAATAACACAACCTTTCTTATTGATTGGTTTGATTTGCCTAGTCTATGGTCGTGGAAGTGTTGGTTTCCATTCTTTTTCTTGTACAAAAATCTTTGAACTTAATAGAAAGATCACCAAACAACACAAACACAAGCATACGAATCATGCGATTCCTAATGTTCCTCAAATACACAATAACACAACCTTTCTTATTGATTGGTTTGATTTGAATAGGCTATGGTCGTGGAAGTGTTGGTTTCCATTCTTTTGCTCGTCCAAAAATCTTTGAACTTAATAGAAAGATCACCAAACAACACAAACACAAGCATACGAATCATGCGATTCCTAATGTTTCTCAAATTCTCAATAACACAACCTTTCTTATTGATTGGTTTGATTTGCCTAGGCTATGGTTGTGGAAGTGTTGGTTTACATTCTTTTTCTCGTCCAAAAATCTGTGAACTTAATAGAACTTGATAGAAAGATCACCAAACAACACAAACACATGCATACGAATCATGCGATTCCTAATGTTCCTCAAATACTCAATAACACAACCTTTCTTATTGATTGGTTTGATTTGCCTAGGCTATGGTTGTGGAAGTGTTGGTTTCCATTCTTTTGCTCGTCCAAAAATCTTTGAACTTAATAGAAAGATCACCAAACAACACAAACACAAGCATACGAATCATGCGATTCCTAATGTTTCTCAAATACTCAATAACACAACATTTCTTATTGATTGGTTTGATTTGCCTAGGCTATCGTTGTGGAAGTGTTGGTTTCCATTCTTTTTCTCGTCCAAAAATCTTTGAACTTAATAGAACTTGATAGAAAGATCACCAAACAACACAAACACAAGCATACGAATCATGCGATTCCTAATGTTTCTCAAATACTCAATAACACAACCTTTCTTATTGATTGGTTTGATTTGCCTAGGCTATGGTCGTGGAAGTGTTGGTTTCCATTCTTTTTCTCGTCCAAAAATCTTTGAACTTAATAGAAAGATCACCAAACAACACAAACACAAGCATACGAATCATGCGATTCCTAATGTTCCTCAAATACACAATAACACAACCTTTCTTATTGATTGGTTTGATTTGAATAGGCTATGGTCGTGGAAGTGTTGGTTTCCATTCTTTTTCTCGTCCAAAAATCTTTGAACTTAATAGAAAGATCACCAAACAACACCTACACAAGCATACGAATCATGCGATTCCTAATGTTTCTCAAATTCTCAATAACACAACCTTTCTTATTGATTGGTTTGATTTTCCTATGCTATGGTTGTGGAAGTGTTGGTTTCAATTCTTTTTCTCGTCCAAAAATCTTTGAACTTAATAGAAAGATCACCAAACAACACAAACACAAGCATACGAATCATGCGATTCCTAATGTTTCTCAAATTCTCAATAACACAACCTTTCTTATTGATTGGTTTGATTTGCCTAGGCTATGGTCGTGGAAGTGTTGGTTTCCATTCTTTTTCTCGTCCAAAAATCTTTGAACTTAATAGAAAGATCACCAAACAACACAAACACAAGCATACGAATCATGCGATTCCTAATGTTCCTCAAATACACAATAACACAACCTTTCTTATTGATTGGTTTGATTTGCCTAGGCTATGGTCGTGGAAGTGTTGGTTTCCATTCTTTTTCTCGTCCAAAAATCTTTAAACTTAATAGAAAGATCACCAAACAACACAAACACAAGCATACGAATCATGCGATTCCTAATGTTTCTCAAACTCAATAACACAACCTTTCATATTGATTGGTTTGATTTGCCTAGGCTATGGTTATGGAAGTGTTGGTTTCCATTCTTTTTCTCGTCCAAAAATCTTTGAACTTAATAGAACTTGATAGAAAGATCACCAAACAACACAAACACAAGCATACGAATCATGCGATTCCTAATGTTTCTCAAATACTCAATAACACAACCTTTCTTATTGATTGGTTTGATTTGCCTAGGCTATGGTTGTGGAAGTGTTGGTTTCCATTCTTTTTCTCGTTCGAAAATCTTTAAACTTAATAGAACTTGATTGAAAGATCACCAAACAACACAAACACAAGCATACGAATCATGCGATTCCTAATGTTTCTCAAATACTCAATAACACAGCATTTCTTATTGATTGGTTTGATTTGCCTAGGCTATGGTTGTGGAAGTATTGGTTTCCATTATTTTTCTCGTCCAAAAACCTTTGAACTTAATAGAAAAAACACCAAACAACACAGACACAAGCATACGAATCATTCGATTCCTAATGTTCCTCAAATACTCAATAACACAACCTTTCTTATTGATTGGTTTGATTTGCCTAGGCTATGGTTATGGAACTGTTGGTTTCCATTCTTTTTCTCGTCCAAAAATCTTTGAACTTAATAGAAAGATCACCAAACAACACAAACACAAGCATACGAATCATGCGATTCCTAATGTTTCTCAAATACTAAATAACACAACATTTCTTAGTGATTGGTTTGATTTGCCTATGCTATGGTTGTGGAAGTGTTGGTTTCCATTCTTTTTCTCGTCCAAAAATCTTTGAACTTAATAGAAAGATCACCAAACAATACAAACACAAGCATACGAATCATGCGATTCCTAATGTTTCTCAAATTCTCAATAACACAACCTTTCTTATTGATTGGTTTGATTTGCCTAGGCTATGGTCGTGGAAGTGTTGGTTTCCATTCTTTTTCTCGTCCAAAAATCTTTGAACTTAATAGAAAGATCACCAAACAACACAAACACAAGCATACGAATCATGTGATTCCTAATGTTTCTCAAACTCAATAACACAACCTTTCATATTGATTGGTTTGATTTGCCTAGGATATGGTTATGGAAGTGTTGGTTTCCATTCTTTTTCTCGTCCAAAAATCTTTGAACTTAATAGAAGTTGATAGAAAGATCACCAAACAACACAAACACAAGCATACGAATCATGCGATTCCTAATGTTTCTCAAATACTCAATAACACAACATTTCTTACTGATTGGTTTGATTTGCCTAGGCTATGGTTGTGGAAGTCTTGGTTTCCATTCTTTTTCTCGTCCAAAAATCTTTGAACTTAATAGAAAGATCACCAAACAACACAAACACAAGTATACGAATCATGCGATTCCTAATGTTTCTCAAATACTCAATAACAAAACCTTTCTTATTGATTGGTTTGATTTGCCTAGGCTATGGTTATGGAAGTGTTGGTTTCCATTCTTTTTCTCGTCCAAAAATCTTTGAACTTAATAGAAGTTGATAGAAAGATCACCAAACAACACAAACACAAGCATACGAATCATGCGATTCCTAATGTTTCTCAAATACTCAATAACACAACATTTCTTACTGATTGGTTTGATTTGCCTAGGCTATGGTTGTGGAAGTCTTGGTTTCCATTCTTTTTCTCGTCCAAAAATCTTTGAACTTAATAGAAAGATCACCAAACAACACAAACACAAGTATACGAATCATGCGATTCCTAATGTTTCTCAAATACTCAATAACAAAACCTTTCTTATTGATTGGTTTGATTTGCCTAGGCTATGGTTGTGGAAGTATTGGTTTCCATTATTTTTCTCGTTCAAAAATGTTTGAACTTAATAGAAAGATCACCAAACAACACAAACACAAGCATACGAATCATGCGATTCCTAATGTTTCTCCAATACTCAATAACACAACCTTTCTTATTGATTGGTTTGATTTGCCTAGGCTATGGTCGTGGAAGTGTTGGTTTCCATTCTTTTTCTCGTCCAAAAATCTTTGAACTTAATAGAAAGATCACCAAACAACACAAACACAAGCATACGAATCATGTGATTCCTAATGTTTCTCAAACTCAATAACACAACCTTTCATATTGATTGGTTTGATTTGCCTAGGCTATGGTTATGGAAGTGTTGGTTTCCATTCTTTTTCTCGTCCAAAAATCTTTGAACTTAATAGAAGTTGATAGAAAGATCACCAAACAACACAAACACAAGCATACGAATCATGCGATTCCTAATGTTTCTCAAATACTCAATAACACAACATTTCTTATTGATTGGTTTGATTTGCCTAGGCTATGGTTGTGGAAGTCTTGGTTTCCATTCTCTTTCTCGTCCAAAAATCTTTGAACTTAATAGAAAGATCACCAAACAACACAAACACAAGTATACGAATCATGCGATTCCTAATGTTTCTCAAATACTCAATAACAAAACCTTTCTTATTGATTGGTTTGATTTGCCTAGGCTATGGTTTGGGAAGTATTGGTTTCCATTATTTTTCTCGTTCAAAAATGTTTGAACTTAATAGAAAGATCACCAAACAACACAAACACAAGCATACGAATCATGCGATTCCTAATGTTTCTCAAATACTCAATAACACAACCTTTCTTATTGATTGGTTTGATTTGCCTAGGCTATGGTCGTGGAAGTGTTGATTTCCATTCTTTTTCTCGTCCAAAAATCTTTGAACTTAATAGAAAGATCACCAAACAACACAAACACAAGCATACGAATCATGCGATTCCTAATGTTCCTCAAATACACAATAACACAACCTTTCTTATTGATTGGTTTGATTTGAATAGGCTATGGTTGTGGAAGTGTTGGTTTCCATTCTTTTTCTCGTCCAAAAATCTTTGAACTTAATAGAAACATCACCAAACAACACAAACACAAGCATACAAATCATGCGATTCCTAATGTTTCTCAAATACTCAATAACACAACATTTCTTATTGATTGGTTTGATTTGCCTAGGCTATGGTTGTGGAAGTGTTGGTTTCCATTCTTTTTCTCGTCCAAAAATCTTTGAACTTAATAGAAAGATCACCAAACAACACAAACACAAGCATACGAATCATGCGATTCCTAATGTTTCTCAAATTCTCAATAACACAACCTTTCTTATTGATTGGTTTGATTTGCCTAGGCTATGGTTGTGGAAGTGTTGGTTTCCATTCTTTTTCTCGTCCAAAAATCTTTGAACTTAATAGAAGTTGATAGAAAGATCACCAAACAACACAAACACAAGCATACGAATCATGCGATTCCTAATGTTTCTCAAATACTCAATAACACAACATTTCTTACTGATTGGTTTGATTTGCCTAGGCTATGGTTTTGGAAGTCTTGGTTTCCATTCTTTTTCTCGTCCAAAAATCTTTGAACTTAATAGAAAGATCACCAAACAACACAAACACAAGTATACGAATCATGCGATTCCTAATGTTTCTCAAATACTCAATAACAAAACCTTTCTTATTGATTGGTTTGATTTGCCTAGGCTATGGTTGTGGAAGTATTGGTTTCCATTATTTTTCTCGTTCAAAAATGTTTGAACTTAATAGAAAGATCACCAAACAACACAAACACAAGCATACGAATCATGCGATTCCTAATGTTTCTCCAATACTCAATAACACAACCTTTCTTATTGATTGGTTTGATTTGCCTAGGCTATGGTCGTGGAAGTGTTGGTTTCCATTCTTTTTCTCGTCCAAAAATCTTTGAACTTAATAGAAAGATCACCAAACAACACAAACACAAGCATACGAATCATGTGATTCCTAATGTTTCTCAAACTCAATAACACAACCTTTCATATTGATTGGTTTGATTTGCCTAGGCTATGGTTATGGAAGTGTTGGTTTCCATTCTTTTTCTCGTCCAAAAATCTTTGAACTTAATAGAAGTTGATAGAAAGATCACCAAACAACACAAACACAAGCATACGAATCATGCGATTCCTAATGTTTCTCAAATACTCAATAACACAACATTTCTTATTGATTGGTTTGATTTGCCTAGGCTATGGTTGTGGAAGTCTTGGTTTCCATTCTCTTTCTCGTCCAAAAATCTTTGAACTTAATAGAAAGATCACCAAACAACACAAACACAAGTATACGAATCATGCGATTCCTAATGTTTCTCAAATACTCAATAACAAAACCTTTCTTATTGATTGGTTTGATTTGCCTAGGCTATGCTTTGGGAAGTATTGGTTTCCATTATTTTTCTCGTTCAAAAATGTTTGAACTTAATAGAAAGATCACCAAACAACACAAACACAAGCATACGAATCATGCGATTCCTAATGTTTCTCAAATACTCAATAACACAACCTTTCTTATTGATTGGTTTGATTTGCCTAGGCTATGGTCGTGGAAGTGTTGATTTCCATTCTTTTTCTCGTCCAAAAATCTTTGAACTTAATAGAAAGATCACCAAACAACACAAACACAAGCATACGAATCATGCGATTCCTAATGTTCCTCAAATACACAATAACACAACCTTTCTTATTGATTGGTTTGATTTGAATAGGCTATGGTTGTGGAAGTGTTGGTTTCCATTCTTTTTCTCGTCCAAAAATCTTTGAACTTAATAGAAACATCACCAAACAACACAAACACAAGCATACAAATCATGCGATTCCTAATGTTTCTCAAATACTCAATAACACAACATTTCTTATTGATTGGTTTGATTTGCCTAGGCTATGGTTGTGGAAGTGTTGGTTTCCATTCTTTTTCTCGTCCAAAAATCTTTGAACTTAATAGAAAGATCACCAAACAACACAAACACAAGCATACGAATCATGCGATTCCTAATGTTTCTCAAATTCTCAATAACACAACCTTTCTTATTGATTGGTTTGATTTGCCTAGGCTATGGTTGTGGAAGTGTTGGTTTCCATTCTTTTTCTCGTCCAAAAATCTTTGAACTTAATAGAAGTTGATAGAAAGATCACCAAACAACACAAACACAAGCATACGAATCATGCGATTCCTAATGTTTCTCAAATACTCAATAACACAACATTTCTTACTGATTGGTTTGATTTGCCTAGGCTATGGTTGTGGAAGTCTTGGTTTCCATTCTTTTTCTCGTCCAAAAATCTTTGAACTTAATAGAAAGATCACCAAACAACACAAACACAAGTATACGAATCATGCGATTCCTAATGTTTCTCAAATACTCAATAACAAAACCTTTCTTATTGATTGGTTTGATTTGCCTAGGCTATGGTTGTGGAAGTATTGGTTTCCATTATTTTTCTCGTTCAAAAATGTTTGAACTTAATAGAAAGATCACCAAACAACACAAACACAAGCATACGAATCATGCGATTCCTAATGTTTCTCCAATACTCAATAACACAACCTTTCTTATTGATTGGTTTGATTTGCCTAGGCTATGGTCGTGGAAGTGTTGGTTTCCATTCTTTTTCTCGTTCAAAAATCTTTGAACTTAATAGAAAGATCACCAAACAACACAAACACAAGCATACGAATCATGTGATTCCTAATGTACTCAAACTCAATAACACAACCTTTCATATTGATTGGTTTGATTTGCCTAGGCTATGGTTATGGAAGTGTTGGTTTCCATTCTTTTTCTCGTCCAAAAATCTTTGAACTTAATAGAAGTTGATAGAAAGATCACCAAACAACACAAACACAAGCATACGAATCATGCGATTCCTAATGTTTCTCAAATACTCAATAACACAACATTTCTTATTGATTGGTTTGATTTGCCTAGGCTATGGTTGTGGAAGTCTTGGTTTCCATTCTCTTTCTCGTCCAAAAATCTTTGAACTTAATAGAAAGATCACCAAACAACACAAACACAAGTATACGAATCATGCGATTCCTAATGTTTCTCAAATACTCAATAACAAAACCTTTCTTATTGATTGGTTTGATTTGCCTAGGCTATGGTTTGGGAAGTATTGGTTTCCATTATTTTTCTCGTTCAAAAATGTTTGAACTTAATAGAAAGATCACCAAACAACACAAACACAAGCATACGAATCATGCGATTCCTAATGTTTCTCAAATACTCAATAACACAACCTTTCTTATTGATTGGTTTGATTTGCCTAGGCTATGGTCGTGGAAGTGTTGATTTCCATTCTTTTTCTCGTCCAAAAATCTTTGAACTTAATAGAAAGATCACCAAACAACACAAACACAAGCATACGAATCATGCGATTCCTAATGTTCCTCAAATACACAATAACACAACCTTTCTTATTGATTGGTTTGATTTGAATAGGCTATGGTTGTGGAAGTGTTGGTTTCCATTCTTTTTCTCGTCCAAAAATCTTTGAACTTAATAGAAACATCACCAAACAACACAAACACAAGCATACAAATCATGCGATTCCTAATGTTTCTCAAATACTCAATAACACAACATTTCTTATTGATTGGTTTGATTTGCCTAGGCTATGGTTGTGGAAGTGTTGGTTTCCATTCTTTTTCTCGTCCAAAAATCTTTGAACTTAATAGAAAGATCACCAAACAACACAAACACAAGCATACGAATCATGCGATTCCTAATGTTTCTCAAATTCTCAATAACACAACATTTCTTATTGATTGGTTTGATTTGCCTAGGCTATGGTTGTGGAAGTGTTGGTTTCCATTCTTTTTCTCGTCCAAAAATCTTTGAACTTAATAGAAAGATCACCAAACAACACAAACACAAGCATACGAATCATGCGATTCCTAATGTTTCTCAAATTCTCAATAACACAACCTTTCTTATTGATTGGTTTGATTTGCCTAGGCTATGGTTGTGGAAGTGTTGGATTCCATTCTTTTTCTCGTCCAAAAATCTGTGAACTTAATAGAACTTGATAGAAAGATCACCAAACAACACAAACACATGCATACGAATCATGCGATTCCTAATGTTTCTCAAATACTCAATAACACAACATTTCTTATTGATTGGTTTGATTTGCCTATGCTATGGTTGTGGAAGTGTTGGTTTCCATTCTTTTGCTCGTCCAAAAATCTTTGAACTTAATAGAAAGATCACCAAACAACATAAACACAAGCATACGAATCATGCGATTCCTAATGTTTCTCAAATACTAAATAACACAACATTTCTTATTGATTGGTTTGATTTGCCTAGGCTATGGTTGTGGAAGTGTTGGTTTCCATTCTTTTTCTCGTCCAAAAATCTTTGAACTTAATAGAAAGATCACCAAACAACACAAACACAAGCATACGAATCATGCGATTCCTAATGTTTCTCAAATACTCAATAACACAACCTTTCTTATTGATTGGTTTGATTTGCCTAGTCTATGGTCGTGGAAGTGTTGGTTTCCATTCTTTTTCTCGTACAAAAATCTTTGAACTTAATAGAAAGATCACCAAACAACACAAACACAAGCATACGAATCATGCGATTCCTAATGTTCCTCAAATACACAATAACACAACCTTTCTTATTGATTGGTTTGATTTGAATAGGCTATGGTCGTGGAAGTGTTGGTTTCCATTCTTTTGCTCGTCCAAAAATCTTTGAACTTAATAGAAAGATCACCAAACAACACAAACACAAGCATACGAATCATGCGATTCCTAATGTTTCTCAAATTCTCAATAACACAACCTTTCTTATTGATTGGTTTGATTTGCCTAGGCTATGGTTGTGGAAGTGTTGGTTTACATTCTTTTTCTCGTCCAAAAATCTGTGAACTTAATAGAACTTGATAGAAAGATCACCAAACAACACAAACACATGCATACGAATCATGCGATTCCTAATGTTCCTCAAATACTCAATAACACAACCTTTCTTATTGATTGGTTTGATTTGCCTAGGCTATGGTTGTGGAAGTGTTGGTTTCCATTCTTTTGCTCGTCCAAAAATCTTTGAACTTAATAGAAAGATCACCAAACAACACAAACACAAGCATACGAATCATGCGATTCCTAATGTTTCTCAAATACTCAATAACACAACATTTCTTATTGATTGGTTTGATTTGCCTAGGCTATCGTTGTGGAAGTGTTGGTTTCCATTCTTTTTCTCGTCCAAAAATCTTTGAACTTAATAGAACTTGATAGAAAGATCACCAAACAACACAAACACAAGCATACGAATCATGCGATTCCTAATGTTTCTCAAATACTCAATAACACAACCTTTCTTATTGATTGGTTTGATTTGCCTAGGCTATGGTCGTGGAAGTGTTGGTTTCCATTCTTTTTCTCGTCCAAAAATCTTTGAACTTAATAGAAAGATCACCAAACAACACAAACACAAGCATACGAATCATGCGATTCCTAATGTTCCTCAAATACACAATAACACAACCTTTCTTATTGATTGGTTTGATTTGAATAGGCTATGGTCGTGGAAGTGTTGGTTTCCATTCTTTTTCTCGTCCAAAAATCTTTGAACTTAATAGAAAGATCACCAAACAACACCTACACAAGCATACGAATCATGCGATTCCTAATGTTTCTCAAATTCTCAATAACACAACCTTTCTTATTGATTGGTTTGATTTTCCTATGCTATGGTTGTGGAAGTGTTGGTTTCCATTCTTTTTCTCGTCCAAAAATCTTTGAACTTAATAGAAAGATCACCAAACAACACAAACACAAGCATACGAATCATGCGATTCCTAATGTTTCTCAAATTCTCAATAACACAACCTTTCTTATTGATTGGTTTGATTTGCCTAGGCTATGGTCGTGGAAGTGTTGGTTTCCATTCTTTTTCTCGTCCAAAAATCTTTGAACTTAATAGAAAGATCACCAAACAACACAAACACAAGCATACGAATCATGCGATTCCTAATGTTCCTCAAATACACAATAACACAACCTTTCTTATTGATTGGTTTGATTTGCCTAGGCTATGGTCGTGGAAGTGTTGGTTTCCATTCTTTTTCTCGTCCAAAAATCTTTGAACTTAATAGAAAGATCACCAAACAACACAAACACAAGCATACGAATCATGCGATTCCTAATGTTTCTCAAATACTCAATAACACAACATTTCTTATTGATTGGTTTGATATGCCTATGCTATGGTTGTGGAAGTGTTGGTTTCCATTCTTTTTCTCGTCCAAAAATCTTTGAACTTAATAGAAAGATCACCAAACAACACAAACACAAGCATACGAATCATGCGATTCCTAATGTTTCTCAAATTCTCAATAACACAACCTTTCTTATTGATTGGTTTGATTTGCCTAGGCTATGGTCGTGGAAGTGTTGGTTTCCATTCTTTTTCTCGTCCAAAAATCTTTGAACTTAATAGAAAGATCACCAAACAACACAAACACAAGCATACGAATCATGCGATTCCTAATGTTTCTCAAATTCTCAATAGCACAACCTTTCTTATTGATTGGTTTGATTTGCCTAGGCTATGTTTGTGGAAGTGTTGGTTTCCATTCTTTTTCTCGTCCAAAAATCTTTGAACCTAATAGAACTTGATAGAAAGATCACCAAACAACACAAACACAAGCATACGAATCATGTGATTCCTAATGTTTCTCAAACTCAATAACACAACCTTTCATAATGATTGGTTTGATTTGCCTAGGCTATGGTTATGGAAGTGTTGGTTTCCATTCTTTTTCTCGTCCAAAAATCTTTGAACTTAATAGAAGTTGATAGAAAGATCACCAAACAAAACAAACACAAGCATACGAATCATGCGATTCCTAATGTTTCTCAAATACTCAATAACACAACATTTCTTATTGATTGGTTTAATTTGCCTAGGCTATGGTTGTGGAAGTGTTGGTTTCCATTCTTTTTCTCGTCCAAAAATCTTCGAACTTAATAGAAAGATCACCAAACAACACTAACACAAGCATACGAATCATGCGATTCCTAATGTTTCTCAAATACTCAATAACACAACATTTCTTATTGATTGGTTTGATTTGCCTATGCTATGGTTGTGGAAGTGTTGGTTTCCATTCTTTTTCTCGTCCAAAAATCTTTGAACTTAATAGAAAGATCACCAAACAACACAAACACAAGTATACGAATCATGCGATTCCTAATGTTTCTCAAATACTCAATAACAAAACCTTTCTTATTGATTGGTTTGATTTGCCTAGGCTATGGTTTGGGAAGTATTGGTTTCCATTATTTTTCTCGTTCAAAAATATTTGAACTTAATAGAAAGATCACCAAACAACAAAAACACAAGCATACGAATCATGCGATTCCTAATGTTTCTCAAATATTCAATAACACAACATTTCTTATTGATTGGTTTGATTTGCCTAGGCTATGGTCGTGGAAGTGTTGGTTTCCATTCTTTTTCTCGTCCAAAAATCTTTGAACTTAATAGAAAGATCACCAAACAACACAAACACAAGCATACGAATCATGCGATTCCTAATGTTTCTCAAATACTCAATAACACAACATTTCTTATTGATTGGTTTGATTTGCCTAGGCTATGGTCGTGGAAGTGTTGGTTTCCATTCTTTTTCTCGTCCAAAAATCTTTGAACTTAATAGAAACATCACCAAACAACACAAACACAAGCATACAAATCATGCGATTCCTAATGTTTCTCAAATACTCAATAACACAACATTTCTTATTGATTGGTTTGATTTGCCTAGGCTATGGTTGTGGAAGTGTTGGTTTCCATTCTTTTTCTCGTCCAAAAATCTTTGAACTTAATAGAAAGATCACCAAACAACACAAACACAAGCATACGAATCATGCGATTCCTAATGTTTCTCAAATTCTCAATAACACAACCTTTCTTATTGACTGGTTTGATTTGCCTAGGCTATGGTTGTGCAAGTGTTGGTTTTCATTCTTTTTCTCGTCCAAAAATCTTTGAACTTAATAGAACTTGATAGAAAGATCACCAAACAACAAAAACACAAGCATACGAATCATGCGATTCCTAATGTTTCTCAAATACTCAATAACACAACCTTTCTTATTGATTGGTTTGATTTGCCTAGGCTATGGTCGTGGAAGTGTTGGTTTCCATTCTTTTTCTCGTCCAAAAATCTTTGAACTTAATAGAAAGATCACCAAACAACACAAACACAAGCATACGAATCATGCGATTCCTAATGTTTCTCAAATACTCAATAACACAACATTTCTTATTGATTGGTTTGATATGCCTATGCTATGGTTGTGGAAGTGTTGGTTTCCATTCTTTTTCTCGTCCAAAAATCTTTGAACTTAATAGAAAGATCACCAAACAACACAAACACAAGCATACGAATCATGCGATTCCTAATGTTTCTCAAATTCTCAATAACACAACCTTTCTTATTGATTGGTTTGATTTGCCTAGGCTATGGTCGTGGAAGTGTTGGTTTCCATTCTTTTTCTCGTCCAAAAATCTTTGAACTTAATAGAAAGATCACCAAACAACACAAACACAAGCATACGAATCATGCGATTCCTAATGTTTCTCAAATTCTCAATAGCACAACCTTTCTTATTGATTGGTTTGATTTGCCTAGGCTATGTTTGTGGAAGTGTTGGTTTCCATTCTTTTTCTCGTCCAAAAATCTTTGAACCTAATAGAACTTGATAGAAAGATCACCAAACAACACAAACACAAGCATACGAATCATGTGATTCCTAATGTATCTCAAACTCAATAACACAACCTTTCATAATGATTGGTTTGATTTGCCTAGGCTATGGTTATGGAAGTGTTGGTTTCCATTCTTTTTCTCGTCCAAAAATCTTTGAACTTAATAGAAGTTGATAGAAAGATCACCAAACAAAACAAACACAAGCATACGAATCATGCGATTCCTAATGTTTCTCAAATACTCAATAACACAACATTTCTTATTGATTGGTTTAATTTGCCTAGGCTATGGTTGTGGAAGTGTTGGTTTCCATTCTTTTTCTCGTCCAAAAATCTTCGAACTTAATAGAAAGATCACCAAACAACACTAACACAAGCATACGAATCATGCGATTCCTAATGTTTCTCAAATACTCAATAACACAACATTTCTTATTGATTGGTTTGATTTGCCTATGCTATGGTTGTGGAAGTGTTGGTTTCCATTCTTTTTCTCGTCCAAAAATCTTTGAACTTAATAGAAAGATCACCAAACAACACAAACACAAGTATACGAATCATGCGATTCCTAATGTTTCTCAAATACTCAATAACAAAACCTTTCTTATTGATTGGTTTGATTTGCCTAGGCTATGGTTTGGGAAGTATTGGTTTCCATTATTTTTCTCGTTCAAAAATATTTGAACTTAATAGAAAGATCACCAAACAACAAAAACACAAGCATACGAATCATGCGATTCCTAATGTTTCTCAAATACTCAATAACACAACATTTCTTATTGATTGGTTTGATTTGCCTAGGCTATGGTCGTGGAAGTGTTGGTTTCCATTCTTTTTCTCGTCCAAAAATCTTTGAACTTAATAGAAAGATCACCAAACAACACAAACACAAGCATACGAATCATGCGATTCCTAATGTTTCTCAAATACTCAATAACACAACATTTCTTATTGATTGGTTTGATTTGCCTAGGCTATGGTCGTGGAAGTGTTGGTTTCCATTCTTTTTCTCGTCCAAAAATCTTTGAACTTAATAGAAACATCACCAAACAACACAAACACAAGCATACAAATCATGCGATTCCTAATGTTTCTCAAATACTCAATAACACAACATTTCTTATTGATTGGTTTGATTTGCCTAGGCTATGGTTGTGGAAGTGTTGGTTTCCATTCTTTTTCTCGTCCAAAAATCTTTGAACTTAATAGAAAGATCACCAAACAACACAAACACAAGCATACGAATCATGCGATTCCTAATGTTTCTCAAATTCTCAATAACACAACCTTTCTTATTGACTGGTTTGATTTGCCTAGGCTATGGTTGTGCAAGTGTTGGTTTTCATTCTTTTTCTCGTCCAAAAATCTTTGAACTTAATAGAACTTGATAGAAAGATCACCAAACAACAAAAACACAAGCATACGAATCATGCGATTCCTAATGTTTCTCAAATACTCAATAACACAACCTTTCTTATTGATTGGTTTGATTTGCCTAGGCTATGGTCGTGGAAGTGTTGGTTTCCATTCTTTTTCTCGTCCAAAAATCTTTGAACTTAATAGAAAGATCACCAAACAACACAAACACAAGCATATGAATCATGCGATTCCTAATGTTTCTCAAACTCAATAACACAACCTTTCTTATTGATTGGTTTGATTTGCCTAGGCTATGGTTATGGAAGTGTTGGTTTCCATACTTTTTCTCGTCCAAAAATCTTTGAACTTAATACAAAGATCACCAAACAACACCTACACAAGCATACGAATCATGCGATTCCTAATGTTTCTCAAATTCTCAATAACACAACCTTTCTTATTGATTGGTTTGATTTGCCTGGGCTATGGTCTTTGAAGTGTTGGTTTCCATTCTTTTTCTCGTCCAAAAATCTTTGAACTTAATAGAAAGATCACCAAACAACACAAACACAAGCATACGAATCATGCGATTCCTAATGTTTCTCAAACTCAATAACACAACCTTTCATTTTGATTGGTTTTATTTGCCTAGGCTATGGTTATGGAAGTGTTGGTTTCCATTCTTTTTCTCGTCCAAAAATCTTTGAACTTAATAGAGCTTGATAGAAAGATCACCAAACAACACAAACACAAGCATACGAATCATGCAATTCCTAATGTTTCTCAAATACTCAATAACACAACCTTTCTTATTGATTGGTTTGATTTTCCTAGGCTATGGTTGTGGAAGTGTTGGTTTCCATTCTTTTTCTCGTTCGAAAATCTTAAAACTTAATAGAACTTGATAGAAAGATCACCAAACAACACAAACACAAGCATACGAATCATGCGATTCCTAATGTTTCTCAAATACTTAATAACACAACATTTCTTATTGATTGGTTTGATTTGCCTAGGCTATGGTTGTGGAAGTATTGGTTTCCATTATTTTTCTCGTCCAAAAATCTTTGAACTTAATAGAAAAATCACCAAACAACACAAACACAAGCATACGAATCATGCGATTCCTAATGTTTCTCAAATACTCAATGACACAACCTTTCTTATTGATTGGTTTGATTTGCCTAGGCTATGGTCTTTGAAGTGTTGGTTTCCATTCTTTTTCTCGTCCAAAAATATTTGAACTTAATAGAAAGATCAGCAAACAACACAAACACAAGCATACGAATCATGTGATTCCTAATGTTTCTCAAATTCTCAATAACACAACCTTTCTTATTGATTGGTTTGATTTGCCTAGGCTATGGTTGTGGAATTTTTGGTTTCCATTCTTTTTCTCAACCAAAAATCTTTGAACTTAATAGAACTTGATAGAAAGATCACCAAACAACACAAACACAAGCATACGAATCATGCGATTCCTAATGTTTCTCAAATACTCAATAACACAACCTTTCTTATTGATTGGTTTGATTTGCCTAGGCTATGGTTGTGGAAGTGTTGGTTTCCATTTTTTTTCTCGTTCAAAAATCTTAAAACTTAATAGAACTTGATAGAAAGATCACCAAACAACACAAACACAAGCATACGAATCATGCGATTCCTAATGTTTCTCAAATACTTAATAACACAACATTTCTTATTGATTGGTTTGATTTGCCTAGGCTATGGTTGTGGAAGTATTGGTTTCCATTATTTTTCTCGTCCAAAAATCTTTGAACTTAATAGAAAAATAACCAAACAACACAAACACAAGCATACGAATCATGCGATTCCTAATGTTCCTCAAATACTCAATGACACAACCTTTCTTATTGATTGGTTTGATTTGCCTAGGCTATGGTCGTGGAAGTGTTGGTTTCCATTCTTTTTCTCGTCCAAAAATCTTTAAACTTAATAGAAAGATCACCAAACAACACAAACACAAGCATACGAATCATGCGATTCCTAATGTTTCTCAAATACTCAATAACACAACATTTCTTATTGATTGGTTTGATTTGCCTAGGCTATGGTTGTGGAAGTGTTGGTTTCCATTCTTTTTCTCGTTCAAAAATCTTTGAACTTAATAGAAAGATCACTAAACAACACAAACACAAGCATACGAATCATGCGATTCCTAATGTTTCTCAAATTCTCAATAACACAACCTTTCTTATTGATTGGTTTGATTTGCCTAGGCTATGGTTGTGGAAGTGTTGGTTTCCATTCTTTTTCTCGTCCAAAAATCTTTGAAGTTAATAGAACTTGATAGAAAGACCACCAAACAACACAAACACAAGCATACGAATCATGCGATTCCTAATGTTTCTCAAATACTCAATAACACAACATTTCTTAGTGATTGGTTTGATTTGCCTATGCTATGGTTGTGGAAGTGTTGGTTTCCATTCTTTTTCTCGTCCAAAAATCTTTGAACTTAATAGAAAGATCACCAAACAACACAAACACAAGCATACGAATCATGCGATTCCTAATGTTTCTCAAACTCAATAACACAACCTTTCTTATTGATTGGTTTGATTTGCCTAGGCTATGGTTATGGAAGTGTTGGTTTCCATACTTTTTCTCGTCCAAAAATCTTTGAACTTAATACAAAGATCACCAAACAACACCTATACAAGCATACGAATCATGCGATTCCTAATGTTTCTCAAATTCTCAATAACACAACCTTTCTTATTGATTGGTTTGATTTGCCTAGGCTATGGTTGTGGAATTGTTGGTTTCCATTCTTTTTCTCGTTCGAAAATCTTAAAACTTAATAGAACTTGATAGAAAGATCACCAAACAACACAAACACAAGCATACGAATCATGCGATTCCTAATGTTTCTCAAATACTCAATAACACAACATTTCTTATTGATTGGTTTGATTTGCCTAGGCTATGGTTGTGGAAGTATTGGTTTCCATTATTTTTCTCGTCCAAAAATCTTTGAACTTAATAGAAAAATCACCAAACAACACAAACACAAGCATTCGAATCATGCGATTCCTAATGTTCCTCAAATACTCAATAACACAACCTTTCTTATTGATTGGTTTGATTTGCCTAGGCTATGGTCGTGGAAGTGTTGGTTTCCATTCTTTTCCTCGTCCAAAAATCTTTGAACTTAATAGAAAGATCACCAAACAACACAAACACAAGCATACGAATCATGCGATTCCTAATGTTCCTCAAATACTCAATAAAACAACCTTTCTTATTGATTGGTTTGATTTGCCTAGGATATGGTCATGGAAGTGGTTGTTTCCATTCTTTTGCTCGTCCAAAAATATTTGAACTTAATAGAAAGATCACCAAACCACACAAACACAAGCATACGAATCATGCGATTCCTAATGTTTCTCAAATACTCAATAACAAAACCTTTCTTATTGATTGGTTTGATTTGCCTAGGCTATGGTTGTGGAAGTGTTGGTTTGCATTCTTTTTCTCGTCCAAAAATCTTTGAACTTAATAGAAGTTGATAGAAAGATCACCAAACAACACAAACACAAGCATACGAATCATACGATTCCTAATGTTTCTCAAATACTCAATAACACAACATTTCTTAGTGATTGGTTTGATTTGCCTATGCTATGGTTGTGGAAGTGTTGGTTTCCATTCTTTTTCTCGTCCAAAAATCTTTGAACTTAATAGAAAGATCACCAAACAACAGAAACACAAGCATACGAATCATGCGATTCCTATTGTTTTTCAAATTCTCAATAACACAACCTTTCTTATTGATTGGTTTGATTTGCCTAGGCTATGGTTGTGGAAGTGTTGGTTTCCATTCTTTTTCTCGTCCAAAAATCTTTGAACTTAATAGAAGTTGATAGAAAGATCACCAAACAACACAAACACAAGCATACGAATCATGCGATTCCTAATGTTTCTCAAATACTCAATAACACAACATTTCTTAGTGATTGGTTTGATTTGCCTATGCTATGGTTGTGGAAGTGTTGGTTTCCATTCTTTTTCTCGTCCAAAAATCTTTAAACTTAATAGAAAGATCATCAAACAACACAAACACAAGCATACGAATCATGCGATTCCTAATGTTTCTCAAATTCTCAATAACACAACCTTTCTTATTGATTGGTTTGATTTGCCTAGGCTATGGTTGTGGAAGTGTTGGTTTCCATTCTTTTTCTCAACCAAAAATCTTTGAACTTAATAGAACTTGATAGAAAGATCACCAAACAACACAAACACAAGCATACGAATCATGCGATTCCTAATGTTTCTCAAATACTCAATAACACAACCTTTCTTATTGATTGGTTTGATTTGCCTAGGCTATGGTTGTGGAAGTGTTGGTTTCCATTTTTTTTCTCGTTCAAAAATCTTAAAACTTAATAGAACTTGATAGAAAGATCACCAAACAACACAAACACAAGCATACGAATCATGCGATTCCTAATGTTTCTCAAATACTCAATAACACAACATTTCTTATTGATTGGTTTGATTTGCCTAGGCTATGGTTGTGGAAGTGTTGGTTTCCATTCTTTTTCTCAACCAAAAATCTTTGAACTTAATAGAACTTGATAGAAAGATCACCAAACAACACAAACACAAGCATACGAATCATGCGATTCCTAATGTTCCTCAAATACTCAATGACACAACCTTTCTTATTGATTGGTTTGATTTGCCTAGGCTATGGTCGTGGAAGTGTTGGTTTCCATTCTTTTCCTCGTCCAAAAATCTTTGAACTTAATAGAAAGAACACCAAACAACACAAACACAAGCATACGAATCATGCGATTCCTAATGTTCCTCAAATACTCAATAACACAACCTTTCTTATTGATTGGTTTGATTTGCCTAGGCTATGGTCATGGAAGTGGTTGTTTCCATTCTTTTGCTCGTCCAAAAATATTTGAACTTAATAGAAAGATCACCAAACCACACAAACACAAGCATACGAATCATGCGATTCCTAATGTTTCTCAAATTCTCAATAACACAACCTTTCTTATTGATTGGTTTGATTTGCCTAGGCTATGGTTGTGGAAGTGTTGGTTTCCATTCTTTTTCTCGTCCAAAAATCTTTGAACTTAATAGAAGTTGATAGAAAGATCACCAAACAACACAAACACAAGCATACGAATCATGCGATTCCTAATGTTTCTCAAATACTCAATAACACAACCTTTCTTATTGATTGGTTTGATTTGCCTAGGCTATGGTTGTGGAAGTGTTGGTTTCCATTCTTTTTCTCGTTCGAAAATCTTAAAACTTAATAGAACTTGATAGAAAGATCACCAAACAACACAAACACAAGCATACGAATCATGCGATTCCTAATGTTTCTCAAATACTCAATAACACAACATTTCTTATTGATTGGTTTGATTTGCCTAGGCTATGGTTGTGGAAGTATTGGTTTCCATTATTTTTCTCGTCCAAAAATCTTTGAACTTAATAGAAAAATCACCAAACAACACAAACACAAGCATACGAATCATGCGATTCCTAATGTTCCTCAAATACTCAATAACACAACCTTTCTTATTGATTGGTTTGATTTGCCTAGGCTATGGTCGTGGAAGTGTTGGTTTCCATTCTTTTCCTCGTCCAAAAATCTTTGAACTTAATAGAAAGATCACCAAACAACACAAACACAAGCATACGAATCATGCGATTCCTAATGTTCCTCAAATACTCAATAACACAACCTTTCTTATTGATTGGTTTGATTTGCCTAGGCTATGGTCATGGAAGTGGTTGTTTCCATTCTTTTGCTCGTCCAAAAATATTTGAACTTAATAGAAAGATCACCAAACCACACAAACACAAGCATACGAATCATGCGATTCCTAATGTTTCTCAAATACTCAATAACAAAACCTTTCTTATTGATTGGTTTGATTTGCCTAGGCTATGGTTGTGGAAGTGTTGGTTTCCATTCTTTTTCTCGTCCAAAAATCTTTGAACTTAATAGAAGTTGATAGAAAGATCACCAAACAACACAAACACAAGCATACGAATCATGCGATTCCTAATGTTTCTCAAATACTCATTAACACAACATTTCTTAGTGATTGGTTTGATTTGCCTATGCTATGGTTGTGGAAGTGTTGGTTTCCATTCTTTTTCTCGTCCCAAAATCTTTGAACTTAATAGAAAGATCACCAAACAACAGAAACACAAGCATACGAATCATGCGATTCCTAATGTTTCTCAAATTCTCAATAACACAACCTTTCTTATTTATTGGTTTGATTTGCCTAGGCTATGGTTGTGGAAGTGTTGGTTTCCATTCTTTTTCTCGTCCAAAAATCTTTGAACTTAATAGAAGTTGATAGAAAGATCACCAAACAACACAAACACAAGCATACGAATCATGCGATTCCTAATGTTTCTCAAATACTCAATAACACAACATTTCTTAGTGATTGGTTTGATTTGCCTATGCTATGGTTGTGGAAGTGTTGGTTTCCATTCTTTTTCTCGTCCAAAAATCTTTGAACTTAATAGAAAGATCATCAAACAACACAAACACAAGCATACGAATCATGCGATTCCTAATGTTTCTCAAATTCTCAATAACACAACCTTTCTTACTAATTGGTTTGATTTGCCTAGGCTATGGTTGTGGAAGTGTTGGTTTCCATTCTTTTTCTCGTCCAAAAATCTTTGAACTTAATAGAACTTGATAGAAAGATCACCAAACAACACAAACACAAGCATACGAATCATGCAATTCCTAATGTTTCTCAAATACTCAATAACACAACATTTCTTAGTGATTGGTTTGATTTGCCTAGGCTATGGTTGTGGAAGTGTTGGTTTCCATTCTTTTTCTCGTTCGAAAATCTTAAAACTTAATAGAACTTGATAGAAAGATCACCAAACAACACAAACACAAGCATACGAATCATGCGATTCCTAATGTTTCTCAACTACTCAATAACACAACATTTCTTATTGATTGGTTTGATTTGCCTAGGCTATGGTTGTGGAAGTGTTGGTTTCCATTCTTTTTCTCGTCCAAAAATCTTTGAACTTAATAGAACTTGATAGAAAGATCACCAATCAACACAAACACAAGCATACGAATCATGCGATTCCTAATGTTTCTTAAATACTCAATAACACAACCTTTCTTATTGATTGGTTTGATTTGCCTAGGATATGGTTGTGGAAGTGTTGGTTTCCATTCTTTTTCTCGTTCGAAAATCTTAAAACATAATAGAACTTGATTGAAAGATCACCAAACAACACAAACACAAGCATACGAATCATGCGATTCCTAATGTTTCTCAAATACTCAATAACACAGCATTTCTTATTGATTGGTTTGATTTGCCTAGGCTATGGTTGTGGAAGTATTGGTTTCCATTATTTTTCTCGTCCAAAAATCTTTGAACTTAATAGAAAAAACACCAAACAACACAAACACAAGCATACGAATCATTCGATTCCTAATGTTCCTCAAATACTCAATAACACAACCTTTCTTATTGATTGGTTTGATTTGCCTAGGCTATGGTTATGGAACTGTTGGTTTCCATTCTTTTTCTCGTCCAAAAATCTTTGAACTTAATAGAAAGATCATGAAACAACACAAACACAAGCATACGAATCATACGATTCCTAATGTTTCTCAAATTCTCAATAACACAACCTTTCTTATTGATTGGTTTGATTTGCCTAGGCTATGGTTGTGGAAGTGCTGGTTTCCATTCTTTTTCTCGTCCAAAAATCTTTGAACTTAATAGAACTTGATAGAAAGATCACCAAACAACACAAACACAAGCATACGAATCATGCGATTCCTAATGTTTCTCAAATACTAAATAACACAACATTTCTTAGTGATGGTTTGATTTGCCTATGCTATGGTTGTGGAAGTGTTGGTTTCCATTCTTTTTCTCGTCCAAAAATCTTTGAACTTAATAGAAAGATCACCAAACAACCCAAAGACAAGCATACGAATCATGCGATTCCTAAGGTTTCTCGAATTCTCAATAACACAACCTTTCTTATTGATATGTTTGATTTGACTAGGCTATGGTTGTGGAAGTGTTGGTTTCCATTCTTTTTCTCGTCCAAAAATCTTTAAACTTAATAGAATGATCACCAAACAACACAAACACAAGCATACGAATCATGCGATTCCTAATGTTTCTCAAATTCTCAATAACACAACCTTTTCTTATTGATTGGTTTGATTTGCCTAGGATATGGTTGTGGAAGTGTTGGTTTCCATTCTTTTTCTCGTCCAAAAATCTTTGAACTTAATAGAACTTGATAGAAAAATCACCAAACAACACAAACACAAGCATACGAATCATGCGATTCCTAATGTTTCTCAAATTCTCAATAACACAACCTTTCTTATTGATTGGTTTGATTTGCCTAGGCTATGGTTGTGGAAGTGTTCGTTTCCATTCTTTTTCTCGTCCAAAAATCTTTGAACTTAAAAGAACTTGATAGAAAGATCACCAAACAACACAAACACAAGCATACGAATCATGCGATTCCTAATGTTTCTCAAATACTCAATAACACAACATTTCTTAGTGATTGGTTTGATTTGCCTATGCTATGGTTGTGGAAGTGTTGGTTTCCATTCTTTTTCTCGTCCAAAAATCTTTGAACTTAATAGAAAGATCACCAAACAACACAAAGACAAGCTTACGAATCATGCGATTCCTAATGTTTCTCAAACTCAATAACACAACCTTTCTTATTGATTGGTTTGATTTGCCTAGGCTATGGTTATGGAAGTGTTGGTTTCCATTCTTTTTCTCGTCCAAAAATCTTTGAACTTAATAGAAAGATCACCAAACAACACAAACACAAGCATACGAATCATGCGATTCCTAATGTTCCTCAAATACTCAATAACACAACTTTTCTTATTGATTGGTTTGATTTGCCTAGGCTATGGTCGTGGAAGTGTTGGTTTCCATTCTTTTTCTCGTCCAAAAATCTTTGAACTTAATAGAAAGATCACCAAACAACACAAACACAAGCATACGAATCATGCGATTCCTAATGTTTCTCAAATACTCAATAACACAACATTTCTTATTGATTGGTTTGATTTGCCTAGGCTATGGTTGTGGAAGTGTTGGTTTCCATTCTTTTTCTCGTCCAAAAATCTTTAAACTTAATAGAAAGATCACCAAACAACAGAAACACAAGCATACGAATCATGCGATTCCTAATGTTTCTCAAATTCAAAATAACACAACTTTTCTTATTGATTGGTTTGATTTGCCTAGGCTATGGTTGTGGAAGTGTTGGTTTCCATTCTTTTTCTCGTCCAAAAATCTTTGAACTTAATAGAAGTTGATAGAAGGATCACCAAACAACACAAACACAAGCATACGAATCATGCGATTCCTAATGTTTCTCAAATACTCAATAACACAACATTTCTTAGTGATTGGTTTGATTTGCCTATGCTATGGTTGTGGAAGTGTTGGTTTCCATTCTTTTTCTCGTCCAAAAATCTTTGAACTTAATAGAAAGATCACCAAACAACACAAAGACAAGCTTACGAATCATGCGATTCCTAATGTTTCTCAAACTCAATAACACAACCTTTCTTATTGATTGGTTTGATTTGCCTATGCTATGGTTGTGGAAGTGTTGGTTTCCATTCTTTTTCTCGTCCAAAAATCTTTCAACTTAATAGAAAGATCACCAAACAACACAAACACAAGCATACGAATCATGCGATTCCTAATGTTCCTCAAATACTCAATAACACAACTTTTCTTATTGATTGGTTTGATTTGCCTAGGCTATGGTCGTGGAAGTGTTGGTTTCCATTCTTTTTCTCGTCCAAAAATCTTTGAACTTAATAGAAAGATCACCAAACAACACAAACACAAGCATACGAATCATGCGATTCCTAATGTTTCTCAAATACTCAATAACACAACATTTCTTATTGATTGGTTTGATTTGCCTAGGCTATGGTTGTGGAAGTGTTGGTTTCCATTCTTTTTCTCGTCCAAAAATCTTTGAACTTAATAGAAAGATCACCAAACAACAGAAACACAAGCATACGAATCATGCGATTCCTAATGTTTCTCAAATTCAAAATAACACAACTTTTCTTATTGATTGGTTTGATTTGCCTAGGCTATGGTTGTGGAAGTGTTGGTTTCCATTCTTTTTCTCGTCCAAAAATCTTTGAACTTAATAGAAGTTGATAGAAGGATCACCAAACAACACAAACACAAGCATACGAATCATGCGATTCCTAATGTTTCTCAAGTACTCAATAACACAACATTTCTTATTGATTGGTTTGATTTGCCTAGGCTATGGTTATGGAAGTGTTGGTTTCCATTCTTTTTCTCGTCCAAAAATCTTTGAACTTAATAGAAAGATCACCAAACAACACAAACACAAGCATACGAATCATGCGATTCCTAATGTTCCTCAAATACTCAATAACACAACCTTTCTTATTGATTGGTTTGATTTGCCTAGGCTATGGTCGTGGAAGTGTTGGTTTCCATTCTTTTTCTCGTCCAAAAATCTTTGAACTTAATAGAAAGATCACCAAACAACACAAACACAAGCATACGAATCATGCGATTCCTAATGTTTCTCAAATACTCAATAACACAACATTTCTTATTGATTGGTTTGATTTGCCTAGGCTATGGTTGTGGAAGTGTTGGTTTCCATTCTTTTTCTCGTCCAAAAATCTTTGAACTTAATAGAAAGATCACCAAACAACAGAAACACAAGCATACGAATCATGCGATTCCTAATGTTTCTCAAATTCAAAATAACACAACTTTTCTTATTGATTGGTTTGATTTGCTTAGGCTATGGTTGTGGAAGTGTTGGTTTCCATTCTTTTTCTCGTCCAAAAATCTTTGAACTTAATAGAAGTTGATAGAAGGATCACCAAACAACACAAACACAAGCATACGAATCATGCGATTCCTAATGTTTCTCAAATACTCAATAACACAACATTTCTTATTGATTGGTTTGATTTGCCTATGCTATGGTTGTGGAAGTCTTTGTTTCCATTCTTTTTCTCGTCCAAAAATCTTTGAACTTAATAGAAAGATCACCAAACAACACAAACACAAGCATACGAATCATGCGATTCTTAATGTTTCTCAAACTCAATAACACAACCTTTCATTTTGATTGGTTTGATTTGCCTAGGCTATGGTTATGGAAGTGTTGGTTTCCATTCTTTTTCTCGTCCAAAAATCTTTGAACTTAATAGAGCTTGATAGAAAGATCACCAAACAACACAAACACAAGCATACGAATTATGCGATTCCTAATGTTTCTCAAATACTCAATAACACAACCTTTCTTATTGATTGGTTTGATTTGCCTAGGCTATGGTTGTGGAAGTGTTGGTTTCCATTCTTTTTCTCGTTCAAAAATCTTAAAACTTAATAGAACTTGATAGAAAGATCACCAAACAACACAAACACAAGCATACGAATCATGCGATTCCTAATGTTTCTCAAATACTCAATAACACAACATTTTTTATTGATTGGTTTGATTTGCCTAGGCTATGGTTGTGGAAGTATTGGTTTCCATTATTTTTCTCGTCCAAAAATCTTTGAACTCAATAGAAAGATCACCAAACAACACAAAGACAAGCATACGAATCATGCGATTCCTAATGTTTCTCAAACTCAATAACACAACCTTTCTTATTGATTGGTTTGATTTGCCTAGGCTATGGTTATGGAAGTGTTGGTTTCCATTCTTTTTCTCGTCCAAAAATCTTTGAACTTAATAGAATGATCACCAAACAACACAAACACAAGCATACGAATCATGCGATTCCTAATGTTCCTCAAATACTCAATAACACAACCTTTCTTATTGATTGGTTTGATTTGCCTAGGCTATGGTCGTTGAAGTGTTGGTTTCCATTCTTTTTCTCATCCAAAAATCTTTAAACTTAATAGAAAGATCACCAAACAACACAAACACAAGCATACGAATCATGCGATTCCTAATGTTTCTCAAATACTCAATAACACAACATTTCTTAGTGATTGGTTTGATTTGCCTATGCTATGGTTGTGGAAGTGTTGGTTTCCATTCTTTTTCTCGTCCAAAAATCTTTGAACTTAATAGAAAGATCATCAAACAACACAAACACAAGCATACGAATCATGCGATTCCTAATGTTTCTCAAATTCTCAATAACACAACCTTTCTTATTGATTGGTTTGATTTTCCTAGGCTATGGTTGTGGAAGTGTTGGTTTTTATTCTTTTTCTCGTCCAAAAATCTTTGAACTTAATAGAACTTGATAGAAAGATCACCAAACAACACAAACACAAGCATACGAATCACGCGATTCCTAATGTTTCTCAAATACTCAATAACACAACATTTCTTAGTGATTGGTTTGATTTGCCTATGCTATGGTTGTGGAAGTGTTGGTTTCCATTCTTTTTCTCGTCCAAAAATCTTTGAACTTAATAAAAAGATCACCAAACAACACAAAGACAAGCATACGAATCATGCGATTCCTAATGTTTCTCAAATTCTCAATAACACAACCTTTCTTATTGATTGGTTTGATTTGCCTAGGCTATGGTTGTGGAAGTGTTGGTTTCCATTCTTTTTCTCGTCCAAAAATCTTTGAACTTAATAGAAAGATCACCAAACAACACAAACACAAGCATACGAATCATGCGATTCCTAATGTTTCTCAAATTCCCAATAACACAACCTTTCTTATTGATTGGTTTGATTTGCCTAGGATATGGTTGTGGAAGTGTTGGTTTCCATTCTTTTTCTCGTCCAAAAATCTTTGAACTTAATAGAACTTGATAGAAAGATCACCAAACAACACAAACACAAGCATACGAATCATGCGATTCCTAATGTTTCTCAAATTCTCAATAACACCACCTTTCTTATTGATTGGTTTGATTTGCCTAGGCTATGGTTGTGGAAGTGTTGGTTTCCATTTTTTTTCTCGTCCAAAAATCTTTGAACTTAATAGAACTTGATAGAAAGATCACCAAACAACACAAACACAAGCATACGAATCATACGATTCCTAATGTTTCTCAAATACTCAATAACACAACATTTCTTAGTGATTGGTTTGATTTGCCTATGCTATGGTTGTGGAAGTGTTGGTTTCCATTCTTTTTCTCGTCCAAAAATCTTTGAACTCAATAGAAAGATCACCAAACAACACAAAGACAAACATACGAATCATGCGATTCCTAATGTTTCTCAAACTCAATAACACAACCTTTCTTATTGATTGGTTTGATTTGCCTAGGCTATGGTTATGGAAGTGTTGGTTTCCATTCTTTTTCTCGTCCAAAAATCTTTGAACTTAATAGAATGATCACCAAACAACACAAACACAAGCATACGAATCATGCGATTCCTAATGTTCCTCAAATACTCAATAACACAACCTTTCTTATTGATTGGTTTGATATGCCTATGCTATGGTTGTGGAAGTGTTGGTTTCCATTCTTTTTCTCATCCAAAAATCTTTAAACTTAATAGAAAGATCACCAAACAACACAAACACAAGCATACGAATCATGCGATTCCTAATGTTTCTCAAATACTCAATAACACAACATTTTTTAGTGATTGGTTTGATTTGCCTATGCTATGGTTGTGGAAGTGTTGGTTTCCATTCTTTTTCTCGTCCAAAAATCTTTGAACTTAATAGAAAGATCACCAAACAACACAAAGACAAGCATACGAATCATGCGATTCCTAATGTTTCTCAAATTCTCAATAACACAACCTTTCTTATTGATTGGTTTGATTTGCCTAGGCTATGGTTGTGGAAGTGTTGGTTTCCATTCTTTTTCTCGTCCAAAAATCTTTGAACTTAATAGAAAGATCACCAAACAACACAAACACAAGCATACGAATCATGCGATTCCTAATGTTTCTCAAATTCCCAATAACACAACCTTTCTTATTGATTGGTTTGATTTGCCTAGGATATGGTTGTGGAAGTGTTGGTTTCCATTCTTTTTCTCGTCCAAAAATCTTTGAACTTAATAGAACTTGATAGAAAGATCACCAAACAACACAAACACAAGCATACGAATCATGCGATTCCTAATGTTTCTCAAATTCTCAATAACACAACCTTTCTTATTGATTGGTTTGATTTGCCTAGGCTATGGTTGTGGTAGTGTTGGTTTCCATTCTTTTTCTCGTCCAAAAATCTTTGAACTTAATAGAACTTGATAGAAAGATCACCAAACAACACAAACACAAGCATACGAATCATGCCATTCCTAATGTTTCTCAAATTCTCAATAACACAACCTTTCTTATTGATTGGTTTGATTTGCCTAGGCTATGGTTGTGGAAGTGTTGGTTTCCATTCTTTTTCTCGTCCAAAAATCTTTGAACTTAATAGAACTTGATAGAAAGATCACCAAACAACACAAACACAAGCATACGAATCATGCGATTCCTAATGTTTCTCAAATACTCAATAACACAACATTTTTTAGTGATTGGTTTGATTTGCCTATGCTATGGTTGTGGAAGTGTTGGTTTCCATTTTTTTTCTCGTCCAAAAATCTTTGAACTTAATAGAAAGATCACCAAACAACACAAAGACAAGCATACGAATCATGCGATTCCTAATGTTTCTCAAATTCTCAATAACACAACCTTTCTTATTGATTGGTTTGATTTGCCTAGGCTATGGTTGTGGAAGTCTTGGTTTCCATTCTTTTTCTCGTCCAAAAATCTTTGAACTTAATAGAAAGATCACCAAACAACACAAACACAAGCATACGAATCATGCGATTCCTAATGTTTCTCAAATTCCCAATAACACAACCTTTCTTATTGATTGGTTTGATTTGCCTAGGATATGGTTGTGGAAGTGTTGGTTTCCATTCTTTTTCTCGTCCAAAACTCTTTGAACTTAATAGAACTTGATAGAAAGATCACCAAACAACACAAACACAAGCATACGAATCATGCGATTCCTAATGTTTCTCAAATACTCAATAACACAACATTTCTTAGTGATTGGTTTGATTTGCCTATGCTATGGTTGTGGAAGTGTTGGTTTCCATTCTTTTTCTCGTCCAAAAATCTTTGAACTCAATAGAAAGATCACCAAACAACACAAAGACAAGCATACGAATCATGCGATTCCTAATGTTTCTCAAACTTAATAACACAACCTTTCTTATTGATTGGTTTGATTTGCCTAGGCTATGGTTATGGAAGTGTTGGTTTCCATTCTTTTTCTCGTCCAAAAATCTTTGAACTTAATAGAATGATCACCAAACAACACAAACACAAGCATACGAATCATGCGATTCCTAATGTTCCTCAAATACTCAATAACACAACCTTTCTTATTGATTGGTTTGATTTGCCTAGGCTATGGTCGTTGAAGTGTTGGTTTCCATTCTTTTTCTCGTCCAAAAATCTTTAAACTTAATAGAAAGATCACCAAACAACACAAACACAAGCATACGAATCATGCGATTCCTAATGTTTCTCAAATACTCAATAACACAACATTTCGTAGTGATTGGTTTGATTTGCCTATGCTATGGTTGTGGAAGTGTTGGTTTCCATTCTTTTTCTCGTCCAAAAATCTTTGAACTTAATAGAAAGATCATCAAACAACACAAACACAAGCATACGAATCATGCGATTCCTAATGTTTCTCAAATACTCAATAACACAACATTTTTTAGTGATTGGTTTGATTTGCCTATGCTATGGTTGTGGAAGTGTTGGTTTCCATTCTTTTTCTCGTCCAAAAATCTTTGAACTTAATAGAAAGATCACCAAACAACACAAACACAAGCTTACGAATCATGCGATTCCTAATGTTTCTCAAATTCCCAATAACACAACCTTTCTTATTGATTGGTTTGATTTGCCTAGGCTATGGTTGTGGAAGTGTTGGTTTCCATTCTTTTTCTCGTCCAAAAATCTTTGAACTTAATAGAACTTGATAGAAAGATCACCAAACAACACAAACACAAGCATACGAATCATGCGATTCCTAATGTTTCTCAAATTCTCAATAACACAACCTTTCTTATTGATTGGTTTGATTTGCCTAGGCTATGGTTGTGGTAGTGTTGGTTTCCATTCTTTTTCTCGTCCAAAAATCTTTGAACTTAATAGAACTTGATAGAAAGATCACCAAACAACACAAACACAAGCATACGAATCATGCGATTCCTAATGTTTCTCAAATACTCAATAACACAACATTTCTTAGTGATTGGTTTGATTTGCCTATGCTATGGTTGTGGAAGTGTTGGTTTCCATTCTTTTTCTCGTCCAAAAATCTTTGAACTCAATAGAAAGATCACCAAACAACACAAAGACAAGCATACGAATCATGCGATTCCTAATGTTTCTCAAACTTAATAACACAACCTTTCTTATTGATTGGTTTGATTTGCCTAGGCTATGGTTATGGAAGTGTTGGTTTCCATTCTTTTTCTCGTCCAAAAATCTTTGAACTTAATAGAATGATCACCAAACAACACAAACACAAGCATACGAATCATGCGATTCCTAATGTTCCTCAAATACTCAATAACACAACCTTTCTTATTGATTGGTTTGATTTGCCTAGGCTATGGTCGTTGAAGTGTTGGTTTCCATTCTTTTTCTCGTCCAAAAATCTTTAAACTTAATAGAAAGATCACCAAACAACACAAACACAAGCATACGAATCATGCGATTCCTAATGTTTCTCAAATACTCAATAACACAACATTTCGTAGTGATTGGTTTGATTTGCCTATGCTATGGTTGTGGAAGTGTTGGTTTCCATTCTTTTTCTCGTCCAAAAATCTTTGAACTTAATAGAAAGATCATCAAACAACACAAACACAAGCATACGAATCATGCGATTCCTAATGTTTCTCAAATTCTCAATAACACAACCTTTCTTATTGATTGGTTTGATTTGCCTAGGCTATGGTTGTGGAAGTGTTGGTTTTTATTCTTTTTCTCGTCCAAAAATCTTTGAACTTAATAGAACTTGATAGAAAGATCACCAAACAACACAAACACAAGCATACGAATCATGCGATTCCTAATGTTCCTCAAATACTCAATAACACAACCTTTCTTATTGATTGGTTTTATTTGCCTAGGCTATGGTCGTTGAAGTGTTGGTTTCCATTCTTTTTCTCATCCAAAAATCTTTAAACTTAATAGAAAGATCACCAAACAACACAAACACAAGCATACGAATCATGCGATTCCTAATGTTTCTCAAATACTCAATAACACAACATTTCTTAGTGATTGGTTTGATTTGCCTATGCTATGGTTGTGGAAGTGTTGGTTTCCATTCTTTTTCTCGTCCAAAAATCTTTGAACTTAATAGAAAGATCATCAAACAACACAAACACAAGCATACGAATCATGCGATTCCTAATGTTTCTCAAATTCTCAATAACACAACCTTTCTTATTGATTGGTTTGATTTGCCTAGGCTATGGTTGTGGAAGTGTTGGTTTTTATTCTTTTTCTCGTCCAAAAATCTTTGAACTTAATAGAACTTGATAGAAAGATCACCAAACAACACAAACACAAGCATACGAATCACGCGATTCCTAATGTTTCTCAAATACTCAATAACACAACATTTCTTAGTGATTGGTTTGATTTGCCTATGCTATGGTTGTGGAAGTGTTGGTTTCCATTCTTTTTCTCGTCTAAAAATCTTTGAACTTAATAAAAAGATCACCAAACAACACAAAGACAAGCATACGAATCATGCGATTCCTAATGTTTCTCAAATTCTCAATAACACAACCTTTCTTATTGATTGGTTTGATTTGCCTAGGCTATGGTTGTGGAAGTGTTGGTTTCTATTCTTTTTCTCGTCCAAAAATCTTTGAACTTAATAGAAAGATCACAAAACAACACAAACACAAGCATACGAATCATGCGATTCCTAATGTTTCTCAAATTCCCAATAACACAACCTTTCTTATTGATTGGTTTGATTTGCCTAGGATATGGTTGTGGAAGTGTTGGTTTCCATTCTTTTTCTCGTCCAAAAATCTTTGAACTTAATAGAACTTGATAGAAAGATCACCAAACAACACAAACACAAGCATACGAATCATGCGATTCCTAATGTTTCTCAAATTCTCAATAACACAACCTTTCTTATTGATTGGTTTGATTTGCCTAGGCTATGGTTGTGGAGGTGTTGGTTTCCATTTTTTTTCTCGTCCAAAAATCTTTGAACTTAATAGAACTTGATAGAAAGATCACCAAACAACACAAACACAAGCATACGAATCATACGATTCCTAATGTTTCTCAAATACTCAATAACACAACATTTCTTAGTGATTGGTTTGATTTGCCTATGCTATGGTTGTGGAAGTGTTGGTTTCCATTCTTTTTCTCGTCCAAAAATCTTTGAACTCAATAGAAAGATCACCAAACAACACAAAGACAAGCATACGAATCATGCGATTCCTAATGTTTCTCAAACTCAATAACACAACCTTTCTTATTGATTGGTTTGATTTGCCTAGGCTATGGTTATGGAAGTGTTGGTTTCCATTCTTTTTCTCGTCCAAAAATCTTTGAACTTAATAGAATGATCACCAAACAACACAAACACAAGCATACGAATCATGCGATTCCTAATGTTCCTCAAATACTCAATAACACAACCTTTCTTATTGATTGGTTTGATTTGCCTAGGCTATGGTCGTTGAAGTGTTGGTTTCCATTCTTTTTCTCGTCCAAAAATATTTAAACTTAATAGAAAGATCACCAAACAACACAAACACAAGCATACGAATCATGCGATTCCTAATGTTTCTCAAATACTCAATAACACAACATTTTTTAGTGATTGGTTTGATTTGCCTATGCTATGGTTGTGGAAGTGTTGGTTTCCATTCTTTTTCTCGTCCAAAAATCTTTGAACTTAATAGAAAGATCACCAAACAACACAAAGACAAGCATACGAATCATGCGATTCCTAATGTTTCTCAAATTCTCAATAACACAACCTTTCTTATTGATTGGTTTGATTTGCCTAGGCTATGGTTGTGGAAGTGTTGGTTTCCATTCTTTTTCTCGTCCAAAAATCTTTGAACTTAATAGAAAGATCACCAAACAACACAAACACAAGCATACGAATCATGCGATTCCTAATGTTTCTCAAATTCCCAATAACACAACCTTTCTTATTGATTGGTTTGATTTGCCTAGGCTATGGTTGTGGAAGTGTTGGTTTCCATTCTTTTTCTCGTCCAAAAATCTTTGAACTTAATAGAACTTGATAGAAAGATCACCAAACAACACAAACACAAGCATACGAATCATGCGATTCCTAATGTTTCTCAAATTCTCAATAACACAACCTTTCTTATTGATTGGTTTGATTTGCCTAGGCTATGGTTGTGGTAGTGTTGGTTTCCATTCTTTTTCTCGTCCAAAAATCTTTGAACTTAATAGAACTTGATAGAAAGATCACCAAACAACACAAACACAAGCATACGAATCATGCGATTCCTAATGTTCCTCAAATACTCAATAACACAACATTTCTTATTGATTGGTTTGATTTGCCTAGGCTATGGTTATGGAACTGTTGGTTTCCATTCTTTTTCTCGTCCAAAAATCTTTGAACTTAATAGAACTTGATAGAAAGATCACCAAACAACACAAACACAAGCATACGAAACATGCGATTCCTAATGTTTCTCAAATACTCAATAACACAACATTTCTTATTGATTGGTTTGATTTGCCTATGCTATGGTTGTGGAAGTGTTGGTTTCCATTCTTTTTCTCGTCCAAAAATCTTTGAACTTAATAGAAAGATCATCAAACAACACAAACACAAGCATACGAATCATGCGATTCCTAATGTTTCTCAAATTCTCAATAACACAACCTTTCTTATTGATTGGTTTGATTTGCCTAGGCTATGGTTGTGGAAGTGTTGGTTTCCATTCTTTTTCTCGTCCAAAAATCTTTGAACTTAATAGAACTTGATAGAAAGATCACCAAACAACACAAACACAAGCATACGAATCATGCGATTCCTAATGTTTCTCAAATACTCAATAACACAACATTTTTTAGTGATTGGTTTGATTTGCCTATGCTATGGTTGTGGAAGTGTTGGTTTCCATTCTTTTTCTCGTCCAAAAATCTTTGAACTTAATAGAAAGATCACCAAACAACACAAAGACAAGCATACGAATCATGCGATTCCTAATGTTTCTCAAATTCTCAATAACACAACCTTTCTTATTGATTGGTTTGATTTGCCTAGGCTATGGTTGTGGAAGTGTTGGTTTCCATTCTTTTTCTCGTCCAAAAATCTTTGAACTTAATAGAAAGATCACCAAACAACACAAACACAAGCATACGAATCATGCGATTCCTAATGTTTCTCAAATTCCCAATAACACAACCTTTCTTATTGATTGGTTTGATTTGCCTAGGATATGGTTGTGGAAGTGTTGGTTTCCATTCTTTTTCTCGTCCAAAAATCTTTGAACTTAATAGAACTTGATAGAAAGATCACCAAACAACACAAACACAAGCATACGAATCATGCGATTCCTAATGTTTCTCAAATTCTCAATAACACAACCTTTCTTATTGATTGGTTTGATTTGCCTAGGCTATGGTTGTGGTAGTGTTGGTTTCCATTCTTTTTCTCGTCCAAAAATCTTTGAACTTAATAGAACTTGATAGAAAGATCACCAAACACACAAACACAAGCATACGAATCATGCGATTCCTAATGTTTCTCAAATACTCAATAACACAACATTTCTTAGTGATTGGTTTGATTTGCCTATGCTATGGTTGTGGAAGTGTTGGTTTCCATTCTTTTTCTCGTCCAAAAATCTTTGAACTCAAAAGAAAGATCACCAAACAACACAAAGACAAGCATACGAATCATGCGATTCCTAATGTTTCTCAAACTCAATAACACAACCTTTCTTATTGATTGGTTTGATTTGCCTAGGCTATGGTTATGGAAGTGTTGGTTTCCATTCTTTTTCTCGTCCAAAAATCTTTGAACTTAATAGAATGATCACCAAACAACACAAACACAAGCATACGAATCATGCGATTCCTAATGTTCCTCAAATACTCAATAACACAACCTTTCTTATTGATTGGTTTGATTTGCCTAGGCTATGGTCGTTGAAGTGTTGGTTTCCATTCTTTTTCTCGTCCAAAAATCTTTAAACTTAATAGAAAGATCACCAAACAACACAAACACAAGCATACGAATCATGCGATTCCTAATGTTTCTCAAATTCCCAATAACACAACCTTTCTTATTGATTGGTTTGATTTGCCTAGGCTATGGTTGTGGAAGTGTTGGTTTCCATTCTTTTTCTCGTCCAAAAATCTTTGAACTTAATAGAACTTGATAGAAAGATCACCAAACAACACAAACACAAGCATACGAATCATGCGATTCCTAATGTTTCTCAAATTCTCAATAACACAACCTTTCTTATTGATTGGTTTGATTTGCCTAGGCTATGGTTGTGGTAGTGTTGGTTTCCATTCTTTTTCTCGTCCAAAAATCTTTGAACTTAATAGAACTTGATAGAAAGATCACCAAACAACACAAACACAAGCATACGAATCATGCGATTCCTAATGTTCCTCAAATACTCAATAACACAACATTTCTTATTGATTGGTTTGATTTGCCTAGGCTATGGTTATGGAACTGTTGGTTTCCATTCTTTTTCTCGTCCAAAAATCTTTGAACTTAATAGAACTTGATAGAAAGATCACCAAACAACACAAACACAAGCATACGAAACATGCGATTCCTAATGTTTCTCAAATACTCAATAACACAACATTTCTTAGTGATTGGTTTGATTTGCCTATGCTATGGTTGTGGAAGTGTTGGTTTCCATTCTTTTTCTCGTCCAAAAATCTTTAAACTTAATAGAAAGATCACCAAACAACACAAACACAAGCATACGAATCATGTGATTCCTAATGTTTCTCAAACTCAATAACACAACATTTCTTATTGATTGGTTTGATTTGCCTAGGCTATGGTTATGGAACTGTTGGTTTCCATTCTTTTTCTCGTCCAAAAATCTTTGAACTAGAACTTGATAGAAAGATCACCAAACAACACAAACACAAGCATACGAAACATGCGATTCCTAATGTTTCTCAAATACTCAATAACACAACATTTCTTAGTGATTGGTTTGATTTGCCTATGCTATGGTTGTGGAAGTGTTGGTTTCCATTCTTTTTCTCGTCCAAAAATCTTTGAACTTAATAGAACTTGATAGAAAGATCACCAAACACACAAACACAAGCATACGAATCATGCGATTCCTAATGTTTCTCAAATACTCAATAACACAACATTTCTTAGTGATTGGTTTGATTTGCCTATGCTATGGTTGTGGAAGTGTTGGTTTCCATTCTTTTTCTCGTTCAAAAATCTTTGAACTCAAAAGAAAGATCACCAAACAACACAAAGACAAGCATACGAATCATGCGATTCCTAATGTTTCTCAAACTCAATAACACAACCTTTCTTATTGATTGGTTTGATTTGCCTAGGCTATGGTTATGGAAGTGTTGGTTTCCATTCTTTTTCTCGTCCAAAAATCTTTGAACTTAATAGAATGATCACCAAACAACACAAACACAAGCATACGAATCATGCGATTCCTAATGTTCCTCAAATACTCAATAACACAACCTTTCTTATTGATTGGTTTGATTTGCCTAGGCTATGGTCGTTGAAGTGTTGGTTTCCATTCTTTTTCTCGTCCAAAAATCTTTAAACTTAATAGAAAGATCACCAAACAACACAAACACAAGCATACGAATCATGCGATTCCTAATGTTTCTCAAATACTCAATAACACAACATTTTTTAGTGATTGGTTTGATTTGCCTATGCTATGGTTGTGGAAGTGTTGGTTTCCATTCTTTTTCTTGTCCAAAAATCTTTGAACTTAATAGAAAGATCACCAAACAACACAAAGACAAGCATACGAATCATGCGATTCCTAATGTTTCTCAAATTCTCAATAACACAACCTTTCTTATTGATTGGTTTGATTTGCCTAGGCTATGGTCGTTGAAGTGTTGGTTTCCATTCTTTTTCTCGTCCAAAAATCTTTAAACTTAATAGAAAGATCACCAAACAACACAAACACAAGCATACGAATCATGCGATTCCTAATGTTTCTCAAATACTCAATAACACAACATTTTTTAGTGATTGGTTTGATTTGCCTATGCTATGGTTGTGGAAGTGTTGGTTTCCATTCTTTTTCTCGTCCAAAAATCTTTGAACTTAATAGAAAGATCACCAAACAACACAAAGACAAGCATACGAATCATGCGATTCCTAATGTTTCTCAAATTCTCAATAACACAACCTTTCTTATTGATTGGTTTGATTTGCCTAGGCTATGGTTGTGGAAGTGTTGGTTTCCATTCTTTTTCTCGTCCAAAAATCTTTGAACTTAATAGAAAGATCACCAAACAACACAAACACAAGCATACGAATCATGCGATTCCTAATGTTTCTCAAATTCCCAATAACACAACCTTTCTTATTGATTGGTTTGATTTGCCTAGGATATGGTTGTGGAAGTGTTGGTTTCCATTCTTTTTCTCGTCCAAAAATCTTTGAACTTAATAGAACTTGATAGAAAGATCACCAAACAACACAAACACAAGCATACGAATCATGCGATTCCTAATGTTTCTCAAATTCTCAATAACACAACCTTTCTTATTGATTGGTTTGATTTGCCTAGGCTATGGTTGTGGTAGTGTTGGTTTCCATTCTTTTTCTCGTCCAAAAATCTTTGAACTTAATAGAACTTGATAGAAAGATCACCAAACAACACAAACACAAGCATACGAATCATGCGATTCCTAATGTTCCTCAAATACTCAATAACACAACATTTCTTATTGATTGGTTTGATTTGCCTAGGCTATGGTTATGGAACTGTTGGTTTCCATTCTTTTTCTCGTCCAAAAATCTTTGAACTTAATAGAACTTGATAGAAAGATCACCAAACAACACAAACACAAGCATACGAAACATGCGATTCCTAATGTTACTCAAATACTCAATAACACAACATTTCTTAGTGATTGGTTTGATTTGCCTATGCTATGGTTGTGGAAGTGTTGGTTTCCATTCTTTTTCTCGTCCAAAAATCTTTGAACTTAATAGAAAGATCATCAAACAACACAAACACAAGCATACGAATCATGCGATTCCTAATGTTTCTCAAATTCTCAATAACACAACCTTTCTTATTGATTGGTTTGATTTGCCTAGGCTATGGTTGTGGAAGTGTTGGTTTCCATTCTTTTTCTCGTCCAAAAATCTTTGAACTTAATAGAACTTGATAGAAAGATCACCAAACAACACAAACACAAGCATACGAATCATGCGATTCCTAATGTTTCTCAAATACTCAATAACACAACATTTTTTAGTGATTGGTTTGATTTGCCTATGCTATGGTTGTGGAAGTGTTGGTTTCCATTCTTTTTCTCGTCCAAAAATCTTTGAACTTAATAGAAAGATCACCAAACAACACAAACACAAGCATACGAATCATGCGATTCCTAATGTTTCTCAAATTCTCAATAACACAACCTTTCTTATTGATTGGTTTGATTTGCCTAGGCTATGGTTGTGGAAGTGTTGGTTTCCATTCTTTTTCTCGTCCAAAAATCTTTGAACTTAATAGAAAGATCACCAAACAACACAAACACAAGCATACGAATCATGCGATTCCTAATGTTTCTCAAATTCCCAATAACACAACCTTTCTTATTGATTGGTTTGATTTGCCTAGGATATGGTTGTGGAAGTGTTGGTTTCCATTCTTTTTCTCGTCCAAAAATCTTTGAACTTAATAGAACTTGATAGAAAGATCACCAAACAACACAAACACAAGCATACGAATCATGCGATTCCTAATGTTTCTCAAATTCTCAATAACACAACCTTTCTTATTGATTGGTTTGATTTGCCTAGGCTATGGTTGTGTTTGTGTTGGTTTCCATTCTTTTTCTCGTCCAAAAATCTTTGAACTTAATAGAACTTGATAGAAAGATCACCAAACACACAAACACAAGCATACGAATCATGCGATTCCTAATGTTTCTCAAATACTCAATAACACAACATTTCTTAGTGATTGGTTTGATTTGCCTATGCTATGGTTGTGGAAGTGTTGGTTTCCATTCTTTTTCTCGTCCAAAAATCTTTGAACTCAAAAGAAAGATCACCAAACAACACAAAGACAAGCATACGAATCATGCGATTCCTAATGTTTCTCAAACTCAATAACACAACCTTTCTTATTGATTGGTTTGATTTGCCTAGGCTATGGTTATGGAAGTGTTGGTTTCCATTCTTTTTCTCGTCCAAAAATCTTTGAACTTAATAGAATGATCACCAAACAACACAAACACAAGCATACGAATCATGCGATTCCTAATGTTCCTCAAATACTCAATAACACAACCTTTCTTATTGATTGGTTTGATTTGCCTAGGCTATGGTCGTTGAAGTGTTGGTTTCCATTCTTTTTCTCGTCCAAAAATCTTTAAACTTAATAGAAAGATCACCAAACAACACAAACACAAGCATACGAATCATGCGATTCCTAATGTTTCTCAAATACTCAATAACACAACATTTTTTAGTGATTGGTTTGATTTGCCTATGCTATGGTTGTGGAAGTGTTGGTTTCCATTCTTTTTCTCGTCCAAAAATCTTTGAACTTAATAGAAAGATCACCAAACAACACAAAGACAAGCATACGAATCATGCGATTCCTAATGTTTCTCAAATTCTCAATAACACAACCTTTCTTATTGATTGGTTTGATTTGCCTAGGCTATGGTTGTGGAAGTGTTGGTTTCCATTCTTTTTCTCGTCCAAAAATCTTTGAACTTAATAGAAAGATCACCAAACAACACAAACACAAGCATAGGAATCATGCGATTCCTAATGTTTCTCAAATTCCCAATAACACAACCTTTCTTATTGATTGGTTTGATTTGCCTAGGCTATGGTTGTGGAAGTGTTGGTTTCCATTCTTTTTCTCGTCCAAAAATCTTTGAACTTAATAGAACTTGATAGAAAGATCACCAAACAACACAAACACAAGCATACGAATCATGCGATTCCTAATGTTTCTCAAATTCTCAATAACACAACCTTTCTTATTGATTGGTTTGATTTGCCTAGGCTATGGTTGTGGTAGTGTTGGTTTCCATTCTTTTTCTCGTCCAAAAATCTTTGAACTTAATAGAACTTGATAGAAAGATCACCAAACAACACAAACACAAGCATACGAATCATGCGATTCCTAATGTTCCTCAAATACTCAATAACACAACATTTCTTATTGATTGGTTTGATTTGCCTAGGCTATGGTTATGGAACTGTTGGTTTCCATTCTTTTTCTCGTCCAAAAATCTTTGAACTTAATAGAACTTGATAGAAAGATCACCAAACAACACAAACACAAGCATACGAAACATGCGATTCCTAATGTTTCTCAAATACTCAATAACACAACATTTCTTAGTGATTGGTTTGATTTGCCTATGCTATGGTTGTGGAAGTGTTGGTTTCCATTCTTTTTCTCGTCCAAAAATCTTTGAACTTAATAGAAAGATCATCAAACAACACAAACACAAGCATACGAATCATGCGATTCCTAATGTTTCTCAAATTCTCAATAACACAACCTTTCTTATTGATTGGTTTGATTTGCCTAGGCTATGGTTGTGGAAGTGTTGGTTTCCATTCTTTTTCTCGTCCAAAAATCTTTGAACTTAATAGAACTTGATAGAAAGATCACCAAACAACACAAACACAAGCATACGAATCATGCGATTCCTAATGTTTCTCAAATACTCAATAACACAACATTTTTTAGTGATTGGTTTGATTTGCCTATGCTATGGTTGTGGAAGTGTTGGTTTCCATTCTTTTTCTCGTCCAAAAATCTTTGAACTTAATAGAAAGATCACCAAACAACACAAAGACAAGCATACGAATCATGCGATTCCTAATGTTTCTCAAATTCTCAATAACACAACCTTTCTTATTGATTGGTTTGATTTGCCTAGGCTATGGTTGTGGAAGTGTTGGTTTCCATTCTTTTTCTCGTCCAAAAATCTTTGAACTTAATAGAAAGATCACCAAACAACACAAACACAAGCATACGAATCATGCGATTCCTAATGTTTCTCAAATTCCCAATAACACAACCTTTCTTATTGATTGGTTTGATTTGCCTAGGCTATGGTTGTGGAAGTGTTGGTTTCCATTCTTTTTCTCGTCCAAAAATCTTTGAACTTAATAGAACTTGATAGAAAGATCACCAAACACACAAACACAAGCATACGAATCATGCGATTCCTAATGTTTCTCAAATACTCAATAACACAACATTTCTTAGTGATTGGTTTGATTTGCCTATGCTATGGTTGTGGAAGTGTTGGTTTCCATTCTTTTTCTCGTCCAAAAATCTTTGAACTCAAAAGAAAGATCACCAAACAACACAAAGACAAGCATACGAATCATGCGATTCCTAATGTTTCTCAAACTCAATAACACAACCTTTCTTATTGATTGGTTTGATTTGCCTAGGCTATGGTTATGGAAGTGTTGGTTTCCATTCTTTTTCTCGTCCAAAAATCTTTGAACTTAATAGAACTTGATAGAAAGATCACCAAACAACACAAACACAAGCATACGAATCATGCGATTCCTAATGTTTCTCAAATTCTCAATAACACAACCTTTCTTATTGATTGGTTTGATTTGCCTAGGCTATGGTTGTGGTAGTGTTGGTTTCCATTCTTTTTCTCGTCCAAAAATCTTTGAACTTAATAGAACTTGATAGAAAGATCACCAAACACACAAACACAAGCATACGAATCATGCGATTCCTAATGTTTCTCAAATACTCAATAACACAACATTTCTTAGTGATTGGTTTGATTTGCCTATGCTATGGTTGTGGAAGTGTTGGTTTCCATTCTTTTTCTCGTCCAAAAATCTTTGAACTCAAAAGAAAGATCACCAAACAACACAAAGACAAGCATACGAATCATGCGATTCCTAATGTTTCTCAAATTCCCAATAACACAACCTTTCTTATTGATTGGTTTGATTTGCCTAGGCTATGGTTGTGGAAGTGTTGGTTTCCATTCTTTTTCTCGTCCAAAAATCTTTGAACTTAATAGAACTTGATAGAAAGATCACCAAACAACACAAACACAAGCATACGAATCATGCGATTCCTAATGTTTCTCAAATTCTCAATAACACAACCTTTCTTATTGATTGGTTTGATTTGCCTAGGCTATGGTTGTGGTAGTGTTGGTTTCCATTCTTTTTCTCGTCCAAAAATCTTTGAACTTAATAGAACTTGATAGAAAGATCACCAAACAACACAAACACAAGCATACGAATCATGCGATTCCTAATGTTCCTCAAATACTCAATAACACAACATTTCTTATTGATTGGTTTGATTTGCCTAGGCTATGGTTATGGAACTGTTGGTTTCCATTCTTTTTCTCGTCCAAAAATCTTTGAACTTAATAGAACTTGATAGAAAGATCACCAAACAACACAAACACAAGCATACGAAACATGCGATTCCTAATGTTTCTCAAATACTCAATAACACAACATTTCTTAGTGATTGGTTTGATTTGCCTATGCTATGGTTGTGGAAGTGTTGGTTTCCATTCTTTTTCTCGTCCAAAAATCTTTGAACTTAATAGAAAGATCATCAAACAACACAAACACAAGCATACGAATCATGCGATTCCTAATGTTTCTCAAATTCTCAATAACACAACCTTTCTTATTGATTGGTTTGATTTGCCTAGGCTATGGTTGTGGAAGTGTTGGTTTCCATTCTTTTTCTCGTCCAAAAATCTTTGAACTTAATAGAACTTGATAGAAAGATCACCAAACAACACAAACACAAGCATACGAATCATGCGATTCCTAATGTTTCTCAAATACTCAATAACACAACATTTTTTAGTGATTGGTTTGATTTGCCTATGCTATGGTTGTGGAAGTGTTGGTTTCCATTCTTTTTCTCGTCCAAAAATCTTTGAACTTAATAGAAAGATCACCAAACAACACAAAGACAAGCATACGAATCATGCGATTCCTAATGTTTCTCAAATTCTCAATAACACAACCTTTCTTATTGATTGGTTTGATTTGCCTAGGCTATGGTTGTGGAAGTGTTGGTTTCCATTCTTTTTCTCGTCCAAAAATCTTTGAACTTAATAGAAAGATCACCAAACAACACAAACACAAGCATACGAATCATGCGATTCCTAATGTTTCTCAAATTCCCAATAACACAACCTTTCTTATTGATTGGTTTGATTTGCCTAGGCTATGGTTGTGGAAGTGTTGGTTTCCATTCTTTTTCTCGTCCAAAAATCTTTGAACTTAATAGAACTTGATAGAAAGATCACCAAACAACACAAACACAAGCATACGAATCATGCGATTCCTAATGTTTCTCAAATTCTCAATAACACAACCTTTCTTATTGATTGGTTTGATTTGCCTAGGCTATGGTTGTGGTAGTGTTGGTTTCCATTCTTTTTCTCGTCCAAAAATCTTTGAACTTAATAGAACTTGATAGAAAGATCACCAAACACACAAACACAAGCATACGAATCATGCGATTCCTAATGTTTCTCAAATACTCAATAACACAACATTTCTTAGTGATTGGTTTGATTTGCCTATGCTATGGTTGTGGAAGTGTTGGTTTCCATTCTTTTTCTCGTCCAAAAATCTTTGAACTCAAAAGAAAGATCACCAAACAACACAAAGACAAGCATACGAATCATGCGATTCCTAATGTTTCTCAAACTCAATAACACAACCTTTCTTATTGATTGGTTTGATTTGCCTAGGCTATGGTTATGGAAGTGTTGGTTTCCATTCTTTTTCTCGTCCAAAAATCTTTGAACTTAATAGAACTTGATAGAAAGATCACCAAACAACACAAACACAAGCATACGAATCATGCGATTCCTAATGTTTCTCAAATTCTCAATAACACAACCTTTCTTATTGATTGGTTTGATTTGCCTAGGCTATGGTTGTGGTAGTGTTGGTTTCCATTCTTTTTCTCGTCCAAAAATCTTTGAACTTAATAGAACTTGATAGAAAGATCACCAAACAACACAAACACAAGCATACGAATCATGCGATTCCTAATGTTCCTCAAATACTCAATAACACAACATTTCTTATTGATTGGTTTGATTTGCCTAGGCTATGGTTATGGAACTGTTGGTTTCCATTCTTTTTCTCGTCCAAAAATCTTTGAACTTAATAGAACTTGATAGAAAGATCACCAAACAACACAAACACAAGCATACGAAACATGCGATTCCTAATGTTTCTCAAATACTCAATAACACAACATTTTTTAGTGATTGGTTTGATTTGCCTATGCTATGGTTGTGGAAGTGTTGGTTTCCATTCTTTTTCTCGTCCAAAAATCTTTGAACTTAATAGAAAGATCACCAAACAACACAAAGACAAGCATACGAATCATGCGATTCCTAATGTTTCTCAAATTCTCAATAACACAACCTTTCTTATTGATTGGTTTGATTTGCGTAGGCTATGGTTGTGGAAGTGTTGGTTTCCATTCTTTTTCTCGTCCAAAAATCTTTGAACTTAATAAAAAGATCACCAAACAACACAAACACAAGCATACGAATCATGCGATTCCTAATGTTTCTCAAATTCCCAATAACACAACCTTTCTTATTGATTGGTTTGATTTGCCTAGGCTATGGTTGTGGTAGTGTTGGTTTCCATTCTTTTTCTCGTCCAAAAATCTTTGAACTTAATAGAACTTGATAGAAAGATCACCAAACACACAAACACAAGCATACGAATCATGCGATTCCTAATGTTTCTCAAATACTCAATAACACAACATTTCTTAGTGATTGGTTTGATTTGCCTATGCTATGGTTGTGGAAGTGTTGGTTTCCATTCTTTTTCTCGTCCAAAAATCTTTGAACTCAAAAGAAAGATCACCAAACAACACAAAGACAAGCATACGAATCATGCGATTCCTAATGTTTCTCAAACTCAATAACACAACCTTTCTTATTGATTGGTTTGATTTGCCTAGGCTATGGTTATGGAAGTGTTGGTTTCCATTCTTTTTCTCGTCCAAAAATCTTTGAACTTAATAGAATGATCACCAAACAACACAAACACAAGCATACAAATCATGCGATTCCTAATGTTCCTCAAATACTCAATAACACAACCTTTCTTATTGATTGGTTTGATTTGCCTAGGCTATGGTCGTTGAAGTGTTGGTTTCCATTCTTTTTCTCGTCCAAAAATCTTTAAACTTAATAGAAAGATCACCAAACAACACAAACACAAGCATACGAATCATGCGATTCCTAATGTTTCTCAAATACTCAATAACACAACATTTTTTAGTGATTGGTTTGATTTGCCTAGGCTATGGTTGTGGAAGTGTTGGTTTCCATTCTTTTTCTCGTCCAAAAATCTTTGAACTTAATAGAAAGATCACCAAACAACACAAAGACAAGCATACGAATCATGCGATTCCTAATGTTTCTCAAATTCTCAATAACACAACCTTTCTTATTGATTGGTTTGATTTGCCTAGGCTATGGTTGTGGAAGTGTTGGTTTCCATTCTTTTTCTCGTCCAAAAATCTTTGAACTTAATAGAAAGATCACCAAACAACACAAACACAAGCATACGAATCATGCGATTCCTAATGTTTCTCAAATTCCCAATAACACAACCTTTCTTATTGATTGGTTTGATTTGCCTAGGATATGGTTGTGGAAGTGTTGGTTTCCATTCTTTTTCTCGTCCAAAAATCTTTGAACTTAATAGAACTTGATAGAAAGATCACCAAACAACACAAACACAAGCATACGAATCATGCGGTTCCTAATGTTTCTCAAATTCTCAATAACACAACCTTTCTTATTGATTGGTTTGATTTGCCTAGGCTATGGTTGTGGTAGTGTTGGTTTCCATTCTTTTTCTCGTCCAAAAATCTTTGAACTTAATAGAACTTGATAGAAAGATCACCAAACAACACAAACACAAGCATACGAATCATGCGATTCCTAATGTTCCTCAAATACTCAATAACACAACATTTCTTATTGATTGGTTTGATTTGCCTAGGCTATGGTTATGGAACTGTTGGTTTCCATTCTTTTTCTCGTCCAAAAATCTTTGAACTTAATAGAACTTGATAGAAAGATCACCAAACAACACAAACACAAGCATACGAAACATGCGATTCCTAATGTTTCTCAAATACTCAATAACACAACATTTCTTAGTGATTGGTTTGATTTGCCTATGCTATGGTTGTGGAAGTGTTGGTTTCCATTCTTTTTCTCGTCCAAAAATCTTTGAACTTAATAGAAAGATCATCAAACAACACAAACACAAGCATACGAATCATGCGATTCCTAATGTTTCTCAAATTCTCAATAACACAACCTTTCTTATTGATTGGTTTGATTTGCCTAGGCTATGGTTGTGGAAGTGTTGGTTTCCATTCTTTTTCTCGTCCAAAAATCTTTGAACTTAATAGAACTTGATAGAAAGATCACCAAACAACACAAACACAAGCATACGAATCATGCGATTCCTAATGTTTCTCAATTACTCAATAACACAACATTTTTTAGTGATTGGTTTGATTTGCCTATGCTATGGTTGTGGAAGTGTTGGTTTCCATTCTTTTTCTCGTCCAAAAATCTTTGAACTTAATAGAAAGATCACCAAACAACACAAAGACAAGCATACGAATCATGCGATTCCTAATGTTTCTCAAATTCTCAATAACACAACCTTTCTTATTGATTGGTTTGATTTGCCTAGGCTATGGTTGTGGAAGTGTTGGTTTCCATTCTTTTTCTCGTCCAAAAATCTTTGAACTTAATAGAACTTGATAGAAAGATCACCAAACAACACAAACACAAGCATACGAATCATGCGATTCCTAATGTTTCTCAAATTCTCAATAACACAACCTTTCTTATTGATTGGTTTGATTTGCCTAGGCTATGGTTGTGGTAGTGTTGGTTTCCATTCTTTTTCTCGTCCAAAAATCTTTGAACTTAATAGAACTTGATAGAAAGATCACCAAACACACAAACACAAGCATACGAATCATGCGATTCCTAATGTTTCTCAAATACTCAATAACACAACATTTCTTAGTGATTGGTTTGATTTGCCTATGCTATGGTTGTGGAAGTGTTGGTTTCCATTCTTTTTCTCGTCCAAAAATCTTTGAACTCAAAAGAAAGATCACCAAACAACACAAAGACAAGCATACGAATCATGCGATTCCTAATGTTTCTCAAACTCAATAACACAACCTTTCTTATTGATTGGTTTGATTTGCCTAGGCTATGGTTATGGAAGTGTTGGTTTCCATTCTTTTTCTCGTCCAAAAATCTTTGAACTTAATAGAACTTGATAGAAAGATCACCAAACAACACAAACACAAGCATACGAATCATGCGATTCCTAATGTTTCTCAAATTCTCAATAACACAACCTTTCTTATTGATTGGTTTGATTTGCCTAGGCTATGGTTGTGGTAGTGTTGGTTTCCATTCTTTTTCTCGTCCAAAAATCTTTGAACTTAATAGAACTTGATAGAAAGATCACCAAACAACACAAACACAAGCATACGAATCATGCGATTCCTAATGTTCCTCAAATACTCAATAACACAACATTTCTTATTGATTGGTTTGATTTGCCTAGGCTATGGTTATGGAACTGTTGGTTTCCATTCTTTTTCTCGTCCAAAAATCTTTGAACTTAATAGAACTTGATAGAAAGATCACCAAACAACACAAACACAAGCATACGAAACATGCGATTCCTAATGTTTCTCAAATACTCAATAACACAACATTTTTTAGTGATTGGTTTGATTTGCCTATGCTATGGTTGTGGAAGTGTTGGTTTCCATTCTTTTTCTCGTCCAAAAATCTTTGAACTTAATAGAAAGATCACCAAACAACACAAAGACAAGCATACGAATCATGCGATTCCTAATGTTTCTCAAATTCTCAATAACACAACCTTTCTTATTGATTGGTTTGATTTGCCTAGGCTATGGTTGTGGAAGTGTTGGTTTCCATTCTTTTTCTCGTCCAAAAATCTTTGAACTTAATAAAAAGATCACCAAACAACACAAACACAAGCATACGAATCATGCGATTCCTAATGTTTCTCAAATTCCCAATAACACAACCTTTCTTATTGATTGGTTTGATTTGCCTAGGATATGGTTGTGGAAGTGTTGGTTTCCATTCTTTTTCTCGTCCAAAAATCTTTGAACTTAATAGAACTTGATAGAAAGATCACCAAACAACACAAACACAAGCATACGAATCATGCGATTCCTAATGTTTCTCAAATTCTCAATAACACAACCTTTCTTATTGATTGGTTTGATTTGCCTAGGCTATGGTTGTGGTAGTGTTGGTTTCCATTCTTTTTCTCGTCCAAAAATCTTTGAACTTAATAGAACTTGATAGAAAGATCACCAAACACACAAACACAAGCATACGAATCATGCGATTCCTAATGTTTCTCAAACTCAATAACACAACCTTTCATTTTGATTGGTTTGATTTGCCTAGGCTATGGTTATGGAAGTGTTGGTTTCCATTCTTTTTCTTGTCCAAAAATCTTTGAACTCAAAAGAAAGATCACCAAACAACACAAAGACAAGCATACGAATCATGCGATTCCTAATGTTTCTCAAATTCCCAATAACACAACCTTTCTTATTGATTGGTTTGATTTGCCTAGGCTATGGTTGTGGAAGTGTTGGTTTCCATTCTTTTTCTCGTCCAAAAATCTTTGAACTTAATAGAACTTGATAGAAAGATCACCAAACAACACAAACACAAGCATACGAATCATGCGATTCCTAATGTTTCTCAAATTCTCAATAACACAACCTTTCTTATTGATTGGTTTGATTTGCCTAGGCTATGGTTGTGGTAGTGTTGGTTTCCATTCTTTTTCTCGTCCAAAAATCTTTGAACTTAATAGAACTTGATAGAAAGATCACCAAACACACAAACACAAGCATACGAATCATGCGATTCCTAATGTTTCTCAAATACTCAATAACACAACATTTCTTAGTGATTGGTTTGATTTGCCTATGCTATGGTTGTGGAAGTGTTGGTTTCCATTCTTTTTCTCGTCCAAAAATCTTTGAACTCAAAAGAAAGATCACCAAACAACACAAAGACAAGCATACGAATCATGCGATTCCTAATGTTTCTCAAACTCAATAACACAACCTTTCTTATTGATTGGTTTGATTTGCCTAGGCTATGGTTATGGAAGTGTTGGTTTCCATTCTTTTTCTCGTCCAAAAATCTTTGAACTTAATAGAACTTGATAGAAAGATCACCAAACAACACAAACACAAGCATACGAATCATACGATTCCTAATGTTTCTCAAATTCTCAATAACACAACCTTTCTTATTGATTGGTTTGATTTGCCTAGGCTATGGTTGTGGTATTGTTGGTTTCCATTCTTTTTCTCGTCCAAAAATCTTTGAACTTAATAGAACTTGATAGAAAGATCACCAAACAACACAAACACAAGCATACGAATCATGCGATTCCTAATGTTCCTCAAATACTCAATAACACAACATTTCTTATTGATTGGTTTGATTTGCCTAGGCTATGGTTATGGAACTGTTGGTTTCCATTCTTTTTCTCGTCCAAAAATCTTTGAACTTAATAGAACTTGATAGAAAGATCACCAAACAACACAAACACAGGCATACGAAACATGCGATTCCTAATGTTTCTCAAATACTCAATAACACAACATTTTTTAGTGATTGGTTTGATTTGCCTATGCTATGGTTGTGGAAGTGTTGGTTTCCATTCTTTTTCTCGTCCAAAAATCTTTGAACTTAATAGAAAGATCACCAAACAACACAAAGACAAGCATACGAATCATGCGATTCCTAATGTTTCTCAAACTCAATAACACAACCTTTCTTATTGATTGGTTTGATTTGCCTAGGCTATGGTTATGGAAGTGTTGGTTTCCATTCTTTTTCTCGTCCAAAAATCTTTGAACTTAATAGAATGATCACCAAACAACACAAACACAAGCATACGAATCATGCGATTCCTAATGTTCCTCAAATACTCAATAACACAACCTTTCTTATTGATTGGTTTGATTTGCCTAGGCTATGGTCGTTGAAGTGTTGGTTTCCATTCTTTTTCTCGTCCAAAAATCTTTAAACTTAATAGAAAGATCACCAAACAACACAAACACAAGCATACGAATCATGCGATTCCTAATGTTTCTCAAATACTCAATAACACAACATTTCTTAGTGATTGGTTTGATTTGCCTATGCTATGGTTGTGGAAGTGTTGGTTTCCATTCTTTTTCTCGTCCAAAAATCTTTGAACTTAATAGAAAGATCATCAAACAACACAAACACAAGCATACGAATCATGCGATTCCTAATGTTTCTCAAATTCTCAATAACACAACCTTTCTTATTGATTGGTTTGATTTGCCTAGGCTATGGTTGTGGAAGTGTTGGTTTTTATTCTTTTTCTCGTCCAAAAATCTTTGAACTTAATAGAACTTGATAGAAAGATCACCAAACAACACAAACACAAGCATACGAATCATGCGATTCCTAATGTTTCTCAAATACTCAATAACACAACATTTCTTAGTGATTGGTTCGATTTGCCTATGCTATGGTTGTGGAAGTGTTGGTTTCCATTCTTTTTCTCGTCCAAAAATCTTTGAACTTAATAAAAAGATCACCAAACAACACAAAGACAAGCATACGAATCATGCGATTCCTAATGTTTCTCAAAATCTCAATAACACAACCTTTCTTATTGATTGGTTTGATTTGCCTAGGCTATGGTTGTGGAAGTGTTGGTTTCCATTCTTTTTCTCGTCCAAAAATCTTTGAACTTAATAGAAAGATCACCAAACAACACAAACACAAGCATACGAATCATGCGATTCCTAATGTTTCTCAAATTCCCAATAACACAACCTTTCTTATTGATTGGTTTGATTTGCCTAGGATATGGTTGTGGAAGTGTTGGTTTCCATTCTTTTTCTCGTCCAAAAATCTTTGAACTTAATAGAACTTGATAGAAAGATCACCAAACAACACAAACACAAGCATACGAATCATGCGATTCCTAATGTTTCTCAAATTCTCAATAACACAACCTTTCTTATTGATTGGTTTGATTTGCCTAGGCTATGGTTGTGGAAGTGTTCGTTTCCATTTTTTTTCTCGTCCAAAAATCTTTGAACTTAATAGAACTTGATAGAAAGATCACCAAACAACACAAACACAAGCATACGAATCATACGATTCCTAATATTTCTCAAATACTCAATAACACAACATTTCTTAGTGATTGGTTTGATTTGCCTATGCTATGGTTGTGGAAGTGTTGGTTTCCATTCTTTTTCTCGTCCAAAAATCTTTGAACTCAATAGAAAGATCACCAAACAACACAAAGACAAGCATACGAATCATGCGATTCCTAATGTTTCTCAAACTCAATAACACAACCTTTCTTATTGATTGGTTTGATTTGCCTAGGCTATGGTTATGGAAGTGTTGGTTTCCATTCTTTTTCTCGTCCAAAAATCTTTGAACTTAATAGAATGATCACCAAACAACACAAACACAAGCATACGAATCATGCGATTCCTAATGTTCCTCAAATACTCAATAACACAACCTTTCTTATTGATTGGTTTGATTTGCCTAGGCTATGGTCGTTGAAGTGTTGGTTTCCATTCTTTTTCTCGTCCAAAAATCTTTAAACTTAATAGAAAGATCACCAAACAACACAAACACAAGCATACGAATCATGCGATTCCTAATGTTTCTCAAATACTCAATAACACAACATTTCTTATTGATTGGTTTGATTTGCCTAGGCTATGGTTGTGGAAATGTTGGTTTCCATTCTTTTTCTCGTCCAAAAATCTTTGAACTTAATAGAAAGATCACCTAACAACACAAACACAAGCATACGAATCATGCGATTCCTAATGTTCCTCAAATACTCAATAACACAACCTTTCTTATTGATTGGTTTGATTTGCCTAGGCTATGGTTGTGGAAGTGTTGGTTTCCATTCTTTTTCTCGTCCAAAAATCTTTGAACTTAATAGAAAGATCACGAAACAACACAAACACAAGCATACGAATCATGCGATTCCTAATGTTCCTCAAATACTCAATAACACAACCTTTCTTATTGATTGGTTTGATTTGCCTAGGCTATGGTCGTGGAAGTGTTGGTTTCCATTCTTTTTCTCGTCCAAAAATCTTTGAACTTAATAGAAAGATCACCAAACAAAACAAACACAAGCATACGAATCATGCGATTCCTAATGTTTCTCAAATACTCAATAACACAACATTTCTTATTGATTGGTTTGATTTGCCTAGGCTATGGTTGTGGAAGTGTTGGTTTCCATTCTTTTTCTCGTCCAAAAATCTTTGAACTTAATAGAAAGATCACCAAACAACAGAAACACAAGCATACGAATCATGCGATTCCTAATGTTTCTCAAATTCTCAATAACACAACTTTTCTTATTGATTGGTTTGATTTGCCTAGGCTATTGTTGTGGAAGTGTTGGTTTCCATTCTTTTTCTCGTCCAAAAATCTTTGAACTTAATAGAAGTTGATAGAAGGATCACCAAACAACACAAACACAAGCATACGAATCATGCGATTCCTAATGTTTCTCAAATACTCAATAACACAACATTTCTTATTGATTGGTTTGATTTGCCTATGCTATGGTTGTGGAAGTCTTTGTTTCCATTCTTTTTCTCGTCCAAAATTCTTTGAACTTAATAGAAAGATCACCAAACAACACAAACACAAGCATACGAATCATGCGATTCTTAATGTTTCTCAAACTCAATAACACAACCTTTCATTTTGATTGGTTTGATTTGCCTAGGCTATGGTTATGGAAGTGTTGGTTTCCATTCTTTTTCTCGTTCAAAAATCTTTGAACTTAATAGAGCTTGATAGAAAGATCACCAAACAACACAAACACAAGCATACGAATCATGCGATTCCTAATGTTTCTCAAATACTCAATAACACAACCTTTCTTATTGATTGGTTTGAATTGCCTAGGCTATGGTTGTGGAAGTGTTGGTTTCCATTCTTTTTCTCATTCAAAAATCTTAAAACTTAATAGAACTTGATAGAAAGATCACCAAACAACGCAAACACAAGCATACGAATCATGCGATTCCTAATGTTTCTCAAATACTCAATAACACAACATTTTTTATTGATTGGTTTGATTTGCCTAGGCTATGGTTGTGGAAGTATTGGTTTCCATTATTTTTCTCGTCCAAAAATCTTTGAACTTAATAGAAAAATCACCAAACAACACAAACACAAGCATACGAATCATGCGATTCCTAATGTTCCTCAAATACTCAATAACACAACCTTTCTTATTGATTGGTTTGATTTGCCTAGGCTATGGTCGTGGAAGTGTTGGTTTCCATTCTTTTCCTCGTCCAAAAATCTTTGAACTTACTAGAAAGATCACCAAACAACACAAACACAAGCATACGAATCATGCGATTCCTAATGTTCCTCAAATACTCCATAACACAACCTTTCTTATTGATTCATTTGATTTGCCTAGGCTATGGTCATGGAAGTGGTTGTTTCCATTCTTTTGCTCGTCCAAAAATATTTGAACTTAATAGAAAGATCACCAAACCACACAAACACAAGCATACGAATCATGCGATTCCTAATGTTTCTCAAATTCTCAATAACACAACCTTTCTTATTGATTGGTTTGATTTGCCTAGGCTATGGTTGTGGAAGTGTTGGTTTCCATTCTTTTTCTCGTCCAAAAATCTTTGAACTTAATAGAACTTGATAGAAAGATCACCAAACAACACAAACACAAGCATACGAATCATGCGATTCCTAATGTTTCTCAAATACTCAATAACACAACCTTTCTTATTGATTGGTTTGATTTGCCTAGGCTATGGTTGTGGAAGTGTTGGTTTCCATTCTTTTTCTCGTTCGAAAATCTTAAAACTTAATAGAACTTGATAGAAAGATCACCAAACAACACAAACACAAGCATACGAATCATGCGATTCCTAATGTTTCTCAAATACTCAATAACACAACATTTCTTATTGATTGGTTTGATTTGCATAGGCTATGGTTGTGGAAGTATTGGTTTCCATTATTTTTCTCGTCCAAAAATCTTTGAACTTAATAGAAAAATCACCTAACAACACAAACACAAGCATACGAATCATGCGATTCCTAATGTTCCTCAAATACTCAATAACACAACCTTTCTTATTGATTGGTTCGATTTGCCTAGGCTATGGTTATGGAAGTGTTGGTTTCCATTCTTTTTCTCGTCCAAAAATCTTTGAACTTAATAGAACTTGATAGAAAGATCACCAAACAACACAAACACAAGCATACGAATCATACGATTCCTAATGTTTCTCAAATTCTCAATAACACAACCTTTCTTATTGATTGGTTTGATTTGCCTAGGCTATGGTTGTGGTATTGTTGGTTTCCATTCTTTTTCTCGTCCAAAAATCTTTGAACTTAATAGAACTTGATAGAAAGATCACCAAACAACACAAACACAAGCATACGAATCATGCGATTCCTAATGTTCCTCAAATACTCAATAACACAACATTTCTTATTGATTGGTTTGATTTGCCTAGGCTATGGTTATGGAACTGTTGGTTTCCATTCTTTTTCTCGTCCAAAAATCTTTGAACTTAATAGAACTTGATAGAAAGATCACCAAACAACACAAACACAGGCATACGAAACATGCGATTCCTAATGTTTCTCAAATACTCAATAACACAACATTTTTTAGTGATTGGTTTGATTTGCCTATGCTATGGTTGTGGAAGTGTTGGTTTCCATTCTTTTTCTCGTCCAAAAATCTTTGAACTTAATAGAAAGATCACCAAACAACACAAAGACAAGCATACGAATCATGCGATTCCTAATGTTTCTCAAACTCAATAACACAACCTTTCTTATTGATTGGTTTGATTTGCCTAGGCTATGGTTATGGAAGTGTTGGTTTCCATTCTTTTTCTCGTCCAAAAATCTTTGAACTTAATAGAATGATCACCAAACAACACAAACACAAGCATACGAATCATGCGATTCCTAATGTTCCTCAAATACTCAATAACACAACCTTTCTTATTGATTGGTTTGATTTGCCTAGGCTATGGTCGTTGAAGTGTTGGTTTCCATTCTTTTTCTCGTCCAAAAATCTTTAAACTTAATAGAAAGATCACCAAACAACACAAACACAAGCATACGAATCATGCGATTCCTAATGTTTCTCAAATACTCAATAACACAACATTTCTTAGTGATTGGTTTGATTTGCCTATGCTATGGTTGTGGAAGTGTTGGTTTCCATTCTTTTTCTCGTCCAAAAATCTTTGAACTTAATAGAAAGATCATCAAACAACACAAACACAAGCATACGAATCATGCGATTCCTAATGTTTCTCAAATTCTCAATAACACAACCTTTCTTATTGATTGGTTTGATTTGCCTAGGCTATGGTTGTGGAAGTGTTGGTTTTTATTCTTTTTCTCGTCCAAAAATCTTTGAACTTAATAGAACTTGATAGAAAGATCACCAAACAACACAAACACAAGCATACGAATCATGCGATTCCTAATGTTTCTCAAATACTCAATAACACAACATTTCTTAGTGATTGGTTCGATTTGCCTATGCTATGGTTGTGGAAGTGTTGGTTTCCATTCTTTTTCTCGTCCAAAAATCTTTGAACTTAATAAAAAGATCACCAAACAACACAAAGACAAGCATACGAATCATGCGATTCCTAATGTTTCTCAAAATCTCAATAACACAACCTTTCTTATTGATTGGTTTGATTTGCCTAGGCTATGGTTGTGGAAGTGTTGGTTTCCATTCTTTTTCTCGTCCAAAAATCTTTGAACTTAATAGAAAGATCACCAAACAACACAAACACAAGCATACGAATCATGCGATTCCTAATGTTTCTCAAATTCCCAATAACACAACCTTTCTTATTGATTGGTTTGATTTGCCTAGGATATGGTTGTGGAAGTGTTGGTTTCCATTCTTTTTCTCGTCCAAAAATCTTTGAACTTAATAGAACTTGATAGAAAGATCACCAAACAACACAAACACAAGCATACGAATCATGCGATTCCTAATGTTTCTCAAATTCTCAATAACACAACCTTTCTTATTGATTGGTTTGATTTGCCTAGGCTATGGTTGTGGAAGTGTTCGTTTCCATTTTTTTTCTCGTCCAAAAATCTTTGAACTTAATAGAACTTGATAGAAAGATCACCAAACAACACAAACACAAGCATACGAATCATACGATTCCTAATATTTCTCAAATACTCAATAACACAACATTTCTTAGTGATTGGTTTGATTTGCCTATGCTATGGTTGTGGAAGTGTTGGTTTCCATTCTTTTTCTCGTCCAAAAATCTTTGAACTCAATAGAAAGATCACCAAACAACACAAAGACAAGCATACGAATCATGCGATTCCTAATGTTTCTCAAACTCAATAACACAACCTTTCTTATTGATTGGTTTGATTTGCCTAGGCTATGGTTATGGAAGTGTTGGTTTCCATTCTTTTTCTCGTCCAAAAATCTTTGAACTTAATAGAATGATCACCAAACAACACAAACACAAGCATACGAATCATGCGATTCCTAATGTTCCTCAAATACTCAATAACACAACCTTTCTTATTGATTGGTTTGATTTGCCTAGGCTATGGTCGTTGAAGTGTTGGTTTCCATTCTTTTTCTCGTCCAAAAATCTTTAAACTTAATAGAAAGATCACCAAACAACACAAACACAAGCATACGAATCATGCGATTCCTAATGTTTCTCAAATACTCAATAACACAACATTTCTTATTGATTGGTTTGATTTGCCTAGGCTATGGTTGTGGAAATGTTGGTTTCCATTCTTTTTCTCGTCCAAAAATCTTTGAACTTAATAGAAAGATCACCTAACAACACAAACACAAGCATACGAATCATGCGATTCCTAATGTTCCTCAAATACTCAATAACACAACCTTTCTTATTGATTGGTTTGATTTGCCTAGGCTATGGTTGTGGAAGTGTTGGTTTCCATTCTTTTTCTCGTCCAAAAATCTTTGAACTTAATAGAAAGATCACGAAACAACACAAACACAAGCATACGAATCATGCGATTCCTAATGTTCCTCAAATACTCAATAACACAACCTTTCTTATTGATTGGTTTGATTTGCCTAGGCTATGGTCGTGGAAGTGTTGGTTTCCATTCTTTTTCTCGTCCAAAAATCTTTGAACTTAATAGAAAGATCACCAAACAACACAAACACAAGCATACGAATCATGCGATTCCTAATGTTTCTCAAATACTCAATAACACAACATTTCTTATTGATTGGTTTGATTTGCCTAGGCTATGGTTGTGGAAGTGTTGGTTTCCATTCTTTTTCTCGTCCAAAAATCTTTGAACTTAATAGAAAGATCACCAAACAACAGAAACACAAGCATACGAATCATGCGATTCCTAATGTTTCTCAAATTCTCAATAACACAACTTTTCTTATTGATTGGTTTGATTTGCCTAGGCTATTGTTGTGGAAGTGTTGGTTTCCATTCTTTTTCTCGTCCAAAAATCTTTGAACTTAATAGAAGTTGATAGAAGGATCACCAAACAACACAAACACAAGCATACGAATCATGCGATTCCTAATGTTTCTCAAATACTCAATAACACAACATTTCTTATTGATTGGTTTGATTTGCCTATGCTATGGTTGTGGAAGTCTTTGTTTCCATTCTTTTTCTCGTCCAAAATTCTTTGAACTTAATAGAAAGATCACCAAACAACACAAACACAAGCATACGAATCATGCGATTCTTAATGTTTCTCAAACTCAATAACACAACCTTTCATTTTGATTGGTTTGATTTGCCTAGGCTATGGTTATGGAAGTGTTGGTTTCCATTCTTTTTCTCGTTCAAAAATCTTTGAACTTAATAGAGCTTGATAGAAAGATCACCAAACAACACAAACACAAGCATACGAATCATGCGATTCCTAATGTTTCTCAAATACTCAATAACACAACCTTTCTTATTGATTGGTTTGAATTGCCTAGGCTATGGTTGTGGAAGTGTTGGTTTCCATTCTTTTTCTCATTCAAAAATCTTAAAACTTAATAGAACTTGATAGAAAGATCACCAAACAACGCAAACACAAGCATACGAATCATGCGATTCCTAATGTTTCTCAAATACTCAATAACACAACATTTTTTATTGATTGGTTTGATTTGCCTAGGCTATGGTTGTGGAAGTATTGGTTTCCATTATTTTTCTCGTCCAAAAATCTTTGAACTTAATAGAAAAATCACCAAACAACACAAACACAAGCATACGAATCATGCGATTCCTAATGTTCCTCAAATACTCAATAACACAACCTTTCTTATTGATTGGTTTGATTTGCCTAGGCTATGGTCGTGGAAGTGTTGGTTTCCATTCTTTTCCTCGTCCAAAAATCTTTGAACTTACTAGAAAGATCACCAAACAACACAAACACAAGCATACGAATCATGCGATTCCTAATGTTCCTCAAATACTCCATAACACAACCTTTCTTATTGATTCATTTGATTTGCCTAGGCTATGGTCATGGAAGTGGTTGTTTCCATTCTTTTGCTCGTCCAAAAATATTTGAACTTAATAGAAAGATCACCAAACCACACAAACACAAGCATACGAATCATGCGATTCCTAATGTTTCTCAAATTCTCAATAACACAACCTTTCTTATTGATTGGTTTGATTTGCCTAGGCTATGGTTGTGGAAGTGTTGGTTTCCATTCTTTTTCTCGTCCAAAAATCTTTGAACTTAATAGAACTTGATAGAAAGATCACCAAACAACACAAACACAAGCATACGAATCATGCGATTCCTAATGTTTCTCAAATACTCAATAACACAACCTTTCTTATTGATTGGTTTGATTTGCCTAGGCTATGGTTGTGGAAGTGTTGGTTTCCATTCTTTTTCTCGTTCGAAAATCTTAAAACTTAATAGAACTTGATAGAAAGATCACCAAACAACACAAACACAAGCATACGAATCATGCGATTCCTAATGTTTCTCAAATACTCAATAACACAACATTTCTTATTGATTGGTTTGATTTGCATAGGCTATGGTTGTGGAAGTATTGGTTTCCATTATTTTTCTCGTCCAAAAATCTTTGAACTTAATAGAAAAATCACCTAACAACACAAACACAAGCATACGAATCATGCGATTCCTAATGTTCCTCAAATACTCAATAACACAACCTTTCTTATTGATTGGTTCGATTTGCCTAGGCTATGGTTATGGAACTGTTGGTTTCCATTCTTTTTCTCGTCCAAAAATCTTTGAACTTAATAGAACTTGATAGAAAGATTACCAAACAACACAAACACAAGCATACGAATCATGCGATTCCTAATGTTTCTCAAATACTCAATAACACAACATTTCTTAGTGATTGGTTTGATTTGCCTATGCTATGGTTGTGGAAGTGTTGGTTTCCATTCTTTTTCTCGTCCAAAAATCTTTGAACTTAATAGAAAGATCATCAAACAACACAAACACAAGCATACGAATTATGCGATTCCTAATGTTTCTCAAATTCTCAATAACACAACCTTTCTTATTGATTGGTTTGATTTGCCTAGGCTATGGTTGTGGAAGTGTTGGTTTCCATTCTTTTTCTCGTCCAAAAATCTTTGAACTTAATAGAACTTGATAGAAAGATCACCAAACAACACAAACACAAGCATACGAATCATGCGATTCCTAATGTTTCTCAAATACTCAATAACACAACATTTCTTAGTGATTGGTTTGATTTGCCTATGCTATGGTTGTGGAAGTGTTGGTTTCCATTCTTTTTCTCGTCCAAAAATCTTTGAACTTAATAGAAAGATCACCAAACAACACAAAGACAAGCATACGAATCATGCGATTCCTAATGTTTCTCAAATTCTCAATAACACAACCTTTCTTATTGATTGGTTTGATTTGCCTAGGCTATGGTTGTGGAAGTGTTGGTTTCCATTCTTTTTCTCGTCCAAAAATCTTTGAACTTAATAGAAAGATCACCAAACAACACAAACACAAGCATACGAATCATGCGATTCCTAATGTTTCTCAAATTCCCAATAACACAACCTTTCTTATTGATTGGTTTGATTTGCCTAGGATATGGTTGTGGAAGTGTTGGTTTCCATTCTTTTTCTCGTCCAAAAATCTTTGAACTTAATAGAACTTGATAGAAAGATCACCAAACAACACAAACACAAGCATACGAATCATGCGATTCCTAATGTTCCTCAAATACTCAATAACACAACATTTCCTAGTGATTGGTTTGATTTGCCTATGCTATGGTTGTGGAAGTGTTGGTTTCCATTCTTTTTCTCGTCCAAAAATCTTTGAACTCTATAGAAAGATCACCAAACAACACAAAGACAAGCATACGAATCATGCGATTCCTAATGTTTCTCAAACTCAATAACACAACCTTTCTTATTGATTGGTTTGATTTGCCTAGGCTATGGTTATGGAAGTGTTGGTTTCCATTCTTTTTCTCGTCCAAAAATCTTTGAACTTAATAGAATGATCACCAAACAACACAAACACAAGCATACGAATCATGCGATTCCTAATGTTCCTCAAATACTCAATAACACAACCTTTCTTATTGATTGGTTTGATTTGCCTAGGCTATGGTCGTTGAAGTGTTGGTTTCCATTCTTTTTCTCGTCCAAAAATCTTTAAACTTAATAGAAAGATCACCAAACAACACAAACACAAGCATACGAATCATGCGATTACTAATGTTTCTCAAATACTCAATAACACAACATTTCTTAGTGATTGGTTTGATTTGCCTATGCTATGGTTGTGGAAGTGTTGGTTTCCATTCTTTTTCTCGTCCAAAAATCTTTGAACTTAATAGAAAGATCATCAAACAACACAAACACAAGCATACGAATCATGCGATTCCTAATGTTTCTCAAATTCTCAATAACACAACCTTTCTTATTGATTGGTTTGATTTGCCTAGGCTATGGTTGTGGAAGTGTTGGTTTTTATTCTTTTTCTCGTCCAAAAATCTTTGAACTTAATAGAACTTGATAGAAAGATCACCAAACAACACAAACACAAGCATACGAATCATGCGATTCCTAATGTTTCTCAAATACTCAATAACACAACATTTCTTAGTGATTGGTTTGATTTGCCTATGCTATGGTTGTGGAAGTGTTGGTTTCCATTCTTTTTCTCGTCCAAAAATCTTTGAACTTAATAGAAAGATCACCAAACAACACAAAGACAAGCATACGAATCATGCGATTCCTAATGTTTCTCAAATTCTCAATAACACAACCTTTCTTATTGATTGGTTTGATTTGCCTAGGCTATGGTTGTGGAAGTGTTGGTTTCCATTCTTTTTCTCGTCCAAAAATCTTTGAACTTAATAGAAAGATCACCAAACAACACAAACACAAGCATACGAATCATGCGATTCCTAATGTTTCTCAAATTCTCAATAACACAACCTTTCTTATTGATTGGTTTGATTTGCCTAGGCTATGGTTGTGGAAGTGTTGGTTTTTATTCTTTTTCTCGTCCAAAAATCTTTGAACTTAATAGAACTTGATAGAAAGATCACCAAACAACACAAACACAAGCATACGAATCATGCGATTCCTAATGTTTCTCAAATACTCAATAACACAACATTTCTTAGTGATTGGTTTGATTTGCCTATGCTATGGTTGTGGAAGTGTTGGTTTCCATTCTTTTTCTCGTCCAAAAATCTTTGAACTTAATAGAAAGATCACCAAACAACACAAACACAAGCATACGAATCATGCGATTCCTAATGTTTCTCAAATTCCCAATAACACAACCTTTCTTATTGATTGGTTTGATTTGCCTAGGATATGGTTGTGGAAGTGTTGGTTTCCATTCTTTTTCTCGTCCAAAAATCTTTGAACTTAATAGAACTTGATAGAAAGATCACCAAACAACACAAACACAAGCATACGAATCATGCGATTCCTAATGTTTCTCAAATTCTCAATAACACAACCTTTCTTATTGATTGGTTTGATTTGCCTAGGCTATGGTCGTGGAAGTGTTGGTTTCCATTTTTTTGCTCGTCCAAAAATCTTTGAACTTAATAGAACTTGACAGAAAGATCACCAAACAACACAAACACAAGCATACGAATCATGCGATTCCTAATGTTTCTCAAATACTCAATAACACAACATTTCTTAGTGATTGGTTTGATTTGCCTATGCTATGGTTGTGGAAGTGTTGGTTTCCATTCTTTTTCTCGTCCAAAAATCTTTGAACTCAATAGAAAGATCACCAAACAACACAAAGACAAGCATACGAATCATGCGATTCCTAATGTTTCTCAAACTCAATAACACAACCTTTCTTATTGATTGGTTTGATTTGCCTAGGCTATGGTTATGGAAGTGTTGGTTTCCATTCTTTTTCTCGTCCAAAAATCTTTGAACTTAATAGAATGATCACCAAACAACACAAACACAAGCATACGAATCATGCGATTCCTAATGTTCCTCAAATACTCAATAACACAACCTTTCTTATTGATTGGTTTGATTTGCCTAGGCTATGGTCGTTGAAGTGTTGGTTTCCATTCTTTTTCTCGTCCAAAAATCTTTAAACTTAATAGAAAGATCACCAAACAACACAAACACAAGCATACGAATCATGCGATTCCTAATGTTTCTCAAATACTCAATAACACAACATTTATTATTGATTGGTTTGATTTGCCTAAACTATGGTTGTGGAAGTGTTGGTTTCCATTCTTTTTCTCGTCCAAAAATCTTTGAACTTAATAGAAAGATCACCTAACAACACAAACACAAGCATACGAATCATGCGATTCCTAATGTTCCTCAAATACTCAATAACACAACCTTTCTTATTGATTGGTTTGATTTGCCTAGGCTATGGTCGTGGAAGTGTTGGTTTCCATTCTTTTTCTCGTCCAAAAATCTTTGAACTTAATAGAAAGATCACCAAACAACACAAACACAAGCATACGAATCATGCGATTCCTAATGTTTCTCAAATACTCAATAACACAACATTTCTTATTGATTGGTTTGATTTGCCTAGTCTATGGTTGTGGAAGTGTTGGTTTCCATTCTTTTTCTCGTCCAAAAATCTTTGAACTTAATAGAAAGATCACCAAACAACAGAAACACAAGCATACGAATCATGCGATTCCTAATGTTTCTAAAATTCTCAATAACACAACTTTTCTTATTGATTGGTTTGATTTGCCTAGGCTATGGTTGTGGAAGTGTTGGTTTCCATTATTTTTCTCGTCCTAAAATCTTTGAACTTAATAGAAAGATCACCTAACAACACAAACACAAGCATACGAATCATGCGATTCCTAATGTTCCTCAAATACTCAATAACACAACCTTTCTTATTGATTGGTTTGATTTGCCTAGGCTATGGTCGTGGAAGTGTTGGTTTCCATTCTTTTTCTCGTCCAAAAATCTTTGAACTTAATAGAAAGATCACCAAACAACACAAACACAAGCATACGAATCATGCGATTCCTAATGTTTCTCAAATACTCAATAACACAACATTTCTTATTGATTGGTTTGATTTGCCTAGTCTATGGTTGTGGAAGTGTTGGTTTCCATTCTTTTTCTCGTCCAAAAATCTTTGAACTTAATAGAAAGATCACCAAACAACAGAAACACAAGCATACGAATCATGCGATTCCTAATGTTTCTAAAATTCTCAATAACACAACTTTTCTTATTGATTGGTTTGATTTGCCTAGGCTATGGTTGTGGAAGTGTTGGTTTCCATTATTTTTCTCGTCCTAAAATCTTTGAACTTAATAGAAGTTGATAGAAAGATCACCAAACAACACAAACACAAGCATACGAATCATGCGATTCCTAATGTTTCTCAAATACTCAATAACACAACATTTCTTATTGATTGGTTTGATTTGCCTATGATATGGTTGTGGAAGTGTTGGTCTCCATTCTTTTTCTCGTCCAAAAATCTTTGAACTTAATAGAAAGATCACCAAACAACACAAACACAAGCATACGAATCATGCGATCCCTAATGTTTCTCAAACTCAATAACACAACCTTTCATTTTGATTGGTTTGATTTGCCTAGGCTATGGTTATGGAAGTGTTGGTTTCCATTCTTTTTCTCGTCCAAAAATCTTTGAACTTAATAGAACTTGATAGAAAGATCACCAAACAACACAAACACAAGCATACGAATCATGCGATTCCTAATGTTTCTCAAATACTCAATAACACAACCTTTCTTATTGATTGGTTTGATTTGCCTAGGCTATGGTTGTGGAAGTGTTGGTTTCCATTCTTTTTCTCGTTCGAAAATCTTAAAACTTAATAGAACTTGATAGAAAGATCACCAAACAACACAAACACAAGCATACGAATCATGCGATTCCTAATGTTTCTCAAATACTCAATAACACAGCATTTCTTATTGATTGGTTTGATTTGCCTAGGCTATGGTTGTGGAAGTATTGGTTTCCATTATTTTTCTCGTCCAAAAATCTTTGAACTTAATAGAAAAATCACCAAACAACACAAACACAAGCATACGAATCATGTGATTCCTAATGTTCCTGAAATACTCAATAACACAACCTTTCTTATTAATTGGTTTGATTTGCCTAGGCTATGGTCGTGGAAGTGTTGGTTTCCATTCTTTTCCTCGTCCAAAAATCTTTGAACTTAATAGAAAGATCACCAAACAACACAAACACAAGCATACGAATCATGCGATTCCTAATGTTCCTCAAATACTCAATAACACAACCTTTCTTATTGATTGGTTTGATTTGCCTAGGCTATGGTCATGGAAGTGGTTGTTTCCATTCTTTTTCTTGTCCAAAAATCTTTGAACTTAATAGAAAAATCACCAAACAACACAAACACAAGCATACGAATCATGCGATTCCTAATGTTCCTCAAATACTCAATAACACAACCTTTCTTATTGATTGGTTGGATTTGCCTAGGCTATGGTCGTGGAAGTGTTGGTTTCCATTCTTTTTCTCGTCCAAAAATCTTTGAACTTAATAGAAAGATCACCAAACAACACAAACACAAGCATAAGAATCATGCGATTCCTAATGTTCCTCAAATACTCAATAACACAACCTTTCTTATTGATTGGTTTGATTTGCCTAGGCTATGGTCATGGAAGTGGTTGTTTCCATTCTTTTTCTCGTCCAAAAATATTTGAACTTAATAGAAAGATCACTAAACCACACAAACACAAGCATACGAATCATGCGATTCCTAATATTTCTCAAATACTCAATAACACAACCTTTCTTATTGATTGGTTTGATTTGCCTAGGCTATGGTTGTGGAAGTGTTGGTTTCCATTCTTTTTCTCGTCTAAAAATCTTTGAACTTAATAGAAACATCACCAAACAACACAAACACAAGCATACGAATCATGCGATTCCTAATGTTTCTCAAATACTCAATAACACAACATTTCTTATTGATTGGTTTGATTTGCCTAGGCTATGGTTGTGGAAGTGTTGGTTTCCATTCTTTTTCTCGTCCAAAAATCTTTGAACTTAATAGAAAGATCACCAAACAACAGAAACACAAGCATACAAATCATGCGATTCCTAATGTTTCTCAAATTCTCAATAACACAACCTTTCTTATTGATTGGTTTGATTTGCCTAGGCTATGGTTGTGGAATTGTTGGTTTCCATTCTTTTTCTCGTCCAAAAATCTTTGAACTTAATAGAAGTTGATAGAAAGATTACCAAACAACACAAACACAAGCATACGATTCATGCGATTCCTAATGTTTCTCAAATAATAACACAACATTTCTTATTGATTGGTTTGATTTGCCTATGCTATGGTTGTGGAAGTTTTGGTTTCCATTCATTTTCTCGTCCAAAATTCTTTGAACTTAATAGAAAGATCACCAAACAACACAAACACAAGCATACGAATCATGCGATTCCTAATGTTTCTCAAACTCAATAACACAGTCTTTCATTTTGATTGGTTTGATTTGCCTAGGCTATGGTTATGGAAGTGTTGGTTTCCATTCTTTTTCTCGTCCAAAAATCTTTGAACTTAATAGAACTTGATAGAAAGATCACCAAACAACACAAACACAAGCATACGAATCATGCGATTTCTAATGTTTCTCAAATACTCAATAACACAACCTTTCTTATTGATTGGTTTGATTTGCCTAGGCTATGGTTGTGGAAGTGTTGGTTTCCATTCTTTTTCTCGTTCGAAAATCTTAAAACTTAATAGAACTTGATAGAAAGATCACCAAACAACACAAACACAAGCATACGAATCATGCGATTCCTAATGTTTCTCAAATACTCAATAACACAGCAATTGTTATTGATTGGTTTGATTTGCCTAGGCTATGGTCGTGGAAGTATTGGTTTCCATTATTTTTCTCGTCCAAAAGTCTTTGAACTTAATAGAAAAATCACCAAACAACACAAACACAAGCATACGAATCATGCGATTCCTAATGTTCCTCAAATACTCAATAACACAACCTTTGTTATTGATTGGTTTGATTTGCCTAGGCTATGGTTGTGGAAGTGTTGGTTTCCATTCTTTTTCTCGTCCAAAAATCTTTGAACTTAATAGAACTTGATAGAAAGATCACCAAACAACAAAAACACAAGCATACGAATCATGCGATTCCTAATGTTTCTCAAATACTCAATAACACAACCTTTCTTATTGATTGGTTTGATTTGCCTAGGCTATGGTCGTGGAAGTGTTGGTTTCCATTCTTTTTCTCGTCCAAAAATCTTTGAACTTAATAGAAAGATCACCAAACAACACAAACACAAGCATAAGAATCATGCGATTCCTAATGTTCCTCAAATACTCAATAACACAACCTTTCTTATTGATTGGTTTGATTTGCCTAGGCTATGGTCATGGAAGTGGTTGTTTCCATTCTTTTTCTCGTCCAAAAATATTTGAACTTAATAGAAAGATCACCAAACCACACAAACACAAGCATACGAATCATGCGATTCCTAATATTTCTCAAATACTCAATAACACAACCTTTCTTATTGATTGGTTTGATTTGCCTAGGCTATGGTTGTGGAAGTGTTGGTTTCCATTCTTTTTCTCGTCCAAAAATATTTGAACTTAATAGAAAGATCACCAAACAACACAAACACAAGCATACGAATCATGCGATTCCTAATGTTCCTCAAATACTCAATAACACAACCTTTCTTATTGATTGGTTTGATTTGCCTAGGCTATGGTTGTGCAAGTGTTGGTTTCCATTCTTTTTCTCGTCCAAAAATCTTTGAACTTAATAGAAAGATCACCAAACAACACAAACACAAGCATACGAATCATGCGATTCCTAATGTTCCTCAAATACTCAATAACACAACCTTTCTTATTGATTGGTTTGATTTGCCTAGGCTATGGTCGTGGAAGTGTTGGTTTCCATTCTTTTTCTCGTCCAAAAATATTTGAACTTAATAGAAAGATCACCAAACAACACAAACACAAGCATACGAATCATGCGATTCCTAATGTTCCTCAAATACTCAATAACACAACCTTTCTTATTGATTGGTTTGATTTGCCTAGGCTATGGTCGTGGAAGTGTTGGTTTCCATTCTTTTTCTCGTCCAAAAATCTTTGAACTTAATAGAAAGATCACCAAACAACACAAACACAAGCATACGAATCATGCGATTCCTAATGTTTCTCAAATACTCAATAACACAGCATTTCTTATTGATTGGTTTGATTTGCCTAGACTATGGTTGTGGAAGTATTGGTTTCCATTATTTTTCTCGTCCAAAAATCTTTGAACTTAATAGAAAGATCACCAAACAACACAAACACAAGCATACGAATCATGCGATTCCTAATGTTCCTCAAATACTCAATAACACAACCTTTCTTATTGATTGGTTTGATTTGCCTAGGCTATGGTCGTGGAAGTGTTGGTTTCCATTCTTTTTCTCGTCCAAAAATCTTTGAACTTAATAGAAAGATCACCAAACAACACAAACACAAGCATACGAATCATGCGATTCCTAATGTTGCTCAAATACTCAAAACACAACCTTTCTTATTGATTGGTTTGATTTGCCTAGGCTATGGTTGGGGAAGTGTTGGTTTCCATTCTTTTTCTCGTCCAGAAATCTTTAAACTTAATAGAACTTGATAGAAAGATCACCAAACAACACAAACACAAGCATACGAATCATGTGATTCCTAATGTTTCTCAAATGCTCAATAACACAACATTTCTTATTGATTGGTTTGATTTGCCTAGGCTATGGTTGTGGAAGTGTTGGTTTCCATTCTTTTTCTCGTCCAAAAATCTTTGAACTTAATAGAAAGATCACCAAACAACACAAACACAAGCATACGAATCATGCGATTCCTAATGTTCCTCAAATACTCAATAACACAACCTTTCATATTGATTGGTTTGATTTGCCTAGGCTATGGTCGTGGAAATGGTTGTTTTCATTCTTTTTCTCTTCCAAAAATCTTTGAACTTAATAGAAAGATCACCAAACAACACAAACACAAGCATACGAATCATGCGATTCCTAATGTTCCTCAAATACTCAATAACACAACCTTTCTTATTGATTGGTTTGATTTGCCTAGGCTATGGTCGTGGAAGTGTTGGTTTCCATTCTTTTTCTCGTCCAAAAATATTTGAACTTAATAGAAAGATCACCAAACAACACAAACACAAGCATACGAATCATGCGATTCCTAATGTTCCTCAAATACTCAATAACACAACCTTTCTTATTGATTGGTTTGATTTGCCTAGGCTATGGTCGTGGAAGTGTTGGTTTCCATTCTTTTTCTCGTCCAAAAATCTTTGAACTTAATAGAAAGATCACCAAACAACACAAACACAAGCATACGAATCATGCGATTCCTAATGTTTCTCAAATACTCAATAACACAGCATTTCTTATTGATTGGTTTGATTTGCCTAGACTATGGTTGTGGAAGTATTGGTTTCCATTATTTTTCTCGTCCAAAAATCTTTGAACTTAATAGAAAGATCACCAAACAACACAAACACAAGCATACGAATCATGCGATTCCTAATGTTCCTCAAATACTCAATAACACAACCTTTCTTATTGATTGGTTTGATTTGCCTAGGCTATGGTCGTGGAAGTGTTGGTTTCCATTCTTTTTCTCGTCCAAAAATCTTTGAACTTAATAGAAAGATCACCAAACAACACAAACACAAGCATACGAATCATGCGATTCCTAATGTTGCTCAAATACTCAAAACACAACCTTTCTTATTGATTGGTTTGATTTGCCTAGGCTATGGTTGGGGAAGTGTTGGTTTCCATTCTTTTTCTCGTCCAGAAATCTTTAAACTTAATAGAACTTGATAGAAAGATCACCAAACAACACAAACACAAGCATACGAATCATGTGATTCCTAATGTTTCTCAAATGCTCAATAACACAACATTTCTTATTGATTGGTTTGATTTGCCTAGGCTATGGTTGTGGAAGTGTTGGTTTCCATTCTTTTTCTCGTCCAAAAATCTTTGAACTTAATAGAAAGATCACCAAACAACACAAACACAAGCATACGAATCATGCGATTCCTAATGTTCCTCAAATACTCAATAACACAACCTTTCATATTGATTGGTTTGATTTGCCTAGGCTATGGTCGTGGAAATGGTTGTTTTCATTCTTTTTCTCTTCCAAAAATCTTTGAACTTAATAGAAAGATCACCAAACATTACAAACACAAGCATACGAATCATGCGATTCCAAATGTTTCTAAAATACTCAATAACACAACATTTTCTTATTGATTGGTTTGATTTGCCTAGGCTATGGTTGTGGAAGTGTTGGTTTCCATTATTTTTCTCGTCCTAAAATCTTTGAACTTAATAGAAGTTGATAAAAAGATCACCAAACAACACACACACAAGCATACGAATCATGCGATTCCTAATGTTTCTCAAATACTCAATAACACAACATTTCTTATTGATTGGTTTGATTTGCCTATGATATGGTTGTGGAAGTGTTGGTCTCCATTCTCTTTCTCGTCCAAAAATCTTTGAACTTAATAGAAAGATCACCAAACAACACAAACACAAGCATACGAATCATGCGATCCCTAATGTTTCTCAAACTGAATAACACAACCTTTCATTTTGATTGGTTTGATTTGCCTAGGATATGGTTATGGAAGTGTTGGTTTCCATTCTTTTTCTCGTCCAAAAATCTTTGAACTTAATAGAACTTGATAGAAAGATCACCAAACAACACAAACACAAGCATACGAATCATGCGATTCCTAATGTTTCTCAAATACTCAATAACACAACCTTTCTTATTGATTGGTTTGATTTGCCTAGGCTATGGTTGTGGAAGTGTTGGTTTCCATTCTTTTTCTCGTTCGAAAATCTTAAAACTTAATAGAACTTGATAGAAAGATCACCAAACAACACAAACACAAGCATACGAATCATGCGATTCCTAATGTTTCTCAAATACTCAATAACACAGCATTTCTTATTGATTGGTTTGATTTGCCTAGGCTATGGTTGTGGAAGTATTGGTTTCCATTATTTTTCTCGTCCAAAAATCTTTGAACTTAATAGAAAAATCACCAAACAACACAAACACAAGCATACGAATCATGCGATTCCTAATGTTCCTCAAATACTCAATAACACAACCTTTCTTATTGATTGGTTTGATTTGCCTAGGCTATGGTCGTGGAAGTGTAGGTTTCCATTCTTTTCCTCGTCCAAAGATCTTTGAACTTAATAGAAAGATCACCAAACAACACAAACACAAGCATACGAATCATGCGATTCCTAATGTTCCTCAAATACTCAATAACACAACCTTTCTTATTGATTGGTTTGATTTGCCTAGGCTATGGTCATGGAAGTGGTTGTTTCCATTCTTTTGCTTGTCCAAAAATCTTTGAACTTAATAGAAAAATCACCAAACAACACAAACACAAGCATACGAATCATGCGATTCCTAATGGTCCTCAAATACTCAATAACACAACCTTTCTTATTGATTGGTTTGATTTGCCTAGGCTATGGTCGTGGAAGTGTTGGTTTCCATTCTTTTTCTCGTCCAAAAATCTTTGAACTTAATAGAAAGATCACCAAACATTACAAACACAAGCATACGAATCATGCGATTCCTAATGTTTCTCAAATTCTCAATAACACAACCTTTCTTATTGATTGGTTTGATTTGCCTAGGCTATGGTTGTGGAAGTGTTGGTTTCCATTTTTTTTCCCGTCCAAAAATCTTTGAACTTAATAGAAGTTGATAGAAAGATCACCAAACAACACAAACACAAGCATACGAATCATGCGATTTCTAATGTTTCTCAAATACTCAATAACACAACCTTTCTCTTTGATTGGTTTGATTTGCCTAGGCTATGGTTGTGGAAGTGTTGGTTTCCATTCTTTTTCTCGTCCAAAAATCTTTGAACTTAATAGAAAGATCGCCAAACAACACAAACACAAGCATACGAATCATGCGATTCCTAATGTTCCTCAAATACTCAATAAAAAAACCTTTCATATTGATTGGTTTGATTTGCCTAGGCTATGGTCGTGGAAATGGTTGTTTTCATTCTTTTTCTCGTCCAAAAATCTTTGAACTTAATAGAAAGATCACCAAACATTACAAACACAAGCATACGAATCATGCGATTCCTAATGTTTCTAAAATACTCAATAACACAACATTTCTTATTGATTGGTTTGATTTGCCTAGGCTATGGTTGTGGAAGTGTTGGTTTCCATTCTTTTTCTCGTCCAAAAATCATTGAACTTAATAGAAAGATCACCAAACAACACAAACACAAGCATACGAATCATGCGATTCCTAATGTTTCTCAAATTCTCAATGACACAACCTTTCTTATTGATTGGTTTGATTTGCCTAGGCTATGGTTGTGGAAGTGTTGGTTTCCATTCTTTTTCTCGTCCAAAAATCTTTGAACTTAATAGAACTTGATAGAAAGATCACCAAACAACACAAACACAAGCATACGAATCATGCGATTCCTAACGTTTCTCAAATACTCAATAACACAACATTTCTTATTGATTGGTTTGATTTGCCTATGCTATGGTTGTGGAAGTGTTGGTTTCCATTCTTTTTCTCGTCCAAAAATCTTTGAACTTAATAGAAAGATCACCAAACAACACAATCACAAGCATACGAATCATGCGATTCTTAATGTTTCTCAAATACTCAATAACATAACCTTTCTTATTGATTGGTTTGATTTGCCTAGGCTATGGTTATGGAAGTGTTGGTTTCCATTCTTTTTCTCGTCCAAAAATCTTTGAACTTATTAGAACTTGATAGAAAGATCACCAAACAACACAAACACAAGAATACGAATCATGCGATTCCTAATGTTTCTCAAATACTCAATAACACAACATTTCTTATTGATTGGTTTGATTTGCCTAGGCTATGGTTGTGGAAGTGTTGGTTTCCATTCTCTTTCTCGTTCGAAAATCTTAAAACTTAATAGAACTTGATAGAAAGATCACCAACCAACACAAACACAAGCATACGAATCATGCGATTCCTAATGTTTCTCAAATTCTCAATAACACAACCTTTCTTATTGATTGGTTTGATTTGCCTAGGCTATGGTTGTGGAAGTGTTGTTTCCATTCTTTTTCTCGTCCAAAAATCTATGAACTTAATAGAAAGATCACCAAATAACACAAACACAAGCATACGAATCATGCGATTCCTAATGTTTCTCAAATACTCAATAACATAAAATTTCTTATTGATTGGTTTGATTTGCCTAGGCTATGGTTGTGGAAGTGTTGGTTTCCATTCTTTTTCTCGTCCAAAAATATTTGAACTTAATAGAAAGATCACCAAACAACACAAACACAAGCATACGAATCATGCGATTCCTAATGTTCCTCAAATACTCAATAACACAACCTTTCTTATTGATTGGTTTGATTTGCCTAGGCTATGGTTGTGGAAGTATTGGTTTCCATTATTTTTCTCGTCCAAAAATCTTTGAACTTAATAGAAAGATCACCAAACAACACAAACACAAGCATACGAATCATACGATTCCTAATGTTCCTCAAATACTCAATAACACAACCTTTGTTATTGATAGGTTTGATTTGCCTAGGCTATGGTTGTGGAAGTGCTGGTTTCCATTCTTTTTCTCGTCCAAAAATCTTTGAACTTAATAGAAAGATCACCAAACAACACAAACACAAGCATACGAATCATGCGATTCCAAATGTTTCTCAAATACTCAATAACACATCATTTCTTATTGATTGGTTTGATTGGCCTAGGCTATGGTTGTGGAAGTGTTGGTTTCCATTCTTTTTCTCGTCCAAAAATCTTTGAACATAATAGAAAGATCACCAAACAACACAAACACAAGCATACGAATCATGCGATTCCTAATGTTCCTCGAATACTCAATAACACAACCTTTCTTATTGATTGGTTTGATTTGCCTAGGCTATGGTCGTGGAAGTGTTGGTTTCCATTCTTTTTCTCGTCCAAAAATCTTTGAACTTAATAGAAAAATCACCAAACAACACAAACACAAGCATACGAATCATGCGATGCCTAATGTTTCTCAAATACTCAATAACACAACATTTCTTATTGATTGGTTTGATTTGCCTAGGCTATTGTTGTGGAAGTGTTGGTTTCCATTATTTTTCTCTTCCAAAAATCTTTGAACTTAATAGAAAGATCACCAAACAATACAAACACAAGCATACGAATCATGCGATTCCTAATGTTTCTCAAATTCTCAGTAACACAACCTTCATTATTGATTGGTGTGATTTGCCTAGGCTATGGTTGTGGAAGTGTTGGTTTCCATTCTTTTTATCGTCCAAAAATTTTTGAACTTAATAGAAAGATCACCAAACAACACAAACACAAGCATACGAATCATGCGATTCCTAATGTTCCTCAAATACTCAATAACACAACCTTTCTTATTGATTGGTTTGATTTGCCTAGGCATTGGGCTGGAGGTATTGGTTTCCATTATTTTTCTCGTCCAAAAATCTTTGAACTTAATAGAAAGATCACCAAACAACACAAACACAAGCATACGAATCATGCGATTCCTAATGTTCCTCAAATACTCAATACCACAACCTTTTTTATTGATTGGTTTGATTTGCCTAGGCTATGGTCGTGGAAGTGTTGGTTTCCATTCTTTTTCTCGTCCAAAAATCTTTGAACTTAATAGAAAGATCACCAAACAACACAAACACAAGCATACGAATCATGCGATTCCTAATGTTTCTCACATACTCAATAATACAACATTTCTTATTGATTGGTTTGATTGGCCTAGGCTATGGTTGTGGAAGTGTTGGTTTCCATTCTTTTTCTCGTCCCAAAATCTTTGAACCTAATAGAAAGATCACCAAACAACACAAACACAAGCATACGAATCATGCGATTCCTAATGTTCCTCAAATACTCAATAACACAAGCTTTCTTATTGATTGGTTTGATTTGCCTAGGCTATGGTCGTGGAAGTGTTGGTTTACATTCTTTTTCTCGTCCAAAAATCTTTGAACTTAATAGAAAAATCACCAAACAACACAAACACAAGCATACGAATCATGCGATTCCTAATGTTCCTCAAATACTCAATAACACAACCTTTCTTATTGATTGGTTTGATTTGCCTAGGCTATGGTCGTGGAAGTGTTGGTTTCCATTCTTTTTCTCGTCCAAAAATCTTTGAACCTAATAAAAAGATCACCAAACAACACAAACACAAGCATACGAATCATGCGATTCCTAATGTTTCTCAAATACTCAATAACATAAAATTTCTTATTGATTGGTTTGATTTGCCTAGGCTATGGTTGTGGAAGTGTTGGTTTCCATTCTTTTTCTCGTCCAAAAATATTTGAACTTAATAGAAAGATCACCAAACAACACAAACACAAGCATACGAATCATGCGATTCCTAATGTTCCTCAAATACTCAATAACACAACCTTTCTTATTGATTGGTTTGATTTGCCTAGGCTATGGTTGTGGAAGTATTGGTTTCCATTATTTTTCTCGTCCAAAAATCTTTGAACTTAATAGAAAGATCACCAAACGACACAAACACAAGCATACGAATCATACGATTCCTAATGTTCCTCAAATACTCAATAACACAACCTTTGTTATTGATAGGTTTGATTTGCCTAGGCTATGGTTGTGGAAGTGCTGGTTTCCATTCTTTTTCTCGTCCAAAAATCTTTGAACTTAATAGAAAGATCACCAAACAACACAAACACAAGCATACGAATCATGCGATTCCAAATGTTTCTCAAATACTCAATAACACATCATTTCTTATTGATTGGTTTGATTGGCCTAGGCTATGGTTGTGGAAGTGTTGGTTTCCATTCTTTTTCTCGTCCAAAAATCTTTGAACATAATAGAAAGATCACCAAACAACACAAACACAAGCATACGAATCATGCGATTCCTAATGTTCCTCGAATACTCAATAACACAACCTTTCTTATTGATTGGTTTGATTTGCCTAGGCTATGGTCGTGGAAGTGTTGGTTTCCATTCTTTTTCTCGTCCAAAAATCTTTGAACTTAATAGAAAAATCACCAAACAACACAAACACAAGCATACGAATCATGCGATGCCTAATGTTTCTCAAATACTCAATAACACAACATTTCTTATTGATTGGTTTGATTTGCCTAGGCTATTGTTGTGGAAGTGTTGGTTTCCATTATTTTTCTCTTCCAAAAATCTTTGAACTTAATAGAAAGATCACCAAACAATACAAACACAAGCATACGAATCATGCGATTCCTAATGTTTCTCAAATTCTCAGTAACACAACCTTCATTATTGATTGGTGTGATTTGCCTAGGCTATGGTTGTGGAAGTGTTGGTTTCCATTCTTTTTATCGTCCAAAAATTTTTGAACTTAATAGAAAGATCACCAAACAACACAAACACAAGCATACGAATCATGCGATTCCTAATGTTCCTCAAATACTCAATAACACAACCTTTCTTATTGATTGGTTTGATTTGCCTAGGCATTGGGCTGGAGGTATTGGTTTCCATTATTTTTCTCGTCCAAAAATCTTTGAACTTAATAGAAAGATCACCAAACAACACAAAAACAAGCATACGAATCATGCGATTCCTAATGTTCCTCAAATACTCAATACCACAACCTTTTTTATTGATTGGTTTGATTTGCCTAGGCTATGGTCGTGGAAGTGTTGGTTTCCATTCTTTTTCTCGTCCAAAAATCTTTGAACTTAATAGAAAGATCACCAAACAACACAAACACAAGCATACGAATCATGCGATTCCTAATGTTCCTCAAATACTCAATAACACAACCTTTCTTATTGATTGGTTTGATTGGCCTAGGCTATGGTCGTAGAAGTGTTGGTTTCCATTCTTTTTCTCGTCCAAAAATCTTTGAACTTAATAGAAAGATCACAAAACAACACAAACACAAGCATACGAATCATGCGATTCCTAATGTTTCTCAAACTCAATAACACAACCTTTCTTATTGATTGGTTTGATTTGCCTAGGCTATGGTTGTGGAAGTGTTGGTTTCCATTCTTTTTCTCGTCCAAAAATCTTTGAACTTAATAGAAAGATCACCAAACAACACAAACATAAGCATACGAATCATGCGATTCCTAATGTTCCTCAAATACTCAATAACACAACCTTTCTTATTGATTGGTTTGATTTGCCTAGGCTATGGTCGTGGAAGTGTTGGTTTCCATTCTTTTTCTCGTCCAAAAATCTTTGAACTTAATAGAAAGATCACCAAACAACACAAACACAAGCATACGAATCATGCGATTCCTAATGTTTCTCAAATACTCAATAACACAACATTTCTTATTGATTGGTTTGATTTGCCTAGGCTATGGTTGTGGAAGTATTGGTTTCCATTATTTTTCTCGTCCAAAAATCTTTGAACCTAATAGAAAGATCACCAAACAACACAAACACAAGCATACGAATCATGTGATTCCTAATGTTCCTCAAATACTCAATAACACAATCTTTCTTATTGATTGGTTTGATTTGCCTAGGCTATGGTCGTGGAAGTGGTTGTTTTCATTCTTTTTCTCGTCCAAAAATCTTTGAACTTAATAGAAAGATCACCAAACATTACAAACACAAGCATACGATTCATGCGATTCCTAATGTTCCTCAAATACTCAATAACACAACCTTTGTTATTGATTGGTTTGATTTGCCTAGGCTATGGTTGTGGAATTGTTGGTTTCCATTCTTTTTCTCGTCCAAAAATCTTTGAACTTAATAGAAGTTGATAGAAAGATTACCAAACAACACAAACACAAGCATACGAATCATGCGATGCCTAATGTTTCTCAAATACTCAATAACACAACATTTCTTATTGATTGGTTTGATTTGCCTAGGCTATTGTTGTGGAAGTGTTGGTTTCCATTATTTTTCTCTTCCAAAAATCTTTGAACTTAATAGAAAGATCACCAAACAATACAAACACAAGCATACGAATCATGCGATTCCTAATGTTTCTCAAATTCTCAGTAACACAACCTTCATTATTGATTGGTGTGATTTGCCTAGGCTATGGTTGTGGAAGTGTTGGTTTCCATTCTTTTTATCGTCCAAAAATTTTTGAACTTAATAGAAAGATCACCAAACAACACAAACACAAGCATACGAATCATGCGATTCCTAATGTTCCTCAAATACTCAATAACACAACCTTTCTTATTGATTGGTTTGATTTGCCTAGGCATTGGGCTGGAGGTATTGGTTTCCATTATTTTTCTCGTCCAAAAATCTTTGAACTTAATAGAAAGATCACCAAACAACACAAAAACAAGCATACGAATCATGCGATTCCTAATGTTCCTCAAATACTCAATACCACAACCTTTTTTATTGATTGGTTTGATTTGCCTAGGCTATGGTCGTGGAAGTGTTGGTTTCCATTCTTTTTCTCGTCCAAAAATCTTTGAACTTAATAGAAAGATCACCAAACAACACAAACACAAGCATACGAATCATGCGATTCCTAATGTTTCTCACATACTCAATAATACAACATTTCTTATTGATTGGTTTGATTGGCCTAGGCTATGGTTGTGGAAGTGTTGGTTTCCATTCTTTTTCTCGTCCCAAAATCTTTGAACCTAATAGAAAGATCACCAAACAACACAAACACAAGCATACGAATCATGCGATTCCTAATGTTCCTCAAATACTCAATAACACAATCTTTCTTATTGATTGGTTTGATTTGCCTAGGCTATGGTCGTGGAAGTGGTTGTTTTCATTCTTTTTCTCGTCCAAAAATCTTTGAACTTAATAGAAAGATCACCAAACATTACAAACACAAGCATACGATTCATGCGATTCCTAATGTTCCTCAAATACTCAATAACACAACCTTTGTTATTGATTGGTTTGATTTGCCTAGGCTATGGTCGTGGAAGTGTTGGTTTCCATTCTTTTTCTCGTCCAAAAATCTTTGAACTTAATAGAAAGATCACCAAACAACACAAACACAAGCATACGAATCATGCGATTCCTAATGTTCCTCAAATACTCAATAACACAACCTTTCTTATTGATTGGTTTGATTTGCCTAGGCTATGGTTGTGGAAGTATTGGTTTCCATTATTTTTCTCGTCCAAAAATCTTTGAACTTAATAGAAAGATCACCAAACAACACAAACACAAGCATACGAATCATGCGATTCCTAACGTTTCTCAAATACTCAATAACACAACATTTCTTATTGATTGGTTTGATTTGCCTATGCTATGGTTGTGGAAGTGTTGGTTTCCATTCTTTTTCTCGTCCAAAAATCTTTGAACTTAATAGAAAGATCACCAAACTACACAATCACAAGCATACGAATCATGCGATTCTTAATGTTTCTCAAATACTCAATAACATAACCTTTCTTATTGATTGGTTTGATTTGCCTAGGCTATGGTTATGGAAGTGTTGGTTTCCATTCTTTTTCTCGTCCAAATATCTTTGAACTTATTAGAACTTGATAGAAAGATCACCAAACAACACAAACACAAGCATACGAATCATGCGATTCCTAATGTTCCTCACATACTCAATAATACAACATTTCTTATTGATTGGTTTGATTTGCCTAGGCTATGGTTGTGGAATTGTTGGTTTCCATTCTTTTTCTCATCCAAAAATCTTTGAACTTAATAGAAAGATCACCAAACAACACAAACACAAGCATACGAATCATGCGATTCCTAATGTTCCTCAAATACTCAATAACACAACCTTTCTTATTGATTGGTTTGATTTGCCTAGGCTATGGTCGTGGAAGTGTTGGTTTCCATTCTTTTTCTCGTCCAAAAATCTTTGAACTTAATAGAAACATCACCAAACAACACAAACAACTCCATACGAATCATGCGATTCCTAATGTTTCTCAAATACTCAATAACACAAAATTTCTTATTGATTGGTTTGATTTGCCTAGGCTATGGTTGTGGAAGTGTTGGTTTCCATTCTTTTTCTCGTCCAAAATTTTTTGAACTTAATAGAAATATCACCAAACAACACAAACACAAGCATACGAATCATGCGATTCCTAATGTTCCTCAAATACTCAATAACACAACCTTTCTTATTGATTGGTTTGATTTGCCTCGGCTATGGTTGTGGAAGTGGTTGTTTCCATTCTTTTTCTCATTCAAAAATCTTTGAACTTAATAGAAAGATCACCAAACAACACAAACACAAGCATACGAATCATGCGATTCCTAATGTTTCTCAAACTCAATAACACAACCTTTCTTATTGATTGGTTTGATTTGCCTAGGCTATGGTTATGGAAGTGTTGGTTTCCATTCTTGTTCTCGTCCAAAAATGTTTGAACTTAATAGAAAGATCACCAAACAACACAAACACAAGCATACGAATCATGCGATTCCTAATGTTCCTCAAATACTCAATAACACAACCTTTCTTATTGATTGGTTTGATTTGCCTAGGCTATGGTCGTGGAAGTGTTGGTTTCCATTCTTTTTCTCGTCCAAAAATCTTTGAACTTAATAGAAAGATCACCAAACAACACAAACACAAGCATACGAATCATGCGATTCCTAATGTTTCTCAAACTCAATAACACAACCTTTCTTATTGATTGGTTTGATTTGCCTAGGCTATGGTTGTGGAAGTGTTGGTTTCCATTCTTTTTCTCGTCCAAAAATCTTTGAACTTAATAGAAAGATCACCAAACAACACAAACATAAGCATACGAATCATGCGATTCCTAATGTTCCTCAAATACTCAATAACACAACCTTTCTTATTGATTGGTTTGATTTGCCTAGGCTATGGTCGTGGAAGTGTTGGTTTCCATTCTTTTTCTCGTCCAAAAATCTTTGAACTTAATAGAAAGATCACCAAACAACACAAACACAAGCATACGAATCATGCGATTCCTAATGTTTCTCAAATACTCAATAACACAACATTTCTTATTGATTGGTTTGATTTGCCTAGGCTATGGTTGTGGAAGTATTGGTTTCCATTATTTTTCTCGTCCAAAAATCTTTGAACCTAATAGAAAGATCACCAAACAACACAAACACAAGCATACGAATCATGTGATTCCTAATGTTCCTCAAATACTCAATAACACAACCTTTCTTATTGATTGGTTTGATTTGCCTAGGCTATGGTCGTGGAAGTGTTGGTTTCCATTCTTTTTCTCGTCCAAAAATCTTTGAACTTAATAGAAAGATCACCAAACAACACAAACACAAGCATACGAATCATGCGATTCCTAATGTTTCTCAAACTCAATAACACAACCTTTCTTATTGATTGGTTTGATTTGCCTAGGCTATGGTTGTGGAAGTGTTGGTTTCCATTCTTTTTCTCGTCCAAAAATCTTTGAACTTAATAGAAACATCACCAAACAACACAAACAACTCCATACGAATCATGCGATTCCTAATGTTTCTCAAATACTCAATAACACAAAATTTCTTATTGATTGGTTTGATTTGCCTAGGCTATGGTTGTGGAAGTGTTGGTTTCCATTCTTTTTCTCGTCCAAAAATTTTTGAACTTAATAGAAATATCACCAAACAACACAAACACAAGCATACGAATCATGCGATTCCTAATGTTCCTCAAATACTCAATAACACAACCTTTCTTATTGATTGGTTTGATTTGCCTCGGCTATGGTTGTGGAAGTGGTTGTTTCCATTCTTTTTCTCATTCAAAAATCTTTGAACTTAATAGAAAGATCACCAAACAACACAAACACAAGCATACGAATCATGCGATTCCTAATGTTTCTCAAACTCAATAACACAACCTTTCTTATTGATTGGTTTGATTTGCCTAGGCTATGGTTATGGAAGTGTTGGTTTCCATTCTTTTTCTCGTCCAAAAATGTTTGAACTTAATAGAAAGATCACCAAACAACACAAACACAAGCATACGAATCATGCGATTCCTAATGTTCCTCAAATACTCAATAACACAACCTTTCTTATTGATTGGTTTGATTTGCCTAGGCTATGGTCGTAGAAGTGTTGGTTTCCATTCTTTTTCTCGTCCAAAAATCTTTGAACTTAATAGAAAGATCACAAAACAACACAAACACAAGCATACGAATCATGCGATTCCTAATGTTTCTCAAACTCAATAACACAACCTTTCTTATTGATTGGTTTGATTTGCCTAGGCTATGGTTGTGGAAGTGTTGGTTTCCATTCTTTTTCTCGTCCAAAAATCTTTGAACTTAATAGAAAGATCACCAAACAACACAAAAATAAGCATACGAATCATGCGATTCCTAATGTTCCTCAAATACTCAATAACACAACCTTTCTTATTGATTGGTTTGATTTGCCTAGGCTATGGTCGTGGAAGTGTTGGTTTCCATTCTTTTTCTCATCCAAAAATCTTTGAACTTAATAGAAAGATCACCAAACAACACAAACACAAGCATACGAATCATGCGATTCCTAATGTTTCTCAAATACTCAATAACACAACATTTCTTATTGATTGGTTTGATTTGCCTAGGCTATGGTTGTGGAAGTATTGGTTTCCATTATTTTTCTCGTCCAAAAATCTTTGAACCTAATAGAAAGATCACCAAACAACACAAACACAAGCATACGAATCATGTGATTCCTAATGTTCCTCAAATACTCAATAACACAATCTTTCTTATTGATTGGTTTGATTTGCCTAGGCTATGGTCGTGGAAGTGGTTGTTTTCATTCTTTTTCTCGTCCAAAAATCTTTGAACTTAATAGAAAGATCACCAAACATTACAAACACAAGCATACGATTCATGCGATTCCTAATGTTCCTCAAATACTCAATAACACAACCTTTGTTATTGATTGGTTTGATTTGCCTAGGCTATGGTTGTGGAATTGTTGGTTTCCATTCTTTTTCTCGTCCAAAAATCTTTGAACTTAATAGAAGTTGATAGAAAGATTACCAAACAACACAAACACAAGCATACGAATCATGCGATGCCTAATGTTTCTCAAATACTCAATAACACAACATTTCTTATTGATTGGTTTGATTTGCCTAGGCTATTGTTGTGGAAGTGTTGGTTTCCATTATTTTTCTCTTCCAAAAATCTTTGAACTTAATAGAAAGATCACCAAACAATACAAACACAAGCATACGAATCATGCGATTCCTAATGTTTCTCAAATTCTCAGTAACACAACCTTCATTATTGATTGGTGTGATTTGCCTAGGCTATGGTTGTGGAAGTGTTGGTTTCCATTCTTTTTATCGTCCAAAAATTTTTGAACTTAATAGAAAGATCACCAAACAACACAAACACAAGCATACGAATCATGCGATTCCTAATGTTCCTCAAATACTCAATAACACAACCTTTCTTATTGATTGGTTTGATTTGCCTAGGCATTGGGCTGGAGGTATTGGTTTCCATTATTTTTCTCGTCCAAAAATCTTTGAACTTAATAGAAAGATCACCAAACAACACAAAAACAAGCATACGAATCATGCGATTCCTAATGTTCCTCAAATACTCAATACCACAACCTTTTTTATTGATTGGTTTGATTTGCCTAGGCTATGGTCGTGGAAGTGTTGGTTTCCATTCTTTTTCTCGTCCAAAAATCTTTGAACTTAATAGAAAGATCACCAAACAACACAAACACAAGCATACGAATCATGCGATTCCTAATGTTTCTCACATACTCAATAATACAACATTTCTTATTGATTGGTTTGATTGGCCTAGGCTATGGTTGTGGAAGTGTTGGTTTCCATTCTTTTTCTCGTCCCAAAATCTTTGAACCTAATAGAAAGATCACCAAACAACACAAACACAAGCATACGAATCATGCGATTCCTAATGTTCCTCAAATACTCAATAACACAATCTTTCTTATTGATTGGTTTGATTTGCCTAGGCTATGGTCGTGGAAGTGGTTGTTTTCATTCTTTTTCTCGTCCAAAAATCTTTGAACTTAATAGAAAGATCACCAAACATTACAAACACAAGCATACGATTCATGCGATTCCTAATGTTCCTCAAATACTCAATAACACAACCTTTGTTATTGATTGGTTTGATTTGCCTAGGCTATGGTCGTGGAAGTGTTGGTTTCCATTCTTTTTCTCGTCCAAAAATCTTTGAACTTAATAGAAAGATCACCAAACAACACAAACACAAGCATACGAATCATGCGATTCCTAATGTTCCTCAAATACTCAATAACACAACCTTTCTTATTGATTGGTTTGATTTGCCTAGGCTATGGTTGTGGAAGTATTGGTTTCCATTATTTTTCTCGTCCAAAAATCTTTGAACTTAATAGAAAGATCACCAAACAACACAAACACAAGCATACGAATCATGCGATTCCTAACGTTTCTCAAATACTCAATAACACAACATTTCTTATTGATTGGTTTGATTTGCCTATGCTATGGTTGTGGAAGTGTTGGTTTCCATTCTTTTTCTCGTCCAAAAATCTTTGAACTTAATAGAAAGATCACCAAACTACACAATCACAAGCATACGAATCATGCGATTCTTAATGTTTCTCAAATACTCAATAACATAACCTTTCTTATTGATTGGTTTGATTTGCCTAGGCTATGGTTATGGAAGTGTTGGTTTCCATTCTTTTTCTCGTCCAAATATCTTTGAACTTATTAGAACTTGATAGAAAGATCACCAAACAACACAAACACAAGCATACGAATCATGCGATTCCTAATGTTCCTCACATACTCAATAATACAACATTTCTTATTGATTGGTTTGATTTGCCTAGGCTATGGTTGTGGAATTGTTGGTTTCCATTCTTTTTCTCATCCAAAAATCTTTGAACTTAATAGAAAGATCACCAAACAACACAAACACAAGCATACGAATCATGCGATTCCTAATGTTCCTCAAATACTCAATAACACAACCTTTCTTATTGATTGGTTTGATTTGCCTAGGCTATGGTCGTGGAAGTGTTGGTTTCCATTCTTTTTCTCGTCCAAAAATCTTTGAACTTAATAGAAACATCACCAAACAACACAAACAACTCCATACGAATCATGCGATTCCTAATGTTTCTCAAATACTCAATAACACAAAATTTCTTATTGATTGGTTTGATTTGCCTAGGCTATGGTTGTGGAAGTGTTGGTTTCCATTCTTTTTCTCGTCCAAAATTTTTTGAACTTAATAGAAATATCACCAAACAACACAAACACAAGCATACGAATCATGCGATTCCTAATGTTCCTCAAATACTCAATAACACAACCTTTCTTATTGATTGGTTTGATTTGCCTCGGCTATGGTTGTGGAAGTGGTTGTTTCCATTCTTTTTCTCATTCAAAAATCTTTGAACTTAATAGAAAGATCACCAAACAACACAAACACAAGCATACGAATCATGCGATTCCTAATGTTTCTCAAACTCAATAACACAACCTTTCTTATTGATTGGTTTGATTTGCCTAGGCTATGGTTATGGAAGTGTTGGTTTCCATTCTTGTTCTCGTCCAAAAATGTTTGAACTTAATAGAAAGATCACCAAACAACACAAACACAAGCATACGAATCATGCGATTCCTAATGTTCCTCAAATACTCAATAACACAACCTTTCTTATTGATTGGTTTGATTTGCCTAGGCTATGGTCGTGGAAGTGTTGGTTTCCATTCTTTTTCTCGTCCAAAAATCTTTGAACTTAATAGAAAGATCACCAAACAACACAAACACAAGCATACGAATCATGCGATTCCTAATGTTTCTCAAACTCAATAACACAACCTTTCTTATTGATTGGTTTGATTTGCCTAGGCTATGGTTGTGGAAGTGTTGGTTTCCATTCTTTTTCTCGTCCAAAAATCTTTGAACTTAATAGAAAGATCACCAAACAACAAAAACATAAGCATACGAATCATGCGATTCCTAATGTTCCTCAAATAATCAATAACACAACCTTTCTTATTGATTGGTTTGATTTGCCTAGGCTATGGTCGTGGAAGTGTTGGTTTCCATTCTTTTTCTCGTCCAAAAATCTTTGAACTTAATAGAAAGATCACCAAACAACACAAACACAAGCATACGAATCATGCGATTCCTAATGTTTCTCAAATACTCAATAACACAACATTTCTTATTGATTGGTTTGATTTGCCTAGGCTATGGTTGTGGAAGTATTGGTTTCCATTATTTTTCTCGTCCAAAAATCTTTGAACCTAATAGAAAGATCACCAAACAACACAAACACAAGCATACGAATCATGTGATTCCTAATGTTCCTCAAATACTCAATAACACAACCTTTCTTATTGATTGGTTTGATTTGCCTAGGCTATGGTCGTGGAAGTGTTGGTTTCCATTCTTTTTCTCGTCCAAAAATCTTTGAACTTAATAGAAAGATCACCAAACAACACAAACACAAGCATACGAATCATGCGATTCCTAATGTTTCTCAAACTCAATAACACAACCTTTCTTATTGATTGGTTTGATTTGCCTAGGCTATGGTTGTGGAAGTGTTGGTTTCCATTCTTTTTCTCGTCCAAAAATCTTTGAACTTAATAGAAACATCACCAAACAACACAAACAACTCCATACGAATCATGCGATTCCTAATGTTTCTCAAATACTCAATAACACAAAATTTCTTATTGATTGGTTTGATTTGCCTAGGCTATGGTTGTGGAAGTGTTGGTTTCCATTCTTTTTCTCGTCCAAAAATTTTTGAACTTAATAGAAATATCACCAAACAACACAAACACAAGCATACGAATCATGCGATTCCTAATGTTCCTCAAATACTCAATAACACAACCTTTCTTATTGATTGGTTTGATTTGCCTCGGCTATGGTTGTGGAAGTGGTTGTTTCCATTCTTTTTCTCATTCAAAAATCTTTGAACTTAATAGAAAGATCACCAAACAACACAAACACAAGCATACGAATCATGCGATTCCTAATGTTTCTCAAACTCAATAACACAACCTTTCTTATTGATTGGTTTGATTTGCCTAGGCTATGGTTATGGAAGTGTTGGTTTCCATTCTTTTTCTCGTCCAAAAATGTTTGAACTTAATAGAAAGATCACCAAACAACACAAACACAAGCATACGAATCATGCGATTCCTAATGTTCCTCAAATACTCAATAACACAACCTTTCTTATTGATTGGTTTGATTTGCCTAGGCTATGGTCGTAGAAGTGTTGGTTTCCATTCTTTTTCTCGTCCAAAAATCTTTGAACTTAATAGAAAGATCACAAAACAACACAAACACAAGCATACGAATCATGCGATTCCTAATGTTTCTCAAACTCAATAACACAACCTTTCTTATTGATTGGTTTGATTTGCCTAGGCTATGGTTGTGGAAGTGTTGGTTTCCATTCTTTTTCTCGTCCAAAAATCTTTGAACTTAATAGAAAGATCACCAAACAACACAAACATAAGCATACGAATCATGCGATTCCTAATGTTCCTCAAATACTCAATAACACAACCTTTCTTATTGATTGGTTTGATTTGCCTAGGCTATGGTCGTGGAAGTGTTGGTTTCCATTCTTTTTCTCGTCCAAAAATCTTTGAACTTAATAGAAAGATCACCAAACAACACAAACACAAGCATACGAATCATGCGATTCCTAATGTTTCTCAAATACTCAATAACACAACATTTCTTATTGATTGGTTTGATTTGCCTAGGCTATGGTTGTGGAAGTGTTGGTTTCCATTCTTTTTCTCGTCCAAATATTTTTGAACTTAATAGAAAGATCACCAAACAACACAAACACAAGCATACGAATCATGCGATTCCTAATGTTCCTCAAATACTCAATAACACAACCTTTCTTATTGATTGGTTTGATTTGCCTAGGCTATGGTCGTGGAAGTGTTGGTTTCCATTCTTTTTCTCGTCCAAAAATCTTTGAACTTAATAGAAAGATCACCAAACAACACAAACACAAGCATACGAATCATGCGATTCCTAATGTTTCTCAAACTCAATAACACAACCTTTCTTATTGATTGGTTTGATTTGCCTAGGCTATGGTTGTGGAAGTGTTGGTTTCCATTCTTTTTCTCGTCCAAAAATCTTTGAACTTAATAGAAACATCACCAAACAACACAAACAACTCCATACGAATCATGCGATTCCTAATGTTTCTCAAATACTCAATAACACAAAATTTCTTATTGATTGGTTTGATTTGCCTAGGCTATGGTTGTGGAAGTGTTGGTTTCCATTCTTTTTCTCGTCCAAAAATTTTTGAACTTAATAGAAATATCACCAAACAACACAAACACAAGCATACGAATCATGCGATTCCTAATGTTCCTCAAATACTCAATAACACAACATTTCTTATTGATTGGTTTGATTTGCCTATGCTATGGTTGTGGAAGTGTTGGTTTCCATTCTTTTTCTCGTCCAAAAATGTTTGAACTTAATAGAAAGATCACCAAACAACACAAACACAAGCATACGAATCATGCGATTCCTAATGTTCCTCAAATACTCAATAACACAACCTTTCTTATTGATTGGTTTGATTTGCCTAGGCTATAGTCGTGGAAGTGTTGGTTTCCATTCTTTTTCTCGTCCAAAAATCTTTGAACTTAATAGAAAGATCACCAAACAACACAAACACAAGCATACGAATCATGCGATTCCAAATGTTTCTCAAACTCAATAACACAACCTTTCTTATTGATTGGTTTGATTTGCCTAGGCTATGGTTGTGCAGGTATTGGTTTCCATTATTTTTCTCGTCCAAAAATCTTTGAACTTAATAGAAAGATCACCAAACAACACAAACACAAGCATACGAATCATGCGATTCCTAATGTTCCTCAAATACTCAATACCACAACCTTTGTTATTGGTTGGTTTGATTTTCCTAGGCTATGGTCGTGGAAGTGTTGGTTTCCATTCTTTTTCTCGTCCAAAAATCTTTGAACTTAATAGAAAGATCACCAAACAACACAAACACAAGCATACGAATCATGCGATTCCTAATGTTTCTCACATACTCAATAATACAACATTTCTTATTGATTGGTTTGATTGGCCTAGGCTATGGTTGTGGAAGTGTTGGTTTCCATTCATTTTCTCGTCCAAAAATCTTTGAACTTAATAGAAAGATCACCAAACAACACAAACACAGGCATACGAATCATGCGATTCCTAATGTTCCTCAAATACTCAATAACACAATCTTTCTTATTGATTGGTTTGATTTGCCTAGGCTATGGTCGTGGAAGTGGTTGTTTTCATTCTTTTTCTCGTCCAAAAATCTTTGAACTTAATAGAAAGATCACCAAACATTACAACCACAAGCATACGAATCATGCGATTCCTAATGTTCCTCAAATACTCAATAACACAACCTTTGTTATTGATTGGTTTGCTTTGCCTAGGCTATGGTCGTGGAAGTGTTGGTTTCCATTCTTTTTCTCGTCCAAAAATCTTTGAACTTAATAGAAAGATCACCAAACAACACAAACACAAGCATACGAATCATGCGATTCCTAATGTTTCTCAAATACTCAATAACACAATATTTCTTATTGATTGGTTTGATTTGCCTAGGCTATGGTTGTGGAAGTATTGGTTTCCATTATTTTTCTCATCCAAAAATCTTTGAACTTAATAGAAAGATCACCAAACAAATCAAACACAAGCATACGAATCATGCGATTCCTAATGTTCCTCAAATACTCAATAACACAACCTTTCTTATTGATTGGTTTGATTTGCCTAGGCTATGGTTGTGGAAGTGTTCGTTTCCATTCTTTTTCTCGTCCAAAAATCTTTGAACTTAATAGAACTTGATAGAAAGATCACCAAACAACACAAACACAAGCATACGAATCATGTGATTCCTAATGTTTCTCAAATACTCAATAACACAACATTTCGTATTGATTGGTTTGATTTGCCTAGTCTATGGTTGTGGAAGTATTGGTTTCCATTATTTTTCTCGTCCAAAAATCTTTGAACTTAATAGAAAGATCACCAAACAACACAAACACAAGCATACGAATCATGCGATTCCTAATGTTTCTCAAATACTCAATAACACAACCTTTCTTATTGATTGGTTTGACTTGCCTAGGCTATGGTTGTGGAAGTGTTGGTTTCCATTCTTTTTCTCGTCCAAAAATCTTTAAACTTAATAGAACTTGATAGAAAGATCACCAAACAACACAAACACAAGCATACGAATCATGCGATTCCTAATGTTTCTCAAATACTCAATAACACAACATTTCTTATTGATTGGTTTGATTTGCCTAGGCTATGGTTGTGGAAGTATTGGTTTCCATTATTTTTCTCGTCCAAAAATCTTTGAACTTAATAGAAAAATCTCCAAACAACACAAACACAAGCATACGAATCATGCGATTCCTAATGTTCCTCAAATACTCAATAACACAACCTTTCTTATTGATTGGTTTGATTTGCCTAGGCTATGGTTGTGGAAGTATTGGTTTCCATTCTTTTTCTCGTCCAAAAATCTTTGAACTTAATAGAAAGATCACCAAACAACACAAACACAAGCATACGAATCATTCGATTCGTAATGTTTCTCAAACTCAATAACACAACCTTTCTTATTGATTGGTTTGATTTGCCTAGGCTATGGTTATGGAAGTGTTGGTTTCCATTCTTTTTCTCGTCCAAAAATGTTTGAACTTAATAGAAAGATCACCAAACAACACAAACACAAGCATACGAATCATGCGATTCCTAATGTTCCTCAAATACTCAATAACACAACCTTTCTTATTGATTGGTTTGATTTACCTAGGCTATGGTCGTGGAAGTGTTGGTTTCCATTCTTTTTCTCGTCCAAAAATCTTTGAACTTAATAGAAAGATCACCAAACAACACAAACACAAGCATACGAATCATGCGATTCCTAATGTTTCTCAAACTCAATAACACAACCTTTCTTATTGATTGGTTTGATTTGCCGAGGCTATGGTTGTGGAAGTGTTGGTTTCCATTCTTTTTCTCGTCCAAAAATCTTTGAAATTAATAGAACTTGATAGAAAGATCACCAAACAACACAAACACAAGCATACGAATCATGCGATTCCTAATGTTCCTCAAATACTCAATAACACAACATTTCTTATTGATTGGTTTGATTTACTTAGGCTATGGTTGTGGAAGTGTTGGTTTCCATTCTTTTTCTCGTCCAAAAATCTTTGAACTTAATAGAAAGATCACCAAACAACACAAACACAAGCATACGAATCATGCGATTCCTAATGTTTCTCAAATACTCAATAACACAACCTTTCTTATTGATTGGTTTGATTTGCCTAGGCTATGGTTGTGGAAGTGTTGGTTTCCATTCTTTTTCTCGTCCAAAAATCTTTGAACTTAATAGAAAGATCACCAAACAACACAAACACACGCATACGAATCATGCGATTCCTAATGTTCCTCAAATACTCAATAACACAACCTTTCTTATTGATTGGTTTGATTTGCCTAGGCTATGGTCGTGGAAGTGTTGGTTTCCATTCTTTTTCTCGTCCAAAAATCTTTGAACTTAATAGAAAGATCACCAAACAACACAAACACAAGCATACGAATCATGCGATTCCTAATGTTTCTCAAATACTCAATAACACAACATTTCTTATTGATTGGTTTGATTTGCCTCGGCTATGGTTGTGGAAGTGGTTGTTTCCATTCTTTTTCTAATTCAAAAATCTTTGAACTTAATAGAAAGATCACCAAACAACACAAACTCAAGCATACGAATCATGCGATTCCTAATGTTTCTCACATACTCAATAATACAACATTTCTTATTGATTGGTTTGATTGGCCTAGGCTATGGTTGTGGAAGTGTTGGTTTCCATTCTTTTTCTCGTCCAAAAATCTTTGAACTTAATAGAAAGATCACCAAACAACACAAACACAGGCATACGAATCATGCGATTCCTAATGTTCCTCAAATACTCAATAACACAATCTTTCTTATTGATTGGTTTGATTTGCCTAGGCTATGGTCGTGGAAGTGGTTGTTTTCATTCTTTTTCTCGTCCAAAAATCTTTGAACTTAATAGAAAGATCACCAAACATTACAACCACAAGCATACGAATCATGCGATTCCTAATGTTTCTCAAATACTCAATAACACAACCTTTGTTATTGATTGGTTTGATTTGCCTAGGCTATGGTCGTGGAAGTGTTGGTTTCCATTCTTTTTCTCGTCCAAAAATCTTTGAACTTAATAGAAAGATCACCAAACAACACAAACACAAGCATACGAATCATGCGATTCCTAATGTTTCTCAAATACTCAATAACACAATATTTCTTATTGATTGGTTTGATTTGCCTAGGCTATGGTTGTGGAAGTATTGGTTTCCATTATTTTTCTCGTCCAAAAATCTTTGAACTTAATAGAAAGATCACCAAACAAATCAAACACAAGCATACGAATCATGCGATTCCTAATGTTCCTCAAATACTCAATAACACAACCTTTCTTATTGATTGGTTTGATTTGCCTAGGCTATGGTTGTGGAAGTGTTCGTTTCCATTCTTTTTCTCGTCCAAAAATCTTTGAACTTAATAGAACTTGATAGAAAGATCACCAAACAACACAAACACAAGCATACGAATCATGTGATTCCTAATGTTTCTCAAATACTCAATAACACAACATTTCGTATTGATTAGTTTGATTTGCCTAGTCTATGGTTGTGGAAGTATTGGTTTCCATTATTTTTGTCGTCCAAAAATCTTTGAACTTAATAGAAAGATCACCAAACAACACAAACACAAGCATACGAATCATGCGATTCCTAATGTTTCTCAAATACTCAATAACACAACCTTTCTTATTGATTGGTTTGACTTGCCTAGGCTATGGTTGTGGAAGTGTTGGTTTCCATTCTTATTCTCGTCCAAAAATCTTTAAACTTAATAGAACTTGATAGAAAGATCACCAAACAACACAAACACAAGCATACGAATCATGCGATTCCTAATGTTTCTCAAATACTCAATAACACAACATTTCTTATTGATTGGTTTGATTTGCCTAGGCTATGGTTGTGGAAGTATTGGTTTCCATTATTTTTCTCGTCCAAAAATCTTTGAACTTAATAGAAAGATCACCAAACAACACAAACACAAGCATACGAATCATGCGATTCCTAATGTTCCTCAAATAATCAATAACACAAAATTTCTTATTGATTGGTTTGATTTGCCTAGGCTATGGTTGTGGAAGTGTTGGTTTCCATTCTTTTTCTCGTCCAAAAATTTTTGAACTTAATAGAAAGATCACCAAACAACACAAACACAAGCATACGAATCATGCGATTCCTAATGTTCCTCAAATACTCAATAACACAACCTTTCTTATTGATTGGTTTGATTTGCCTAGGCTATGGTTTTACAGGTATTGGTTTCCATTATTTTTCTCGTCCAAAAATCTTTGAACTTAATAGAAAGATCACCAAACAACACAAACACAAGCATACGAATCATGCGATTCCTAATGTTCCTCAAATACTCAATACCACAACCTTTGTTATTGGTTGGTTTGATTTTCCTAGGCTATGGTCGTGGAAGTGTTGGTTTCCATTCTTTTTCTCGTCCAAAAATCTTTGAACTTAATAGAAAGATCACCAAACAACACAAACACAAGCATACGAATCATGCGATTCCTAATGTTTCTCACATACTCAATAATACAACATTTCTTATTGATTGGTTTGATTGGCCTAGGCTATGGTTGTGGAAGTGTTGGTTTCCATTCTTTTTCTCGTCCAAAAATCTTTGAACTTAATAGAAAGATCACCAAACAACACAAACACAGGCATACGAATCATGCGATTCCTAATGTTCCTCAAATACTCAATAACACAATCTTTCTTATTGATTGGTTTGATTTGCCTAGGCTATGGTCGTGGAAGTGGTTGTTTTCATTCTTTTTCTCGTCCAAAAATCTTTGAACTTAATAGAAAGATCACCAAACATTACAACCACAAGCATACGAATCATGCGATTCCTAATGTTCCTCAAATACTCAATAACACAACCTTTGTTATTGATTGGTTTGCTTTGCCTAGGCTATGGTCGTGGAAGTGTTGGTTTCCATTCTTTTTCTCGTCCAAAAATCTTTGAACTTAATAGAAAGATCACCAAACAACACAAACACAAGCATACGAATCATGCGATTCCTAATGTTTCTCAAATACTCAATAACACAATATTTCTTATTGATTGGTTTGATTTGCCTAGGCTATGGTTGTGGAAGTATTGGTTTCCATTATTTTTCTCGTCCAAAAATCTTTGAACTTAATAGAAAGATCACCAAACAACACAAACACAAGCATACGAATCATTCGATTCGTAATGTTTCTCAAACTCAATAACACAACCTTTCTTATTGATTGGTTTGATTTGCCTAGGCTATGGTTATGGAAGTGTTGGTTTCCATTCTTTTTCTCGTCCAAAAATGTTTGAACTTAATAGAAAGATCACCAAACAACACAAACACAAGCATACGAATCATGCGATTCCTAATGTTCCTCAAATACTCAATAACACAACCTTTCTTATTGATTGGTTTGATTTACCTAGGCTATGGTCGTGGAAGTGTTGGTTTCCATTCTTTTTCTCGTCCAAAAATCTTTGAACTTAATAGAAAGATCACCAAACAACACAAACACAAGCATACGAATCATGCGATTCCTAATGTTTCTCAAACTCAATAACACAACCTTTCTTATTGATTGGTTTGATTTGCCGAGGCTATGGTTGTGGAAGTGTTGGTTTCCATTCTTTTTCTCGTCCAAAAATCTTTGAAATTAATAGAACTTGATAGAAAGATCACCAAACAACACAAACACAAGCATACGAATCATGCGATTCCTAATGTTCCTCAAATACTCAATAACACAACATTTCTTATTGATTGGTTTGATTTACCTAGGCTATGGTTGTGGAAGTGTTGGTTTCCATTCTTTTTCTCGTCCAAAAATCTTTGAACTTAATAGAAAGATCACCAAACAACACAAACACAAGCATACGAATCATGCGATTCCTAATGTTTCTCAAATACTCAATAACACAACCTTTCTTATTGATTGGTTTGATTTGCCTAGGCTATGGTCGTGGAAGTGTTGGTTTCCATTCTTTTTCTCGTCCAAAAATCTTTGAACTTAATAGAAAGATCACCAAACAACACAAACACAGGCATACGAATCATGCGATTCCTAATGTTCCTCAAATACTCAATAACACAATCTTTCTTATTGATTGGTTTGATTTGCCTAGGCTATGGTCGTGGAAGTGGTTGTTTTCATTCTTTTTCTCGTCCAAAAATCTTTGAACTTAATAGAAAGATCACCAAACATTACAACCACAAGCATACGAATCATGCGATTCCTAATGTTTCTCAAATACTCAATAACACAACCTTTGTTATTGATTGGTTTGATTTGCCTAGGCTATGGTTGTGGAAGTATTGGTTTCCATTATTTTTCTCGTCCAAAAATCTTTGAACTTAATAGAAAGATCACCAAACAAATCAAACACAAGCATACGAATCATGCGATTCCTAATGTTCCTCAAATACTCAATAACACAACCTTTCTTATTGATTGGTTTGATTTGCCTAGGCTATGGTTGTGGAAGTGTTCGTTTCCATTCTTTTTCTCGTCCAAAAATCTTTGAACTTAATAGAACTTGATAGAAAGATCACCAAACAACACAAACACAAGCATACGAATCATGTGATTCCTAATGTTTCTCAAATACTCAATAACACAACATTTCGTATTGATTAGTTTGATTTGCCTAGTCTATGGTTGTGGAAGTATTGGTTTCCATTATTTTTGTCGTCCAAAAATCTTTGAACTTAATAGAAAGATCACCAAACAACACAAACACAAGCATACGAATCATGCGATTCCTAATGTTTCTCAAATACTCAATAACACAACCTTTCTTATTGATTGGTTTGACTTGCCTAGGCTATGGTTGTGGAAGTGTTGGTTTCCATTCTTATTCTCGTCCAAAAATCTTTAAACTTAATAGAACTTGATAGAAAGATCACCAAACAACACAAACACAAGCATACGAATCATGCGATTCCTAATGTTTCTCAAATACTCAATAACACAACATTTCTTATTGATTGGTTTGATTTGCCTAGGCTATGGTTGTGGAAGTATTGGTTTCCATTATTTTTCTCGTCCAAAAATCTTTGAACTTAATAGAAAGATCACCAAACAACACAAACACAAGCATACGAATCATGCGATTCCTAATGTTCCTCAAATAATCAATAACACAAAATTTCTTATTGATTGGTTTGATTTGCCTAGGCTATGGTTGTGGAAGTGTTGGTTTCCATTCTTTTTCTCGTCCAAAAATTTTTGAACTTAATAGAAAGATCACCAAACAACACAAACACAAGCATACGAATCATGCGATTCCTAATGTTCCTCAAATACTCAATAACACAACCTTTCTTATTGATTGGTTTGATTTGCCTAGGCTATGGTTTTACAGGTATTGGTTTCCATTATTTTTCTCGTCCAAAAATCTTTGAACTTAATAGAAAGATCACCAAACAACACAAACACAAGCATACGAATCATGCGATTCCTAATGTTCCTCAAATACTCAATACCACAACCTTTGTTATTGGTTGGTTTGATTTTCCTAGGCTATGGTCGTGGAAGTGTTGGTTTCCATTCTTTTTCTCGTCCAAAAATCTTTGAACTTAATAGAAAGATCACCAAACAACACAAACACAAGCATACGAATCATGCGATTCCTAATGTTTCTCACATACTCAATAATACAACATTTCTTATTGATTGGTTTGATTGGCCTAGGCTATGGTTGTGGAAGTGTTGGTTTCCATTCTTTTTCTCGTCCAAAAATCTTTGAACTTAATAGAAAGATCACCAAACAACACAAACACAGGCATACGAATCATGCGATTCCTAATGTTCCTCAAATACTCAATAACACAATCTTTCTTATTGATTGGTTTGATTTGCCTAGGCTATGGTCGTGGAAGTGGTTGTTTTCATTCTTTTTCTCGTCCAAAAATCTTTGAACTTAATAGAAAGATCACCAAACATTACAACCACAAGCATACGAATCATGCGATTCCTAATGTTCCTCAAATACTCAATAACACAACCTTTGTTATTGATTGGTTTGCTTTGCCTAGGCTATGGTCGTGGAAGTGTTGGTTTCCATTCTTTTTCTCGTCCAAAAATCTTTGAACTTAATAGAAAGATCACCAAACAACACAAACACAAGCATACGAATCATGCGATTCCTAATGTTTCTCAAATACTCAATAACACAATATTTCTTATTGATTGGTTTGATTTGCCTAGGCTATGGTTGTGGAAGTATTGGTTTCCATTATTTTTCTCGTCCAAAAATCTTTGAACTTAATAGAAAGATCACCAAACAACACAAACACAAGCATACGAATCATTCGATTCGTAATGTTTCTCAAACTCAATAACACAACCTTTCTTATTGATTGGTTTGATTTGCCTAGGCTATGGTTATGGAAGTGTTGGTTTCCATTCTTTTTCTCGTCCAAAAATGTTTGAACTTAATAGAAAGATCACCAAACAACACAAACACAAGCATACGAATCATGCGATTCCTAATGTTCCTCAAATACTCAATAACACAACCTTTCTTATTGATTGGTTTGATTTACCTAGGCTATGGTCGTGGAAGTGTTGGTTTCCATTCTTTTTCTCGTCCAAAAATCTTTGAACTTAATAGAAAGATCACCAAACAACACAAACACAAGCATACGAATCATGCGATTCCTAATGTTTCTCAAACTCAATAACACAACCTTTCTTATTGATTGGTTTGATTTGCCGAGGCTATGGTTGTGGAAGTGTTGGTTTCCATTCTTTTTCTCGTCCAAAAATCTTTGAAATTAATAGAACTTGATAGAAAGATCACCAAACAACACAAACACAAGCATACGAATCATGCGATTCCTAATGTTCCTCAAATACTCAATAACACAACATTTCTTATTGATTGGTTTGATTTACCTAGGCTATGGTTGTGGAAGTGTTGGTTTCCATTCTTTTTCTCGTCCAAAAATCTTTGAACTTAATAGAAAGATCACCAAACAACACAAACACAAGCATACGAATCATGCGATTCCTAATGTTTCTCAAATACTCAATAACACAACCTTTCTTATTGATTGGTTTGATTTGCCTAGGCTATGGTTGTGGAAGTGTTGGTTTCCATTCTTTTTCTCGTCCAAAAATCTTTGAACTTAATAGAAAGATCACCAAACAACACAAACACAAGCATACGAATCATGCGATTCCTAATGTTCCTCAAATACTCAATAACACAACCTTTCTTATTGATTGGTTTGACTTGCCTAGGCTATGGTTGTGGAAGTGTTGGTTTCCATTCTTTTTCTCGTCCAAAAATCTTTAAACTTAATAGAACTTGATAGAAAGATCACCAAACAACACAAACACAAGCATACGAATCATGCGATTCCTAATGTTTCTCAAATACTCAATAACACAACATTTCTTATTGATTGGTTTGATTTGCCTAGGCTATGGTTGTGGAAGTATTGGTTTCCATTATTTTTCTCGTCCAAAAATCTTTGAACTTAATAGAAAGATCACCAAACAACACAAACACAAGCATACGAATCATGCGATTCCTAATGTTCCTCAAATAATCAATAACACAAAATTTCTTATTGATTGGTTTGATTTGCCTAGGCTATGGTTGTGGAAGTGTTGGTTTCCATTCTTTTTCTCGTCCAAAAATTTTTGAACTTAATAGAAAGATCACCAAACAACACAAACACAAGCATACGAATCATGCGATTCCTAATGTTCCTCAAATACTCAATAACACAACCTTTCTTATTGATTGGTTTGATTTGCCTAGGCTATGGTTGTGCAGGTATTGGTTTCCATTATTTTTCTCGTCCAAAAATCTTTGAACTTAATAGAAAGATCACCAAACAACACAAACACAAGCATACGAATCATGCGATTCCTAATGTTCCTCAAATACTCAATACCACAACCTTTGTTATTGGTTGGTTTGATTTTCCTAGGCTATGGTCGTGGAAGTGTTGGTTTCCATTCTTTTTCTCGTCCAAAAATCTTTGAACTTAATAGAAAGATCACCAAACAACACAAACACAAGCATACGAATCATGCGATTCCTAATGTTTCTCACATACTCAATAATACAACATTTCTTATTGATTGGTTTGATTGGCCTAGGCTATGGTTGTGGAAGTGTTGGTTTCCATTCTTTTTCTCGTCCAAAAATCTTTGAACTTAATAGAAAGATCACCAAACAACACAAACACAGGCATACGAATCATGCGATTCCTAATGTTCCTCAAATACTCAATAACACAATCTTTCTTATTGATTGGTTTGATTTGCCTAGGCTATGGTCGTGGAAGTGGTTGTTTTCATTCTTTTTCTCGTCCAAAAATCTTTGAACTTAATAGAAAGATCACCAAACATTACAACCACAAGCATACGAATCATGCGATTCCTAATGTTCCTCAAATACTCAATAACACAACCTTTGTTATTGATTGGTTTGCTTTGCCTAGGCTATGGTCGTGGAAGTGTTGGTTTCCATTCTTTTTCTCGTCCAAAAATCTTTGAACTTAATAGAAAGATCACCAAACAACACAAACACAAGCATACGAATCATGCGATTCCTAATGTTTCTCAAATACTCAATAACACAATATTTCTTATTGATTGGTTTGATTTGCCTAGGCTATGGTTGTGGAAGTATTGGTTTCCATTATTTTTCTCGTCCAAAAATCTTTGAACTTAATAGAAAGATCACCAAACAAATCAAACACAAGCATACGAATCATGCGATTCCTAATGTTCCTCAAATACTCAATAACACAACCTTTCTTATTGATTGGTTTGATTTGCCTAGGCTATGGTTGTGGAAGTGTTCGTTTCCATTCTTTTTCTCGTCCAAAAATCTTTGAACTTAATAGAACTTGATAGAAAGATCACCAAACAACACAAACACAAGCATACGAATCATGCGATTCCTAATGTTCCTCAAATACTCAATAACACAACATTTCTTATTGATTGGTTTGATTTACCTAGGCTATGGTTGTGGAAGTGTTGGTTTCCATTCTTTTTCTCGTCCAAAAATGTTTGAACTTAATAGAAAGATCACCAAACAACACAAACACAAGCATACGAATCATTCGATTCGTAATGTTTCTCAAACTCAATAACACAACCTTTCTTATTGATTGGTTTGATTTGCCTAGGCTATGGTTATGGAAGTGTTGGTTTCCATTCTTTTTCTCGTCCAAAAATATTTGAACTTAATAGAAAGATCACCAAACAACACAAACACAAGCATACGAATCATGCGATTCCTAATGTTCCTCAAATACTCAATAACACAACCTTTCTTATTGATTGGTTTGATTTACCTAGGCTATGGTCGTGGAAGTGTTGGTTTCCATTCTTTTTCTCGTCCAAAAATCTTTGAACTTAATAGAAAGATCACCAAACAACACAAACACAAGCATACGAATCATGCGATTCCTAATGTTTCTCAAACTCAATAACACAACCTTTCTTATTGATTGGTTTGATTTGCCGAGGCTATGGTTGTGGAAGTGTTGGTTTCCATTCTTTTTCTCGTCCAAAAATCTTTGAAATTAATAGAAATTGATAGAAAGATCACCAAACAACACAAACACAAGCATACGAATCATGCGATTCCTAATGTTCCTCAAATACTCAATAACACAACATTTCTTATTGATTGGTTTGATTTACCTAGGCTATGGTTGTGGAAGTGTTGGTTTCCATTCTTTTTCTCGTCCAAAAATCTTTGAACTTAATAGAAAGATCACCAAACAACACAAACACAAGCATACGAATCATGCGATTCCTAATGTTTCTCAAATACTCAATAACACAACCTTTCTTATTGATTGGTTTGATTTGCCTAGGCTATGGTTGTGGAAGTGTTGGTTTCCATTCTTTTTCTCGTCCAAAAATCTTTGAACTTAATAGAAAGATCACCAAACAACACAAACACAAGCATACGAATCATGCGATTCCTAATGTTCCTCAAATACTCAATAACACAACCTTTCTTATTGATTGGTTTGATTTGCCTAGGCTATGGTCGTGGAAGTGTTGGTTTCCATTCTTTTTCTCGTCCAAACATCTTTGAACTTAATAGAAAGATCACCAAACAACACAAACACAAGCATACGAATCATGCGATTCCTAATGTTTCTCAAATACTCAATAACACAACATTTCTTATTGATTGGTTTGATTTGCCTCGGCTATGGTTGTGGAAGTGGTTGTTTCCATTCTTTTTCTCATTCAAAAATCTTTGAACTTAATAGAAAGATCACCAAACAACACAAACACAAGCATACGAATCATGCGATTCCTAATGTTCCTCAAATACTCAATAACTCTACCTTTCTTATTGATTCGTTTGATTTGCCTAGGCTATGGTCGTGGAAGTGTTGGTTTCCATTCTTTTTCTCGTCCAAAAATCTTTGAACTTAATAGAAAGATCACCAAACAACACAAACACAAGCATACGAATCATGCGATTCCTAATGTTTCTCAAATACTCAATAACACAACCTTTCTTATTGATTGGTTTGATTTGCCTAGGCTATGGTTGTGGAAGTTTTGGTTTCCATTCTTTTTCTCGTCCAAAAATCTTTAAACTTAATAGAACTTGATAGAAAGATCACCAAACAACACAAACACAACCATACGAATCATGCCATTCCTAATGTTTCTCAAATACTCAATAACACAACATTTCTTATTGATTGGTTTGATTTGCCTAGGCTATGGTTGTGGAAGTATTGGTTTCCATTATTTTTCTCATCCAAAAATCTTTGAACTTAATATAAAGATCACCAAACAACACAAACACAAGCATACGAATCATGCGATTCCTAATGTTCCTCAAATACTCAATAACACAACATTTCTTATTGATTGGTTTGATTTACCTAGGCTATGGTTGTGGAAGTGTTGGTTTCCATTCTTTTTCTCGTCCAAAAATCTTTGAACTTAATAGAAAGATCACCAAACAACACAAACACAAGCATACGAATCATTCGATTCGTAATGTTTCTCAAACTCAATAACACAACCTTTCTTATTGATTGGTTTGATTTGCCTAGGCTATGGTTATGGAAGTGTTGGTTTCCATTCTTTTTCTCGTCCAAAAATGTTTGAACTTAATAGAAAGATCACCAAACAACACAAACACAAGCATACGAATCATGCGATTCCTAATGTTCCTCAAATACTCAATAACACAACCTTTCTTATTGATTGGTTTGATTTACCTAGGCTATGGTCGTGGAAGTGTTGGTTTCCATTCTTTTTCTCGTCCAAAAATCTTTGAACTTAATAGAAAGATCACCAAACAACACAAACACAAGCATACGAATCATGCGATTCCTAATGTTTCTCAAACTCAATAACACAACCTTTCTTATTGATTGGTTTGATTTGCCTAGGCTATGGTTGTGGAAGTGTTGGTTTCCATTCTTTTTCTCGTCCAAAAATCTTTGAAATTAATAGAAATTGATAGAAAGATCACCAAACAACACAAACACAAGCATACGAATCATGCGATTCCTAATGTTCCTCAAATACTCAATAACACAACATTTCTTATTGATTGGTTTGATTTACCTAGGCTATGGTTGTGGAAGTGTTGGTTTCCATTCTTTTTCTCGTCCAAAAATCTTTGAACTTAATAGAAAGATCACCAAACAACACAAACACAAGCATACGAATCATGCGATTCCTAATGTTTCTCAAATACTCAATAACACAACCTTTCTTATTGATTGGTTTGATTTGCCTAGGCTATGGTTGTGGAAGTGTTGGTTTCCATTCTTTTTCTCGTCCAAAAATCTTTGAACTTAATAGAAAGATCACCAAACAACACAAACACAAGCATACGAATCATGCGATTCCTAATGTTCCTCAAATACTCAATAACACAACCTTTCTTATTGATTGGTTTGATTTGCCTAGGCTATGGTCGTGGAAGTGTTGGTTTCCATTCTTTTTCTCGTCCAAAAATCTTTGAACTTAATAGAAAGATCACCAAACAACACAAACACAAGCATACGAATCATGCGATTCCTAATGTTTCTCAAATACTCAATAACACAACATTTCTTATTGATTGGTTTGATTTGCCTCGGCTATGGTTGTGGAAGTGGTTGTTTCCATTCTTTTTCTCATTCAAAAATCTTTGAACTTAATAGAAAGATCACCAAACAACACAAACACGAGCATACGAATCATGCGATTCCTAATGTTCCTCAAATACTCAATAACTCTACCTTTCTTATTGATTCGTTTGATTTGCCTAGGCTATGGTCGTGGAAGTGTTGGTTTCCATTCTTTTTCTCGTCCAAAAATCTTTGAACTTAATAGAAAGATCACCAAACAACACAAACACAAGCATACGAATCATGCGATTCCTAATGTTTCTCAAATACTCAATAACACAACCTTTCTTATTGATTGGTTTGATTTGCCTAGGCTATGGTTGTGGAAGTGTTGGTTTCCATTCTTTTTCTCGTCCAAAAATCTTTAAACTTAATAGAACTTGATAGAAAGATCACCAAACAACACAAACACAACCATACGAATCATGCCATTCCTAATGTTTCTCAAATACTCAATAACACAACATTTCTTATTGATTGGTTTGATTTGCCTAGGCTATGGTTGTGGAAGTATTGGTTTCCATTATTTTTCTCATCCAAAAATCTTTGAACTTAATATAAAGATCACCAAACAACACAAACACAAGCATACGAATCATGCGATTCCTAATGTTCCTCAAATACTCAATAACACAACCTTTCTTATTGATTGGTTTGATTTGCCAAGGCTATGGTCGTGGAAGTGTTGGTTTCCATTCTTTTTCTCTTCCAAAAATCTTTGAACTTAATAGAAAGATCACCAAACAACACAAACACAAGCATACGAATCATGCGATTCCTAATGTTTCTCAAATTCTCAATAACACAACCTTTCTTATTGATTGGTTTGATTTGCCTAGGCTATGGTTGTGGAAGTGTTGGTTTCCATTCTTTTTCTCGTCCAAAAATCTTTGAACTTAATAGAAAGATCACAAAACAACACAAATACAAGCATACGAATTATGCGATTCCTAATGTTTCTCAAATTCTCAATAACACAACCTTTCTTATTGATTGGTTTGATTTGCCTAGGCTATGGTTGTGGAAGTGTTGGTTTCCATTCTTTTTCTCGTCCAAAAATCTTTGAACTTAATAGAAAGATCACCAAACAACACAAACAAAAGCATACGAATCATGCGATTCCTAATGTTTCTCAAATTCTCAATAACACAACCTTTCTTATTGATTGGTGTGATTTGCCTAGGCTATTGTTGTGGAAGTGTTGGTTTCCATTCTTTTTCTCGTCCAAAAATCTTTGAACTTAATAGAACTTGATAGAAAGATCACCAAACACAAACACAAGCATACGAATCATGCGATTCCTAATGTTTCTCAAATACTCAATAACACAAAATTTCTTATTGATTGGTTTGATTTGCCTAGGCTATGATTGTGGAAGTATTGGTTTCCATTATTTTTCTCGTCCAAAAATCTTTGAACTTAATAGAAAAATCTCCAAACAACACAAACACAAGCATACGAATCATGCGATTCCTAATGTTCCTCAAATACTCAATAACACAACCTTTCTTATTGATTGGTTTGATTTGCCTAGGCTATGGTTGTGGAAGTGTTGGTTTCCATTCTTTTTCTCGTTCGAAAATCTTAAAACTTAATAGAACTTGATAGAAAGATCACCAAACAACTCAAACACAAGCATACGAATCATGCGATTCCTAATGTTTCTCAAATACTCAATAACACAACATTTCTTATTGATTGGTTTGATTTGCCTAGGCTATGGTTGTGGAAGTATTGGTTTCCATTATTTTTCTTGATGAAGGATCATCAAGTCAGCCACCTCCAAGCGCCCCAACACTCTTTGAGGGGCCAATCACTAGATCCCGAGCCAAGAAACTACAAAGTGGAATGCATGCTTTTGTGTGTTACGTTTGTGTTAAGGAGGCGAGAGAAAGCAATGAGCCATATGCCAAGGCTGTTTGCCTAACAAGTGTTGGCATAGTCCATGGATAGTAGATGTTGGGCCTTGCCATTATGGGCCTTGCCTACTTTTAGCCTAAGTAGATTATTTTGTATTAGTTTCTTTCAAGTCTTTTGGGGAACTATAAGTACTTTTCAGCCTTATTGTTTTTGGAAGACAACTTTGAATAGAAATCAGTTTCTCCCTTTGAAAAGAGAGAGTTTGAAGCATGGCTTCATTGAGTGTGTGCATTGCAGCTTGGTTTGTTTGAATTGTGTCAATTCTCATCGAAGGTTGGTGCCTTTCAACGATCACGAGCCCCCTTCTTGTGCTTCAAGGATCCGTCCTTGACTGTGTAAGATTGTACAAGGTTGGTTCTTCGTCCATTCTATTAGGATCTTGGTTGAAATATACACCAAGGGTTTAATAGTTGTCTCGGAGGGTTATCCTTCTTCTATCCTTCTATCTTTCTCTTGAATCTGTTTGTGTTTCCTTGTGTTCTTCTTGTTTGAGTCTTGTACTCCTTGTCCAAGCCTTATTCCAGCCAGTTCTAACCATCTCCTTTGTTGTTCTTGCTTGTATCGAGTTGATGTTGAAAGATCGGGCTACCGACGGCTAACCCCGCATCAAAGTGGTATCAGAGCTGCGTTGTCGACATTTAACTCGTCTTCCACCATAAAACCAAAAACACAAAAAGAAATCCCAGATCAGGTTTGATTAATCCAATCTCCTTAATTAAACTTGATAGTACTAACCGGTTTGTTTACTTGTGCAAGTGGTTTGTTTGCCCAGCCAAAAACCTCCTTCGCCTAAGTAAACTGCCACCGTCCGACCACCACCATCCACCATCTCCCAGCACAGAAACCAGCCATTAAAGGATGATGAAAGCTTGAACTAAAGAGCTGAATTCAAATCCTTCAAATTTCAGCCCATCCCACCACTTCTACCAACTTTCACCAACTCCCCATACCATTCCATCACTATTCTACCAACTCAAAGCCATTCCCTTTCAGCCCACACTATTCTACCAACTCCCATCAAATTCAAACCCATTCCCCCCATCAATCTAGTCAAAGAGATGACTTATTTTATTTTGTACACCTTTCTTATATTTATTATATTTAATAAGTAGCTGATTGTGATTTTCGAATTTTATTAAAAAAAAAAAAATAAATAAAAAATAAATAAAAAAAAAAAAGAGAAAAAAAAAAGAAAGAAAAAAAAAAGAAAAGAAAAGAAAAGAAGAGGAAGTCAAAATTCAGAATTGCACTAACAACCTATTAGATAGTGCAAATGTTGTCTTCTTGATTAAGTGCCTAAATTGTGTATTATTTTGATTAAGTGCCATGTGAGTCTTTTTCCCTTGTCTAGTTCTTGATTGATATTGGAGATACCTTTCACAAAAAGCCAATCCATCTCACCTTACAAACCACTCCAAGTATTCATCTTGGTTTAGGAATTCAAGGCGAGAAAGGCTTAATCAAGGTTTGATCTCTTCCTCTATTCATCTTCTCACCTTACACTTGGAGTCTTCTTTTCTTGGACGTTTCTTCCCCAGCCTTCATCTTCTCGTGAATTGTTGTTTACTAACCTTTGCATTGAGTTGTTGATCATTTCAAGCAGATTGAAACAACGAGCTCGATCACACACCGAGAGTGAGAGCGAGAGAAACACTTGCGAGGCTGTTTTGGATTAAACTAACTTGACAAGTTGCTTGTAAAGTGCTTTTGCTGATTGTGCAGAATGTCTAACGAAAGTAGTGATAATGCACCTAAGAGCCCGGAGCCAATCCACCCCGAGGTGTTCAAGTTGCTGACCTCACTCAATAGCAACATCACACGCCTCAATTCTAGGATGTCGGCATTGGAGACGAGAGCCTTGGCGTTTCCTCCACCCGTGCCAAGCGTAGCCTTGGGCACCGATTCAGCGGCACACCAACAAGTCACCGGCGATGGCCAGGACCAAAACGCCACCAACCAGCCCCATGGTGATCCATTCAGAGCGTCCACATCACAACAACAAGGTTTTCAAAACCAAACCAGGGAAGTGCCTCATAACTCTAATCCATTGCGTAATTCCTCGGGCAATCTTCCTAGAAGAGTGCCTATTGGTTCCCAGCTCACTCCCCTTCAGGATGAGCATAATCGTGCTAATAGTTTTCAAGGATTTCAGGAACAAAGGGGATCGCCAAGTGATATGGATCCTTATGATGATGAGTATGATGGCGAGGAGGACGATAATTGGGAGCGTTTCTCAAGAAGGGGAGGTAGGGAGCGCCGAGGAAATCGAGATAGGCGTCCTATGAGACCTCGTGAGCAGGAGCAAGACGGAGTTGGCAAGGTAAAGGTGAGGATCCCTGCCTTCGAAGGCAAGTGTGATCCGGATGTCTATATGGAGTGGGAGACCAAGATCGAGCAAGTGTGGAACTGCCACAACTTTGCCGAGACCAAGAAGGTGCAGCTCGCTGTCCTTGAGTTCTCCGGTTATGCCCTCATATGGTGGGATAACTTGGTGAAAGAAAGGAGGCGCAATCTGGACGCACCCATAGCCAGTTGGGATCAAATGAAGGCGTTGATGAGAGGGCGTTTCATACCTCAACATTACGCCCGGGAGCTAAGACAACGGCTGGAAAATTTGAAACAAGGCTCCATGAGTGCCGAGGAGTGCTACAATGCCATGCAAGTGGCGATGGTAAGGGCTGATGTGGTTGAGGATGAAGAAACCACCATGGCCAGGTATCTTCGTATCTTGCATCCTTATTTAGCTAATGAGGTTGATTTATACCCCTACACTACTATGACTGACCTTTTCCATTTAGCTTTGAAAGTAGAAAGGAAATTTAAGTCTAGGTACCAAGGAGGAAGGAGTGCGAGCAATCAGCCCCAATCATGGAGGGGGAGCCGTGGCCAGCAAGGAGGATCCTATGGGAAGGAGGCCACGCACCAAAAGGAGAGGAGCAATGCAGCCGGCGGCCAAGGAGACCAAGCTGGACGAGCCAAACAACCCACAAGCTCCACGCCTTCACCATACAACAAGGGCAATTCGAGTGGAGTTTCAGCAGCTCCAAAGGGGAGTAATCCTACCTCTAACTCTTCATCTAGAACTAGGGATATTGTGTGCTTCAAATGCCAGGGTAGAGGACATTATGCAAGAGATTGCCCTAACAAGAAAACGCTTTTAATCAATCATTTAGGTGAATATGAATCTGAAAGTGAACATGAGCATGAAAATGCGCCTAATGATGATTTGCATGAAAATGATAATGTTGAAGATGAAATTGAGTATGAATCTGGTGAATCTCTTATTGCTAGAAGGACATTGCATATTAAACCACAAGCATGTGATGATAATCAAAGAGAAAACTTGTTTCATACTAGGTGCTTGATTAAAGGGAAGGTTTGTAACATGATCATAGATAGTGGTAGTTGTTGTAACATTGCTAGTTTAGAAATGGTTAACAAGCTGCAATTATCTATGACCCAACACCCTAGACCCTATAAGTTGCATTGGATGAATGATTGTGGTGAATTGAAAGTGCATAAGCAAGTAAAGGTTCCTATTAAGCTAGGGCGTTATGAGGATAATGTTCTTTGCGATGTAGTACCTATGCAGGCTTGTCACATACTATTGGGACGTCCATGGCAATATGACAGGAAGGCTGTGCATGATGGTTTCACCAACCGAAACACCTTCACCCACAATGGCCAGACCATCATCCTTAAGCCCATGACGCCTACACAGGTCTCGGAGGAGTGGGATCGCAAGCGTCAAGGTAAGAAGGTATGTTCTGACCTTGAGGGAGAGAATGGGAAGGAAGGGAAAGCTCGGGGGAAGACGAGCCAACCTCTCAGCCCTACACCTCCCTCCGCTCTTTTGGCTTCCAAGAGGGAGCTAGAAGACGAGTTTTTGGATGGGGAAACAACGCTTATGCTCTTATGTAAGGAGCTGAGCTTGTTAAGTGAAGAGCTTAGAGCTTCACTACCCCCACGCATTTTGGGGCTCATCGAGGAGTACAAGGACGTATTCCCCGACGAGATACCGGTTGGCCTACCCCCAATTAGAGGAATCGAGCATCAAATTGATCTCATTCCCGGGGCCTCTTTGCCAAACAGGCCAGCTTACCGTATGAACCCCCAGGAGACCCAAGAGGTCCGATCCCAAGTCCAAGAGCTCTTGGATAAGGGATACATTAGGGAGAGTATGAGCCCTTGTGCTGTACCGGTGTTATTAGTACCCAAGAAAGACAACACATGGAGAATGTGTGTTGATTGCAGGGCCATTAATAACATTACGGTAAAGTATAGGCACCCCATTCCTCGTCTTGATGACATGTTAGACGAGCTGCATGGATCCACAATATTTTCAAAAATCGATTTAAAAAGTGGATACCATCAGATTCGTATGAGGGAGGGGGACGAGTGGAAAACAGCCTTCAAGACCAAGTTTGGTCTTTATGAATGGCTTGTTATGCCATTCGGGCTCACGAACGCCCCTAGTACATTCATGCGTCTCATGAACCATGTATTGAGACATTATATAGGGAAATCTGTAGTGGTCTATTTTGATGACATATTAGTGTATAGTAAGTCCCTAGAGGAGCATGAATGTCATTTGAGAGATGTGCTTAACACCTTGCGTCTTGAACACTTGTTTGCGAATTTGAAAAAGTGTGAGCTAAGTACTACTACTGTTACCTTTCTTGGTTTTGTGGTTAGCTCGCAGGGATTGCAAGTGGACGAGGCCAAGATTAAGGCCATAAACGAGTGGCCCACCCCAACCACTATTGGCCAGGTGCGGAGTTTCCATGGGCTGGCGAGCTTCTATAGGAGGTTTGTCAAGGATTTTAGCACCATTGCAGCCCCATTGACGGAAATTACCAAGAAGAGAAGTGAGTTCAAGTGGGGGCGTGCCCAGGAGAGAGCCTTCGAGACTCTCAAGCTGAAATTGACGCAAGCCCCACTATTGGTGTTGCCTGACTTCACACGACCTTTTGAGGTGGAGTGTGATGCAAGTGGAGTCGGCATAGGGGGTGTTCTTATGCAAGAAGGTAAACCTATCGCCTTCTTTTCTGAGAAATTAAAAGGTGCATGTTTAAACTACTCGACCTATGATAAAGAGTTATATGCTTTGTATCGAGTGCTTAAAACATGGCAGCATTATCTTTGGCCTAGGGAGTTTGTGCTTAAAACTGACCATGAATCCTTGAAACACTTTAAAAGTCAAGATAAAATGGATAGGAGGCATGGTAGATGGATGGAATTCATTGAAACATTCCCTTATGTGATTAAGTTTAAAAGAGGAAAAGATAATGTTGTAGCTGATGCCTTGTCTAGACGCCACACTTTGCTTGTTTCATTAGACTCTAGAGTATTAGGATTTACTTATATTCGTGAGTTGTATGAAACTGATCTTGATTTTGGTGATGCGTTTAAGGCTTGTCTTGAAAAGAATTGTGCTGAAAAATACTATTTGCATGATGGCTTTCTTTTTCGAGTTGATAAAGTTTGCATACCTCGTTGTTCATTGCGTTTGCTGCTTGTTGAGGAAGCCCATAAGGGCGGCCTAATGGGGCATTTTGGGAGGGACAAAACTTATCACACTCTTAGGACTCATTTCTATTGGCCACACATGCTTAGGGATGTTGAGAATGTAGTTAAAAGATGCATGGACTGTCTTAGGGCTAAATCTAGACTTATGCCACATGGACTTTACACACCATTGCCCACACCTACAGCCCCTTGGGAGGACCTTTCTATGGACTTTATAGTTGGGTTGCCTAGGACTAAGAAGGGGAGGGATTCAATCATGGTTGTAGTGGATAGGTTTAGTAAGATGGCACATTTTATAGCATGTCATAAGACCGACGATGCTACTAATGTGGCTGGATTATTCTTTAGGGAGATAGTCAGATTGCATGGGGTTCCTAAAACCATAGTTATTGACCGAGACACTAAGTTCCTTAGCCACTTTTGGAGAACCTTATGGAGTAAGCTAGGAACTAAGTTGTTGTTTTCTACCTCTAGTCACCCTCAAACTGATGGGCAAACCGAGGTCACCAATAGGACACTAGCTACGATTCTTAGGGCCATAATTAGGAAGAACTTGAAGATGTGGGAAGAGGCATTACCTCATGTGGAGTTTGCATATAACAGGATTGTTCATTCTTCTACTAAATTGACTCCATTCGAATGTGTTTATGGTACTAACCCTCTAACCCCACTAGATCTTACCCCATTGCCAATGAGGGAAAATGAGCATTTTGACGCAGGGAAACATGTGGAGTTTATTAGGGAATTGCATGCTCGCACCAAACTGAAGTTGGAGCAAAAAGCCGAGTACAATGCTAGGAGAGCTAACCATGGGAGGCGCCACATTGTTTTCCAGCCCGGAGACTTGGTGTGGGTTCATTTGAGGAAAGAGAGATTCCCGGAGCAAAGGAAGAACAAGCTGTCCCCTCGAGGAGATGGACCTTTCAAGGTGCTTAAGAGGATCGGGGACAATGCATACAAGCTGGAGCTGCCCGGTGAATATGGTGTAAGCGCAACTTTCAACGTCGCCGATCTCACGCCATACCTTGCTCTTGATGAAGACTTGGATTCGGGGTCGAATCCTTTCCAAGAAAGGGAGGTTGATGAAGGATCATCAAGTCAGCCACCTCCAAGCGCCCCAACACTCTTTGAGGGGCCAATCACTAGATCCCGAGCCAAGAAACTACAAAGTGGAATGCATGCTTTTGTGTGTTACGTTTGTGTTAAGGAGGCGAGAGAAAGCAATGAGCCATATGCCAAGGCTGTTTGCCTAACAAGTGTTGGCATAGTCCATGGATAGTAGATGTTGGGCCTTGCCATTATGGGCCTTGCCTACTTTTAGCCTAAGTAGATTATTTTGTATTAGTTTCTTTCAAGTCTTTTGGGGAACTATAAGTACTTTTCAGCCTTATTGTTTTTGGAAGACAACTTTGAATAGAAATCAGTTTCTCCCTTTGAAAAGAGAGAGTTTGAAGCATGGCTTCATTGAGTGTGTGCATTGCAGCTTGGTTTGTTTGAATTGTGTCAATTCTCATCGAAGGTTGGTGCCTTTCAACGATCACGAGCCCCCTTCTTGTGCTTCAAGGATCCGTCCTTGACTGTGTAAGATTGTACAAGGTTGGTTCTTCGTCCATTCTATTAGGATCTTGGTTGAAATATACACCAAGGGTTTAATAGTTGTCTCGGAGGGTTATCCTTCTTCTATCCTTCTATCTTTCTCTTGAATCTGTTTGTGTTTCCTTGTGTTCTTCTTGTTTGAGTCTTGTACTCCTTGTCCAAGCCTTATTCCAGCCAGTTCTAACCATCTCCTTTGTTGTTCTTGCTTGTATCGAGTTGATGTTGAAAGATCGGGCTACCGACGGCTAACCCCGCATCATTTCTCTTCCAAAAATCTTTGAACTTAAAAGAAAGATCACCAAACAACACAAACACAAGCATACGAATCATGCGATTCCTAATGTTCCTCAAATACTCAATAACACAACCTTTCTTATTGATTGGTTTGATTTGCCTAGGCTATGGTTGTGGAAATGTTGGTTTCCATTCTTTTTCTCGTCCAAAAATCTTTAAACTTAATAGAACTTGATAGAAAGATCACCAAACAACACAAACACAAGCATACGAATCATGCGATTCCTAATGTTTCTCAAATACTCAATAACACAACCTTTCTTATTGATTGGTTTGATTTGCCTAGGCTATGGTTGTGGAAGTGTTGGTTTCCATTCTTTTTCTCGTCCAAAAATCTTTAAACTTAATAGAACTTGATAGAAAGATCACCAAACAACACAAACACAACCATACGAATCATGCGATTCCTAATGTTTCTCAAATACTCAATAACACAACATTTCTTATTGATTGGTTTGATTTGCCTAGGCTATGGTTGTGGAAGTGTTGGTTTCCATTCTTTTTCTCGTCCAAAAATCTTTGAACTTAATAGAAAGATCACCAAACAACACAAACACAAGCATACGAATCATGCGATTCCTAATGTTCCTCAAATACTCAATAACACAACCTTTCTTATTGATTGGTTTGATTTGCCAAGGCTATGGTCGTGGAAGTGTTGGTTTCCATTCTTTTTCTCTTCCAAAAATCTTTGAACTTAATAGAAAGATCACCAAACAACACAAACACAAGCATACGAATCATGCGATTCCTAATGTTTCTCAAATTCTCAATAACACAACCTTTCTTATTGATTGGTTTGATTTGCCTAGGCTATGGTTGTGGAAGTGTTGGTTTCCTTTCTTTTTCTCGTCCAAAAATCTATGAACTTAATAGAAAGATCACCAAACAACACAAACACAAGCATACGAATCATGCGATTCCTAATGTTCCTCAAATACTCAATAACACAACCTTTCTTATTGATTGGTTTGGTTTGCCAAGGCTATGGTCGTGGAAGTGTTGGTTTCCATTCTTTTTCTCGTCCAAAAATCTTTGAACTTAATAGAAAGATCACAAAACAACACAAATACAAGCATACGAATCATGCGATTCCTAATGTTTCTCAAATACTCAATAACACAGCATTTTTTATTGATTGGTTTGATTTGCCTAGGCTATGGTTGTGGAAGTGTTGGTTGCCATTCTTTTTCTCGTCCAAAAATCTTTGAACTTAATAGAACTTGATAGAAAGATCACCAAACAACACAAACACAAGCATACGAATCATGCGATTCCTAATGTTTCTCAAATACTCAATAACACAACATTTCTTATTGATTGGTTTGATTTGCCTATGCTATGGTTGTGAAAGTGTTGGTTTCCATTCTTTTTCTCGCCCAAAAATCTTTGAACTTAATAGAAAGATCACCAAGAACCACAAACACAAGCATACGAATCATGCGATTCCTAATGTTTATCAAACTCAATAACACAACCTTTCTTATTGATTGGTTTGATTTTCCTAGGCTATGGTTGTGGAAGTATTGGTTTCCATTATTTTTCTCGTCCAAAAATCTTTGAACTTAATAGAAAGATCACCAAACAACACAAACACAAGCATACGAATCATGCGATTCCTAATGTTCCTCAAATACTCAATAACACAACCTTTCTTATTGATTGGTTTGATTTGCCTAGGCTATGGTCGTGGAAGTGGTTGTTTTCATTCTTTTTCTCGTCCAAAAATCTTTGAACTTAATAGAAAGATCACCAAACATTACAAACACAAGCATACGAATCATGCGATTCCTAATGTTTCTCAAATACTCAATAACACAACATTTCTTATTGATTGGTTTGATTTGCCTAGGCTATGGTTGTTGAAGTGTTGGTTTCCATTCTTTTTCTCGTCCAAAAATCTTTGAACTTAATAGAAAGATCACCAAACAACACAAACACAAGCATACGAATCATGCGATTCCTATTGTTTCTCAAATTCTCAATAACACAACCTTTCTTATTGATTGGTTTGATTTGCCTAGGCTATGGTTGTGGAAGTGTTGGTTTCCATTCTTTTTCTCGTGCAAAAATCTTTGAACTTAATAGAAAGATCACCAAACAACACAAACACAAGCATACGAATCATGGGATTCCTAATGTTTCTCAAATACACAATAACACAACCTTTCTTATTGATTGGTTTGATTTGCCTATGCTATGGTTGTGGAAGTGTTGGTTTCCATTCTTTTTCTCGTCCAAAAATTTTTGAACTTAATAGAAAGATCACCAAACAACACAAACACAAGCATACGAATCATGCGATTCTTAATGTTTCTCAAATACTCAATAACATAACCTTTCTTATTGATTGGTTTGATTTGCCTAGGCTATGGTTATGGAAGTGTTGGTTTCCATTCTTTTTCTCGTCCAAAAATCTTTGAACTTAATAGAACTTGATAGAAAGATCACCAAACAAGACAAACACAAGCATACGAATCATGCGATTCCTAATGTTTCTCAAATACTCAATAACACAACCTTTCTTATTGATTGGTTTGATTTGCCTAGGCTATGGTTGTGGAAGTGTTGGTTTCCATTCTTTTTCTCGTTCGAAAATCTTAAAACTTAATAGAACTTGATAGAAAGATCACCAAACAACTCAAACACAAGCATACGAATCATGCGATTTGTTGGATCGTTAGTACTGAGGGACTGCCTTTACTTTGATAGAGGCGTCCTTAGGTTAGGCGTCCCTACGAGGAGTAGGAGCGTCCTTGAGTAATGCAGCGGAAATTATGTACTAAACAGGTAAGAAATGAACGCAGTGAATTATAGAGGAACCACTCAAGACCAAGTAGTCCTTGAGTGTAAACCTCTACCTCCTTGGAGGATTTTTGAATAGTTCTTCCTTTATATTGAACGTTCTTACAGATGTACTGGCGAGTCTTTACAGTTCTCTGGCACTTAGCTTTTCCCTAAGTCCACTAGTAAAGGACTCCTCTAAGCCGACAACTTAAGCAAGTTCAATCTACTAAAGGACTCCTATCCCTGCGTCCTGCAGTACTTCGCAGAACTCTCTTTCTCTTTTGATTACAAACAGATTTGTGATTTGGGTTACAAGTCTCACTCGATCTAACTCAAAGACTTAGCACTGTTCTTGAGTTCTTGAGTTTGTTCTTCGTGTTCTTGAGTGAGCCGCTTTCCTATGATTCTCTTTGAATATTCTTGAAAGCGTTGAAAGCGTTAAAGTCACAATAAATTCCTTGGGGTATTTATTGGACTTGAGGAAGGGCGTCTTTCTCCTGGGACGATCATGCCCTTCGTGGACGTGGCTACAGGATCTTCCTCCACGTATGATGGCAGTGGTGAGGAAGCTTCCTGTATCCAGCTGTGTGTGATGGACTTCGCTACAGGATCGGCCGCCACGTATGGATGTACTCTGCAACAGGATCGTCCGCCACGTAGTGTTGGACTCTGCTACAGGATCGGTCTCCACGTGTCCTTGGATGATCAAATGTTGTCTGGTGATGTCATCCTGTCGGCCAGAGAGTAAGGACGCTCTGCTTGCGTTCCTACCTGCTTGGGACTATGTCCTTGCTCAAGTAGTCTCTGATCGGTCCTTAATTCCTGTTAGCTAGCGTCCCAAAGCTTATGGGACGCCCATACACACTTGTTGTCCTTTTATCATTGGCGTTCCTGGACACTTGGACAACTTTTATTAGAATCAAAGTGAGTTTGTCATATCAAAACTAAGGGACGGTTGTGGGCACACTACCAAGGACGCAGGCGTTCTTGATAGCGTCCCAACAATTTCCCCCTTTTTGATGATGACAAACTCTTCAGCAAAAAGTTTTGACATTGGAACTTAGCATGCATGAAAACTTAAGAGCGTCCTCTAACACTTAGAGAAATATCATTTAGCATAAGTTTTCATTCTTTGATTCTCCAGCTTTTGAATTTTAAGGAGAGAAAAGCGTCCTAGAATTATCTAGGCGTCCTCTAGTTCATTCTAGCATGGCGTTCTTTAGACCTTTCACTTAATAGTTCCCCCTTAACACTTGCTTATTCTAGATAACTAATTTATAGCGCATCTCTGCAAAACTACACTTCCCCCTTTTGGCATCATCGAAAAGGATAACAAGTGATAAGAACGTTAAGCACAAACACATAACTAAAGGCAGAGGAACGCTTAAACAAACACAATGCAAGCAAACCATGTAATTGCCATTCAAACCAAACTTTAGAGTTATTACAGACATAGAACGTAGTGTTTGAGGTTCAAAAGAAGCAAAGGCAAAATGATATGGGATTAAAGGGGTGGTGGCAATCAATGAGAACGGTGTTGGGCTTGATAGAACTGGAGGAGTTCTTCTTGGAGTTCAGCAGCCTTAGAGAACGCAGAGGTCAAGTCCTTAAGTGCAGAGAAAATGAGGCACTGATTATCCATGATTGCACCTAAGAGTTCCGCAGGAGGATGCTCAGAGATATTTGCTGGAGCAGGACGCGGAGCCGGACCAGAGCTAGACGAAGGGGCGTCCACAGGAGGGTCTAGAGGAGGAGAAGGAGCCAGCAACATCTGATCAAGAGCAGAGAAGTCCATAGCAGGCTCTTCGTGTACACCTTCCTGAGACGGATTCGCCTGGCGTTCTGCTTCAGCAGCCAGGCGTTCTTCTTCAGCTTTTTGTCTTGCTTCCTCAGCTTCAGCCGCTAACTGTTTCAACACAGACGGCAGCTCTTCGTTGTGCCTGATCTCAACAAGGTCTGATTTAGCGTTCCACTTCAAGCCTAGTTCCTTGGACGGAGCGTTCTCATTATATGCATCTTGGGACTGCAGAATCGCTTTCACCACTCCAGGGTAAGGCAAGGCATGCCTCTTCCTTCCACACTTGGCCATATGTTGCATTGCAATTCTGGCTAAGTTGATTGGGCGGCGTTCCAGGATGGCGTCTATTAGAATGATGTCAGATGTTTGCACTATAGAACGCTTTTCCTGCCTTGGAAGAATGGCGCGGCATATGAAGTAGTGAACGATTGCGCCAACTTTGCTCAGAACATGAGCTACCCTGTCCAAACCTAGTGGCCTTTTGCCCTGAAAGACGTGCTCAACCAGCGGCAGTTCTTGGTCTGTTGTTTCAAAGCCGCCTTCAGGTAGAGAACTGAGAGCATCAGACGGAGGCTTGCGAGAACCGAGACCGAGGAAGGTGCGCATTTGGCGTTCAGTGACTGAAACTTTTTCTCCTTCAATTTTAAATAGGAGGGAGCCATCTTTTGCCTTGTAGCGCAAATCCCGGTAGAACGCCTTGACCTGATCTATGTCAACAGTGGTCGGCGCTGGTCCTACGTTCAGCCATCCTTGTACTTTTAGAAGCTCAAGAAACTCCTGAACAGCATTATCATCAAAAGAAGCGAGCCACTCTTCAGAATAAATTAGAGGGCTCAGGACTTTAACAGGCACATCAGCGTTCTTCCTTCTACGCTTGCCCTTGGGAGTTTCAGAGTCCTCACCCTCTGAAGAATTGTTCTCTTTTTCTGAGTCGCCAGACTCATCTTGATCAGCGTCCTCTGTGCCTTCATTCTCAGCATCGCCACCAGATGTGGCTTGAACGGCACCAGCAGAGGTTTGCCCTTGGGACGCGCCTTCAGCGTCCTGAGCTTCAGTTTGAAGTTCGGTTTCTGGCTCAGCGTCCACAGGGACTTGGACGGATTCAGATTGGATTGAGGGGGAGGGGATTTCTTGTGGGGGAGAGGGAGGGTTGAGGATTGGGAGAGCTTGGTTGTAAGGTGGGATTTCCTGGTTGTCACGCTCGAGCTCTTCAGAGAGAGTTGGCTCGGCGTCCTTTGGAGAAACCTGGTGCTCGCCAGCGTTCTCTTGTACTTGGTGCTCAGCAGGAGCACTCTCAACTGCTTCTACCTCATCATTGGAGTCGCCAATCACGTCGACATCCTGAGGCGTCCCTTCTTTATCAGACGAGCTGGAGCTGGAGGAGGAGGAGACATCCTCGACTGGCACAGGCGCGTCTTTGGCGAGGAGAACGTTGGGTTTCTCACCAGCTTTCCTCCGGCGGAACGTGTGCTCAAACGTCCGCTCGGTTTCATCCGGGCCACTGGAGGAAGAAGGACGACGGGACTTGGGAGTCTCAGGGTCCTTAGGCGGGGAGATATGGGCCGGGGCGGAAGGGAAGTCGTCCAGGTTGAGGGGAGAGAGGGTTTGGGGAGGGAAGGGGATGAGAGCGTTCTTCTTCGAGGGTTGAGGGGAGCGAGGAGGAGTGGGGAGTTGTGTGATTTTGAGGGGTTGGGGGAGAGGAGTGGATTCTTTGGACGGCCGATTTGAGGAGCTTGGCCGTTTTGAGGGGTTTTTGGGTTGGGGGACGCTTGAGGACTTGGCCATACGTTCTCTGATCAGCCTGTACAGCGTTTTTGGCTTCTTGTTAATGAAATCCACGAGGGACTCATCAAGGACGGGCTGCCTTTGCTTCTCAATAGTGTGGGACTTTATCAGCTTTCGCCTCTTCCCACCGGCTGAAGTTCTGGCTACGTTCATCTGCTTTTGAGACATTCTTCCGGTGAGATTTTAGTGAGAGAAAGTCGCCGGAGTTTTAGAGAGAAGTCAGAGCTTGAACTGAGTTGAAAAGTGGTTGAGAGCAATAAATGAACGAGAGCGACTGTTTTGGCCTTATATAGAGGAAGCGGTGGCACAACTGGTAATTACCACTGTTTTACTGTGCGACACGTGGCGAAGCTTCCCCCTTAAGATTTGAACAACGGTCACTGTTCACACTTTCAAAAGTTCAAAATTCAAATTTCTGATTCTTCAACTTCCTTCTCAAAATCTGAACTGGCGTTCTCAACTACAACCACTGGCGTTCTCACATACTTAGCAAATCTCTGACCTCTTCAAGCAAACCAACAACCAACTTACCGTTCTTGTGATTACCTTGAGAACCATTTGAGAACAAAGCAAGTACGTCCCGTAAAAGAAAATATGAAGCTCATAGGACGCTTTTGCAGAGTTCTCGGCTAGGGTAAGCTTAGAGTTCCCATCATTTCGGCTTATAATGAGGGTTGGGTGATCAGGGATACTCTTTTCAAGACAAATAGAGAAAATTTGAATGGCGTTCCAAAGTAGCAAACACATGAAGTTCTAGACTAGCGTTCTTGCAAATATGAGTTCAATGCTTAACAGTCCTTAACTACTTAGAATCTACCAAACATAGCCAATCATTGAGAGAATAGTAGAACGGGACTTGCTACTTAAAAGTTATCATTCCTAAGAGCAATCTGAGATGCTCAAAGGGACGTCTATCAAGTGCTTTAGTGAAAATATCAGCTATTTGGTCCTCCGTCCTAACGTGCCCCATGCTAATGAGTCCTAGTTCAACATTATCACGCAAGAAATGATGTCTTATATGAATATGCTTTGTGCGTGAATGAAAGACAGGATTTTTAGCAATTTCTATAGCACTTGTGTTATCACAGAGAATAGGAATAGTTTCAAGATTGATACCGTAGTCCTCAAGTTGATATTTGATCCAGAGTACTTGTGAACAGCACGAAGCAGCAGCAACGTACTCGGCTTCCGCAGTTGAAAGCGCCACAGAGTTCTGTTTCTTTGATCCCCATGAAACTAGGCATGAACCAAGGAACTGTGCCATTCCTGAAGTGCTTTTTCGATCAATGACATGACCAGCGTAATCAGCGTCCGAGTAGCCAACAAGCTTGAAGGACGTCTTCCTGGGATACCAAAGGCAAAGATCGTCGCGTCCTTTGAGGTAGCGAAAGATTCTCTTGACTTCTTGCATGTGGGACTCCTTTGGATTTGCCTGGAAGCGTGCATACAAGCAAACGGCAAACATAATATCTGGACGGCTTGCTGTTAGGTAAAGCAAAGAGCCAATCATTCCTCTGTACAGCTTTTGATCAACGTCCTTTCCTAGTTCATCTGCGTAAAGACGCGAATTTGGAGAACAGGGTGTTGCCATAGGCTTGGACGTGTTCATCCCGTACTTCTCAAGCATTTCACGGACATACTTTTGTTGGTGAATGCGCGTCCCTTCCTTGAGTTGGTTAATTTGAAGTCCCAAAAAGAAGTTGAGTTCTCCAATGAGGGACATCTCAAATTCACTACTCATGAGGGACTTGAACTCGTCTACAAGCTTCATGTTAGTGCTACCAAAGACAATATCATCAACATAAACTTGAGCAATCAAAATGTCCTTGTGAACTTTCTTTATGAACAAAGTTTTATCAATTGAACCTCTAGTGTACCCATGAGACAAAAGGAAGGACGCAAACCTGTCGTACCAGGCACGAGGGGCTTGCTTGAGTCCATAAAGTGCTTTGTCCAAGTAGTACACATGATTTGGGTGAGAGGCGTCCTCGAAACCAGGGGGCTGAGCAACATATACTTCCTCTTTGAGCTTGCCATTGAGAAAGGCAGTTTTGACGTCCATCTGAAATAACTTGAATCCTTTGTGTGCGGCAAAGGCAATAAGAAGACGAACGGCTTCAATTCTAGCAACAGGGGCAAAGGTCTCATCATAGTCTATGCCTTCCTCTTGCTTGAATCCTTGAGCCACAAGTCTTGCCTTGTTCCTAGACACACGTCCACTCTCATCAAGCTTATTTCTGAACACCCAGCGCGTCCCTATGATATTTTTGCCTTTGGGACGTGGAACGAGGGTCCAAACTTTGTTCCTTTCAAACTGGTTGAGTTCTTCTTGCATTGCTTGAATCCAGTCAGCGTCCTGAAGTGCTTCTTTGATATTCTTTGGTTCCACCAAAGATACAAAGGCGTTGAACGCACAAAAAGCTAAATTTGCACTCTGGGACTTGCTTGCAGCTGACCTGGTTTGAACTCCTTGGGCAGGATCTGAGACAATCTGAGAAGTTGGGTGGTCCCTAGAGAAGCGGGACTCCCTTTGAAATAGTTGAGCAAACCTTGGATCAATTTCATCATCTGAAGAAGCGTCCTCAGTGTGTTCCCCCTCAGAGGGAGCGTCCACACCTTGACCTTGCAAACTTGATTCACCCACCTCTTGCTGAACTAGAGATTCACTAAGAGATGGAACTCCTTGAACAATGCTAGGTACGTCCACTGAGACTTCTTCAGGATTTGGAGGAGCTTCCTTAGGAACATAGTATTTTCTAGAGGACCAATCTTCAACTTCGTCTTCAGAGTCGTCCTGCTGTTGTGACAAGGAGCGTTCTTTCTTACTTCCCTTTTCTTTGTGAGAAGAACATTCTTTGAACACAACATGAATACTCTCCTCAAGCTTTAGAGTCCTTTTGTTGAAAACTCTATATGCTTTGCTGGTGAGGGAGTACCCAAGAAATATGGCTTCATCGCTCCTTGCATCAAACTTTCCCAGTTTTTCTTTATCATTGTTGTGAACGAAACACTTGCAACCAAAAACTCTGAGATAATCGATGCGAGGCTTCCTTCCGTTCAACAACTCATAGGACGTCTTCTTCAGCAGAGGACGGATCATGGCACGATTGATGATGTAGCATGCTGTGGCAATAGCTTCCGCCCAAAAGTACTTGGGAACGCTATTAGCCAAAAGCATAGTTCTTGCCATATCCTCTAGCGTCCTGTTCTTTCTTTCTACGACTCCATTTTGTTGTGGAGTCCTCGGAGCTGAGAAGTTGTGCGAGACACCATGTTGATCACAGTAGGTCAGGAACTCTGAATTCTGGAATTCCGTCCCATGGTCTGATCTTATAGCTTTGAGAGGCGTCTCCAGGGCAACTTCCACTTGTTTGATGAAGACTTTGAATGCCTTGAAACAATCTGCTTTGGACGCCAAGAAAAGAACCCAAGTGAATCGAGAAAAATCATCTACAAGAACGTAAATGTACCTCTTTCCACCGTAGCTCTGTGTCTTCATTGGTCCACAAAGATCCATATGGAGAAGTTCCAATGGCTTCTTTGTACTTACTTCATTCTTGGACTTGAAAGACGTTCTTGTTTGCTTCCCTTTGATACAGGCTTCGCACTGTTCAACCGTCTCAGGATCAATCCGGGGAAGACCTTTCACAAGATTCCTTTGGTGCAACTTGAGAATTGTGCTAGGTCCAGCATGGCCAAGACGACAATGCCAGAGATCAGCGTCCTTCTTTGAAGCAGATAGACATAGTTCTGATTTGGGCTTGAACTCTTGATTGAAGATGTAGATATTGTTCTTGCGAACTCCTTTCAGAACAACTCTGTTGGACTTCTTGTTGATGACGAGACACTCCTTTGAGTCAAATGTGACTAGGTTTTCACCTTGATCACACATCTGAGAGACGCTAAGAAGATTGAACCCAAGTCCTTCAACAAGACTCACGTTGGTTGCTTTGATGGACGGGTTAAAAATAGCAGTTCCCGTTCCCTTGATCTTTCCTTTGCCCTTGTTGCCAAACGAGACAGTTCCTCCCGTGGCACTACTTTGGATAGAAGTGAGATGGATCTGGCTTCCTGTCATGTGATTTGAGGCGCCACTATCAATGATCCATGGGCGTCCCCTCACTTCCACCTGCCAAAATAAGGTTAGTTCTTGGCGACCCAGGCAAGGTGTCCCTTACCTGGTTCGTTACAACAGTAGAACTCCGGTTCTGGCATGTAGTCATTAATGTTCACATCATTTGAAGTGGCATTTCTGTGGAAAGAACTTCTAGAGCGTCTAGGACGCCTAGAATTAGCTTTTGGAACGGACTTAGCATTTTCATTATTAGTCCTAGCAACTTTCCCACTCTCAATGTCTTCCTTTAGTTTTACACATTCATGTTTGAAGTGGTCACCTTGTCCACAGTACCAGCACGTCCTATAGTAAGTACCGAGGTAGTACTTCTTGTTGGGACGTTGGATTTTGTTTTGCTTCATCTTTTGGGGATCGCACACCTTTGAACCGTCCCCTTTAGCAATTTTCTTGTAAATTTTATGACTGGTGGAATTGGTGTAGTAGTCCTCTTGACCTATTTCTCCACTTTCTAGAACTCTAATTCTTTCAAGGAGATTTTTAGTTCTCTCTTTTTCAAGTTCAAGTTCCGAAGTTTTGCTAGCCTTAAAGTCACTGGGGAGAGAGTTCCTAGAATCAGATTCATATCCTAGTCCTCTTTTGGCTGGAACAAAAACTATTGGTTTTACTTCCTCAACTATGGGACTCTTTCCCAAAACTTTCACTTCTTCCCTAAGCTTGGCGTTCTCAAGTTTAAGACACACAAGTTCAGCTTTTAGGGACTTAGTTTCTTCACATGAGGACTCCAGTTGAATAGACATTGAATTACAGTTCTCACATTCAACTACAATGTTTTCATCTTCTAGTTCATCCATTCTTCTTTTCATGACAAGACTTTCCTCCATGATTTTACCAATAAGCTTAAGGAGTTTTGGTTTTGAACATTTTTCTAAAGAACGCATCATAGAGTCATGATTTACCTCTTGTTCATTATCGGAGGCGTTCTCTTCAACAGCTGGGGCGTCCTCTACTGCCATGTACGCCACTTGATCATCGCGTTCACCATCACTTGAACTGAGATCATCCCAGGCAGCTGTACATGCTCCAATGAGAGCTTTCTTCTTTTCCTTGGAGGACGTTCCCACAGTACATTTCTTGGCAAAATGTCCTTTCTTGTTGCATTTGTAGCATGTGAGTTCCTTCATTTCATCTTCTGTGTATTTGGGACTCTCCCTTTTGTAAGACTTGTTCTTGCTACTATGCTTGTTTTTCTTGTTGTAGTATTTGAGAGCTTTGTGAATAAGAGAGAGTTCCTCATCTGAGTCAATTTCTTCCTTTGACTTTCTTTCTTTCTCTTTGGGACGCAAGCTCTCAAGCTTTTCTTTGTTTTGCATCATCAATGCCAGGTCTCTTTGTCCACGCAGGTATTCAGCGTACTCTGGTGTTGTGGACGCCAAGGCAAGATCAGTTTGAGGGTTCTTTCCTAGCTGGGCCATGTTAGTGATTCTACGTTCTTCGTACCCCCTGAGCTTCCCATAGATCTCTTCCATATCTAGAGTTTTGTTGGCTGTGTTTTCTTTGAAAGTTGTCCTATCAAAGTTCCAAACTCCAGTCAACCCATCGATAACTACTTGAACTCTGTTCCTCATGGAGATTTCTGTTTCTGGAACGCCCAAGTTCCTCATCTTGGTGACAAGAGCCTCAAAACGGTACGAGTAGTCATTCACCGTTTCATTTGGTAGCATAGTAAAGGCATAGAACTCCTTTTTGATCTTTAGCTGGACGTCCTCTTTCATCTCTGCAGTTCCCACATGAAATTTCTCAAGAGCTTCCCACTGTTGTTTTGCGGTGGGGAGATTGCTAACTCTTGTAGCATCTCTCTCACAGAGGGACGCTTGAAGAAAGCAAATGGCTTTTGCATTGGTTTCCATCATTTTGAACTCATCAGGACCCCAATCGTCTTCTTTGTCAACTTTGTCAACAGGAACTTTAAGATCACCTTTTCTGATAACATACCAGCATTGATAATTTGTGCTTCTGCAGAAGTTCTCAAATCTAATTTTCCATCGGTTGAAGTTGCCGTCCGTCAGACGCGGAGGCTTTACGAACGAGATTCCAACCTGCTCCATGTCCATTTTTACCTGCAACTCAGTAAGAATCTAGAGCGCCTGCTCTGATACCAATTGTTGGATCGTTAGTACTGAGGGACTACCTTTACTTTGATAGAGGCGTCCTTAGGTTAGGCGTCCCTACGAGGAGTAGGAGCGTCCTTGAGTAATGCAGCGGAAATTATGTACTAAACAGGTAAGAAATGAACGCAGTGAATTATAGAGGAACCACTCAAGACCAAGTAGTCCTTGAGTGTAAACCTCTACCTCCTTGGAGGATTTTTGAATAGTTCTTCCTTTATATTGAACGTTCTTACAGATGTACTGGCGAGTCTTTACAGTTCTCTGGCACTTAGCTTTTCCCTAAGTCCACTAGTAAAGGACTCCTCTAAGCCGACAACTTAAGCAAGTTCAATCTACTAAAGGACTCCTATCCCTGCGTCCTGCAGTACTTCGCAGAACTCTCTTTCTCTTTTGATTACAAACAGATTTGTGATTTGGGTTACAAGTCTCACTCGATCTAACTCAAAGACTTAGCACTGTTCTTGAGTTCTTGAGTTTGTTCTTCGTGTTCTTGAGTGAGCCGCTTTCCTATGATTCTCTTTGAATATTCTTGAAAGCGTTAAAGTCACAATAAATTCCTTGGGGTATTTATAGGACTTGAGGAATGGCGTCTTTCTCCTGGGACGATCATGCCCTTCGTGGACGTGGCTACAGGATCTTCCTCCACGTATGATGGCAGTGGTGAGGAAGCTTCCTGTATCCAGCTGTGTGTGATGGACTTCGCTACAGGATCGGCCGCCACGTATGGATGTACTCTGCAACAGGATCGTCCGCCACGTAGTGTTGGACTCTGCTACAGGATCGGTCTCCACGTGTCCTTGGATGATCAAATGTTGTCTGGTGATGTCATCCTGTCGGCCAGAGAGTAAGGACGCTCTGCTTGCGTTCCTACCTGCTTGGGACTACGTCCTTGCTCAAGTAGTCTCTGATCGGTCCTTACTTCCTGTTAGCTAGCGTCCCAAAGCTTATGGGACGCCCATACACACTTGTTGTCCTTTTATCATTGGCGTTCCTGGACACTTGGACAACTTTTATTAGAATCAAAGTGAGTTTGTCATATCAAAACTAAGGGACGGTTGTGGGCACACTACCAAGGACGCAGGCGTTCTTGATAGCGTCCCAACACGATTCCTAATGTTTCTCAAATACTCAATAACACAACATTTCTTATTGATTGGTTTGATTTGCCTAGGCTATGGTTGTGGAAGTATTGGTTTCCATTATTTTTCTCGTCCAAAAATCTTTGAACTTAAAAGAAAGATCACCAAACAACACAAACACAAGCATACGAATCATGCGATTCCTAATGTTCCTCAAATACTCAATAACACAACCTTTCTTATTGATTGGTTTGATTTGCCTAGGCTATGGTTGTGGAAATGTTGGTTTCCATTCTTTTTCTCGTCCAAAAATCTTTAAACTTAATAGAACTTGATAGAAAGATCACCAAACAACACAAACACAAGCATACGAATCATGCGATTCCTAATGTTTCTCAAATACTCAATAACACAACCTTTCTTATTGATTGGTTTGATTTTCCTAGGCTATGGTTGTGGAAGTGTTGGTTTCTATTCTTTTTCTCGTCCAAAAATCTTTAAACTTAATAGAACTTGATAGAAAGATCACCAAACAACACAAACACAACCATACGAATCATGCGATTCCTAATGTTTCTCAAATACTCAATAACACAACATTTCTTATTGATTGTTTTGATTTGCCTAGGCTATGGTTGTGGAAGTGTTGTTTTCCATTCTTTTTCTCGTCCAAAAATCTTTGAACTTAATAGAAAGATCACCAAACAACACAAACACAAGCATACGAATCATGCGATTCCTAATGTTCCTCAAATACTCAATAACACAACCTTTCTTATTGATTGGTTTGATTTGCCAAGGCTATGGTCGTGGAAGTGTTGGTTTCCATTCTTTTTCTCCTCCAAAAATCTTTGAACTTAATAGAAAGATCACCAAACAACACAAACACAAGCATACGAATCATGCGATTCCTAATGTTTCTCAAATTCTCAATAACACAATCTTTCTTATTGATTGGTTTGATTTGCCTAGGCTATGGTTGTGGAAGTGTTGGTTTCCTTTCTTTTTCTCGTCCAAAAATCTATGAACTTAATAGAAAGATCACCAAACAACACAAACACAAGCATACGAATCATGCGATTCCTAATGTTTCTCAAATACTCAATAACACAGCATTTTTTATTGATTGGTTTGATTTGCCTAGGCTATGGTTGTGGAAGTGTTGGTTGCCATTCTTTTTCTCGTCCAAAAATCTTTGAACTTAATAGAACTTGATAGAAAGATCACCAAACAACACAAACACAAGCATACGAATCATGCGATTCCTAATGTTTCTCAAATACTCAATAACACAACATTTCTTATTGATTGGTTTGATTTGCCTATGCTATGGTTGTGGAAGTGTTGGTTTCCATTCTTTTTCTCGCCCAAAAATCTTTGAACTTAATAGAAAGATCACCAAGAACCACAAACACAAGCATACGAATCATGCGATTCCTAATGTTTATCAAACTCAATAACACAACCTTTCTTATTGATTGGTTTGATTTTCCTAGGCTATGGTTTTGGAAGTATTGGTTTCCATTATTTTTCTCGTCCAAAAATCTTTGAACTTAATAGAAAGATCACCAAACAACACAAACACAAGCATACGAATCATGCGATTCCTAATGTTCCTCAAATACTCAATAACACAACCTTTCTTATTGATTGGTTTGATTTGCCTAGGCTATGGTCGTGGAAGTGGTTGTTTTCATTCTTTTTCTCGTCCAAAAATCTTTGAACTTAATAGAAAGATCACCAAACATTACAAACACAAGCATACGAATCATGCGATTCCTAATGTTTCTCAAATACTCAATAACACAACATTTCTTATTGATTGGTTTGATTTGCCTAGGCTATGGTTGTTGAAGTGTTGGTTTCCATTCTTTTTCTCGTCCAAAAGTCTTTGAACTTAATAGAAAGATCACCAAACAACACAAACACAAGCATACGAATCATGCGATTCCTAATGTTTCTCAAATTCTCAATAACACAACCTTTCTTATTGATTGGTTTGATTTGCCTAGGCTATGGTGTTGGAAGTGTTGGTTTCCATTCTTTTTCTCGTCCAAAAATCTTTGAAATTAATAGAACTTGATAGAAAGATCACCAAACAACACAAACACAAGCATACGAATCATGCGATTCCTAACGTTTCTCAAATACTCAATAACACAACATTTCTTATTGATTGGTTTGATTTGCCTATGCTATGGTTGTGGAAGTGTTGGTTTCCATTATTTTTCTCGTCCAAAAATCTTTGAACTTAATAGAAAGATCACCAAACAACACAAACACAAGCATACGAATCATGCGATTCTTAATGTTTCTCAAATACTCAATAACATAACCTTTCTTATTGATTGGTTTGATTTGCCTAGGCTATGGTTATGGAAGTGTTGGTTTCCATTCTTTTTCTCGTCCAAAAATCTTTGAACTTAATAGAACTTGATAGAAAGGTCACCAAACAAGACAAACACAAGCATACGAATCATGCGATTCCTAATGTTTCTCAAATACTCAATAACACAACCTTTCTTATTGATTGGTTTGATTTGCCTAGGCTATGGTTGTGGATGTGTTGGTTTCCATTCTTTTTCTCGTTCGAAAATCTTAAAACTTAATAGAACTTGATAGAAAGATCACCAAACAACTCAAACACAAGCATACGAATCATGCGATTCCTAATGTTTCTCAAATACTCAATAACACAACATTTCTTATTGATTGGTTTGATTTGCCTAGGCTATGGTTGTGGAAGTATTGGTTTCCAATATTTTTCTCGTCCAAAAATCTTTGAACTTTAAAGAAAGATCACCAAACAACACAAACACAAGCATGCGAATCATGCGATTCCTAATGTTCCTCAAATACTCAATAACACAACCTTTCTTATTGATTGGTTTGATTTGCCTAGGCTATGGTTGTGGAAATGTTGGTTTCCATTCTTTTTCTCGTCCAAAAATCTTTAAACTTAATAGAACTTCATAGAAAGATCACCAAACAACACAAACACAAGCATACGAATCATGCGATTCCTAATGTTTCTCAAATACTCAATAACACAACCTTTCTTATTGATTGGTTTGATTTGCCTAGGCTATGGTTGTGGAAGTGTTGGTTTCCATTCTTTTTCTCGTCCAAAAATCTTTAAACTTAATAGAACTTGATAGAAAGATCACCAAACAACACAAACACAACCATACGAATCATGCGATTCCTAATGTTTCTCAAATACTCAATAACACAACATTTCTTATTGATTGGTTTGATTTGCCTAGGCTATGGATGTGGAAGTGTTGGTTTCCATTCTTTTTCTCGTCCAAAAATCTTTGAACTTAATAGAAAGATCACCAAACAACACAAACACAAGCATACGAATCATGCGATTCCTAATGTTTCTCAAATTCTCAATAACACAACCTTTCTTATTGATTGGTTTGATTTGCCTAGGCTATGGTTGTGGAAGTGTTGGTTTCCATTCTTTTTCTCGTCCAAAAATCTTTAAACTTAATAGAACTTGATAGAAAGATCACCAAACAACACAAACACAACCATACGAATCATGCGATTCCTAATGTTTCTCAAATACTCAATAACACAACATTTCTTATTGATTGGTTTGATTTGCCTAGGCTATGGTTGTGGAAGTGTTGGTTTCCATTCTTTTTCTCGTCCAAAAATCTTTGAACTTAATAGAAAGATCACCAAACAACACAAACACAAGCATACGAATCATGCGATTCCTAATGTTCCTCAAATACTCAATAACACAACCTTTCTTATTGATTGGTTTGATTTGCCAAGGCTATGGTCGTGGAAGTGTTGGTTTCCATTCTTTTTCTCCTCCAAAAATCTTTGAACTTAATAGAAAGATCACCAAACAACACAAACACAAGCATACGAATCATGCGATTCCTAATGTTTCTCAAATTCTCAATAACACAACCTTTCTTATTGATTGGTTTGATTTGCCTAGGCTATGGTTGTGGAAGTGTTGGTTTCCTTTCTTTTTCTCGTCCAAAAATCAATGAACTTAATAGAAAGATCACCAAACAACACAAACACAAGCATACGAATCATGCGATTCCTAATGTTCCTCAAATACTCAATAACACAACCTTTCTTATTGATTGGTTTGGTTTGCCAAGGCTATGGTCGTGGAAGTGTTGGTTTCCATTCTTTTTCTCGTCCAAAAATCTTTGAACTTAATAGAAAGATCACAAAACAACACAAATACAAGCATACGAATCATGCGATTCCTAATGTTTCTCAAATACTCAATAACACAACATTTTTTATTGATTGGTTTGATTTGCCTAGGCTATGGTTGTGTAAGTGTTGGTTTCCATTCTTTTTCTCGTCCAAAAATCTTTGAACTTAATAGAAAGATCACCAAACAAGACAAACACAAGCATACGAATCATGCGATTCCTAATGTTTCTCAAATACTCAATAACACAACATTTCTTATTGATTGGTTTGATTTGCCTATGCTATGGTTGTGGAAGTGTTGGTTTCCATTCTTTTTCTCGCCCAAAAATCTTTGAACTTAATAGAAAGATCACCAAGAACCACAAACACAAGCATACGAATCATGCGATTCCTAATGTTTATCAAACTCAATAACACAATCTTTCTTATTGATTGGTTTGATTTTCCTAGGCTATGGTTGTGGAAGTATTGGTTTCCATTATTTTTCTCGTCCAAAAATCTTTGAACTTAATAGAAAGATCACCAAACAACACAAACACAAGCATACGAATCATGCGATTCCTAATGTTCCTAAAATACTCAATAACACAACCTTTCTTATTGATTGGTTTGATTTGCCTAGGCTATGGTCGTGGAAGTGGTTGTTTTCATTCTTTTTCTCGTCCAAAAATCTTTGAACTTAATAGAAAGATCACCAAACATTACAAACACAAGAATACGAATCATGCGATTCCTAATGTTTCTCAAATACTCAATAACACAACATTTCTTATTGATTGGTTTGATTTGCCTAGGCTATGGTTGTTAAAGTGTTGGTTTCCATTCTTTTTCTCGTCCAAAACTCTTTGAACTTAATAGAAAGATCACCAAACAACACAAACACAAGCATACGAATCATGCGATTCCTAATGTTTCTCAAATTCTCAATAACACAACCTTTCTTATTGATTGGTTTGATTTGCCTAGGCTATGGTGTTGGAAGTGTTGGTTTCCATTATTTTTCTCGTCCAAAAATCTTTGAAATTAATAGAACTTGATAGAAAGATCACCAAACAACACAAACACAAGCATACGAATCATGCGATTCCTAACGTTTCTCAAATACTCAATAACACAACATTTCTTATTGATTGGTTTGATTTGCCTATGCTATGGTTGTGGAAGTGTTGGTTTCCATTCTTTTTCTCGTCCAAAAATCTTTGAACTTAATAGAAAGATCACCAAACAACACAAACACACGCATACGAATCATGCGATTCTTAATGTTTCTCAAATACTCAATAACATAACCTTTCTTATTGATTGGTTTGATTTGCCTAGGCTATGGTTATGGAAGTGTTGGTTTCCATTCTTTTTCTCGTCCAAATATCTTTGAACTTATTAGAACTTGATAGAAAGATCACCAAACAACACAAACACAAGCATACGAATCATGCGATTCCTAATGTTCCTCACATACTCAATAATACAACATTTCTTATTGATTGGTTTGATTTGCCTAGGCTATGGTTGTGGAATTGTTGGTTTCCATTCTTTTTCTCATCCAAAAATCTTTGAACTTAATAGAAAGATCACCAAACAACACAAACACAAGCATACGAATCATGCGATTCCTAATGTTCCTCACATACTCAATAATACAACATTTCTTATTGATTGGTTTGATTGGCCTAGGCTATGGTTGTGGAAGTGTTGGTTTCCATTCTTTTTCTCATCCAAAAATCTTTGAACTTAATAGAAAGATCACCAAACAACACAAACACAAGCATACGAATCATGCGATTCCTAATGTTCCTCAAATACTCAATAACACAACCTTTCTTATTGATTGGTTTGATTGGCCTAGGCTATGGTTGTGGAAGTGTTGGTTTCCATTCTTTTTCTCATCCAAAAATCTTTGAACTTAATAGAAAGATCACCAAACAACACAAACACAAGCATACGAATCATGCGATTCCTAATGTTCCTCACATACTCAATAATACAACATTTCTTATTGATTGGTTTGATTGGCCTAGGCTATGGTTGTGGAAGTGTTGGTTTCCATTCTTTTTCTCATCCAAAAATCTTTGAACTTAATAGAAAGATCACCAAACAACACAAACACAAGCATACGAATCATGCGATTCCTAATGTTCCTCAAATACTCAATAACACAACCTTTCTTATTGATTGGTTTGATTTGCCTAGGCTATGGTCGTGGAAGTGGTTGTTTTCATTCTTTTTCACGTCCAAAAATCTTTGAACTTAATAGAAAGATCACCAAACATTACAAACACAAGCATACGAATCATGCGATTCCTAATGTTCCTCAAATACTCAATAACACAACCTTTGTTATTGATTGGTTTGATTTGCCTAGGCTATGGTCGTGGAAGTTTTGGTTTCCATTCTTTTTCTCGTCCAAATATCTTTGAACTTGATAGAAAGATCACCAAACAACACAAACACAAGCATACGAATCATGCGATTCCTAATGTTTCTCACATACTCAATAATACAACATTTCTTATTGATTGGTTTGATTGGCCTAGGCTATGGTTGTGGAAGTGTTGGTTTCCATTCTTTTTCTCGTCCAAAAATCTTTAAACTTAATAGAACTTGATAGAAAGATCACCAAACAACACAAACACAACCATACGAATCATGCGATTCCTAATGTTTCTCAAATACTCAATAACACAACATTTCTTATTGATTGGTTTGATTTGCCTAGGCTATGGTCGTGGAAGTGGTTGTTTTCATTCTTTTTCTCGTCCAAAAATCTTTGAACTTAATAGAAAGATCACCAAACATTACAAAAACCAAGAATACGAATCATGCGATTCCTAATGTTTCTCAAATACTCAATAACACAACATTTCTTATTGATTGGTTTGATTTGCCTAGGCTATGGTTGTTAAAGTGTTGGTTTCCATTCTTTTTCTCGTCCAAAAATCTTTGAACTTAATAGAAAGATCACCAAACAACACAAACACAAGCATACGAATCATGCGATTCCTAATGTTTCTCAAATTCTCAATAACACAACATTTCTTATTGATTGGTTTGATTTGCCTAGGCTATGGTGTTGGAAGTGTTGGTTTCCATTATTTTTCTCGTCCAAAAATCTTTGAAATTAATAGAACTTGATAGAAAGATCACCAAACAACACAAACACAAGCATACGAATCATGCGATTCCTAACGTTTCTCAAATACTCAATAACACAACATTTCTTATTGATTGGTTTGATTTGCCTATGCTATGGTTGTGGAAGTGTTGGTTTCCATTCTTTTTCTCGTCCAAAAATCTTTGAACTTAATAGAAAGATCACCAAACAACACAAACACACGCATACGAATCATGCGATTCTTAATGTTTCTCAAATACTCAATAACATAACCTTTCTTATTGATTGGTTTGATTTGCCTAGGCTATGGTTATGGAAGTGTTGGTTTCCATTCTTTTTCTCGTCCAAATATCTTTGAACTTATTAGAACTTGATAGAAAGATCACCAAACAACACAAACACAAGCATACGAATCATGCGATTCCTAATGTTCCTCACATACTCAATAATACAACATTTCTTATTGATTGGTTTGATTTGCCTAGGCTATGGTTGTGGAATTGTTGGTTTCCATTCTTTTTCTCATCCAAAAATCTTTGAACTTAATAGAAAGATCACCAAACAACACAAACACAAGCATACGAATCATGCGATTCCTAATGTTCCTCACATACTCAATAATACAACATTTCTTATTGATTGGTTTGATTGGCCTAGGCTATGGTTGTGGAAGTGTTGGTTTCCATTCTTTTTCTCATCCAAAAATCTTTGAACTTAATAGAAAGATCACCAAACAACACAAACACAAGCATACGAATCATGCGATTCCTAATGTTCCTCAAATACTCAATAACACAACCTTTCTTATTGATTGGTTTGATTTGCCTAGGCTATGGTTGTGGAAGTGTTGGTTTCCATTCTTTTTCTCATCCAAAAATCTTTGAACTTAATAGAAAGATCACCAAACAACACAAACACAAGCATACGAATCATGCGATTCCTAATGTTCCTCACATACTCAATAATACAACATTTCTTATTGATTGGTTTGATTGGCCTAGGCTATGGTTGTGGAAGTGTTGGTTTCCATTCTTTTTCTCATCCAAAAATCTTTGAACTTAATAGAAAGATCACCAAACAACACAAACACAAGCATACGAATCATGCGATTCCTAATGTTCCTCAAATACTCAATAACACAACCTTTCTTATTGATTGGTTTGATTTGCCTAGGCTATGGTCGTGGAAGTGGTTGTTTTCATTCTTTTTCACGTCCAAAAATCTTTGAACTTAATAGAAAGATCACCAAACATTACAAACACAAGCATACGAATCATGCGATTCCTAATGTTCCTCAAATACTCAATAACACAACCTTTGTTATTGATTGGTTTGATTTGCCTAGGCTATGGTCGTGGAAGTGTTGGTTTCCATTCTTTTTCTCGTCCAAATATCTTTGAACTTGATAGAAAGATCACCAAACAACACAAACACAAGCATACGAATCATGCGATTCCTAATGTTTCTCACATACTCAATAATACAACATTTCTTATTGATTGGTTTGATTGGCCTAGGCTATGGTTGTGGAAGTGTTGGTTTCCATTCTTTTTCTCGTCCAAAAATCTTTAAACTTAATAGAACTTGATAGAAAGATCACCAAACAACACAAACACAACCATACGAATCATGCGATTCCTAATGTTTCTCAAATACTCAATAACACAACATTTCTTATTGATTGGTTTGATTTGCCTAGGCTATGGTTGTGGAAGTGTTGGTTTCCATTCTTTTTCTCGTCCAAAAATCTTTGAACTTAATAGAAAGATCACCAAACAACACAAACACAAGCATACGAATCATGCGATTCCTAATGTTCCTCAAATACTCAATAACACAACCTTTCTTATTGATTGGTTTGATTTGCCAAGGCTATGGTCGTGGAAGTGTTGGTTTCCATTCTTTTTCTCCTCCAAAAATCTTTGAACTTAATAGAAAGATCACCAAACAACACAAACACAAGCATACGAATCATGCGATTCCTAATGTTTCTCAAATTCTCAATAACACAACCTTTCTTATTGATTGGTTTGATTTGCGTAGGCTATGGTTGTGGAAGTGTTGGTTTCCTTTCTTTTTCTCGTCCAAAAATCAATGAACTTAATAGAAAGATCACCAAACAACACAAACACAAGCATACGAATCATGCGATTCCTAATGTTCCTCAAATACTCAATAACACAACCTTTCTTATTGATTGGTTTGGTTTGCCAAGGCTATGGTCGTGGAAGTGTTGGTTTCCATTCTTTTTCTCGTCCAAAAATCTTTGAACTTAATAGAAAGATCACAAAACAACACAAATACAAGCATACGAATCATGCGATTCCTAATGTTTCTCAAATACTCAATAACACAACATTTTTTATTGATTGGTTTGATTTGCCTAGGCTATGGTTGTGTAAGTGTTGGTTTCCATTCTTTTTCTCGTCCAAAAATCTTTGAACTTAATAGAAAGATCACCAAACAAGACAAACACAAGCATACGAATCATGCGATTCCTAATGTTTCTCAAATACTCAATAACACAACATTTCTTATTGATTGGTTTGATTTGCCTATGCTATGGTTGTGGAAGTGTTGGTTTCCATTCTTTTTCTCGCCCAAAAATCTTTGAACTTAATAGAAAGATCACCAAGAACCACAAACACAAGCATACGAATCATGCGATTCCTAATGTTTATCAAACTCAATAACACAATCTTTCTTATTGATTGGTTTGATTTTCCTAGGCTATGGTTGTGGAAGTATTGGTTTCCATTATTTTTCTCGTCCAAAAATCTTTGAACTTAATAGAAAGATCACCAAACAACACAAACACAAGCATACGAATCATGCGATTCCTAATGTTCCTAAAATACTCAATAACACAACCTTTCTAATTGATTGGTTTGATTTGCCTAGGCTATGGTCGTGGAAGTGGTTGTTTTCATTCTTTTTCTCGTCCAAAAATCTTTGAACTTAATAGAAAGATCACCAAACATTACAAACACAAGAATACGAATCATGCGATTCCTAATGTTTCTCAAATACTCAATAACACAACATTTCTTATTGATTGGTTTGATTTGCCTAGGCTATGGTTGTTAAAGTGTTGGTTTCCATTCTTTTTCTCGTCCAAAAATCTTTGAACTTAATAGAAAGATCACCAAACAACACAAACACAAGCATACGAATCATGCGATTCCTAATGTTTCTCAAATTCTCAATAACACAACCTTTCTTATTGATTGGTTTGATTTGCCTAGGCTATGGTGTTGGAAGTGTTGGTTTCCATTATTTTTCTCGTCCAAAAATCTTTGAAATTAATAGAACTTGATAGAAAGATCACCAAACAACACAAACACAAGCATACGAATCATGCGATTCCTAACGTTTCTCAAATACTCAATAACACAACATTTCTTATTGATTGGTTTGATTTGCCTATGCTATGGTTGTGGAAGTGTTGGTTTCCATTCTTTTTCTCGTCCAAAAATCTTTGAACTTATTAGAAAGATCACCAAACAACACAAACACACGCATACGAATCATGCGATTCTTAATGTTTCTCAAATACTCAATAACATAACCTTTCTTATTGATTGGTTTGATTTGCCTAGGCTATGGTTATGGAAGTGTTGGTTTCCATTCTTTTTCTCGTCCAAATATCTTTGAACTTATTAGAACTTGATAGAAAGATCACCAAACAACACAAACACAAGCATACGAATCATGCGATTCCTAATGTTCCTCACATACTCAATAATACAACATTTCTTATTGATTGGTTTGATTTGCCTAGGCTATGGTTGTGGAATTGTTGGTTTCCATTCTTTTTCTCATCCAAAAATCTTTGAACTTAATAGAAAGATCACCAAACAACACAAACACAAGCATACGAATCATGCGATTCCTAATGTTCCTCACATACTCAATAATACAACATTTCTTATTGATTGGTTTGATTGGCCTAGGCTATGGTTGTGGAAGTGTTGGTTTCCATTCTTTTTCTCATCCAAAAATCTTTGAACTTAATAGAAAGATCACCAAACAACACAAACACAAGCATACGAATCATGCGATTCCTAATGTTCCTCAAATACTCAATAACACAACCTTTCTTATTGATTGGTTTGATTGGCCTAGGCTATGGTTGTGGAAGTGTTGGTTTCCATTCTTTTTCTCATCCAAAAATCTTTGAACTTAATAGAAAGATCACCAAACAACACAAACACAAGCATACGAATCATGCGATTCCTAATGTTCCTCACATACTCAATAATACAACATTTCTTATTGATTGGTTTGATTGGCCTAGGCTATGGTTGTGGAAGTGTTGGTTTCCATTCTTTTTCTCATCCAAAAATCTTTGAACTTAATAGAAAGATCACCAAACAACACAAACACAAGCATACGAATCATGCGATTCCTAATGTTCCTCAAATACTCAATAACACAACCTTTCTTATTGATTGGTTTGATTTGCCTAGGCTATGGTCGTGGAAGTGGTTGTTTTCATTCTTTTTCACGTCCAAAAATCTTTGAACTTAATAGAAAGATCACCAAACATTACAAACACAAGCATACGAATCATGCGATTCCTAATGTTCCTCAAATACTCAATAACACAACCTTTGTTATTGATTGGTTTGATTTGCCTAGGCTATGGTCGTGGAAGTGTTGGTTTCCATTCTTTTTCTCGTCCAAATATCTTTGAACTTGATAGAAAGATCACCAAACAACACAAACACAAGCATACGAATCATGCGATTCCTAATGTTTCTCACATACTCAATAATACAACATTTCTTATTGATTGGTTTGATTGGCCTAGGCTATGGTTGTGGAAGTGTTGGTTTCCATTCTTTTTCTCGTCCAAAAATCTTTAAACTTAATAGAACTTGATAGAAAGATCACCAAACAACACAAACACAACCATACGAATCATGCGATTCCTAATGTTTCTCAAATACTCAATAACACAACATTTCTTATTGATTGGTTTGATTTGCCTAGGCTATGGTTGTGGAAGTGTTGGTTTCCATTCTTTTTCTCGTCCAAAAATCTTTGAACTTAATAGAAAGATCACCAAACAACACAAACACAAGCATACGAATCATGCGATTCCTAATGTTCCTCAAATACTCAATAACACAACCTTTCTTATTGATTGGTTTGATTTGCCAAGGCTATGGTCGTGGAAGTGTTGGTTTCCATTCTTTTTCTCCTCCAAAAATCTTTGAACTTAATAGAAAGATCACCAAACAACACAAACACAAGCATACGAATCATGCGATTCCTAATGTTTCTCAAATTCTCAATAACACAACCTTTCTTATTGATTGGTTTGATTTGCGTAGGCTATGGTTGTGGAAGTGTTGGTTTCCTTTCTTTTTCTCGTCCAAAAATCAATGAACTTAATAGAAAGATCACCAAACAACACAAACACAAGCATACGAATCATGCGATTCCTAATGTTCCTCAAATACTCAATAACACAACCTTTCTTATTGATTGGTTTGGCCAAGGCTATGGTCGTGGAAGTGTTGGTTTCCATTCTTTTTCTCGTCCAAAAATCTTTGAACTTAATAGAAAGATCACAAAACAACACAAATACAAGCATACGAATCATGCGATTCCTAATGTTTCTCAAATACTCAATAACACAACCTTTCTTATTGATTAGTTTGATTTGCCTAGGCTATGGTTGTGTAAGTGTTGGTTTCCATTCTTTTTCTCGTCCAAAAATCTTTGAACTTAATAGAAAGATCACCAAACAAGACAAACACAAGCATACGAATCATGCGATTCCTAATGTTTCTCAAATACTCAATAACACAACATTTCTTATTGATTGGTTTGATTTGCCTATGCTATGGTTGTGGAAGTGTTGGTTTCCATTCTTTTTCTCGCCCAAAAATCTTTGAACTTAATAGAAAGATCACCAAGAACCACAAACACAAGCATACGAATCATGCGATTCCAAATGTTTATCAAACTCAATAACACAATCTTTCTTATTGATTGGTTTGATTTTCCTAGGCTATGGTTGTGGAAGTATTGGTTTCCATTATTTTTCTCGTCCAAAAATCTTTGAACTTAATAGAAAGATCACCAAACAACACAAACACAAGCATACGAATCATGCGATTCCTAATGTTCCTAAAATACTCAATAACACAACCTTTCTAATTGATTGGTTTGATTTGCCTAGGCTATGGTCGTGGAAGTGGTTGTTTTCATTCTTTTTCTCGTCCAAAAATCTTTGAACTTAATAGAAAGATCACCAAACATTACAAACACAAGAATACGAATCATGCGATTCCTAATGTTTCTCAAATACTCAATAACACAACATTTCTTATTGATTGGTTTGATTTGCCTAGGCTATGGTTGTTAAAGTGTTGGTTTCCATTCTTTTTCTCGTCCAAAAATCTTTGAACTTAATAGAAAGATCACCAAACAACACAAACACAAGCATACGAATCATGCGATTCCTAATGTTTCTCAAATTCTCAATAACACAACCTTTCTTATTGATTGGTTTGATTTGCCTAGGCTATGGTGTTGGAAGTGTTGGTTTCCATTATTTTTCTCGTCCAAAAATCTTTGAAATTAATAGAACTTGATAGAAAGATCACCAAACAACACAAACACAAGCATACGAATCATGCGATTCCTAACGTTTCTCAAATACTCAATAACACAACATTTCTTATTGATTGGTTTGATTTGCCTATGCTATGGTTGTGGAAGTGTTGGTTTCCATTCTTTTTCTCGTCCAAAAATCTTTGAACTTAATAGAAAGATCACCAAACAACACAAACACACGCATACGAATCATGCGATTCTTAATGTTTCTCAAATACTCAATAACATAACCTTTCTTATTGATTGGTTATTTGCCTAGGCTATGGTTATGGAAGTGTTGGTTTCCATTCTTTTTCTCGTCCAAATATCTTTGAACTTATTAGAGCTTGATAGAAAGATCACCAAACAACACAAACACAAGCATACGAATCATGCGATTCCTAATGTTCCTCACATACTCAATAATACAACATTTCTTATTGATTGGTTTGATTTGCCTAGGCTATGGTTGTGGAATTGTTGGTTTCCATTCTTTTTCTCATCCAAAAATCTTTGAACTTAATAGAAAGATCACCAAACAACACAAACACAAGCATACGAATCATGCGATTCCTAATGTTCCTCACATACTCAATAATACAACATTTCTTATTGATTGGTTTGATTGGCCTAGGCTATGGTTGTGGAAGTGTTGGTTTCCATTCTTTTTCTCATCCAAAAATCTTTGAACTTAATAGAAAGATCACCAAACAACACAAACACAAGCATACGAATCATGCGATTCCTAATGTTCCTCAAATACTCAATAACACAACCTTTCTTATTGATTGGTTTGATTTGCCTAGGCTATGGTCGTGGAAGTGGTTGTTTTCATTCTTTTTCACGTCCAAAAATCTTTGAACTTAATAGAAAGATCACCAAACATTACAAACACAAGCATACGAATCATGCGATTCCTAATGTTCCTCAAATACTCAATAACACAACCTTTGTTATTGATTGGTTTGATTTGCCTAGGCTATAGTCGTGGAAGTGTTGGTTTCCATTCTTTTTCTCGTCCAAATATCTTTGAACTTGATAGAAAGATCACCAAACAACACAAACACAAGCATACGAATCATGCGATTCCTAATGTTTCTCACATACTCAATAATACAACATTTCTTATTGATTGGTTTGATTGGCCTAGGCTATGGTTGTGGAAGTGTTGGTTTCCATTCTTTTTCTCGTCCAAAAATCTTTGAACTTAATAGAAAGATCACCAAACAACACAAACACAAGCATACGAATCATGCGATTCCTAATGTTTTTCAAATTCTCAATAACACAACCTTTCTTATTGATTGGTGTGATTTGCCTAGGCTATGGTTGTGGAAGTGTTGGTTTCCATTCTTTTTCTCGTCCAAAAATCTTTGAACTTAATAGAACTTGATAGAAAGATCACCAAACAACACAAACACAAGCATACGAATCATGCGATTCCTAATGTTTCTCAAATACTCAATAACACAACCTTTCTTATTGATTGGTTTGATTTGCCTAGGCTATAGTGGAAGTGTTGGTTTCAATTCTTTTTCTCGTCCAAAAATATTTGAACTTAATAGAAAGATAACCAAACAACACAAACACAAGCATACGAATCATGCGATTCCTAATGTTCCTCAAATACTCAATAACACAACCTTTCTTATTGATTGGTTTGATTTGCCTAGGCTATGGTTGTGGAAGTATTGGTTTCCATTATTTTTCTCGTCAAAAAATCTTTGAACTTAATAGAAAGATCACCAAACAACACAAACACAAGCATACGAATCATGCGATTCCTAATGTTCCTCAAATACTCAATAACACAACCTTTCTTATTGATTGGTTTGATTTGCCTAGGGTATGGTCGTGGAAGTGTTGGTTTCCATTCTTTTTCTCGTCCAAAAATCTTTGAACTTAATAGAAAGATCACCAAACAACACAAACACAAGCATACGAATCATGCGATTCCTAATGTTTCTCAAATACTCAATAACACAACATTTCTTATTGATTGGTTTGATTTGCCTAGGCTATGGTTGTGGAAGTGTTGGTTTCCAGCCTTTTTCTCGTCACAAAATCTTTGAACTTAATAGAAAGATCACCAAACAACACAAACACAAGCATACGAATCATGCGATTCCTAATGTTCCTCAAATACTCAATAACACAACCTTTCTTATTGATTGGTTTGATTTGCCTAGGCTATGGTCGTGGAAGTGTCGGTTTCCATTCTTTTTCTCGTCCAATAATCATTGAACTTAATAGAAAGATCACCAAACAACACAAACACAAGCATACGAATCATGCGATTCCTAATGTTTCTCAAATACTCAATAACACAACATTTCTTATTGATTGGTTTGATTTGCCTAGGCTATGGTTGTGGAAGTATTGGTTTCCATTATTTTTCTTGTCCAAAAATCTTTGAACTTAATAGAAAAATCTCCAAACAACACAAACACAAGCATACGAATCATGCGATTCCTAATGTTCCTCAAATACTCAATAACACAACCTTTCAAATTGATTGGTTTGATTTGCCTAGGCTATGGTCGTGGAAGTGTTGGTTTCCATTCTTTTTCTCGTCCAAAAATCTTTGAACTTAATAGAAAGATCACCCAACAACACAAACACAAGCATACGAATCATGCGATTCCTAATGTTTCTCAAATACTCAATAACACAAAATTTATTATTGATTGGTTTGATTTGCCTAGGCTATGGTTGTGGAAGTGTTGGTTTCCATTCTTTTTCTCGTCCAAAAATATTTGAACTTAATAGAAAGATCACCAAACAACACAAACACAAGCATACAAATCATGCGATTCCTAATGTTCCTCAAATACTCAATAACACAACCTTTCTTATTGATTGGTTTGATTTGCCTAGGCTATGGTTGTGGAAGTATTGGTTTCCATTATTTTTCTCGTCCAAAAATCTTTGAACTTAATAGAAAGATCACCAAACAACACAAACACAAGCATACGAATCATGCGATTCCTAATGTTCCTCAAATACTCAATAACACAACCTTTGTTATTGATTGGTTTGATTTGCCTAGGGTATGGTCGTGGAAGTGTTGGTTTCCATTCTTTTTCTCGTCCAAAAATCTTTGAACTTAATAGAAAGATCACCAAACAACACAAACACAAGCATACGAATCATGTGATTCCTAATGTTTCTCAAATACTCAATAACACAACATTTCTTATTGATTGGTTTGATTTGCCTAGGCTATGGTTGTGGAAGTGTTTGTTTCCATCCTTTTTGTCGTCACAAAATCTTTGAACTTAATAGAAAGATCACCAAACAACACAAACACAAGCATACGAATCATGCGATTCCTAATGTTCCTCAAATACTCAATAACACAACCTTTCTTATTGATTGGTTTGATTTGCCTAGGCTATGGTCGTGGAAGTGGTTGTTTTCATTCTTTTTCACGTCCAAAAATCTTTGAACTTAATAGAAAGATCACCAAACATTACAAACACAAGCATACGAATCATGCGATTCCTAATGTTCCTCAAATACTCAATAACACAACCTTTGTTATTGATTGGTTTGATTTGCCTAGGCTATAGTCGTGGAAGTGTTGGTTTCCATTCTTTTTCTCGTCCAAATATCTTTGAACTTGATAGAAAGATCACCAAACAACAAAAACACAAGCATACGAATCATGCAATTCCTAATGTTTCTCACATACTCAATAATACAACATTTCTTATTGATTGGTTTGATTGGCCTAGGCTATGGTTGTGGAAGTGTTGGTTTCCATTCTTTTTCTCGTCCAAAAATCTTTGAACTTAATAGAAAGATCACCAAACAACACAAACACAAGCATACGAATCATGCGATTCCTAATGTTTTTCAAATTCTCAATAACACAACCTTTCTTATTGATTGGTGTGATTTGCCTAGGCTATGGTTGTGGAAGTGTTGGTTTCCATTCTTTTTCTCGTCCAAAAATCTTTGAACTTAATAGAACTTGATAGAAAGATCACCAAACAACACAAACACAAGCATACGAATCATGCGATTCCTAATGTTTCTCAAATACTCAATAACACAACCTTTCTTATTGATTGGTTTGATTTGCCTAGGCTATAGTGGAAGTGTTGGTTTCAATTCTTTTTCTCGTCCAAAAATATTTGAACTTAATAGAAAGATAACCAAACAACACAAACACAAGCATACGAATCATGCGATTCCTAATGTTCCTCAAATACTCAATAACACAACCTTTCTTATTGATTGGTTTGATTTGCCTAGGCTATGGTTGTGGAAGTATTGGTTTCCATTATTTTTCTCGTCAAAAAATCTTTGAACTTAATAGAAAGATCACCAAACAACACAAACACAAGCATACGAATCATGCGATTCCTAATGTTCCTCAAATACTCAATAACACAACCTTTCTTATTGATTGGTTTGATTTGCCTAGGGTATGGTCGTGGAAGTGTTGGTTTCCATTCTTTTTCTCGTCCAAAAATCTTTGAACTTAATAGAAAGATCACCAAACAACACAAACACAAGCATACGAATCATGCGATTCCTAATGTTTCTCAAATACTCAATAACACAACATTTCTTATTGATTGGTTTGATTTGCCTAGGCTATGGTTGTGGAAGTGTTGGTTTCCATCCTTTTTCTCGTCACAAAATCTTTGAACTTAATAGAAAGATCACCAAACAACACAAACACAAGCATACGAATCATGCGATTCCTAATGTTCCTCAAATACTCAATAACACAACCTTTCTTATTGATTGGTTTGATTTGCCTAGGCTATGGTCGTGGAAGTGTCGGTTTCCATTCTTTTTCTCGTCCAATAATCATTGAACTTAATAGAAAGATCACCAAACAACACAAACACAAGCATACGAATCATGCGATTCCTAATGTTTCTCAAATACTCAATAACACAACATTTCTTATTGATTGGTTTGATTTGCCTAGGCTATGGTTGTGGAAGTATTGGTTTCCATTATTTTTCTTGTCCAAAAATCTTTGAACTTAATAGAAAAATCTCCAAACAACACAAACACAAGCATACGAATCATGCGATTCCTAATGTTCCTCAAATACTCAATAACACAACCTTTCTTATTGATTGGTTTGATTTGCCTAGGCTATGGTCGTGGAAGTGTTGGTTTCCATTCTTTTTCTCGTCCAAAAATCTTTGAACTTAATAGAAAGATCACCCAACAACACAAACACAAGCATACGAATCATGCGATTCCTAATGTTTCTCAAATACTCAATAACACAAAATTTATTATTGATTGGTTTGATTTGCCTAGGCTATGGTTGTGGAAGTGTTGGTTTCCATTCTTTTTCTCGTCCAAAAATATTTGAACTTAATAGAAAGATCACCAAACAACACAAACACAAGCATACAAATCATGCGATTCCTAATGTTCCTCAAATACTCAATAACACAACCTTTCTTATTGATTGGTTTGATTTGCCTAGGCTATGGTTGTGGAAGTATTGGTTTCCATTATTTTTCTCGTCCAAAAATCTTTGAACTTAATAGAAAGATCACCAAACAACACAAACACAAGCATACGAATCATGCGATTCCTAATGTTCCTCAAATACTCAATAACACAACCTTTGTTATTGATTGGTTTGATTTGCCTAGGGTATGGTCGTGGAAGTGTTGGTTTCCATTCTTTTTCTCGTCCAAAAATCTTTGAACTTAATAGAAAGATCACCAAACAACACAAACACAAGCATACGAATCATGTGATTCCTAATGTTTCTCAAATACTCAATAACACAACATTTCTTATTGATTGGTTTGATTTGCCTAGGCTATGGTTGTGGAAGTGTTTGTTTCCATCCTTTTTGTCGTCACAAAATCTTTGAACTTAATAGAAAGATCACCAAACAACACAAACACAAGCATACGAATCATGCGATTCCTAATGTTCCTCAAATACTCAATAACACAACCTTTCTTATTGATTGGTTTGATTTGCCTAGGCTATGGTCGTGGAAGTGTCGGTTTCCATTCTTTTTCTCGTCCAATAATCATTGAACTTAATAGAAAGATCACCAAACAACACAAACACAAGCATACGAATCATGCGATTCCTAATGTTTCTCAAATACTCAATAACACAACATTTCTTATTGATTGGTTTGATTTGCCTAGGCTATGGTCGTGGAAGTGTTGGTTTCCATTCTTTTTCTCGTCCAAAAATCTTTGAACTTAATAGAAAGATCACCCAACAACACAAACACAAGCATACGAATCATGCGATTCCTAATGTTTCTCAAATACTCAATAACACAAAATTTATTATTGATTGGTTTGATTTGCCTAGGCTATGGTTGTGGAAGTGTTGGTTTCCATTCTTTTTCTCGTCCAAAAATATTTGAACTTAATAGAAAGATCACCAAACAACACAAACACAAGCATACAAATCATGCGATTCCTAATGTTCCTCAAATACTCAATAACACAACCTTTCTTATTGATTGGTTTGATTTGCCTAGGCTATAGTGGAAGTGTTGGTTTCAATTCTTTTTCTCGTCCAAAAATATTTGAACTTAATAGAAAGATAACCAAACAACACAAACACAAGCATACGAATCATGCGATTCCTAATGTTCCTCAAATACTCAATAACACAACCTTTCTTATTGATTGGTTTGATTTGCCTAGGCTATGGTTGTGGAAGTATTGGTTTCCATTATTTTTCTCGTCAAAAAATCTTTGAACTTAATAGAAAGATCACCAAACAACACAAACACAAGCATACGAATCATGCGATTCCTAATGTTTCTCAAATACTCAATAACACAACCTTTCTTATTGATTGGTTTGATTTGCCTAGGCTATGGTTGTGGAAGTATTGGTTTCCATTATTTTTCTTGTCCAAAAATCTTTGAACTTAATAGAAAAATCTCCAAACAACACAAACACAAGCATACGAATCATGCGATTCCTAATGTTCCTCAAATACTCAATAACACAACCTTTCTTATTGATTGGTTTGATTTGCCTAGGCTATGGTCGTGGAAGTGTTGGTTTCCATTCTTTTTCTCGTCCAAAAATCTTTGAACTTAATAGAAAGATCACCCAACAACACAAACACAAGCATACGAATCATGCGATTCCTAATGTTTCTCAAATACTCAATAACACAAAATTTATTATTGATTGGTTTGATTTGCCTAGGCTATGGTTGTGGAAGTGTTGGTTTCCATTCTTTTTCTCGTCCAAAAATATTTGAACTTAATAGAAAGATCACCAAACAACACAAACACAAGCATACAAATCATGCGATTCCTAATGTTCCTCAAATACTCAATAACACAACCTTTCTTATTGATTGGTTTGATTTGCCTAGGCTATGGTTGTGGAAGTATTGGTTTCCATTATTTTTCTCGTCCAAAAATCTTTGAACTTAATAGAAAGATCACCAAACAACACAAACACAAGCATACGAATCATGCGATTCCTAATGTTCCTCAAATACTCAATAACACAACCTTTGTTATTGATTGGTTTGATTTGCCTAGGGTATGGTCGTGGAAGTGTTGGTTTCCATTCTTTTTCTCGTCCAAAAATCTTTGAACTTAATAGAAAGATCACCAAACAACACAAACACAAGCATACGAATCATGTGATTCCTAATGTTTCTCAAATACTCAATAACACAACATTTCTTATTGATTGGTTTGATTTGCCTAGGCTATGGTTGTGGAAGTGTTTGTTTCCATCCTTTTTGTCGTCACAAAATCTTTGAACTTAATAGAAAGATCACCAAACAACACAAACACAAGCATACGAATCATGCGATTCCTAATGTTCCTCAAATACTCAATAACACAACCTTTCTTATTGATTGGTTTGATTTGCCTAGGCTATGGTCGTGGAAGTGTCGGTTTCCATTCTTTTTCTCGTCCAATAATCATTGAACTTAATAGAAAGATCACCAAACAACACAAACACAAGCATACGAATCATGCGATTCCTAATGTTTCTCAAATACTCAATAACACAACATTTCTTATTGATTGGTTTGATTTGCCTAGGCTATGGTCGTGGAAGTGTTGGTTTCCATTCTTTTTCTCGTCCAAAAATCTTTGAACTTAATAGAAAGATCACCCAACAACACAAACACAAGCATACGAATCATGCGATTCCTAATGTTTCTCAAATACTCAATAACACAAAATTTATTATTGATTGGTTTGATTTGCCTAGGCTATGGTTGTGGAAGTGTTGGTTTCCATTCTTTTTCTCGTCCAAAAATATTTGAACTTAATAGAAAGATCACCAAACAACACAAACACAAGCATACAAATCATGCGATTCCTAATGTTCCTCAAATACTCAATAACACAACCTTTCTTATTGATTGGTTTGATTTGCCTAGGCTATGGTTGTGGAAGTATTGGTTTCCATTATTTTTCTCGTCCAAAAATCTTTGAACTTAATAGAAAGATCACCAAACAACACAAACACAAGCATACGAATCATGCGATTCCTAATGTTCCTCAAATACTCAATAACACAACCTTTGTTATTGATTGGTTTGATTTGCCTAGGGTATGGTCGTGGAAGTGTTGGTTTCCATTCTTTTTCTCGTCCAAAAATCTTTGAACTTAATAGAAAGATCACCAAACAACACAAACACAAGCATACGAATCATGTGATTCCTAATGTTTCTCAAATACTCAATAACACAACATTTTTTATTGATTGGTTTGATTTGCCTAGGCTATGGTTGTGGAAGTGTTTGTTTCCATCCTTTTTGTCGTCACAAAATCTTTGAACTTAATAGAAAGATCACCAAACAACACAAACACAAGCATACGAATCATGCGATTCCTAATGTTCCTCAAATACTCAATAACACAACCTTTCTTATTGATTGGTTTGATTTGCCTAGGCTATGGTCAAGGAAGTGTCGGTTTCCATTCTTTTTCTCGTCCAATAATCATTGAACTTAATAGAAAGATCACCAAACAACACAAACACAAGCATACGAATCATGCGATTCCTAATGTTTCTCAAATACTCAATAACACAACATTTCTTATTGATTGGTTTGATTTGCCTAGGCTATGGTTGTGGAAGTATTGGTATCCATTATTTTTCTCGTCCAAAAATCTTTGAACATAATAGAAAAATCTCCAAACAACACAAACACAAGCATACGAATCATGCGATTCCTAATGTTCCTCAAATACTCAATAACACAACCTTTCTTATTGATTGGTTTGATTTGCCTAGGCTATGGTCGTGGAAGTGTCGGTTTCCATTCTTTTTCTCGTCCAAAAATCTTTGAACATAATAGAAAAATCTCCAAACAACACAAACACAAGCATACGAATCATGCGATTCCTAATGTTCCTCAAATACTCAATAACACAACCTTTCTTATTGATTGGTTTGATTTGCCTAGGCTATGGTCGTGGAAGTGTTGGTTTCCATTCTTTTTCTCGTCCAAAAATCTTTGAACTTAATAGAAAGATCACCAAACAACACAAACACAAGCATACGAATCATGCGATTCCTAATGTTCCTCAAATACTCAATAATACAACCTTTGTTATTGATTGGTTTGATTTGCCTAGGGTATGGTCGTGGAAGTGTTGGTTTCCATTCTTTTTCTCGTCCAAAAATCTTTGAACTTAATAGAAAGATCACCAAACAACACAAACACAAGCATACGAATCATGTGATTCCTAATGTTTCTCAAATACTGAATAACACAACATTTCTTATTGATTGGTTTGATTTGCCTAGGCTATGGTTGTGGAAGTGTTGGTTTCCATCCTTTTTGTCGTCACAAAATCTATGAACTTAATAGAAAGATCACCAAACAACACAAACACAAGCATACGACTCATGCGATTCCTAATGTTCCTCAAATACTCAATAACACAACCTTTCTTATTGATTGGTTTGATTTGCCTAGGCTATGGTTGTGGAAGTATTGGTTTCCATTATTTTTCTCGTCCAAAAATCTTTGAACTTAATAGAAAGATCACCAAACAACACAAACACAAGCATACGAATCATGCGATTCCTAATGTTCCTCAAATACTCAATAACACAACCTTTGTTATTGATTGGTTTGATTTGCCTAGGGTATGGTCGTGGAAGTGTTGGTTTCCATTCTTTTTCTCGTCCAAAAATCTTTGAACTTAATAGAAAGATCACCAAACAACACAAACACAAGCATACGAATCATGTGATTCCTAATGTTTCTCAAATACTCAATAACACAACATTTCTTATTGATTGGTTTGATTTGCCTAGGCTATGGTTGTGGAAGTGTTTGTTTCCATCCTTTTTGTCGTCACAAAATCTTTGAACTTAATAGAAAGATCACCAAACAACACAAACACAAGCATACGAATCATGCGATTCCTAATGTTCCTCAAATACTCAATAACACAACCTTTCTTATTGATTGGTTTGATTTGCCTAGGCTATGGTCGTGGAAGTGGTTGTTTTCATTCTTTTTCACGTCCAAAAATCTTTGAACTTAATAGAAAGATCACCAAACATTACAAACACAAGCATACGAATCATGCGATTCCTAATGTTCCTCAAATACTCAATAACACAACCTTTGTTATTGATTGGTTTGATTTGCCTAGGCTATAGTCGTGGAAGTGTTGGTTTCCATTCTTTTTCTCGTCCAAATATCTTTGAACTTGATAGAAAGATCACCAAACAACACAAACACAAGCATACGAATCATGCGATTCCTAATGTTTCTCACATACTCAATAATACAACATTTCTTATTGATTGGTTTGATTGGCCTAGGCTATGGTTGTGGAAGTGTTGGTTTCCATTCTTTTTCTCGTCCAAAAATCTTTGAACTTAATAGAAAGATCACCAAACAACACAAACACAAGCATACGAATCATGCGATTCCTAATGTTTTTCAAATTCTCAATAACACAACCTTTCTTATTGATTGGTGTGATTTGCCTAGGCTATGGTTGTGGAAGTGTTGGTTTCCATTCTTTTTCTCGTCCAAAAATCTTTGAACTTAATAGAACTTGATAGAAAGATCACCAAACAACACAAACACAAGCATACGAATCATGCGATTCCTAATGTTTCTCAAATACTCAATAACACAACCTTTCTTATTGATTGGTTTGATTTGCCTAGGCTATAGTGGAAGTGTTGGTTTCAATTCTTTTTCTCGTCCAAAAATATTTGAACTTAATAGAAAGATAACCAAACAACACAAACACAAGCATACGAATCATGCGATTCCTAATGTTTCTCAAATACTCAATAACACAACATTTCTTATTGATTGGTTTGATTTGCCTAGGCTATGGTTGTGGAAGTGTTTGTTTCCATCCTTTTTGTCGTCACAAAATCTTTGAACTTAATAGAAAGATCACCAAACAACACAAACACAAGCATACGAATCATGCGATTCCTAATGTTCCTCAAATACTCAATAACACAACCTTTCTTATTGATTGGTTTGATTTGCCTAGGCTATGGTCGTGGAAGTGTCGGTTTCCATTCTTTTTCTCGTCCAATAATCATTGAACTTAATAGAAAGATCACCAAACAACACAAACACAAGCATACGAATCATGCGATTCCTAATGTTTCTCAAATACTCAATAACACAACATTTCTTATTGATTGGTTTGATTTGCCTAGGCTATGGTCGTGGAAGTGTTGGTTTCCATTCTTTTTCTCGTCCAAAAATCTTTGAACTTAATAGAAAGATCACCAAACAACACAAACACAAGCATACGAATCATGCGATTCCTAATGTTTCTCAAATACTCAATAACACAAAATTTATTATTGATTGGTTTGATTTGCCTAGGCTATGGTTGTGGAAGTGTTGGTTTCCATTCTTTTTCTCGTCCAAAAATATTTGAACTTAATAGAAAGATCACCAAACAACACAAACACAAGCATACAAATCATGCGATTCCTAATGTTCCTCAAATACTCAATAACACAACCTTTCTTATTGATTGGTTTGATTTGCCTAGGCTATGGTTGTGGAAGTATTGGTTTCCATTATTTTTCTCGTCCAAAAATCTTTGAACTTAATAGAAAGATCACCAAACAACACAAACACAAGCATACGAATCATGCGATTCCTAATGTTCCTCAAATACTCAATAACACAACCTTTGTTATTGATTGGTTTGATTTGCCTAGGGTATGGTCGTGGAAGTGTTGGTTTCCATTCTTTTTCTCGTCCAAAAATCTTTGAACTTAATAGAAAGATCACCAAACAACACAAACACAAGCATACGAATCATGTGATTCCTAATGTTTCTCAAATACTCAATAACACAACATTTCTTATTGATTGGTTTGATTTGCCTAGGCTATGGTTGTGGAAGTGTTTGTTTCCATCCTTTTTGTCGTCACAAAATCTTTGAACTTAATAGAAAGATCACCAAACAACACAAACACAAGCATACGAATCATGCGATTCCTAATGTTCCTCAAATACTCAATAACACAACCTTTCTTATTGATTGGTTTGATTTGCCTAGGCTATGGTCGTGGAAGTGTCGGTTTCCATTCTTTTTCTCGTCCAATAATCATTGAACTTAATAGAAAGATCACCAAACAACACAAACACAAGCATACGAATCATGCGATTCCTAATGTTTCTCAAATACTCAATAACACAACATTTCTTATTGATTGGTTTGATTTGCCTAGGCTATGGTTGTGGAAGTATTGGTATCCATTATTTTTCTCGTCCAAAAATCTTTGAACATAATAGAAAAATCTCCAAACAACACAAACACAAGCATACGAATCATGCGATTCCTAATGTTCCTCAAATACTCAATAACACAACCTTTCTTATTGATTGGTTTGATTTGCCTAGGCTATGGTCGTGGAAGTGTCGGTTTCCATTCTTTTTCTCGTCCAAAAATCTTTGAACATAATAGAAAAATCTCCAAACAACACAAACACAAGCATACGAATCATGCGATTCCTAATGTTCCTCAAATACTCAATAACACAACCTTTCTTATTGATTGGTTTGATTTGCCTAGGCTATGGTCGTGGAAGTGTTGGTTTCCATTCTTTTTCTCGTCCAAAAATCTTTGAACTTAATAGAAAGATCACCAAACAACACAAACACAAGCATACGAATCATGCGATTCCTAATGTTCCTCAAATACTCAATAACACAACCTTTGTTATTGATTGGTTTGATTTGCCTAGGGTATGGTCGTGGAAGTGTTGGTTTCCATTCTTTTTCTCGTCCAAAAATCTTTGAACTTAATAGAAAGATCACCAAACAACACAAACACAAGCATACGAATCATGTGATTCCTAATGTTTCTCAAATACTGAATAACACAACATTTCTTATTGATTGGTTTGATTTGCCTAGGCTATGGTTGTGGAAGTGTTGGTTTCCATCCTTTTTGTCGTCACAAAATCTATGAACTTAATAGAAAGATCACCAAACAACACAAACACAAGCATACGACTCATGCGATTCCTAATGTTCCTCAAATACTCAATAACACAACCTTTCTTATTGATTGGTTTGATTTGCCTAGGCTATGGTTGTGGAAGTATTGGTTTCCATTATTTTTCTCGTCCAAAAATCTTTGAACTTAATAGAAAGATCACCAAACAACACAAACACAAGCATACGAATCATGCGATTCCTAATGTTCCTCAAATACTCAATAACACAACCTTTGTTATTGATTGGTTTGATTTGCCTAGGGTATGGTCGTGGAAGTGTTGGTTTCCATTCTTTTTCTCGTCCAAAAATCTTTGAACTTAATAGAAAGATCACCAAACAACACAAACACAAGCATACGAATCATGTGATTCCTAATGTTTCTCAAATACTCAATAACACAACATTTCTTATTGATTGGTTTGATTTGCCTAGGCTATGGTTGTGGAAGTGTTTGTTTCCATCCTTTTTGTCGTCACAAAATCTTTGAACTTAATAGAAAGATCACCAAACAACACAAACACAAGCATACGAATCATGCGATTCCTAATGTTCCTCAAATACTCAATAACACAACCTTTCTTATTGATTGGTTTGATTTGCCTAGGCTATGGTCGTGGAAGTGGTTGTTTTCATTCTTTTTCACGTCCAAAAATCTTTGAACTTAATAGAAAGATCACCAAACATTACAAACACAAGCATACGAATCATGCGATTCCTAATGTTCCTCAAATACTCAATAACACAACCTTTGTTATTGATTGGTTTGATTTGCCTAGGCTATAGTCGTGGAAGTGTTGGTTTCCATTCTTTTTCTCGTCCAAATATCTTTGAACTTGATAGAAAGATCACCAAACAACACAAACACAAGCATACGAATCATGCGATTCCTAATGTTTCTCACATACTCAATAATACAACATTTCTTATTGATTGGTTTGATTGGCCTAGGCTATGGTTGTGGAAGTGTTGGTTTCCATTCTTTTTCTCGTCCAAAAATCTTTGAACTTAATAGAAAGATCACCAAATAACACAAACACAAGCATACGAATCATGCGATTCCTAATGTTTTTCAAATTCTCAATAACACAACCTTTCTTATTGATTGGTGTGATTTGCCTAGGCTATGGTTGTGGAAGTGTTGGTTTCCATTCTTTTTCTCGTCCAAAAATCTTTGAACTTAATAGAACTTGATAGAAAGATCACCAAACAACACAAACACAAGCATACGAATCATGCGATTCCTAATGTTTCTCAAATACTCAATAACACAACCTTTCTTATTGATTGGTTTGATTTGCCTAGGCTATAGTGGAAGTGTTGGTTTCAATTCTTTTTCTCGTCCAAAAATATTTGAACTTAATAGAAAGATAACCAAACAACACAAACACAAGCATACGAATCATGCGATTCCTAATGTTCCTCAAATACTCAATAACACAACCTTTCTTATTGATTGGTTTGATTTGCCTAGGCTATGGTTGTGGAAGTATTGGTTTCCATTATTTTTCTCGTCAAAAAATCTTTGAACTTAATAGAAAGATCACCAAACAACACAAACACAAGCATACGAATCATGCGATTCCTAATGTTCCTCAAATACTCAATAACACAACCTTTCTTATTGATTGGTTTGATTTGCCTAGGGTATGGTCGTGGAAGTGTTGGTTTCCATTCTTTTTCTCGTCCAAAAATCTTTGAACTTAATAGAAAGATCACCAAACAACACAAACACAAGCATACGAATCATGCGATTCCTAATGTTTCTCAAATACTCAATAACACAACATTTCTTATTGATTGGTTTGATTTGCCTAGGCTATGGTTGTGGAAGTGTTGGTTTCCATCCTTTTTCTCGTCACAAAATCTTTGAACTTAATAGAAAGATCACCAAACAACACAAACACAAGCATACGAATCATGCGATTCCTAATGTTCCTCAAATACTCAATAACACAACCTTTCTTATTGATTGGTTTGATTTGCCTAGGCTATGGTCGTGGAAGTGTCGGTTTCCATTCTTTTTCTCGTCCAATAATCATTGAACTTAATAGAAAGATCACCAAACAACACAAACACAAGCATACGAATCATGCGATTCCTAATGTTTCTCAAATACTCAATAACACAACATTTCTTATTGATTGGTTTGATTTGCCTAGGCTATGGTTGTGGAAGTATTGGTTTCCATTATTTTTCTTGTCCAAAAATCTTTGAACTTAATAGAAAAATCTCCAAACAACACAAACACAAGCATACGAATCATGCGATTCCTAATGTTCCTCAAATACTCAATAACACAACCTTTCTTATTGATTGGTTTGATTTGCCTAGGCTATGGTCGTGGAAGTGTTGGTTTCCATTCTTTTTCTCGTCCAAAAATCTTTGAACTTAATAGAAAGATCACCCAACAACACAAACACAAGCATACGAATCATGCGATTCCTAATGTTTCTCAAATACTCAATAACACAAAATTTATTATTGATTGGTTTGATTTGCCTAGGCTATGGTTGTGGAAGTGTTGGTTTCCATTCTTTTTCTCGTCCAAAAATATTTGAACTTAATAGAAACATCACCAAACAACACAAACACAAGCATACAAATCATGCGATTCCTAATGTTCCTCAAATACTCAATAACACAACCTTTCTTATTGATTGGTTTGATTTGCCTAGGCTATGGTTGTGGAAGTATTGGTTTCCATTATTTTTCTCGTCCAAAAATCTTTGAACTTAATAGAAAGATCACCAAACAACACAAACACAAGCATACGAATCATGCGATTCCTAATGTTCCTCAAATACTCAATAACACAACCTTTGTTATTGATTGGTTTGATTTGCCTAGGGTATGGTCGTGGAAGTGTTGGTTTCCATTCTTTTTCTCGTCCAAAAATCTTTGAACTTAATAGAAAGATCACCAAACAACACAAACACAAGCATACGAATCATGCGATTCCTAATGTTTCTCAAATACTCAATAACACAACATTTCTTATTGATTGGTTTGATTTGCCTAGGCTATGGTTGTGGAAGTGTTTGTTTCCATCCTTTTTGTCGTCACAAAATCTTTGAACTTAATAGAAAGATCACCAAACAACACAAACACAAGCATACGAATCATGCGATTCCTAATGTTCCTCAAATACTCAATAACACAACCTTTCTTATTGATTGGTTTGATTTGCCTAGGCTATGGTCGTGGAAGTGTCGGTTTCCATTCTTTTTCTCGTCCAATAATCATTGAACTTAATAGAAAGATCACCAAACAACACAAACACAAGCATACGAATCATGCGATTCCTAATGTTTATCAAATACTCAATAACACAACATTTCTTCTTGATTGGTTTGATTTGCCTAGGCTATGGTCGTGGAAGTGTTGGTTTCCATTCTTTTTCTCGTCCAAAAATCTTTGAACTTAATAGAAAGATCACCCAACAACACAAACACAAGCATACGAATCATGCGATTCCTAATGTTTCTCAAATACTCAATAACACAAAATTTATTATTGATTGGTTTGATTTGCCTAGGCTATGGTTGTGGAAGTGTTGGTTTCCATTCTTTTTCTCGTCCAAAAATATTTGAAATTAATAGAAAGATCACCAAACAACACAAACACAAGCATACAAATCATGCGATTCCTAATGTTCCTCAAATACTCAATAACACAACCTTTCTTATTGATTGGTTTGATTTGCCTAGGCTATGGTTGTGGAAGTATTGGTTTCCATTATTTTTCTCGTCCAAAAATCTTTGAACTTAATAGAAAGATCACCAAACAACACAAACACAAGCATACGAATCATGCGATTCCTAATGTTCCTCAAATACTCAATAACACAACCTTTGTTATTGATTGGTTTGATTTGCCTAGGGTATGGTCGTGGAAGTGTTGGTTTCCATTCTTTTTCTCGTCCAAAAATCTTTGAACTTAATAGAAAGATCACCAAACAACACAAACACAAGCATACGAATCATGTGATTCCTAATGTTTCTCAAATACTCAATAACACAACATTTCTTATTGATTGGTTTGATTTGCCTAGGCTATGGTTGTGGAAGTGTTTGTTTCCATCCTTTTTGTCGTCACAAAATCTTTGAACTTAATAGAAAGATCACCAAACAACACAAACACAAGCATACGAATCATGCGATTCCTAATGTTCCTCAAATACTCAATAACACAACCTTTCTTATTGATTGGTTTGATTTGCCTAGGCTATGGTCGTGGAAGTGTCGGTTTCCATTCTTTTTCTCGTCCAATAATCATTGAACTTAATAGAAAGATCACCAAACAACACAAACACAAGCATACGAATCATGCGATTCCTAATGTTTCTCAAATACTCAATAACACAACATTTCTTATTGATTGGTTTGATTTGCCTAGGCTATGGTTGTGGAAGTATTGGTATCCATTATTTTTCTCGTCCAAAAATCTTTGAACATAATAGAAAAATCTCCAAACAACACAAACACAAGCATACGAATCATGCGATTCCTAATGTTCCTCAAATACTCAATAACACAACCTTTCTTATTGATTGGTTTGATTTGCCTAGGCTATGGTCGTGGAAGTGTCGGTTTCCATTCTTTTTCTCGTCCAAAAATCTTTGAACATAATAGAAAAATCTCCAAACAACACAAACACAAGCATACGAATCATGCGATTCCTAATGTTCCTCAAATACTCAATAACACAACCTTTCTTATTGATTGGTTTGATTTGCCTAGGCTATGGTCGTGGAAGTGTTGGTTTCCATTCTTTTTCTCGTCCAAAAATCTTTGAACTTAATAGAAAGATCACCAAACAACACAAACACAAGCATACGAATCATGCGATTCCTAATGTTCCTCAAATACTCAATAACACAACCTTTGTTATTGATTGGTTTGATTTGCCTAGGGTATGGTCGTGGAAGTGTTGGTTTCCATTCTTTTTCTCGTCCAAAAATCTTTGAACTTAATAGAAAGATCACCAAACAACACAAACACAAGCATACGAATCATGTGATTCCTAATGTTTCTCAAATACTGAATAACACAACATTTCTTATTGATTGGTATGATTTGCCTAGGCTATGGTTGTGGAAGTGTTGGTTTCCATCCTTTTTGTCGTCACAAAATCTATGAACTTAATAGAAAGATCACCAAACAACACAAACACAAGCATACGACTCATGCGATTCCTAATGTTCCTCAAATACTCAATAACACAACCTTTCTTATTGATTGGTTTGATTTGCCTAGGCTATGGTCGTGGAAGTGTCGGTTTCCATTCTTTTTCTCGTCCAATAATCATTGAACTTAATAGAAAGATCACCAAACAACACAAACACAAGCATACGAATCATGCGATTCCTAATGTTCCTCAAATACTCAATAACACAACCTTTGTTATTGATTGCTTTGATTTGCCTAGGCTATGGTCGTCGAAGTGTTGGTTTCCATTCTTTTTCTCGTCCAAAAATCTTTGAACTTAATAGAAAGATCACCAAACAACACAAACACAAGCATACGAATCATGCGATTCCTAATGTTTCTCAAATACTCAATAACACAACCTTTCTTATTGATTGGTTTGATTTGCCTAGGCTATGGTCGTGGAAGTGTTGGTTTCCATTCTTTTTCTCGTCCAAAAATCTTTGAACTTAATAGAAAGATCACCAAACAACACAAACACAAGCATACGAATCATGCGATTCCTAATATTTCTCAAATACTCAATAACACAAAATTTCTTATTGATTAGTTTGATTTGCCTAGGCTATGGTTGTGGAAGTGTTGGTTTCCATTCTTTTTGTCGTCCAAAAATATTTGAACTTAATAGAAAGATCACCAAACAACACAAACTCAAGCATATGAATCATGCGATTCCTAATGTTCCTCAAATACTCAATAACACAACCTTTCTTATTGATTGGTTTGATTTGCTTAGGCTATGGTCGTGGAAGTGTTGGTTTCCATTCTTTTTCTCGTCCAAAAATCTTTGAACTTAATAGAAAGATCACCAAACAACACAAACACAAGCATACGAATCATGCGATTCCTAATGTTTCTCAATTACTCAATAACACAAAATTTCTTATTGATTGGTTTGATTTGCCTAGGCTATGGTTGTGGAAGTGTTGGTTTCCATTCTTTTTCTCGTCCAAAAATATTTGAACTTAATAGAAAGATCACCAAACAACACAAACACAAGCATACGAATCATGCGATTCCTAATGTTCCTCAAATACTCAATAACACAACCTTTCTTATTGATTGGTTTGATTTGCCTAGGCTATGGTTGTGGAAGTATTGGTTTCCATTATTTTTCTCGTCCAAAAATCTTTGAACTTAATAGAAAGATCACCAAACAACACAAACACAAGCATACGAATCATGCGATTCCTAATGTTCCTCAAATACTCAATAACACAACCTTTCTTATTGATTGGTTTGATTTGCCTAGGCTATGGTCGTGGAAGTGGTTGTTTTCATTCTTTTTCTCGTCCAAAAATCTTTGAACTTAATAGAAAGATCACCAAACATTACAAACACAAGCATACGAATCATGCGATTCCTAATGTTTCTCAAATACTCAATAACACAACATTTCTTATTGATTGGTTTGATTTGCCTAGGCTATGGTTGTTGAAGTGTTGGTTTCCATTCTTTTTCTCGTCCAAAAGTCTTTGAACTTAATAGAAAGATCACCAAACAACACAAACACAAGCATACGAATCATGCGATTCCTAATGTTCCTCAAATACTCAATAACACAACCTTTCTTATTGATTGGTTTGATTTGCCTAGGCTATGGTCGTGGAAGTGTCGGTTTCCATTCTTTTTCTCGTCCAATAATCATTGAACTTAATAGAAAGATCACCAAACAACACAAACACAAGCATACGAATCATGCGATTCCTAATGTTCCTCAAATACTCAATAACACAACCTTTGTTATTGATTGCTTTGATTTGCCTAGGCTATGGTCGTCGAAGTGTTGGTTTCCATTCTTTTTCTCGTCCAAAAATCTTTGAACTTAATAGAAAGATCACCAAACAACACAAACACAAGCATACGAATCATGCGATTCCTAATGTTCCTCAAATACTCAATAACACAACATTTCTTATTGATTGGTTTGATTGGCCTAGGCTATGGTTGTGGAAGTGTTGGTTTCCTTTCTTTTTCTCGTCCAAAAATCTTTGAACTTAATAGAAAGATCACCAAACAACACAAACACAAGCATACGAATCATGCGATTCCTAATGTTCCTCAAATACTCAATAACACAACCTTTCTTATTGATTGGTTTGATTTTCCTAGGCTATGGTCGTGGAAGTGTCGGTTTCCATTATTTTTCTCGTCCAATAATCATTGAACTTAATAGAAAGATCACCAAACAACACAAACACAAGCATACGAATCATGCGATTCCTAATGTTCCTCAAATACTCAATAACACAACCTTTGTTATTGATTGGTTTGATTTGCCTAGGCTATGGTCGTGGAAGTGTTGGTTTCCATTCTTTTTCTCGTCCAAAAATCTTTGAACTTAATAGAAAGATCACCAAACAACACAAACACAAGCATACGAATCATGCGATTCCTAGTGTTTCTCAAATACTCAATAACACAACATTTCTTATTGATTGGTTTGATTGGCCTAGGCTATGGTTGTGGAAGTGTTGGTTTCCTTTCTTTTTCTCGTCCAAAAATCTTTGAACTTAATAGAAAGATCACCAAACAACACAAACACAAGCATACGAATCATGCGATTCCTAATGTTCCTCAAATACTCAATTACACAACCTTTCTTATTGATTGGTTTGATTTGCCTAGGCTATGGTCGTGGAAGTGTCGGTTTCCATTCTTTTTCTCGTCCAAAAATATTTGAACTTAATAGAAAGATCACCAAACAACACAAACTCAAGCATACGAATCATGCGATTCCTAGTGTTTCTCAAATACTCAATAACACAACATTTCTTATTGATTGGTTTGATTGGCCTAGGCTATGGTTGTGGAAGTGTTGGTTTCCTTTCTTTTTCTCGTCCAAAAATCTTTGAACTTAATAGAAAGATCACCAAACAACACAAACACAAGCATACGAATCATGCGATTCCTAATGTTTCTCAAATACTCAATAACACAACCTTTCTTATTGATTCGTTTGATTTGCCTAGGCTATGGTTATGGAAGTGTTGGTTTCCATTCTTTTTCTCGTCCAAATATCTTTGAACTTAATAGAACTTGATAGAAAGATCACCAAACAACACAAACACAAGCATACGAATCATGCGATACGTAATGTTTCTCAAAGACTCAATAACACAACCTTTCTTATTGATTGGTTTGATTTGCCTAGGCTATGGTTGTGGAAGTGTTGGTTTCCATTCTTTTTCTCGTCCAAAAATCTTTGAACTTAATAGAACTTGATAGAAAGATCACCAAACAAAACAAACACAAGCATACGAATCATGCGATTCCTAATGTTTCTCAAATACTCAATAACACAACGTTTCTTATTGATTGGTTTAATTTGCCTAGGCTATGGTCGTGGAAGTGTTGGTTTCCATTCTTCTTCTCGTCGAAAAATCTTTGAACTTAATAGAACTTGATAGAAAGATCACCAAACAACACAAACACAAGCATACGAATCATGCGATTCCTAGTGTTTCTCAAATACTCAATAACACAACATTTCTTATTGATTGGTTTGATTGGCCTAGGCTATGGTTGTGGAAGTGTTGGTTTCCTTTCTTTTTCTCGTCCAAAAATCTTTGAACTTAATAGAAAGATCACCAAACAACACAAACACAAGCATACGAATCATGCGATTCCTAATGTTCCTCAAATACTCAATAACACAACCTTTCTTATTGATTGGTTTGATTTGCCTAGGCTATGGTCGTGGAAGTGTCGGTTTCCATTCTTTTTCTCGTCCAATAATCATTGAACTTAATAGAAAGATCACCAAACAACACAAACACAAGCATACGAATCATGCGATTCCTAATGTTTCTCAAATACTCAATAACACAACATTTCTTATTGATTGGTTTGATTTGCCTAGGCTATGGTCGTGGAAGTGTTGGTTTCCATTCTTTTTCTCGTCCAAAAATCTTTGAACTTAATAGAAAGATCACCCAACAACACAAACACAAGCATACGAATCATGCGATTCCTAATGTTTCTCAAATACTCAATAACACAAAATTTATTATTGATTGGTTTGATTTGCCTAGGCTATGGTTGTGGAAGTGTTGGTTTCCATTCTTTTTCTCGTCCAAAAATATTTGAACTTAATAGAAAGATCACCAAACAACACAAACACAAGCATACAAATCATGCGATTCCTAATGTTCCTCAAATACTCAATAACACAACCTTTCTTATTGATTGGTTTGATTTGCCTAGGCTATGGTTGTGGAAGTATTGGTTTCCATTATTTTTCTCGTCCAAAAATCTTTGAACTTAATAGAAAGATCACCAAACAACACAAACACAAGCATACGAATCATGCGATTCCTAGTGTTTCTCAAATACTCAATAACACAACATTTCTTATTGATTGGTTTGATTTGCCTAGGCTATGGTTGTGGAAGTATTGGTTTCCATTATTTTTCTCGTCCAAAAATCTTTGAACTTAATAGAAAGATCACCAAACAACACAAACACAAGCATACGAATCATGCGATTCCTAATGTTCCTCAAATACTCAATAACACAACCTTTCTTATTGATTGGTTTGATTTGCCTAGGCTATGGTCGTGGAAGTGTCGGTTTCCATTCTTTTTCTCGTCCAATAATCATTGAACTTAATAGAAAGATCACCAAACAACACAAACACAAGCATACGAATCATGCGATTCCTAATGTTTCTCAAATACTCAATAACACAACATTTCTTATTGATTGGTTTGATTTGCCTAGGCTATGGTCGTGGAAGTGTTGGTTTCCATTCTTTTTCTCGTCCAAAAATCTTTGAACTTAATAGAAAGATCACCCAACAACACAAACACAAGCATACGAATCATGCGATTCCTAATGTTTCTCAAATACTCAATAACACAAAATTTATTATTGATTGGTTTGATTTGCCTAGGCTATGGTTGTGGAAGTGTTGGTTTCCATTCTTTTTCTCGTCCAAAAATATTTGAACTTAATAGAAAGATCACCAAACAACACAAACACAAGCATACAAATCATGCGATTCCTAATGTTCCTCAAATACTCAATAACACAACCTTTCTTATTGATTGGTTTGATTTGCCTAGGCTATGGTTGTGGAAGTATTGGTTTCCATTATTTTTCTCGTCCAAAAATCTTTGAACTTAATAGAAAGATCACCAAACAACACAAACACAAGCATACGAATCATGCGATTCCTAATGTTCCTCAAATACTCAATAACACAACCTTTGTTATTGATTGGTTTGATTTGCCTAGGGTATGGTCGTGGAAGTGTTGGTTTCCATTCTTTTTCTCGTCCAAAAATCTTTGAACTTAATAGAAAGATCACCAAACAACACAAACACAAGCATACGAATCATGTGATTCCTAATGTTTCTCAAATACTCAATAACACAACATTTCTTATTGATTGGTTTGATTTGCCTAGGCTATGGTTGTGGAAGTGTTTGTTTCCATCCTTTTTGTCGTCACAAAATCTTTGAACTTAATAGAAAGATCACCAAACAACACAAACACAAGCATACGAATCATGCGATTCCTAATGTTCCTCAAATACTCAATAACACAACCTTTCTTATTGATTGGTTTGATTTGCCTAGGCTATGGTCGTGGAAGTGTCGGTTTCCATTCTTTTTCTCGTCCAATAATCATTGAACTTAATAGAAAGATCACCAAACAACACAAACACAAGCATACGAATCATGCGATTCCTAATGTTTCTCAAATACTCAATAACACAACATTTCTTATTGATTGGTTTGATTTGCCTAGGCTATGGTTGTGGAAGTATTGGTATCCATTATTTTTCTCGTCCAAAAATCTTTGAACATAATAGAAAAATCTCCAAACAACACAAACACAAGCATACGAATCATGCGATTCCTAATGTTCCTCAAATACTCAATAACACAACCTTTCTTATTGATTGGTTTGATTTGCCTAGGCTATGGTCGTGGAAGTGTCGGTTTCCATTCTTTTTCTCGTCCAAAAATCTTTGAACATAATAGAAAAATCTCCAAACAACACAAACACAAGCATACGAATCATGCGATTCCTAATGTTCCTCAAATACTCAATAACACAACCTTTCTTATTGATTGGTTTGATTTGCCTAGGCTATGGTCGTGGAAGTGTTGGTTTCCATTCTTTTTCTCGTCCAAAAATCTTTGAACTTAATAGAAAGATCACCAAACAACACAAACACAAGCATACGAATCATGCGATTCCTAATGTTCCTCAAATACTCAATAACACAACCTTTGTTATTGATTGGTTTGATTTGCCTAGGGTATGGTCGTGGAAGTGTTGGTTTCCATTCTTTTTCTCGTCCAAAAATCTTTGAACTTAATAGAAAGATCACCAAACAACACAAACACAAGCATACGAATCATGTGATTCCTAATGTTTCTCAAATACTGAATAACACAACATTTCTTATTGATTGGTTTGATTTGCCTAGGCTATGGTTGTGGAAGTGTTGGTTTCCATCCTTTTTGTCGTCACAAAATCTATGAACTTAATAGAAAGATCACCAAACAACACAAACACAAGCATACGACTCATGCGATTCCTAATGTTCCTCAAATACTCAATAACACAACCTTTCTTATTGATTGGTTTGATTTGCCTAGGCTATGGTCGTGGAAGTGTCGGTTTCCATTCTTTTTCTCGTCCAATAATCATTGAACTTAATAGAAAGATCACCAAACAACACAAACACAAGCATACGAATCATGCGATTCCTAATGTTCCTCAAATACTCAATAACACAACCTTTGTTATTGATTGCTTTGATTTGCCTAGGCTATGGTCGTCGAAGTGTTGGTTTCCATTCTTTTTCTCGTCCAAAAATCTTTGAACTTAATAGAAAGATCACCAAACAACACAAACACAAGCATACGAATCATGCGATTCCTAATGTTTCTCAAATACTCAATAACACAACCTTTCTTATTGATTGGTTTGATTTGCCTAGGCTATGGTCGTGGAAGTATTGGTTTCCATTCTTTTTCTCGTCCAAAAATCTTTGAACTTAATAGAAAGATCACCAAACAACACAAACACAAGCATACGAATCATGCGATTCCTAATATTTCTCAAATACTCAATAACACAAAATTTCTTATTGATTAGTTTGATTTGCCTAGGCTATGGTTGTGGAAGTGTTGGTTTCCATTCTTTTTGTCGTCCAAAAATATTTGAACTTAATAGAAAGATCACCAAACAACACAAACTCAAGCATATGAATCATGCGATTCCTAATGTTCCTCAAATACTCAATAACACAACCTTTCTTATTGATTGGTTTGATTTGCTTAGGCTATGGTCGTGGAAGTGTTGGTTTCCATTCTTTTTCTCGTCCAAAAATCTTTGAACTTAATAGAAAGATCACCAAACAACACAAACACAAGCATACGAATCATGCGATTCCTAATGTTTCTCAATTACTCAATAACACAAAATTTCTTATTGATTGGTTTGATTTGCCTAGGCTATGGTTGTGGAAGTGTTGGTTTCCATTCTTTTTCTCGTCCAAAAATATTTGAACTTAATAGAAAGATCACCAAACAACACAAACACAAGCATACGAATCATGCGATTCCTAATGTTCCTCAAATACTCAATAACACAACCTTTCTTATTGATTGGTTTGATTTGCCTAGGCTATGGTTGTGGAAGTATTGGTTTCCATTATTTTTCTCGTCCAAAAATCTTTGAACTTAATAGAAAGATCACCAAACAACACAAACACAAGCATACGAATCAAGTGATTCCTAATGTTCCTCAAATACTCAATAACACAACCTTTGTTATTGATTGGTTTGATTTGCCTAGGCTATGGTCGTGGAAGTGTCGGTTTCCATTCTTTTTCTCGTCCAAAAATCTTTGAACTTAATAGAAAGATCACCAAACAACACAAACACAAGCATACGAATCATGCGATTCCTAGTGTTTCTCAAATACTCAATAACACAACATTTCTTATTGATTGGTTTGATTGGCCTAGGCTATGGTTGTGGAAGTGTTGGTTTCCTTTCTTTTTCTCGTCCAAAAATCTTTGAACTTAATAGAAAGATCACCAAACAACACAAACACAAGCATACGAATCATGCGATTCCTAATGTTCCTCAAATACTCAATAACACAACCTTTCTTATTGATTGGTTTGATTTTCCTAGGCTATGGTCGTGGAAGTGTCGGTTTCCATTATTTTTCTCGTCCAATAATCATTGAACTTAATAGAAAGATCACCAAACAACACAAACACAAGCATACGAATCATGCGATTCCTAATGTTCCTCAAATACTCAATAACACAACCTTTGTTATTGATTGGTTTGATTTGCCTAGGCTATGGTCGTGGAAGTGTTGGTTTCCATTCTTTTTCTCGTCCAAAAATCTTTGAACTTAATAGAAAGATCACCAAACAACACAAACACAAGCATACGAATCATGCGATTCCTAGTGTTTCTCAAATACTCAATAACACAACATTTCTTATTGATTGGTTTGATTGGCCTAGGCTATGGTTGTGGAAGTGTTGGTTTCCTTTCTTTTTCTCGTCCAAAAATCTTTGAACTTAATAGAAAGATCACCAAACAACACAAACACAAGCATACGAATCATGCGATTCCTAATGTTCCTCAAATACTCAATTACACAACCTTTCTTATTGATTGGTTTGATTTGCCTAGGCTATGGTCGTGGAAGTGTCGGTTTCCATTCTTTTTCTCGTCCAAAAATATTTGAACTTAATAGAAAGATCACCAAACAACACAAACTCAAGCATACGAATCATGCGATTCCTAGTGTTTCTCAAATACTCAATAACACAACATTTCTTATTGATTGGTTTGATTGGCCTAGGCTATGGTTGTGGAAGTGTTGGTTTCCTTTCTTTTTCTCGTCCAAAAATCTTTGAACTTAATAGAAAGATCACCAAACAACACAAACACAAGCATACGAATCATGCGATTCCTAATGTTTCTCAAATACTCAATAACACAACCTTTCTTATTGATTCGTTTGATTTGCCTAGGCTATGGTTATGGAAGTGTTGGTTTCCATTCTTTTTCTCGTCCAAATATCTTTGAACTTAATAGAACTTGATAGAAAGATCACCAAACAACACAAACACAAGCATACGAATCATGCGATACGTAATGTTTCTCAAAGACTCAATAACACAACCTTTCTTATTGATTGGTTTGATTTGCCTAGGCTATGGTTGTGGAAGTGTTGGTTTCCATTCTTTTTCTCGTCCAAAAATCTTTGAACTTAATAGAACTTGATAGAAAGATCACCAAACAAAACAAACACAAGCATACGAATCATGCGATTCCTAATGTTTCTCAAATACTCAATAACACAACGTTTCTTATTGATTGGTTTAATTTGCCTAGGCTATGGTCGTGGAAGTGTTGGTTTCCATTCTTCTTCTCGTCGAAAAATCTTTGAACTTAATAGAACTTGACAGAAAGATCACCAAACAACACAAACACAAGCATACGAATCATGCGATTCCTAGTGTTTCTCAAATACTCAATAACACAACATTTCTTATTGATTGGTTTGATTGGCCTAGGCTATGGTTGTGGAAGTGTTGGTTTCCTTTCTTTTTCTCGTCCAAAAATCTTTGAACTTAATAGAAAGATCACCAAACAACACAAACACAAGCATACGAATCATGCGATTCCTAATGTTCCTCAAATACTCAATAACACAACCTTTCTTATTGATTGGTTTGATTTGCCTAGGCTATGGTCGTGGAAGTGTCGGTTTCCATTCTTTTTCTCGTCCAATAATCATTGAACTTAATAGAAAGATCACCAAACAACACAAACACAAGCATACGAATCATGCGATTCCTAATGTTTCTCAAATACTCAGTAACACAACATTTCTTATTGATTGGTTTGATTTGCCTAGGCTATGGTTGTGGAAGTATTGGTTTCCATTATTTTTCTCGTCCAAAAATCTTTGAACATAATAGAAAAATCTCCAAACAACACAAACACAAGCATACGAATCATGCGATTCCTAATGTTCCTCAAATACTCAATAACACAACCTTTCTTATTGATTGGTTTGATTTGCCTAGGCTATGGTCGTGGAAGTGTTGGTTTCCATTCTTTTTCTCGTCCAAAAATCTTTGAACTTAATAGAAAGATCACCAAACAACACAAACACAAGCATACGAATCATGCGATTCCTAATGTTTCTCAAATACTCAATAACACAAAATTTCTTATTGATTGGTTTGATTTGCCTAGGCTATGGTTGTGGAAGTGTTGGTTTACATTCTTTTTCTCGTCCAAAAATATTTGAACTTAATAGAAAGATCACCAAACAACACCAAAACAAGCATACGAATCATGCGATTCCTAATGTTCCTCAAATACTCAATAACACAACCTTTCTTATTGATTGGTTTTATTTGCCTAGGCTATGGTTGTGGAAGTATTGGTTTCCATTATTTTTCTCGTCCAAAAATCTTTGAACTTAATAGAAAGATCACCAAACAACACAAACACAAGCATACGAATCATGCGATTCCTAATGTTCCTTAAATACTCAATAACACAACCTTTGTTATTGATTGCTTTGATTTGCCTAGGCTAAGGTCGTCGAAGTGTTGGTTTCCATTCTTTTTCTCGTCCAAAAATCTTTGAACTTAATAGAAAGATCACCAAACAACACAAACACAAGCATACGAATCATGCAATTCCTAATGTTTCTCAAATACTCAAAAACACAACATTTCTTATTGATTGGTTTGATTTTCCTAGGCTATGGTTGTGGAAGTGTTGGTTTCCATTCTTTTTCTCGTCCAAAAATCTTTGAACTTAATAGAAAGATCACCAAACAACACAAACACAAGCATACGAATCATGCGATTCCTAATGTTTCTCAAATTCTCAATAACACAACGTTTCTTATTGATTGGTTTGATTTGCCTAGGCTATGGTTGTGGAAGTGTTGGTTTCCATTTTTTTTCTCGTCCAAAAATCTTTGAACTTAATAGAAAGATCACCAAACAAGACAAACACAAGCATACGAATCATGCGATTCCTAATGTTTCTCCAATACTCAATAACACAACCTTTCTTATTGATTGGTTTGATTTGCCTAGGCTATGGTCGTGGAAGTGTTGGTTTCCATTATTTTTCTCGTCCAAAAATCTTTGAACTAAATAGAAAGATCACCAAACAACACAAACACAAGCATACAAATCATGTGATTCCTAATGTTTCTCAAATACTCAATAACACAACATTTCTTATTGATTGGTTTGATTTGCCTAGGCTATGGTTGTGGAAGTGTTTGTTTCCATTCTTTTTCTCGTCCAAAAATCTTTGAACTTAATAGAAAGATCACCAAACAACACAAACACAAGCATACGAATCATGCGATTCCTAATGTTTCTCAAATTCTCAATAACACAACCTTTCATATTGATTGGTTTGATTTGCCTAGGCTATGGTAGTGGAAGTGTTGGTTTCCATTCTTTTTCTCGTCCAAAAATCTTTGAACTTAATAGAACTTGATAGAAAGATCACCAAACAACACAAACACAAGCATACGAATCATGCGATTCCTAATGTTTCTCAAATACTCAATAACACAACATTTCTTATTGATTGGTTTGATTTGCCTAGGCTATGGTTGTGGAAGTGTTGGTTTCCATTCTTTTTATCGTCCAAAAATCTTTGAACTTAATAGAAAGATCACCAAACAACACAAACACAAGCATACGAATCATGCGATTCCTAATGTTTCTCAAATACACAATAACACAACCTTTCTTATTGATTGGTTTGATTTGCCTAGGCTATGGTTGTGGAAGTGTTGGTTTCCATTCTTTTTCTCGTCCAAATATCTTTGAACTTAATAGAAAGATCACCAAACAAGACAAACACAAGCATACGAATCATGCGATTCCTAATGTTTCTCAAATTCTCAATAACACAACCTTTCTTATTGATTGGTTTGATTTGCCTAGGCTATGGTTGTGGAAGTGTTGGTTTCCATTCTTTTTCTCGTCCAAAAATCTTTGAACTTAATAGAACTTGATAGAAAGATCACCAAACAACACAAACACAAGCATACGAATCATGCGATTCCTAATGTTTATCAAATACTCAATAACACAACATTTCTTATTGATTGGTTTGATATGCCTAGGCTATGGTTATGGAAGTGTTGGTTTCCATTCTTTTTCTCGTCCAAATATCTTTGAACTTAATATAACTTGATAGAAAGATCACCAAACAACACAAACACAAGCATACGAATCATGCGATTCCTAATGTTTCTCAAATTCTCAATAACACAACCTTTCTTATTGATTGGTTTGATTTGCCTAGGCTATGGTCGTGGAAGTGTTGGTTTCCATTCTTTTTCTCGTCCAAAAATCTTTGAACTTAATAGACAAATCACCAAACAACACAAACACAAGCATACGAATCATGCGATTCCTAATGTTTCTCAAATACACAATAACACAACCTTTCTTATTGATTGGTTTGATTTGCCTAGGCTATGGTTGTGGAAGTGTTGGTTTCCATTCTTTTTCTCGTCCAAATATCTTTGAACTTAATAGAAAGATCACCAAACAAGACAAACACAAGCATACGAATCATGCGATTCCTAATGTTTCTCAAATACTCAATAACACAACCTTTCTTATTGATTGGTTTGATTTGCCTAGGCTATGGTCGTGGAAGTGTTGGTTTCCATTCTTTTTCTCGTCCAAAAATCTTTGAACTTAATAGAAAGATCACCAATTAACACAAACACAAGCATACGAATCATGCGATTCCTAATGTTTCTCAAATTCTCAATAATACAACCTTTCATATTGATTGGTTTGATTTGCCTAGGCTATGGTTGTGGAAGTGTTGGTTTCCATTTTTTTTCTCGTCCAAAAATCTTTGAACTTAATAGAACTTGATAGGAAGATCACCAAACAACACAAACACAAGCATACGAATTATGCGATTCCTAATATTTATCAAATACTCAATAACACAACATTTCTTATTGATTGGTTTGATATGCCTAGGCTATGGTTATGGAAGTGTTGGTTTCCATTCTTTTTCTCGTCCAAATATCTTTGAACTTAATAGAACTTGATAGGAAGATCACCAAACAACACAAACACAAGCATACGAATCATGCGATACGTAATGTTTCTCAAATACTCAATAACACAACATTTCTTATTGATTGGTTTGATTTTCCTAGGCTATGGTTGTGGAAGTGTTGGTTTCCATTCTTTTTCTCGTCCAAAAATCTTTGAACTTAATAGAAAGATCACCAAACAACACAAACACAAGCATACGAATCATGCGATTCCTAATGTTTCTCAAATTCTCAATAACACAACCTTTCTTATTGATTGGTTTGATATGCCTAGGCTATGGTTATGGAAGTGTTTGTTTCCATTCTTTTTGTCGTCCAAATATCTATGAACTTAATAGAACTTGATAGAAAGATCACCAAACAACACAAACACAAGCATACGAATCATGCGATACGTAATGTTTCTCAAATACTCAATAACACAACATTTCTTATTGATTGGTTTGATATGCCTATGCTATGGTTGTGGAAGTGTTGGTTTCCATTCTTTTTCTCGTCCAAAAATCTTTGAACTTAATAGAAAGATCACCAAACAACACAAACACAAGCATACGAATCATGCGATTCCTAATGTTCCTCAAATACTCAATAACACAACCTTTCTTATTGATTGGTTTGATTTGCCTAGGCTATGGTCGTGTAAGTGTTGGTTTCCATTCTTTTTCTTGTCCAAAAATCTTTGAACTTAATAGAAAGATCACCAAACAACACAAACACAAGCATACGAATCATGCGATTCCTAACGATTCTCAAATACTCAATAACACAACATTTCTTATTGATTGGTTTGATTTGCCTAGGCTATGGTTGTGGAAGTGTTGGTTTCCATTCTTTTTCTCGTGCAAAAATCTTTGAACTTAATAGAAAGATCACCAAACAACACAAACACAAGCATACGAATCATGGGATTCCTAATGTTTCTCAAATACACAATAACACAACCTTTCTTATTGATTGGTTTGATTTGCCTAGGCTATGGTTGTGGAAGTGTTGGTTTCCATTTTTTTTCTCGTCCAAAAATCTTTGAACTTAATAGAAAGATCACCAAACAAGACAAACACAAGCATACGAATCATGCGATTCCTAATGTTTCTCCAATACTCAATAACACAACCTTTCTTATTGATTGGTTTGATTTGCCTAGGCTATGGTCGTGGAAGTGTTGGTTTCCATTATTTTTCTCGTCCAAAAATCTTTGAACATAATAGAAAGATCACCAAACAACACAAACACAAGCATACGAATCATGTGATTCCTAATGTTTCTCAAATACTCAATAACACAACATTTCTTATTGATTGGTTTGATTTGCCTAGGCTATGGTTGTGGAAGTGTTGGTTTCCATTCTTTTTCTCGTCCAAATATCTTTGAACTTAATAGAACTTGATAGGAAGATCACCAAACAACACAAACACAAGCATACGAATCATGCGATACGTAATGTTTCTCAAATACTCAATAACAAAACATTTCTTATTGATTGGTTTGATTTTCCTAGGCTATGGTTGTGGAAGTGTTGGTTTCCATTCTTTTTCTCGTCCAAAAATCTTTGAAATTAATAGAAAGATCACAAAACAACACAAACACAAGCATACGAATCATGCGATTCCTAATGTTTCTCAAATTCTCAATAACACAACCTTTCTTATTGATTGGTTTGATTTGCCTAGGCTATGGTTGTGGAAGTGTTGGTTTCCATTCTTTTTCTCGTCCAAAAATCTTTGAACTTAATAGAACTTGATAGAAAGATCACCAAACAACACAAACACAAGCATACGAATCATGCGATTCCTAATGTTTATCAAATACTCAATAACACAACATTTCTTATTGATTGGTTTGATATGCCTAGGCTATGGTTATGGAAGTGTTGGTTTCCATTCTTTTTCTCGTCCAAATATCTTTAACCTTAATAGAACTTGATAGAAAGATCACCAAACAACACAAACACAAGCATACGAATCATGCGATTCCTAATGTTTCTCAAATTCTCAATAACACAACCTTTGTTATTGATTGGTTTGATTTGCCTAGGCTATGGTCGTGGAAGTGTTGGTTTCCATTCTTTTTCTCGTCCAAAAATCTTTGAACTTAATAGACAGATCACCAAACAACACAAACACAAGCATACGAATCATGCGATTCCTAATGTTTCTCAAATTCTCAATAACACAACCTTTCTTATTGATTGGTTTGATTTGCCTAGGCTATGGTTGTGGAAGTGTTGGTTTCCATTCTTTTTCTCGTCCAAATATCTTTGAACTTGATAGAAAGATCACCAAACAACACAAACACAAGCATACGAATCATGCGATTCCTAATGTTTCTCAAATTCTCAATAACACAACCTTTCTTATTGATTGGTTTGATATGCCTAGGCTATGGTTATGGAAGTGTTGGTTTCCATTCTTTTTCTCGTCCAAATATCTATGAACTTAATAGAACTTGATAGAAAGATCACCAAACAACACAAACACAAGCATACAAATCATGCGATACGTAATGTTTCTCAAATACTCAATAACACAACATTTCTTATTGATTGGTTTGATATGCCTATGCTATGGTTGTGGAAGTGTTGGTTTCCATTCTTTTTCTCATCCAAAAATCTTTGAACTTAATAGAAAGATCACCAAACAACACAAACACAAGCATACGAATCATGCGATTCCTAATGTTTCTCAAATTCTCAATAACACAACCTTTCATATTGATTGGTTTGATTTGCCTAGGCTATGGTTGTGGAAGTGTTGGTTTCCATTCTTTTTCTCGTCCAAAAATCTTTGAACTTAATAGAACTTGATAGAAAGATCACCAAACAACACAAACACAAGCATACGAATCATGCGATTCCTAATGTTTATCAAATACTCAATAACACAACATTTCTTATTGATTGGTTTGATATACCTAGGCTATGGTTATGGAAGTGTTGGTTTCCATTCTTTTTCTCGTCCAAATATCTTTGAACTTAATAGAACTTGATAGGAAGATCACCAAACAACACAAACACAAGCATACGAATCATGCGATACGTAATGTTTCTCAAATACTCAATAACACAACATTTCTTATTGATTGGTTTGATATGCCTAGGCTATGGTTGTGGAAGTGTTGGTTTCCATTCTTTTTCTCGTCCAAAAATCTTTGAACTTAATAGAAAGATCACCAAACAACACAAACACAAGCATACGAATCATGCGATTCCTAATGTTTCTCAAATTCTCAATAACACAACCTTTCTTATTGATTGGTTTGATATGCCTAGGCTATGGTTATGGAAGTGTTGGTTTCCATTCTTTTTCTCGTCCAAATATCTATGAACTTAATAGAACTTGATAGAAAGATCACCAAACAACACAAACACAAGCATACAAATCATGCGATACGTAATGTTTCTCAAATACTCAATAACACAACATTTCTTATTGATTGGTTTGATATGCCTATGCTATGGTTGTGGAAGTGTTGGTTTCCATTCTTTTTCTCATCCAAAAATCTTTGAACTTAATAGAAAGATCACCAAACAACACAAACACAAGCATACGAATCATGCGATTCCTAATGTTTCTCAAATTCTCAATAACACAAACGTTCTTATTGATTGGTTTGATTTGCCTAGTCTATGGTCGTGGAAGTGTTGGTTTCCATTCTTTTTCTCGTCCAAAAATCTTTGAACTTAATAGACAGATCACCAAACAACACAAACACAAGCATACGAATCATGCGATTCCTAATGTTTCTCAAATACACAATAACACAACCTTTCTTATTGATTGGTTTGATTTGCCTAGGCTATGGTTGTGGAAGTGTTGGTTTCCATTCTTTTTCTCGTCCAAATATCTTTGAACTTAATAGAAAGATCACCAAACAACACAAACACAAGCATACGAATCATGCGATTCCTAATGTTTCTCAAATACACAATAACACAACCTTTCTTATTGATTGGTTTGATTTGCCTAGGCTATGGTTGTGGAAGTGTTGGTTTCCATTCTTTTTCTCGTCCAAATATCTTTGAACTTGATAGAAAGATCACCAAACAACACAAACACAAGCATACGAATCATGCGATACGTAATGTTTCTCAAATACTCAATAACACAATATTTCTTATTGATTGGTTTTATATGCCTATGCTATGGTTGTGGAAGTGTTGGTTTCCATTCTTTTTCTCATCCAAAAATCTTTGAACTTAATAGAAAGATCACCAAACAACACAAACACAAGCATACGAATCATGCGATTCCTAATGTTTCTCAAATACTCAATAACACAACCTTTCATATTGATTGGTTTGATTTGCCTAGGCTATGGTTGTGGAAGTGTTGGTTTCCATTCTTTTTCTCGTCCAAAAATCTTTGAACTTAATAGAACTTGATAGAAAGATCACCAAACAACACAAACACAAGCATACGAATCATGCGATTCCTAATGTTTATCAAATACTCAATAACACAACATTTCTTATTGATTGGTTTGATATGCCTAGGATATGGTTATGGAAGTGTTGGTTTCCATTCTTTTTCTCGTCCAAATATCTTTGAACTTAATAGAACTTGATAGGAAGATCACCAAACAACACAAACACAAGCATACGAATCATGCGATACGTAATGTTTCTCAAATACTCAATAACACAACATTTCTTATTGATTGGTTTGATTTTCCTAGGCTATGGTTGTGGAAGTGTTGGTTTCCATTCTTTTTCTCGTCCAAAAATCTTTGAACTTAATAGAAAGATCACCAAACAACACAAACACAAGCATACGAATCATGCGATTCCTAATGTTTCTCAAATACTCAATAACACAACCTTTCTTATTGATTGGTTTGATTTGCCTAGGCTATGGTCGTGGAAGTGTTGGTTTCCATTCTTTTTCTCGTCCAAAAATCTTTGAACTTAATAGACAAATCACCAAACAACACAAACACAAGCATACGAATCATGCGATTCCTAATGTTTCTCAAATACACAATAACACAACCTTTCTTATTGATTGGTTTGATTTGCCTAGGCTATGGTTGTGGAAGTGTTGGTTTCCATTCTTTTTCTCGTCCAAATATCTTTGAACTTAATAGAAAGATCACCAAACAAGACAAACACAAGCATACGAATCATGCGATTCCTAATGTTTCTCAAATACTCAATAACACAACCTTTCTTATTGATTGGTTTGATTTGCCTAGGCTATGGTCGTGGAAGTGTTGGTTTCCATTCTTTTTCTCGTCCAAAAATCTTTGAACTTAATAGAAAGATCACCAATTAACACAAACACAAGCATACGAATCATGCGATTCCTAATGTTTCTCAAATTCTCAATAATACAACCTTTCATATTGATTGGTTTGATTTGCCTAGGCTATGGTTGTGGAAGTGTTGGTTTCCATTTTTTTTCTCGTCCAAAAATCTTTGAACTTAATAGAACTTGATAGGAAGATCACCAAACAACACAAACACAAGCATACGAATTATGCGATTCCTAATATTTATCAAATACTCAATAACACAACATTTCTTATTGATTGGTTTGATATGCCTAGGCTATGGTTATGGAAGTGTTGGTTTCCATTCTTTTTCTCGTCCAAATATCTTTGAACTTAATAGAACTTGATAGGAAGATCACCAAACAACACAAACACAAGCATACGAATCATGCGATACGTAATGTTTCTCAAATACTCAATAACACAACATTTCTTATTGATTGGTTTGATTTTCCTAGGCTATGGTTGTGGAAGTGTTGGTTTCCATTCTTTTTCTCGTCCAAAAATCTTTGAACTTAATAGAAAGATCACCAAACAACACAAACACAAGCATACGAATCATGCGATTCCTAATGTTTCTCAAATTCTCAATAACACAACCTTTCTTATTGATTGGTTTGATATGCCTAGGCTATGGTTATGGAAGTGTTTGTTTCCATTCTTTTTGTCGTCCAAATATCTATGAACTTAATAGAACTTGATAGAAAGATCACCAAACAACACAAACACAAGCATACGAATCATGCGATACGTAATGTTTCTCAAATACTCAATAACACAACATTTCTTATTGATTGGTTTGATATGCCTATGCTATGGTTGTGGAAGTGTTGGTTTCCATTCTTTTTCTCGTCCAAAAATCTTTGAACTTAATAGAAAGATCACCAAACAACACAAACACAAGCATACGAATCATGCGATTCCTAATGTTCCTCAAATACTCAATAACACAACCTTTCTTATTGATTGGTTTGATTTGCCTAGGCTATGGTCGTGTAAGTGTTGGTTTCCATTCTTTTTCTTGTCCAAAAATCTTTGAACTTAATAGAAAGATCACCAAACAACACAAACACAAGCATACGAATCATGCGATTCCTAACGTTTCTCAAATACTCAATAACACAACATTTCTTATTGATTGGTTTGATTTGCCTAGGCTATGGTTGTGGAAGTGTTGGTTTCCATTCTTTTTCTCGTGCAAAAATCTTTGAACTTAATAGAAAGATCACCAAACAACACAAACACAAGCATACGAATCATGGGATTCCTAATGTTTCTCAAATACACAATAACACAACCTTTCTTATTGATTGGTTTGATTTGCCTAGGCTATGGTTGTGGAAGTGTTGGTTTCCATTTTTTTTCTCGTCCAAAAATCTTTGAACTTAATAGAAAGATCACCAAACAAGACAAACACAAGCATACGAATCATGCGATTCCTAATGTTTCTCCAATACTCAATAACACAACCTTTCTTATTGATTGGTTTGATTTGCCTAGGCTATGGTCGTGGAAGTGTTGGTTTCCATTATTTTTCTCGTCCAAAAATCTTTGAACATAATAGAAAGATCACCAAACAACACAAACACAAGCATACGAATCATGTGATTCCTAATGTTTCTCAAATACTCAATAACACAACATTTCTTATTGATTGGTTTGATTTGCCTAGGCTATGGTTGTGGAAGTGTTGGTTTCCATTCTTTTTCTCGTCCAAATATCTTTGAACTTAATAGAACTTGATAGGAAGATCACCAAACAACACAAACACAAGCATACGAATCATGCGATACGTAATGTTTCTCAAATACTCAATAACAAAACATTTCTTATTGATTGGTTTGATTTTCCTAGGCTATGGTTGTGGAAGTGTTGGTTTCCATTCTTTTTCTCGTCCAAAAATCTTTGAAATTAATAGAAAGATCACAAAACAACACAAACACAAGCATACGAATCATGCGATTCTTAATGTTTCTCAAATTCTCAATAACACAACCTTTCTTATTGATTGGTTTGATTTGCCTAGGCTATGGTTGTGGAAGTGTTGGTTTCCATTCTTTTTCTCGTCCAAAAATCTTTGAACTTAATAGAACTTGATAGAAAGATCACCAAACAACACAAACACAAGCATACGAATCATGCGATTCCTAATGTTTATCAAATACTCAATAACACAACATTTCTTATTGATTGGTTTGATATGCCTAGGCTATGGTTATGGAAGTGTTGGTTTCCATTCTTTTTCTCGTCCAAATATCTTTAACCTTAATAGAACTTGATAGAAAGATCACCAAACAACACAAACACAAGCATACGAATCATGCGATTCCTAATGTTTCTCAAATTCTCAATAACACAACCTTTGTTATTGATTGGTTTGATTTGCCTAGGCTATGGTCGTGGAAGTGTTGGTTTCCATTCTTTTTCTCGTCCAAAAATCTTTGAACTTAATAGACAGATCACCAAACAACACAAACACAAGCATACGAATCATGCGATTCCTAATGTTTCTCAAATTCTCAATAACACAACCTTTCTTATTGATTGGTTTGATTTGCCTAGGCTATGGTTGTGGAAGTGTTGGTTTCCATTCTTTTTCTCGTCCAAATATCTTTGAACTTGATAGAAAGATCACCAAACAACACAAACACAAGCATACGAATCATGCGATACGTAATGTTTCTCAAATACTCAATAACACAACATTTCTTATTGATTGGTTTGATATGCCTATGCTATGGTTGTGGAAGTGTTGGTTTCCATTCTTTTTCTCATCCAAAAATCTTTGAACTTAATAGAAAGATCACCAAACAACACAAACACAAGCATACGAATCATGCGATTCCTAATGTTTCTCAAATTCTCAATAACACAACCTTTCATATTGATTGGTTTGATTTGCCTAGGCTATGGTTGTGGAAGTGTTGGTTTCCATTCTTTTTCTCGTCCAAAAATCTTTGAACTTAATAGAACTTGATAGAAAGATCACCAAACAACACAAACACAAGCATACGAATCATGCGATTCCTAATGTTTATCAAATACTCAATAACACAACATTTCTTATTGATTGGTTTGATATACCTAGGCTATGGTTATGGAAGTGTTGGTTTCCATTCTTTTTCTCGTCCAAATATCTTTGAACTTAATAGAACTTGATAGGAAGATCACCAAACAACACAAACACAAGCATACGAATCATGCGATACGTAATGTTTCTCAAATACTCAATAACACAACATTTCTTATTGATTGGTTTGATTTGCCTAGGCTATGGTTGTGGAAGTGTTGGTTTCCATTCTTTTTCTCGTCCAAAAATCTTTGAACTTAATAGAAAGATCACCAAACAACACAAACACAAGCATACGAATCATGCGATTCCTAATGTTTCTCAAATTCTCAATAACACAACCTTTCTTATTGATTGGTTTGATATGCCTAGGCTATGGTTATGGAAGTGTTGGTTTCCATTCTTTTTCTCGTCCAAATATCTATGAACTTAATAGAACTTGATAGAAAGATCACCAAACAACACAAACACAAGCATACAAATCATGCGATACGTAATGTTTCTCAAATACTCAATAACACAACATTTCTTATTGTTTGGTTTGATATGCCTATGCTATGGTTGTGGAAGTGTTGGTTTCCATTCTTTTTCTCATCCAAAAATCTTTGAACTTAATAGAAAGATCACCAAACAACACAAACACAAGCATACGAATCATGCGATTCCTAATGTTTCTCAAATTCTCAATAACACAAACGTTCTTATTGATTGGTTTGATTTGCCTAGTCTATGGTCGTGGAAGTGTTGGTTTCCATTCTTTTTCTCGTCCAAAAATCTTTGAACTTAATAGACAGATCACCAAACAACACAAACACAAGCATACGAATCATGCGATTCCTAATGTTTCTCAAATACACAATAACACAACCTTTCTTATTGATTGGTTTGATTTGCCTAGGCTATGGTTGTGGAAGTGTTGGTTTCCATTCTTTTTCTCGTCCAAATATCTTTGAACTTAATAGACAGATCACCAAACAACACAAACACAAGCATACGAATCATGCGATTCCTAATGTTTCTCAAATACACAATAACACAACCTTTCTTATTGATTGGTTTGATTTGCCTAGGCTATGGTTGTGGAAGTGTTGGTTTCCATTCTTTTTCTCGTCCAAATATCTTTGAACTTGATAGAAAGATCACCAAACAACACAAACACAAGCATACGAATCATGCGATACGTAATGTTTCTCAAATACTCAATAACACAATATTTCTTATTGATTGGTTTTATATGCCTATGCTATGGTTGTGGAAGTGTTGGTTTCCATTCTTTTTCTCATCCAAAAATCTTTGAACTTAATAGAAAGATCACCAAACAACACAAACACAAGCATACGAATCATGCGATTCCTAATGTTTCTCAAATTCTCAATAACACAACCTTTCATATTGATTGGTTTGATTTGCCTAGGCTATGGTTGTGGAAGTGTTGGTTTCCATTCTTTTTCTCGTCCAAAAATCTTTGAACTTAATAGAACTTGATAGAAAGATCACCAAACAACACAAACACACGCATACGAATCATGCGATTCCTAATGTTTATCAAATACTCAATAACACAACATTTCTTATTGATTGGTTTGATATGCCTAGGATATGGTTATGGAAGTGTTGGTTTCCATTCTTTTTCTCGTCCAAATATCTTTGAACTTAATAGAACTTGATAGGAAGATCACCAAACAACACAAACACAAGCATACGAATCATGCGATACGTAATGTTTCTCAAATACTCAATAACACAACATTTCTTATTGATTGGTTTGATTTTCCTAGGCTATGGTTGTGGAAGTGTTGGTTTCCATTCTTTTTCTCGTCCAAAAATCTTTGAACTTAATAGAAAGATCACCAAACAACACAAACACAAGCATACGAATCATGCGATTCCTAATGTTTCTCAAATTCTCAATAACACAACCTTTCTTATTGATTGGTTTGATATGCCTAGGCTATGGTTATGGAAGTGTTGGTTTCCATTCTTTTTCTCGTCCAAATATCTATGAACTTAATAGAACTTGATAGAAAGATCACCAAACAACACAAACACAAGCATACGAATCATGCGATACGTAATGTTTCTCAAATACTCAATAACACAACATTTCTTATTGATTGGTTTGATATGCCTATGCCATGGTTGTGGAAGTGTTGGTTTCCATTCTTTTTCTCATCCAAAAATCTTTGAACTTAATAGAAAGATCACCAAACAACACAAACACAAGCATACGAATCATGCGATTCCTAATGTTTCTCAAATTCTCAATAACACAAACTTTCTTATTGATTGGTTTGATTTGCCTAGTCTATGGTCGTGGAAGTGTTGGTTTCCATTCTTTTTCTCGTCCAAAAATCTTTGAACTTAATAGACAGATCACCAAACAACACAAACACAAGCATACGAATCATGCGATTCCTAATGTTTCTCAAATACACAATAACACAACCTTTCTTCTTGATTGGTTTGATTTGCCTAGGCTATGGTTGTGGAAGTGTTGGTTTCCATTCTTTTTCTCGTCCAAATATCTTTGAACTTAATAGAAAGATCACCAAACAAGACAAACACAAGCATACGAATAATGCGATTCCTAATGTTTCTCAAATACTCAATAACACAACCTTTCTTATTGATTGGTTTGATTTGCCTAGGCTATGGTCGTGGAAGTGTTGGTTTCCATTCTTTTTCTCGTCCAAAAATCTTAAAACTTAATAGAAAGAACACCAAACAACACAAACACAAGCTTACGAATCATGCGATTCCTAATGTTTCTCAAATTCTCAATAACACAACCTTTCATATTGATTGGTTTGATTTGCCTAGGCTATGGTTGTGGAAGTGTTTGTTTCCATTCTTTTTCTCGTCCAAAAATCTTTGAACTTAATAGAACTTGATAGAAAGATCACCAAACAACACAAACACAAGCATACGAATCATGCGATTCCTAATGTTTATCAAATACTCAATAACACAACATTTCTTATTGATTGGTTTGATATACCTAGGCTATGGTTATGGAAGTGTTGGTTTCCATTCTTTTTCTCGTCCAAATAGCTTTGAACTTAATAGAACTTGATAAGAAGATCACCAAACAACACAAACACAAGCATACGAATCATGCGATACGTAATGTTTCTCAAATTCTCAATAACACAACCTTTCTTATTGATTGGTTTAATTTGCCTAGGCTATGGTTGTGGAAGTGTTGGTTTCCATTCTTTTTCTCGTCCAAAAATCTTTGAACTTAATAGAACTTGATAGAAAGATCACCAAACAACACAAACACAAGCATACGAATCATGCGATTCCTAATGTTTATCAAATACTCAATAACACAACATTTCTTATTGATTGGTTTGATATGCCTAGGCTATGGTTATGGAAGTGTTGGTTTCCATTCTTTTTCTCGTCCAAATATCTTTAACCTTAATAGAACTTGATAGAAAGATCACCAAACAACACAAACACAAGCATACGAATCATGCGATTCCTAATGTTTCTCAAATTCTCAATAACACAACCTTTGTTATTGATTGGTTTGATTTGCCTAGGCTATGGTCGTGGAAGTGTTGGTTTCCATTCTTTTTCTCGTCCAAAAATCTTTGAACTTAATAGACAGATCACCAAACAACACAAACACAAGCATACGAATCATGCGATTCCTAATGTTTCTCAAATTCTCAATAACACAACCTTTCTTATTGATTGGTTTGATTTGCCTAGGCTATGGTTGTGGAAGTGTTGGTTTCCATTCTTTTTCTCGTCCAAATATCTTTGAACTTGATAGAAAGATCACCAAACAACACAAACACAAGCATACGAATCATGCGATACGTAATGTTTCTCAAATACTCAATAACACAACATTTCTTATTGATTGGTTTGATATGCCTATGCTATGGTTGTGGAAGTGTTGGTTTCCATTCTTTTTCTCATCCAAAAATCTTTGAACTTAATAGAAAGATCACCAAACAACACAAACACAAGCATACGAATCATGCGATTCCTAATGTTTCTCAAATTCTCAATAACACAACCTTTCATATTGATTGGTTTGATTTGCCTAGGCTATGGTTGTGGAAGTGTTGGTTTCCATTCTTTTTCTCGTCCAAAAATCTTTGAACTTAATAGAACTTGATAGAAAGATCACCAAACAACACAAACACAAGCATACGAATCATGCGATTCCTAATGTTTATCAAATACTCAATAACACAACATTTCTTATTGATTGGTTTGATATACCTAGGCTATGGTTATGGAAGTGTTGGTTTCCATTCTTTTTCTCGTCCAAATATCTTTGAACTTAATAGAACTTGATAGGAAGATCACCAAACAACACAAACACAAGCATACGAATCATGCGATACGTAATGTTTCTCAAATACTCAATAACACAACATTTCTTATTGATTGGTTTGATATGCCTAGGCTATGGTTGTGGAAGTGTTGGTTTCCATTCTTTTTCTCGTCCAAAAATCTTTGAACTTAATAGAAAGATCACCAAACAACACAAACACAAGCATACGAATCATGCGATTCCTAATGTTTCTCAAATTCTCAATAACACAACCTTTCTTATTGATTGGTTTGATATGCCTAGGCTATGGTTATGGAAGTGTTGGTTTCCATTCTTTTTCTCGTCCAAATATCTATGAACTTAATAGAACTTGATAGAAAGATCACCAAACAACACAAACACAAGCATACAAATCATGCGATACGTAATGTTTCTCAAATACTCAATAACACAACATTTCTTATTGATTGGTTTGATATGCCTATGCTATGGTTGTGGAAGTGTTGGTTTCCATTCTTTTTCTCATCCAAAAATCTTTGAACTTAATAGAAAGATCACCAAACAACACAAACACAAGCATACGAATCATGCGATTCCTAATGTTTCTCAAATTCTCAATAACACAAACGTTCTTATTGATTGGTTTGATTTGCCTAGTCTATGGTCGTGGAAGTGTTGGTTTCCATTCTTTTTCTCGTCCAAAAATCTTTGAACTTAATAGACAGATCACCAAACAACACAAACACAAGCATACGAATCATGCGATTCCTAATGTTTCTCAAATACACAATAACACAACCTTTCTTATTGATTGGTTTGATTTGCCTAGGCTATGGTTGTGGAAGTGTTGGTTTCCATTCTTTTTCTCGTCCAAATATCTTTGAACTTAATAGACAGATCACCAAACAACACAAACACAAGCATACGAATCATGCGATTCCTAATGTTTCTCAAATACACAATAACACAACCTTTCTTATTGATTGGTTTGATTTGCCTAGGCTATGGTTGTGGAAGTGTTGGTTTCCATTCTTTTTCTCGTCCAAATATCTTTGAACTTGATAGAAAGATCACCAAACAACACAAACACAAGCATACGAATCATGCGATACGTAATGTTTCTCAAATACTCAATAACACAATATTTCTTATTGATTGGTTTTATATGCCTATGCTATGGTTGTGGAAGTGTTGGTTTCCATTCTTTTTCTCATCCAAAAATCTTTGAACTTAATAGAAAGATCACCAAACAACACAAACACAAGCATACGAATCATGCGATTCCTAATGTTTCTCAAATTCTCAATAACACAACCTTTCATATTGATTGGTTTGATTTGCCTAGGCTATGGTTGTGGAAGTGTTGGTTTCCATTCTTTTTCTCGTCCAAAAATCTTTGAACTTAATAGAACTTGATAGAAAGATCACCAAACAACACAAACACAAGCATACGAATCATGCGATTCCTAATGTTTATCAAATACTCAATAACACAACATTTCTTATTGATTGGTTTGATATGCCTAGGATATGGTTATGGAAGTGTTGGTTTCCATTCTTTTTCTCGTCCAAATATCTTTGAACTTAATAGAACTTGATAGGAAGATCACCAAACAACACAAACACAAGCATACGAATCATGCGATACGTAATGTTTCTCAAATACTCAATAACACAACATTTCTTATTGATTGGTTTGATTTTCCTAGGCTATGGTTGTGGAAGTGTTGGTTTCCATTCTTTTTCTCGTCCAAAAATCTTTGAACTTAATAGAAAGATCACCAAACAACACAAACACAAGCATACGAATCATGCGATTCCTAATGTTTCTCAAATACTCAATAACACAACCTTTCTTATTGATTGGTTTGATTTGCCTAGGCTATGGTCGTGGAAGTGTTGGTTTCCATTCTTTTTCTCGTCCAAAAATCTTTGAACTTAATAGACAAATCACCAAACAACACAAACACAAGCATACGAATCATGCGATTCCTAATGTTTCTCAAATACACAATAACACAACCTTTCTTATTGATTGGTTTGATTTGCCTAGGCTATGGTTGTGGAAGTGTTGGTTTCCATTCTTTTTCTCGTCCAAATATCTTTGAACTTAATAGAAAGATCACCAAACAAGACAAACAATAGCATACGAATCATGCGATTCCTAATGTTTCTCAAATACTCAATAACACAACCTTTCTTATTGATTGGTTTGATTTGCCTAGGCTATGGTCGTGGAAGTGTTGGTTTCCATTCTTTTTCTCGTCCAAAAATCTTTGAACTTAATAGAAAGATCACCAATTAACACAAACACAAGCATACGAATCATGCGATTCCTAATGTTTCTCAAATTCTCAATAATACAACCTTTCATATTGATTGGTTTGATTTGCCTAGGCTATGGTTGTGGAAGTGTTGGTTTCCATTTTTTTTCTCGTCCAAAAATCTTTGAACTTAATAGAACTTGATAGGAAGATCACCAAACAACACAAACACAAGCATACGAATTATGCGATTCCTAATATTTATCAAATACTCAATAACACAACATTTCTTATTGATTGGTTTGATATGCCTAGGCTATGGTTATGGAAGTGTTGGTTTCCATTCTTTTTCTCGTCCAAATATCTTTGAACTTAATAGAACTTGATAGGAAGATCACCAAACAACACAAACACAAGCATACGAATCATGCGATACGTAATGTTTCTCAAATACTCAATAACACAACATTTCTTATTGATTGGTTTGATTTTCCTAGGCTATGGTTGTGGAAGTGTTGGTTTCCATTCTTTTTCTCGTCCAAAAATCTTTGAACTTAATAGAAAGATCACCAAACAACACAAACACAAGCATACGAATCATGCGATTCCTAATGTTTCTCAAATTCTCAATAACACAACCTTTCTTATTGATTGGTTTGATATGCCTAGGCTATGGTTATGGAAGTGTTTGTTTCCATTCTTTTTGTCGTCCAAATATCTATGAACTTAATAGAACTTGATAGAAAGATCACCAAACAACACAAACACAAGCATACGAATCATGCGATACGTAATGTTTCTCAAATACTCAATAACACAACATTTCTTATTGATTGGTTTGATATGCCTATGCTATGGTTGTGGAAGTGTTGGTTTCCATTCTTTTTCTCGTCCAAAAATCTTTGAACTTAATAGAAAGATCACCAAACAACACAAACACAAGCATACGAATCATGCGATTCCTAATGTTCCTCAAATACTCAATAACACAACCTTTCTTATTGATTGGTTTGATTTGCCTAGGCTATGGTCGTGTAAGTGTTGGTTTCCATTCTTTTTCTTGTCCAAAAATCTTTGAACTTAATAGAAAGATCACCAAACAACACAAACACAAGCATACGAATCATGGGATTCCTAATGTTTCTCAAATACACAATAACACAACCTTTCTTATTGATTGGTTTGATTTGCCTAGGCTATGGTTGTGGAAGTGTTGGTTTCCATTTTTTTTCTCGTCCAAAAATCTTTGAACTTAATAGAAAGATCACCAAACAAGACAAACACAAGCATACGAATCATGCGATTCCTAATGTTTCTCCAATACTCAATAACACAACCTTTCTTATTGATTGGTTTGATTTGCCTAGGCTATGGTCGTGGAAGTGTTGGTTTCCATTATTTTTCTCGTCCAAAAATCTTTGAACATAATAGAAAGATCACCAAACAACACAAACACAAGCATACGAATCATGTGATTCCTAATGTTTCTCAAATACTCAATAACACAACATTTCTTATTGATTGGTTTGATTTGCCTAGGCTATGGTTGTGGAAGTGTTGGTTTCCATTCTTTTTCTCGTCCAAATATCTTTGAACTTAATAGAACTTGATAGGAAGATCACCAAACAACACAAACACAAGCATACGAATCATGCGATACGTAATGTTTCTCAAATACTCAATAACAAAACATTTCTTATTGATTGGTTTGATTTTCCTAGGCTATGGTTGTGGAAGTGTTGGTTTCCATTCTTTTTCTCGTCCAAAAATCTTTGAAATTAATAGAAAGATCACAAAACAACACAAACACAAGCATACGAATCATGCGATTCCTAATGTTTCTCAAATTCTCAATAACACAACCTTTCTTATTGATTGGTTTGATTTGCCTAGGCTATGGTTGTGGAAGTGTTGGTTTCCATTCTTTTTCTCGTCCAAAAATCTTTGAACTTAATAGAACTTGATAGAAAGATCACCAAACAACACAAACACAAGCATACGAATCATGCGATTCCTAATGTTTATCAAATACTCAATAACACAACATTTCTTATTGATTGGTTTGATATGCCTAGGCTATGGTTATGGAAGTGTTGGTTTCCATTCTTTTTCTCGTCCAAATATCTTTAACCTTAATAGAACTTGATAGAAAGATCACCAAACAACACAAACACAAGCATACGAATCATGCGATTCCTAATGTTTCTCAAATTCTCAATAACACAACCTTTGTTATTGATTGGTTTGATTTGCCTAGGCTATGGTCGTGGAAGTGTTGGTTTCCATTCTTTTTCTCGTCCAAAAATCTTTGAACTTAATAGACAGATCACCAAACAACACAAACACAAGCATACGAATCATGCGATTCCTAATGTTTCTCAAATTCTCAATAACACAACCTTTCTTATTGATTGGTTTGATTTGCCTAGGCTATGGTTGTGGAAGTGTTGGTTTCCATTCTTTTTCTCGTCCAAATATCTTTGAACTTGATAGAAAGATCACCAAACAACACAAACACAAGCATACGAATCATGCGATACGTAATGTTTCTCAAATACTCAATAACACAACATTTCTTATTGATTGGTTTGATATGCCTATGCTATGGTTGTGGAAGTGTTGGTTTCCATTCTTTTTCTCATCCAAAAATCTTTGAACTTAATAGAAAGATCACCAAACAACACAAACACAAGCATACGAATCATGCGATTCCTAATGTTTCTCAAATTCTCAATAACACAACCTTTCATATTGATTGGTTTGATTTGCCTAGGCTATGGTTGTGGAAGTGTTGGTTTCCATTCTTTTTCTCGTCCAAAAATCTTTGAACTTAATAGAACTTGATAGAAAGATCACCAAACAACACAAACACAAGCATACGAATCATGCGATTCCTAATGTTTATCAAATACTCAATAACACAACATTTCTTATTGATTGGTTTGATATACCTAGGCTATGGTTATGGAAGTGTTGGTTTCCATTCTTTTTCTCGTCCAAATATCTTTGAACTTAATAGAACTTGATAGGAAGATCACCAAACAACACAAACACAAGCATACGAATCATGCGATACGTAATGTTTCTCAAATACTCAATAACACAACATTTCTTATTGATTGGTTTGATATGCCTAGGCTATGGTTGTGGAAGTGTTGGTTTCCATTCTTTTTCTCGTCCAAAAATCTTTGAACTTAATAGAAAGATCACCAAACAACACAAACACAAGCATACGAATCATGCGATTCCTAATGTTTCTCAAATTCTCAATAACACAACCTTTCTTATTGATTGGTTTGATCTGCCTAGGCTATGGTTATGGAAGTGTTGGTTTCCATTCTTTTTCTCGTCCAAATATCTATGAACTTAATAGAACTTGATAGAAAGATCACCAAACAACACAAACACAAGCATACAAATCATGCGATACGTAATGTTTCTCAAATACTCAGTAACACAACATTTCTTATTGATTGGTTTGATATGCCTATGCTATGGTTGTGGAAGTGTTGGTTTCCATTCTTTTTCTCATCCAAAAATCTTTGAACTTAATAGAAAGATCACCAAACAACACAAACACAAGCATACGAATCATGCGATTCCTAATGTTTCTCAAATTCTCAATAACACAAACGTTCTTATTGATTGGTTTGATTTGCCTAGTCTATGGTCGTGGAAGTGTTGGTTTCCATTCTTTTTCTCGTCCAAAAATCTTTGAACTTAATAGACAGATCACCAAACAACACAAACACAAGCATACGAATCATGCGATTCCTAATGTTTCTCAAATACACAATAACACAACCTTTCTTTTTGATTGGTTTGATTTGCCTAGGCTATGGTTGTGGAAGTGTTGGTTTCCATTCTTTTTCTCGTCCAAATATCTTTGAACTTAATAGACAGATCACCAAACAACACAAACACAAGCATACGAATCATGCGATTCCTAATGTTTCTCAAATACACAATAACACAACCTTTCTTATTGATTGGTTTGATTTGCCTAGGCTATGGTTGTGGAAGTGTTGGTTTCCATTCTTTTTCTCGTCCAAATATCTTTGAACTTGATAGAAAGATCACCAAACAACACAAACACAAGCATACGAATCATGCGATACGTAATGTTTCTCAAATACTCAATAACACAATATTTCTTATTGATTGGTTTTATATGCCTATGCTATGGTTGTGGAAGTGTTGGTTTCCATTCTTTTTCTCATCCAAAAATCTTTGAACTTAATAGAAAGATCACCAAACAACACAAACACAAGCATACGAATCATGCGATTCCTAATGTTTCTCAAATTCTCAATAACACAACCTTTCATATTGATTGGTTTGATTTGCCTAGGCTATGGTTGTGGAAGTGTTGGTTTCCATTCTTTTTCTCGTCCAAAAATCTTTGAACTTAATAGAACTTGATAGAAAGATCACCAAACAACACAAACACAAGCATACGAATCATGCGATTCCTAATGTTTATCAAATACTCAATAACACAACATTTCTTATTGATTGGTTTGATATGCCTAGGATATGGTTATGGAAGTGTTGGTTTCCATTCTTTTTCTCGTCCAAAAATCTTTGAACTTAATAGAACTTGATAGAAAGATCACCAAACAACACAAACACAAGCATACGAATCATGCGATTCCTAATGTTTATCAAATACTCAATAACACAACATTTCTTATTGATTGGTTTGATATGCCTAGGCTATGGTTATGGAAGTGTTGGTTTCCATTCTTTTTCTCGTCCAAATAGCTTTGAACTTAATAGAACTTGATAAGAAGATCACCAAACAACACAAACACAAGCATACGAATCATGCGATACGTAATGTTTCTCAAATACTCAATAACACAACATTTCTTATTGATTGGTTTGATTTTCCTAGGCTATGGTTGTGGAAGTGTTGGTTTCCATTATTTTTCTCGTCCAAAAATCTTTGAACTTAATAGAAAGATCACCAAACAACACAAACACAAGCATACAAATCATGTGATTCCTAATGTTTCTCAAATACTCAATAACACAACATTTCTTATTGATTGGTTTGATTTGCCTAGGCTATGGTTGTGGAAGTGTTGGTTTCCATTCTTTTTCTCGTCCAAAAATCTTTGAACTTAATAGAAAGATCACCAAACAACACAAACACAAGCATACGAATCATGCGATTCCTAATGTTCCTCAAATACTCAATAACACAAACTTTCTTATTGATTGGTTTGATTTTCCTAGGCTATGGTTGTGGAAGTGTTGGTTTCCATTCTTTTTCTCGTCCAAAAATCTTTGAACTTAATAGAAAGATCACCAAACAACACAAACACAAGCATACGAATCATGCGATTCCTAATGTTTCTCAAATTCTCAATAACACAACCTTTCATATTGATTGGTTTGATTTGCCTAGGCTATGGTTGTGGAAGTGTTGGTTTCCATTCTTTTTCTCGTCCAAATATCTTTGAACTTAATAGAGTTTGATAGAAAGATCACCAAACAACACAAACACAAGCATACGAATCATGCGATTCCTAATGTTTCTCAAATACTCAATAACACAAAATTTCTTATTGATTGGTTTGATTGGCCTAGGCTATGGTTGTGGAAGTGTTGGTTTCCATTCTTTTTCTCGTCCAAAAATCTTTGAACTTAATCGAAAGATCACCAAACAACACAAACACAAGCATACGAATCATGCGATTCCTAATGTTCCTCAAATACTCAATAACACAACCTTTCTTATTGATTGGTTTGATTTGCCTAGGCTATGGTCGTGTAAGTGTTGGTTTCCATTCTTTTTCTTGTCCAAAAATCTTTGAACTTAATAGAAAGATCACTAAACAACACAAACACAAGCATACGAATCATGCGATTCCTAACGTTTCTCAAATACTCAATAACACAACATTTCTTATTGATTGGTTTGATTTGCCTAGGCTATGGTTGTGGAAGTGTTGGTTTCCATTCTTTTTCTCGTGCAAAAATCTTTGAACTTAATAGAAAGATCACCAAACAACACAAACACAAGCATACGAATCATGGGATTCCTAATGTTTCTCAAATACACAATAACACAACCTTTCTTATTGATTGGTTTGATTTGCCTAGGCTATGGTTGTGGAAGTGTTGGTTTCCATTTTTTTTCTCGTCCAAAAATCTTTGAACTTAATAGAAAGATCACCAAACAAGACAAACACAAGCATACGAATCATGCGATTCCTAATGTTTCTCCAATACTCAATAACACAACATTTCTTATTGATTGGTTTGATTTGCCTAGGCTATGGTTGTGGAAGTGTTGGTTTCCATTCTTTTTCTCGTCCAAATATCTTTGAACTTAATAGAACTTGATAGGAAGATCACCAAACAACACAAACACAAGCATACGAATCATGCGATACGTAATGTTTCTCAAATACTCAATAACACAACATTTCTTATTGATTGGTTTGATTTTCCTAGGCTATGGTTGTGGAAGTGTTGGTTTCCATTCTTTTTCTCGTCCAAAAATCTTTAAAATTAATAGAAAGATCACAAAACAACACAAACACAAGCATACGAATCATGCGATTCCTAATGTTTCTCAAATTCTCAATAACACAACCTTTCTTATTGATTGGTTTGATTTGCCTAGGCTATGGTTGTGGAAGTGTTGGTTTCCATTCTTTTTCTCGTCCAAAAATCTTTGAACTTAATAGAACTTGATAGAAAGATCACCAAACAACACAAACACAAGCATACGAATCATGCGATTCCTAATGTTTATCAAATACTCAATAACACAACATTTCTTATTGATTGGTTTGATATGCCTAGGCTATGGTTATGGAAGTGTTGGTTTCCATTCTTTTTCTCGTCCAAATATCTTTGAACTTAATAGAACTTGATAGAAAGATCACCAAACAACACAAACACAAGCATACGAATCATGCGATTCCTAATGTTTCTCAAATTCTCAATAACACAACCTTTCTTATTGATTGGTTTGATTTGCCTAGGCTATGGTCGTGGAAGTGTTGGTTTCCATTCTTTTTCTCATCCAAAAATCTTTGAACTTAATAGACAGATCACCAAACAACACAAACACAAGCATACGAATCATGCGATTCCTAATGTTTCTCAAATACACAATAACACAACCTTTCTTATTGATTGGTTTGATTTGCCTAGGCTATGGTTGTGGAAGTGTTGGTTTCCATTCTTTTTCTCGTCCAAATATCTTTGAACTTGATAGAAAGATCACCAAACAACACAAACACAAGCATACGAATCATGCGATACGTAATGTTTCTCAAATACTCAATAACACAACATTTCTTATTGATTGGTTTGATATGCCTATGCTATGGTTGTGGAAGTGTTGGTTTCCATTCTTTTTCTCATCCAAAAATCTTTGAACTTAATAGAAAGATCACCAAACAACACAAACACAAGCATACGAATCATGCGATTCCTAATGTTTCTCAAATTCTCAATAACACAACCTTTCATACTGATTGGTTTGATTTGCCTAGGCTATGGTTGTGGAAGTGTTGGTTTCCATTCTTTTTCTCGTCCAAAAATCTTTGAACTTAATAGAACTTGATAGAAAGATCACCAAACAACACAAACACAAGCATACGAATCATGCGATTCCTAATGTTTATCAAATACTCAATAACACAACATTTCTTATTGATTGGTTTGATATGCCTAGGCTATGGTTATGGAAGTGTTGGTTTCCATTCTTTTTCTCGTCCAAATATCTTTGAACTTAATAGAACTTGATAGAAAGATCACCAAACAACACAAACACAAGCATACGAATCATGCGATACGTAATGTTTCTCAAATACTCAATAACACAACATTTCTTATTGATTGGTTTGATATGCCTAGGCTATGGTTGTGGAAGTGTTGGTTTCCATTCTTTTTCTCGTCCAAAAATCTTTGAACTTAATAGAAAGATCACCAAACAACACAAACACAAGCATACGAATCATGCGATTCCTAATGTTTCTCAAATTCTCAATAACACAACCTTTCTTATTGATTGGTTTGATATGCCTAGGCTATGGTTATGGAAGTGTTGGTTTCCATTCTTTTTCTCGTCCAAATATCTATGAACTTAATAGAACTTGATAGAAAGATCACCAAACAACACAAACACAAGCATACGAATCATGCGATACGTAATGTTTCTCAAATACTCAATAACACAACATTTCTTATTGATTGGTTTGATATGCCTAGGCTATGGTTGTGGAAGTGTTGGTTTCCATTCTTTTTCTCATCCAAAAATCTTTGAACTTAATAGAAAGATCACCAAACAACACAAACACAAGCATACGAATCATGCGATTCCTAATGTTTCTCAAATTCTCAATAACACAAACTTTCTTATTGATTGGTTTGATTTGCCTAGTCTATGGTCGTGGAAGTGTTGGTTTCCATTCTTTTTCTCGTCCAAAAATCTTTGAACTTAATAGACAGATCACCAAACAACACAAACACAAGCATACGAATCATGCGATTCCTAATGTTTCTCAAATACACAATAACACAACCTTTCTTATTGATTGGTTTGATTTGCCTAGGCTATGGTTGTGGAAGTGTTGGTTTCCATTCTTTTTCTCGTCCAAATATCTTTGAACTTAATAGAAAGATCACCAAACAAGACAAACACAAGCATACGAATCAAGCGATTCCTAATGTTTCTCAAATACTCAATAACACAACCTTTCTTATTGATTGGTTTGATTTGCCTAGGCTATGGTCGTGGAAGTGTTGATTTCCATTCTTTTTCTCGTCTAAAAATCTTTGAACTTAATAGAAAGAACACCAAACAACACAAACACAAGCTTACGAATCATGCGATTCCTAATGTTTCTCAAATTCTCAATAACACAACCTTTCATATTGATTGGTTTGATTTGCCTAGGCTATGGTTGTGGAAGTGTTGGTTTCCATTCTTTTTCTCGTCCAAAAATCTTTGAACTTAATAGAACTTGATAGAAAGATCACCAAACAACACAAACACAAGCATACGAATCATGCGATTCCTAATGTTTATCAAATACTCAATAACACAACATTTCTTATTGATTGGTTTGATATGCCTAGGCTATAGTTATGGAAGTGTTGGTTTCCATTCTTTTTCTCGTCCAAATATCTTTGAACTTAATAGAACTTGATAGGAAGATCACCAAACAACACAAACACAAGCATACGAATCATGCGATACGTAATGTTTCTCAAATACTCAATAACACAACATTTCTTATTGATTGGTTTGATTTTCCTAGGCTATGGTTGTGGAAGTGTTGGTTTCTATTCTTTTTCTCGTCCAAAAATCTTTGAACTTAATAGAAAGATCACCAAACAACACAAACACAAGCATACGAATCATGCGATTCCTAATGTTTTTCAAATTCTCAATATTACAACCTTTCTTATTGATTGGTTTGATTTGCCTAGGCTATGGTTGTGGAAGTGTTGGTTTCCATTCTTTTTCTCGTCCAAAAATCTTTGAACTTAATAGAAAGATCACCAAACAACACAAACACAAGCATACGAATCATGCGATTCCTAATGTTCCTCAAATACTCAATAACACAACCTTTCTTATTGATTGGTTTGATTTGCCTAGGCTATGGTCGTGTAAGTGTTGGTTTCCATTCTTTTTCTTGTCCAAAAATCTTTGAACTTAATAGAAAGATCACCAAACAACACAAACACAAGCATACGAATCATGCGATTCCTAACGTTTCTCAAATACTCAATAACACAACATTTCTTATTGATTGGTTTGATTTGCCTAGGCTATGGTTGTGGAAGTGTTGGTTTCCATTCTTTTTCTCGTGCAAAAATCTTTGAACTTAATAGAAAGATCACCAAACAACACAAACACAAGCATACGAATCATGGGATTCCTAATGTTTCTCAAATACACAATAACACAACCTTTCTTATTGATTGGTTTGATTTGCCTAGGCTATGGTTGTGGAAGTGTTGGTTTCCATTTTTTTTCTCGTCCAAAAATCTTTGAACTTAATAGAAAGATCACCAAACAAGACAAACACAAGCATACGAATCATGCGATTCCTAATGTTTCTCCAATACTCAATAACACAACATTTCTTATTGATTGGTTTGATTTGCCTAGGCTATGGTTTTGAAAGTGTTGGTTTCCATTCTTTTTCTCGTCCAAATATCTTTGAACTTAATAGAACTTGATAGAAAGATCACCAAACAAGACAAACACAAGCATACGAATCATGCGATTCCTAATGTTTCTCAAATACTCAATAACACAACATTTCTTATTGATTGGTTTGATATGCCTAGGCTATGGTTATGGAAGTGTTGGTTTCCATTCTTTTTCTCGTCCAAATATCTTTGAACTTAATAGAACTTGATAGAAAGATCACCAAACAACACAAACACAAGCATACGAATCATGCGATTCCTAATGTTTCTCAAATTCTCAATAACACAACCTTTCTTATTGATTGGTTTGATTTGCCTAGGCTATGGTCGTGGAAGTGTTGGTTTCCATTCTTTTTCTCATCCAAAAATCTTTGAACTTAATAGACAGATCACCAAACAACACAAACACAAGCATACGAATCATGCGATTCCTAATGTTTCTCAAATACACAATAACACAACCTTTCTTATTGATTGGTTTGATTTGCCTAGGCTATGGTTGTGGAAGTGTTGGTTTCCATTCTTTTTCTCGTCCAAATATCTTTGAACTTGATAGAAAGATCACCAAACAACACAAACACAAGCATACGAATCATGCGATACGTAATGTTTCTCAAATACTCAATAACACAACATTTCTTATTGATTGGTTTGATATGCCTATGCTATGGTTGTGGAAGTGTTGGTTTCCATTCTTTTTCTCATCCAAAAATCTTTGAACTTAATAGAAACATCACCAAACAACACAAACACAAGCATACGAATCATGCGATTCCTAATGTTTCTCAAATTCTCAATAACACAACCTTTCATACTGATTGGTTTGATTTGCCTAGGCTATGGTTGTGGAAGTGTTGGTTTCCATTCTTTTTCTCGTCCAAAAATCTTTGAACTTAATAGAACTTGATAGAAAGATCACCAAACAACACAAACACAAGCATACGAATCATGCGATTCCTAATGTTTATCAAATACTCAATAACACAACATTTCTTATTGATTGGTTTGATATGCCTAGGCTATGGTTATGGAAGTGTTGGTTTCCATTCTTTTTCTCGTCCAAATATCTTTGAACTTAATAGAACTTGATAGGAAGATCACCAAACAACACAAACACAAGCATACGAATCATGCGATACGTAATGTTTCTCAAATACTCAATAACACAACATTTCTTATTGATTGGTTTGATATGCCTAGGCTATGGTTGTGGAAGTGTTGGTTTCCATTCTTTTTCTCGTCCAAATATCTTTGAACTTAATAGAAAGATCACCAAACAACACAAACACAAGCATACGAATCATGCGATTCCTAATGTTTCTCAAATTCTCAATAACACAACCTTTCTTATTGATTGGTTTGATATGCCTAGGCTATGGTTATGGAAGTGTTGGTTTCCATTCTTTTTCTCGTCCAAATATCTATGAACTTAATAGAACTTGATAGAAAGATCACCAAACAACACAAACACAAGCATACGAATCATGCGATACGTAATGTTTCTCAAATACTCAATAACACAACATTTCTTATTGATTGGTTTGATATGCCTAGGCTATGGTTGTGGAAGTGTTGGTTTCCATTCTTTTTCTCATCCAAAAATCTTTGAACTTAATAGAAAGATCACCAAACAACACAAACACAAGCATACGAATCATGCGATTCCTAATGTTTCTCAAATTCTCAATAACACAAACTTTCTTATTGATTGGTTTGATTTGCCTAGTCTATGGTCGTGGAAGTGTTGGTTTCCATTCTTTTTCTCGTCCAAAAATCTTTGAACTTAATAGACAGATCACCAAACAACACAAACACAAGCATACGAATCATGCGATTCCTAATGTTTCTCAAATACACAATAACACAACCTTTCTTATTGATTGGTTTGACTTGCCTAGGCTATGGTTGTGGAAGTGTTGGTTTCCATTCTTTTTCTCGTCCAAATATCTTTGAACTTAATAGAAAGATCACCAAACAAGACAAACACAAGCATACGAATCAAGCGATTCCTAATGTTTCTCAAATACTCAATAACACAACCTTTCTTATTGATTGGTTTGATTTGCCTAGGCTATGGTCGTGGAAGTGTTGGTTTCCATTCTTTTTCTCGTCTAAAAATCTTTGAACTTAATAGAAAGAACACCAAACAACACAAACACAAGCTTACGAATCATGCGATTCCTAATGTTTCTCAAATTCTCAATAACACAACCTTTCATATTGATTGGTTTGATTTGCCTAGGCTATGGTTGTGGAAGTGTTGGTTTCCATTCTTTTTCTCGTCCAAAAATCTTTGAACTTAATAGAACTTGATAGAAAGATCACCAAACAACACAAACACAAGCATACGAATCATGCGATTCCTAATGTTTATCAAATACTCAATAACACAACATTTCTTATTGATTGGTTTGATATGCCTAGGCTATAGTTATGGAAGTGTTGGTTTCCATTCTTTTTCTCGTCCAAATATCTTTGAACTTAATAGAACTTGATAGGAAGATCACCAAACAACACAAACACAAGCATACGAATCATGCGATACGTAATGTTTCTCAAATACTCAATAACACAACATTTCTTATTGATTGGTTTGATTTTCCTAGGCTATGGTTGTGGAAGTGTTGGTTTCTATTCTTTTTCTCGTCCAAAAATCTTTGAACTTAATAGAAAGATCACCAAACAACACAAACACAAGCATACGAATCATGCGATTCCTAATGTTTTTCAAATTCTCAATATTACAACCTTTCTTATTGATTGGTTTGATTTGCCTAGGCTATGGTTGTGGAAGTGTTGGTTTCCATTCTTTTTCTCGTCCAAAAATCTTTGAACTTAATAGAAAGATCACCAAACAACACAAACACAAGCATACGAATCATGCGATTCCTAATGTTCCTCAAATACTCAATAACACAACCTTTCTTATTGATTGGTTTGATTTGCCTAGGCTATGGTCGTGTAAGTGTTGGTTTCCATTCTTTTTCTTGTCCAAAAATCTTTGAACTTAATAGAAAGATCACCAAACAACACAAACACAAGCATACGAATCATGCGATTCCTAACGTTTCTCAAATACTCAATAACACAACATTTCTTATTGATTGGTTTGATTTGCCTAGGCTATGGTTGTGGAAGTGTTGGTTTCCATTCTTTTTCTCGTGCAAAAATCTTTGAACTTAATAGAAAGATCACCAAACAACACAAACACAAGCATACGAATCATGGGATTCCTAATGTTTCTCAAATACACAATAACACAACCTTTCTTATTGATTGGTTTGATTTGCCTAGGCTATGGTTGTGGAAGTGTTGGTTTCCATTTTTTTTCTCGTCCAAAAATCTTTGAACTTAATAGAAAGATCACCAAACAAGACAAACACAAGCATACGAATCATGCGATTCCTAATGTTTCTCCAATACTCAATAACACAACATTTCTTATTGATTGGTTTGATTTGCCTAGGCTATGGTTTTGAAAGTGTTGGTTTCCATTCTTTTTCTCGTCCAAATATCTTTGAACTTAATAGAACTTGATAGAAAGATCACCAAACAAGACAAACACAAGCATACGAATCATGCGATTCCTAATGTTTCTCAAATACTCAATAACACAACATTTCTTATTGATTGGTTTGATATGCCTAGGCTATGGTTATGGAAGTGTTGGTTTCCATTCTTTTTCTCGTCCAAATATCTTTGAACTTAATAGAACTTGATAGAAAGATCACCAAACAACACAAACACAAGCATACGAATCATGCGATTCCTAATGTTTCTCAAATTCTCAATAACACAACCTTTCTTATTGATTGGTTTGATTTGCCTAGGCTATGGTCGTGGAAGTGTTGGTTTCCATTCTTTTTCTCATCCAAAAATCTTTGAACTTAATAGACAGATCACCAAACAACACAAACACAAGCATACGAATCATGCGATTCCTAATGTTTCTCAAATACACAATAACACAACCTTTCTTATTGATTGGTTTGATTTGCCTAGGCTATGGTTGTGGAAGTGTTGGTTTCCATTCTTTTTCTCGTCCAAATATCTTTGAACTTGATAGAAAGATCACCAAACAACACAAACACAAGCATACGAATCATGCGATACGTAATGTTTCTCAAATACTCAATAACACAACATTTCTTATTGATTGGTTTGATATGCCTATGCTATGGTTGTGGAAGTGTTGGTTTCCATTCTTTTTCTCATCCAAAAATCTTTGAACTTAATAGAAACATCACCAAACAACACAAACACAAGCATACGAATCATGCGATTCCTAATGTTTCTCAAATTCTCAATAACACAACCTTTCATACTGATTGGTTTGATTTGCCTAGGCTATGGTTGTGGAAGTGTTGGTTTCCATTCTTTTTCTCGTCCAAAAATCTTTGAACTTAATAGAACTTGATAGAAAGATCACCAAACAACACAAACACAAGCATACGAATCATGCGATTCCTAATGTTTATCAAATACTCAATAACACAACATTTCTTATTGATTGGTTTGATATGCCTAGGCTATGGTTATGGAAGTGTTGGTTTCCATTCTTTTTCTCGTCCAAATATCTTTGAACTTAATAGAACTTGATAGGAAGATCACCAAACAACACAAACACAAGCATACGAATCATGCGATACGTAAATTTTCTCAAATACTCAATAACACAACATTTCTTATTGATTGGTTTGATATGCCTAGGCTATGGTTGTGGAAGTGTTGGTTTCCATTCTTTTTCTCGTCCAAAAATCTTTGAACTTAATAGAAAGATCACCAAACAACACAAACACAAGCATACGAATCATGCGATTCCTAATGTTTCTCAAATTCTCAATAACACAACCTTTCTTATTGATTGGTTTGATATGCCTAGGCTATGGTTATGGAAGTGTTGGTTTCCATTCTTTTTCTCGTCCAAATATCTATGAACTTAATAGAACTTGATAGAAAGATCACCAAACAACACAAACACAAGCATACGAATCATGCGATACGTAATGTTTCTCAAATACTCAATAACACAACATTTCTTATTGATTGGTTTGATATGCCTAGGCTATGGTTGTGGAAGTGTTGGTTTCCATTCTTTTTCTCATCCAAAAATCTTTGAACTTAATAGAAAGATCACCAAACAACACAAACACAAGCATACGAATCATGCGATTCCTAATGTTTCTCAAATTCTCAATAACACAAACTTTCTTATTGATTGGTTTGATTTGCCTAGTCTATGGTCGTGGAAGTGTTGGTTTCCATTCTTTTTCTCGTCCAAAAATCTTTGAACTTAATAGACAGATCACCAAACAACACAAACACAAGCATACGAATCATGCGATTCCTAATGTTTCTCAAATACACAATAACACAACCTTTCTTATTGATTGGTTTGACTTGCCTAGGCTATGGTTGTGGAAGTGTTGGTTTCCATTCTTTTTCTCGTCCAAATATCTTTGAACTTAATAGAAAGATCACCAAACAAGACAAACACAAGCATACGAATCAAGCGATTCCTAATGTTTCTCAAATACTCAATAACACAACCTTTCTTATTGATTGGTTTGATTTGCCTAGGCTATGGTCGTGGAAGTGTTGGTTTCCATTCTTTTTCTCGTCTAAAAATCTTTGAACTTAATAGAAAGAACACCAAACAACACAAACACAAGCTTACGAATCATGCGATTCCTAATGTTTCTCAAATTCTCAATAACACAACCTTTCATATTGATTGGTTTGATTTGCCTAGGCTATGGTTGTGGAAGTGTTGGTTTCCATTCTTTTTCTCGTCCAAAAATCTTTGAACTTAATAGAACTTGATAGAAAGATCACCAAACAACACAAACACAAGCATACGAATCATGCGATTCCTAATGTTTATCAAATACTCAATAACACAACATTTCTTATTGATTGGTTTGATATGCCTAGGCTATAGTTATGGAAGTGTTGGTTTCCATTCTTTTTCTCGTCCAAATATCTTTGAACTTAATAGAACTTGATAGGAAGATCACCAAACAACACAAACACAAGCATACGAATCATGCGATACGTAATGTTTCTCAAATACTCAATAACACAACATTTCTTATTGATTGGTTTGATTTTCCTAGGCTATGGTTGTGGAAGTGTTGGTTTCTATTCTTTTTCTCGTCCAAAAATCTTTGAACTTAATAGAAAGATCACCAAACAACACAAACACAAGCATACGAATCATGCGATTCCTAATGTTTTTCAAATTCTCAATATTACAACCTTTCTTATTGATTGGTTTGATTTGCCTAGGCTATGGTTGTGGAAGTGTTGGTTTCCATTTTTTTTCTCGTCCAAAAATCTTTGAACTTAATAGAAAGATCACCAAACAAGACAAACACAAGCATACGAATCATGCGATTCCTAATGTTTCTCCAATACTCAATAACACAACATTTCTTATTGATTGGTTTGATTTGCCTAGGCTATGGTTGTGGAAGTGTTGGTTTCCATTCTTTTTCTCGTCCAAATATCTTTGAACTTAATAGAACTTGATAGGAAGATCACCAAACAACACAAACACAAGCATACGAATCATGCGATACGTAATGTTTCTCAAATACTCAATAACACAACATTTCTTATTGATTGGTTTGATTTTCCTAGGCTATGGTTGTGGAAGTGTTGGTTTCCATTCTTTTTCTCGTCCAAAAATCTTTGAAATTAATAGAAAGATCACAAAACAACACAAACACAAGCATACGAATCATGCGATTCCTAATGTTTCTCAAATTCTCAATAACACAACCTTTCTTATTGATTGGTTTGATTTGCCTAGGCTATGGTTGTGGAAGTGTTGGTTTCCATTCTTTTTCTCGTCCAAAAATCTTTGAACTTAATAGAACTTGATAGAAAGATCACCAAACAACACAAACACAAGCATACGAATCATGCGATTCCTAATGTTTATCAAATACTCAATAACACAACATTTCTTATTGATTGGTTTGATATGCCTAGGCTATGGTTATGGAAGTGTTGGTTTCCATTCTTTTTCTCGTCCAAATATCTTTGAACTTAATAGAACTTGATAGAAAGATCACCAAACAACACAAACACAAGCATACGAATCATGCGATTCCTAATGTTTCTCAAATTCTCAATAACACAACCTTTCTTATTGATTGGTTTGATTTGCCTAGGCTATGGTCGTGGAAGTGTTGGTTTCCATTCTTTTTCTCATCCAAAAATCTTTGAACTTAATAGACAGATCACCAAACAACACAAACACAAGCATACGAATCATGCGATTCCTAATGTTTCTCAAATACACAATAACACAACCTTTCTTATTGATTGGTTTGATTTGCCTAGGCTATGGTTGTGGAAGTGTTGGTTTCCATTCTTTTTCTCGTCCAAATATCTTTGAACTTGATAGAAAGATCACCAAACAACACAAACACAAGCATACGAATCATGCGATACGTAATGTTTCTCAAATACTCAATAACACAACATTTCTTATTGATTGGTTTGATATGCCTATGCTATGGTTGTGGAAGTGTTGGTTTCCATTCTTTTTCTCATCCAAAAATCTTTGAACTTAATAGAAACATCACCAAACAACACAAACACAAGCATACGAATCATGCGATTCCTAATGTTTCTCAAATTCTCAATAACACAACCTTTCATACTGATTGGTTTGATTTGCCTAGGCTATGGTTGTGGAAGTGTTGGTTTCCATTCTTTTTCTCGTCCAAAAATCTTTGAACTTAATAGAACTTGATAGAAAGATCACCAAACAACACAAACACAAGCATACGAATCATGCGATTCCTAATGTTTATCAAATACTCAATAACACAACATTTCTTATTGATTGGTTTGATATGCCTAGGCTATGGTTATGGAAGTGTTGGTTTCCATTCTTTTTCTCGTCCAAATATCTTTGAACTTAATAGAACTTGATAGGAAGATCACCAAACAACACAAACACAAGCATACGAATCATGCGATACGTAATGTTTCTCAAATACTCAATAACACAACATTTCTTATTGATTGGTTTGATATGCCTAGGCTATGGTTGTGGAAGTGTTGGTTTCCATTCTTTTTCTCGTCCAAAAATCTTTGAACTTAATAGAAAGATCACCAAACAACACAAACACAAGCATACGAATCATGCGATTCCTAATGTTTCTCAAATTCTCAATAACACAACCTTTCTTATTGATTGGTTTGATATGCCTAGGCTATGGTTATGGAAGTGTTGGTTTCCATTCTTTTTCTCGTCCAAATATCTATGAACTTAATAGAACTTGATAGAAAGATCACCAAACAACACAAACACAAGCATACGAATCATGCGATACGTAATGTTTCTCAAATACTCAATAACACAACATTTCTTATTGATTGGTTTGATATGCCTAGGCTATGGTTGTGGAAGTGTTGGTTTCCATTCTTTTTCTCATCCAAAAATCTTTGAACTTAATAGAAAGATCACCAAACAACACAAACACAAGCATACGAATCATGCGATTCCTAATGTTTCTCAAATTCTCAATAACACAAACTTTCTTATTGATTGGTTTGATTTGCCTAGTCTATGGTCGTGGAAGTGTTGGTTTCCATTCTTTTTCTCGTCCAAAAATCTTTGAACTTAATAGACAGATCACCAAACAACACAAACACAAGCATACGAATCATGCGATTCCTAATGTTTCTCAAATACACAATAACACAACCTTTCTTATTGATTGGTTTGACTTGCCTAGGCTATGGTTGTGGAAGTGTTGGTTTCCATTCTTTTTCTCGTCCAAATATCTTTGAACTTAATAGAAAGATCACCAAACAACACAAACACAAGCATACGAATCATGCGATTCCTAATGTTTCTCAAATTCTCAATAACACAACCTTTCATATTGATTGGTTTGATTTGCCTAGGCTATGGTTGTGGAAGTGTTGGTTTCCATTCTTTTTCTCGTCCAAATATCTTTGAACTTAATAGAAAGATCACCAAACAAGACAAACACAAGCATACGAATCAAGCGATTCCTAATGTTTCTCAAATACTCAATAACACAACCTTTCTTATTGATTGGTTTGATTTGCCTAGGCTATGGTCGTGGAAGTGTTGGTTTCCATTCTTTTTCTCGTCTAAAAATCTTTGAACTTAATAGAAAGAACACCAAACAACACAAACACAAGCTTACGAATCATGCGATTCCTAATGTTTCTCAAATTCTCAATAACACAACCTTTCATATTGATTGGTTTGATTTGCCTAGGCTATGGTTGTGGAAGTGTTGGTTTCCATTCTTTTTCTCGTCCAAAAATCTTTGAACTTAATAGAACTTGATAGAAAGATCACCAAACAACACAAACACAAGCATACGAATCATGCGATTCCTAATGTTTATCAAATACTCAATAACACAACATTTCTTATTGATTGGTTTGATATGCCTAGGCTATAGTTATGGAAGTGTTGGTTTCCATTCTTTTTCTCGTCCAAATATCTTTGAACTTAATAGAACTTGATAGGAAGATCACCAAACAACACAAACACAAGCATACGAATCATGCGATACGTAATGTTTCTCAAATACTCAATAACACAACATTTCTTATTGATTGGTTTGATTTTCCTAGGCTATGGTTGTGGAAGTGTTGGTTTCTATTCTTTTTCTCGTCCAAAAATCTTTGAACTTAATAGAAAGATCACCAAACAACACAAACACAAGCATACGAATCATGCGATTCCTAATGTTTTTCAAATTCTCAATAACACAACCTTTCTTATTGATTGGTTTGATTTGCCTAGGCTATGGTTGTGGAAGTGTTGGTTTCCATTCTTTTTCTCGTCCAAAAATCTTTGAACTTAATAGAAAGATCACCAAACAACACAAACACAAGCATACGAATCATGCGATTCCTAATGTTCCTCAAATACTCAATAACACAACCTTTCTTATTGATTGGTTTGATTTGCCTAGGCTATGGTCGTGGAAGTGTTGGTTTCCATTCTTTTTCTCGTCCAAAAATCTTTGAACTTAATAGAAAGATCACCAAACAACACAAACACAAGCATACGAATCATGCGATTCCTAACGTTTCTCAAATACTCAATAACACAACATTTCTTATTGATTGGTTTGATTTGCCTAGGCTATGGTTGTGGAAGTGTTGGTTTCCATTCTTTTTCTCGTCCAAAAATCTTTGAACTTAATAGAAAGATCACCAAACAACACAAACACAAGCATACGAATCATGGGATTCCTAATGTTTCTCAAATACACAATAACACAACCTTTCTTATTGATTGGTTTGATTTGCCTAGGGTATGGTTGTGGAAGTGTTGGTTTCCATTTTTTTTCTCGTCCAAAAATCTTTGAACTTAATAGAAAGATCACCAAACAACACAAACACAAGCATACGAATCATACGATTCCTAATGTTTCTCAAATTCTCAATAACACAACCTTTCATATTGATTGGTTTGATTTGCCTAGGCTATGGTTGTGGAAGTGTTGGTTTCCATTCTTTTTCTCGTCCAAAAATCTTTGAACTTAATAGAACTTGATAGAAAGATCACCAAACAACACAAACACAAGCATACGAATCATGCGATTCCTAATGTTTATCAAATACTCAATAACACAACATTTCTTATTGATTGGTTTGATATGCCTAGGCTATGGTTATGGAAGTGTTGGTTTCCATTCTTTTTCTCGTCCAAATATCTTTGAACTTAATAGAACTTGATAGGAAGATCACCAAACAACACAAACACAAGCATACGAATCATGCGATACGTAATGTTTCTCAAATACTCAATAACACAACATTTCTTATTGATTGGTTTGATTTTCCTAGGCTATGGTTGTGGAAGTTTTGGTTTCCATTCTTTTTCTCGTCCAAAAATCTTTGAACTTAATAGAAAGATCACCAAACAACACAAACACAAGCATACGAATCATGCGATTCCTAATGTTTCTCAAATTCTCAATAACACAAACTTTCTTATTGATTGGTTTGATTTGCCTAGTCTATGGTCGTGGAAGTGTTGGTTTCCATTCTTTTTCTCGTCCAAAAATCTTTGAACTTAATAGACAGATCACCAAACAACACAAACACAAGCATACGAATCATGCGATTCCTAATGTTTCTCAAATACACAATAACAGAACCTTTCTTATTGATTGGTTTGATATGCCTATGCTATGGTTGTGGAAGTGTTGGTTTCCATTCTTTTTCTCATCCAAAAATCTTTGAACTTAATAGAAAGATCACCAAACAACACAAACACAAGCATACGAATCATGCGATTCCTAATGTTTCTCAAATTCTCAATAACACAAACTTTCTTATTGATTGGTTTGATTTGCCTAGTCTATGGTCGTGGAAGTGTTGGTTTCCATTCTTTTTCTCGTCCAAAAATCTTTGAACTTAATAGACAGATCACCAAACAACACAAACACAAGCATACGAATCATGCGATTCCTAATGTTTCTCAAATACACAATAACAGAACCTTTCTTATTGATTGGTTTGATTTGCCTAGGCTATGGTTGTGGAAGTGTTGGTTTCCATTCTTTTTCTCGTCCAAATATCTTTGAACTTAATAGAAAGATCACCAAACAAGACAAACACAAGCATACGAATCATGCGATTCCTAATGTTTCTCCAATACTCAATAACACAACCTTTCTTATTTATTGGTTTGATTTGCCTAGGCTATGGTCGTGGAAGTGTTGGTTTCCATTATTTTTCTCGTCCAAAAATCTTTGAACTTAATAGAAAGATCACCAAACAACACAAACACAAGCATACGAATCATGTGATTCCTAATGTTTCTCAAATACTCAATAACACAACATTTCTTATTGATTGCTTTGATTTGCCTAGGCTATGGTTGTGGAAGTGTTGGTTTCCATTCTTTTTCTCGTCCAAAAATCTTTGAACTTAATAGAAAGATCACCAAACAACACAAACACAAGCATACGAATCATGCGATTCCTAATGTTTCTCAAATTCTCAATAACACAACCTTTCATATTGATTGGTTTGATTTGCCTAGGCTATGGTTGTGGAAGTGTTGGTTTCCATTCTTTTTCTCGTCCAAAAATCTTTGAACTTAATAGAACTTGATAGAAAGATCACCAAACAACACAAACACAAGCATACGAATCATGTGATTCCTAATGTTTATCAAATACTCAAAAACACAACATTTCTTATTGATTGGTTTGATATGCCTAGGCTATGGTTATGGAAGTGTTGGTTTCCATTCTTTTTCTCGTCCAAATATCTTTGAACTTAATAGAACTTGATAGGAAGATCACCAAACAACACAAACACAAGCATACGAATCATGCGATACGTAATGTTTCTCAAATACTCAATAACACAACATTTCTTATTGATTGGTTTGATTTTACTAGGCTATGGTTGTGGAAGTGTTGGTTTCCATTCTTTTTCTCGTCCAAAAATCTTTGAACTTAATAGAAAGATCACCAAACAACACAAACACAAGCATACGAATCATGCGATTCCTAATGTTTCTCAAATTCTCAATAACACAACCTTTCTTATTGATTGGTTTGATTTGCCTAGGCTATGGTTGTGGAAGTGTTGGTTTCCATTCTTTTTCTCGTCCAAAAATCTTTGAACTTAATAGAACTTGATAGAAAGATCACCAAACAACACAAACACAAGCATACGAATCATGCGATTCCTAATGTTTATCAAATACTCAATAACACAACATTTCTTATTGATTGGTTTGATATGCCTAGGCTATGGTTATGGAAGTGTTGGTTTCCATTCTTTTTCTCGTCCAAATATCTTTGAACTTAATAGAACTTGATAGGAAGATCACCAAACAACACAAACACAAGCATACGAATCATGCGATACGTAATGTTTCTCAAATACTCAATAACACAACATTTCTTATTGATTGGTTTGATTTTCCTAGGCTATGGTTGTGGAAGTTTTGGTTTCCATTCTTTTTCTCGTCCAAAAATCTTTGAACTTAATAGAAAGATCACCAAACAACACAAACACAAGCATACGAATCATGCGATTCCTAATGTTTCTCAAATTCTCAATAACACAAACTTTCTTATTGATTGGTTTGATTTGCCTAGTCTATGGTCGTGGAAGTGTTGGTTTCCATTCTTTTTCTCGTCCAAAAATCTTTGAACTTAATAGACAGATCACCAAACAACACAAACACAAGCATACGAATCATGCGATTCCTAATGTTTCTCAAATACACAATAACAGAACCTTTCTTATTGATTGGTTTGATATGCCTATGCTATGGTTGTGGAAGTGTTGGTTTCCATTCTTTTTCTCATCCAAAAATCTTTGAACTTAATAGAAAGATCACCAAACAACACAAACACAAGCATACGAATCATGCGATTCCTAATGTTTCTCAAATTCTCAATAACACAAACTTTCTTATTGATTGGTTTGATTTGCCTAGTCTATGGTCGTGGAAGTGTTGGTTTCCATTCTTTTTCTCGTCCAAAAATCTTTGAACTTAATAGACAGATCACCAAACAACACAAACACAAGCATACGAATCATGCGATTCCTAATGTTTCTCAAATACACAATAACAGAACCTTTCTTATTGATTGGTTTGATTTGCCTAGGCTATGGTTGTGGAAGTGTTGGTTTCCATTCTTTTTCTCGTCCAAATATCTTTGAACTTAATAGAAAGATCACCAAACAAGACAAACACAAGCATACGAATCATGCGATTCCTAATGTTTCTCCAATACTCAATAACACAACCTTTCTTATTTATTGGTTTGATTTGCCTAGGCTATGGTCGTGGAAGTGTTGGTTTCCATTATTTTTCTCGTCCAAAAATCTTTGAACTTAATAGAAAGATCACCAAACAACACAAACACAAGCATACGAATCATGTGATTCCTAATGTTTCTCAAATACTCAATAACACAACATTTCTTATTGATTGCTTTGATTTGCCTAGGCTATGGTTGTGGAAGTGTTGGTTTCCATTCTTTTTCTCGTCCAAAAATCTTTGAACTTAATAGAAAGATCACCAAACAACACAAACACAAGCATACGAATCATGCGATTCCTAATGTTTCTCAAATTCTCAATAACACAACCTTTCATATTGATTGGTTTGATTTGCCTAGGCTATGGTTGTGGAAGTGTTGGTTTCCATTCTTTTTCTCGTCCAAAAATCTTTGAACTTAATAGAACTTGATAGAAAGATCACCAAACAACACAAACACAAGCATACGAATCATGTGATTCCTAATGTTTATCAAATACTCAAAAACACAACATTTCTTATTGATTGGTTTGATATGCCTAGGCTATGGTTATGGAAGTGTTGGTTTCCATTCTTTTTCTCGTCCAAATATCTTTGAACTTAATAGAACTTGATAGGAAGATCACCAAACAACACAAACACAAGCATACGAATCATGCGATACGTAATGTTTCTCAAATACTCAATAACACAACATTTCTTATTGATTGGTTTGATTTTACTAGGCTATGGTTGTGGAAGTGTTGGTTTCCATTCTTTTTCTCGTCCAAAAATCTTTGAACTTAATAGAAAGATCACCAAACAACACAAACACAAGCATACGAATCATGCGATTCCTAATGTTTCTCAAATTCTCAATAACACAACCTTTCTTATTGATTGGTTTGATTTGCCTAGGCTATGGTTGTGGAAGTGTTGGTTTCCATTCTTTTTCTCGTCCAAAAATCTTTGAACTTAATAGAACTTGATAAAAAGATCACCAAACAACACAAACACAAGCATACGAATCATGCGATTCCTAATGTTTATCAAATACTCAATAACACAACATTTCTTATTGATTGGTTTGATATGCCTAGGCTATGGTTATGGAAGTGTTGGTTTCCATTCTTTTTCTCGTCCAAATATCTTTGAACTTAATAGAACTTGATAGAAAGATCACCAAACAACACAAACACAAGCATACGAATCATGCGATACGTAATGTTTCTCAAATACTCAATAACACAACATTTCTTATTGATTGGTTTGATATGCCTATGCTATGGTTGTGGAAGTGTTGGTTTCCATTCTTTTTCTCATCCAAAAATCTTTGAACTTAATAGGAAGATCACCAAACAACACAAACACAAGCATACGAATCATGCGATTCCTAATGTTTCTCAAATTCTCAATAACACAACCTTTCTTATTGATTGGTTTGATTTGCCTAGGCTATGGTCGTGGAAGTGTTGGTTTCCATTCTTTTTCTCGTCCAAAAATCTTTGAACTTAATAGACAGATCACCAAACAACACAAACACAAGCATACGAATCATGCGATTCCTAATGTTTCTCAAATACACAATAACAGAACCTTTCTTATTGATTGGTTTGATTTGCCTAGGCTATGGTTGTGGAAGTGTTGGTTTCCATTCTTTTTCTCGTCCAAATATCTTTGAACTTAATAGAATGATCACCAAACAAGACAAACACAAGCATACGAATCATGCGATTCCTAATGTTTCTCAAATACTCAATAACACAACCTTTCTTATTGATTGGTTTGATTTGCCTAGGCTATGGTTATGGAAGTGTTGGTTTCCATTCTTTTTCTCGTCCAAATATCTTTGAACTTAATAGAAAGATCACCAAACAACACAAACACAAGCATACGAATCATGCGATTCCTAATGTTTCTCAAATTCTCAATAACACAACCTTTCATATTGATTGGTTTGATTTGCCTAGGCTATGGTTGTGGAAGTGTTGGTTTCCATTCTTTTTCTCGTCCAAAAATCTTTGAACTTAATAGAACTTGATAGAAAGATCACCAAACAACACAAACACAAGCATACGAATCATGCGATTCCTAATGTTTATCAAATACTCAATAACACAACATTTCTTATTGATTGGTTTGATATGCCTAGGCTATGGTTATGGAAGTGTTGGTTTCCATTCTTTTTCTCGTCCAAATATCTTTGAACTTAATAGAACTTGATAGGAAGATCACCAAACAACACAAACACAAGCATACGAATCATGCGATACGTAATGTTTCTCAAATACTCAATAACACAACATTTCTTATTGATTGGTTTGATTTTCCTAGGCTATGGTTGTGGAAGTGTTGGTTTCCATTCTTTTTCTCGTCCAAATATCTTTGAACTTAATAGAACTTGATAGAAAGATCACCAAACAACACAAACACAAGCATACGAATCATGCGATACGTAATGTTTCTCAAATACTCAATAACACAACATTTCTTATTGATTGGTTTGATATGCCTATGCTATGGTTGTGGAAGTGTTGGTTTCCATTCTTTTTCTCATCCAAAAATCTTTGAACTTAATAGGAAGATCACCAAACAACACAAACACAAGCATACGAATCATGCGATTCCTAATGTTTCTCAAATTCTCAATAACACAACCTTTCTTATTGATTGGTTTGATTTGCCTAGGCTATGGTCGTGGAAGTGTTGGTTTCCATTCTTTTTCTCGTCCAAAAATCTTTGAACTTAATAGACAGATCACCAAACAACACAAACACAAGCATACGAATCATGCGATTCCTAATGTTTCTCAAATACACAATAACAGAACCTTTCTTATTGATTGGTTTGATTTGCCTAGGCTATGGTTGTGGAAGTGTTGGTTTCCATTCTTTTTCTCGTCCAAATATCTTTGAACTTAATAGAAAGATCACCAAACAAGACAAACACAAGCATACGAATCATGCGATTCCTAATGTTTCTCAAATACTCAATAACACTACCTTTCTTATTGATTGGTTTGATTTGCCTAGGCTATGGTCGTGGAAGTGTTGGTTTCCATTCTTTTTCTCGTCCAAAAATCTTTGAACTTAATAGAAAGATCACCAAACAACACAAACACAAGCATACGAATCATGCGATTCCTAATGTTTCTCAAATTCTCAATAACACAACCTTTCATATTGATTGGTTTGATTTGCCTAGGCTATGGTTGTGGAAGTGTTGGTTTCCATTCTTTTTCTCGTCCAAAAATCTTTGAACTTAAAAGAACTTGATAGAAAGATCACCAAACAACACAAACACAAGCATACGAATCATGCGATTCCTAATGTTTATCAAATACTCAATAACACAACATTTCTTATTGATTGGTTTGATATGCCTAGGCTATGGTTATGGAAGTGTTGGTTTCCATTCTTTTTCTCGTCCAAATATCTTTGAACTTAATAGAACTTGATAGGAAGATCACCAAACAACACAAACACAAGCATACGAATCATGCGATACGTAATGTTTCTCAAATACTCAATAACACAACATTTCTTATTGATTGGTTTGATTTTCCTAGGCTATGGTTGTGGAAGTGTTGGTTTCCATTCTTTTTCTCGTCCAAAAATCTTTCAACTTAATAGAAAGATCACCAAACAACACAAACACAAGCATACGAATCATGCGATTCCTAATGTTTCTCAAATTCTCAATAACACAACCTTTCTTATTGATTGGTTTGATATGCCTAGGCTATGGTTATGGAAGTGTTGGTTTCCATTCTTTTTCTCGTCCAAATATCTTTGAACTTAATAGAACTTGATAGAAAGATCACCAAACAACACAAACACAAGCATACGAATCATGCGATACGTAATGTTTCTCAAATACTCAATAACACAACATTTCTTATTGATTGGTTTGATATGCCTATGCTATGGTTGTGGAAGTGTTGGTTTCCATTCTTTTTCTCATCCAAAAATCTTTGAACTTAATAGAAAGATCACCAAACAACACAAACATAAGCATACGAATCATGCGATTCCTAATGTTTCTCAAATTCTCAATAACACAACCTTTCTTATTGATTGGTTTGATTTGCCTAGGCTATGGTCGTGGAAGTGTTGGTATCCATTCTTTTTCTCGTCCAAAAATCTTTGAACTTAATAGACAGATCACCAAACAACACAAACACAAGCATACGAATCATGCGATTCCTAATGTTTCTCAAATACACAATAACACAACCTTTCGTATTGATTGGTTTGATTTGCCTAGGCTATGGTTGTGGAAGTGTTGGTTTCCATTCTTTTTCTCGTCCAAATATCTTTGAACTTAATAGAAAGATCACCAAACAAGACAAACACAAGCATACGAATTATGCGATTCCTAATGTTTCTCAAATACTCAATAACACAACCTTTCTTATTGATTGGTTTGATTTGCCTAGGCTATGGTCGTGGAAGTGTTGGTTTCCATTCTTTTTCTCGTCCAAAAATCTTTGAACTTAATAGAAAGTTCACCAAACAACACAAACACAAGCATACGAATCATGCGAATGTTTCTCAAATACTCAATAACACAACATTTCTTATTGATTGGTTTGATTTTCCTAGGCTATGGTTGTGGAAGTGTTGGTTTCCATTCTTTTTCTCGTCCAAAAATCTTTGAACTTAATAGAAAGATCACCAAACAACACAAACACAAGCATACGAATCATGCGATTCCTAATGTTTCTCAAATTCTCAATAACACAACCTTTCTTATTGATTGGTTTGATTTGCCTAGGCTAGGGTTGTGGAAGTGTTGGTTTCCATTCTTTTTCTCGTCCAAAAATCTTTGAACTTAGTAGAACTTGATAGAAAGATCACCAAACAACACAAACACAAGCATACGAATCATGTGATTCCTAATGTTTCTCAAATACTCAATAACACAACATTTCTTATTGATTGGTTGTATTTGCCTAGGCTATGGTTGGGGAAGTGTTGGTTTCCATTCTTTTTCTCGTCCAAAAATCTTTGAACTTAATAGAAAGATCACCAAACAAGACAAACACAAGCATACGAATCATGCGATTCCTAATGTTTCTCAAATACTCAATAACACAACCTTTCTTATTGATTGGTTTGATTTGCCTAGGCTATGGTTATGGAAGTGTTGGTTTCCATTCTTTTTCTCGTCCAAATATCTTTGAACTTAATAGAACTTGATAGAAAGATCACCAAACAACACAAACACAAGCATACGAATCATGCGATACTTAATGTTTCTCAAATACTCAATAACACAACATTTCTTATTGATTGGTTTGATTTTCCTAGGCTATGGTTGTGGAAGTGTTGGTTTCCATTCTTTTTCTCGTCCAAAAATCTTTGAACTTAATAGAAAGATCACCAAACAACACAAACACAAGCATACGAATCATGCGATTCCTAATGTTTCTCAAATACACAATAACACAACCTTTCTTATTGATTGGTTTGATTTGCCTAGGCTATGGTTGTGGAAGTGTTGGTTTCCATTTTTTTTCTCGTCCAAAAATCTTTGAACTTAATAGAAAGATCACCAAACAAGACAAACACAAGCATACGAATCATGTGATTCCTAATGTTTCTCCAATACTCAATAACACAATCTTTCTTATTGATTGGTTTGATTTGCCTAGGCTATGGTCGTGGAAGTGTTGGTTTCCATTCTTTTTCTCGTCCAAAAATCTTTGAACTTAATAGAAAGATCACCAAACAACACAAACACAAGCATACGAATCATGTGATTCCTAATGTTTCTCAAATACTTAATAACACAACATTTCTTATTGATTGGTTTGATTTGCCTAGGCTATGGTTGTGGAAGTGTTGGTTTCCATTCTTTTTCTCGTACAAAAATCTTTGAACTTAATAGAAAGATCACCAAACAACACAAACACAAGCATACGAATCATGCGATTCCTAATGTTTCTCAAATTCTCAATAACACAACCTTTCATATTGATTGGTTTGATTTGCCTAGGCTATGGTCGTGGAAGTGTTGGTTTCCATTCTTTTTCTCGTCCAAAAATCTTTGAACTTAATAGAAAGATCACCAAACAACACAAACACAAGCATAAGAATCATGCGATTCCTAATGTTTCTCAAATTCTCAATACACAACCTTTCATATTGATTGGTTTGATTTGCCTAGGCTATGGTTGTGCAAGTGTTGGTTTCCATTCTTTTTCTCGTCCAAATATCTTTGAACTTAATAGAACTTGATAGAAAGATCACCAAACAACACAAACACAAGCATACGAATCATGCGATTCCTAATGTTTCTCAAATTCTCAATAACACAACCTTTCTTATTGATTGGTTTGATATGCCTAGGCTATGGTTATGGAAGTGTTGGTTTCCATTCTTTTTCTCGTTCAAATATCTTTGAACTTAATAGAACTTGATAGAAAGATCACCAAACAACACAAACACTAGCATACGAATCATGCGATACGTAATGTTTCTCAAATACTCAATAACACAACATTTCTTATTGATTGGTTTGATATGCCTATGCTATGGTTGTGGAAGTGTTGGTTTCCATTCTTTTTCTCATCCAAAAATCTTTGAACTTAATAGAAAGATCATCAAACAACACAAACACAAGCATACGAATCATGCGATTCCTAATGTTTCTCAAATTCTCAATAACACAACCTTTCTTATTGATTGGTTTGATTTGCCTAGGCTATGGTCGTGGAAGTGTTGGTTTCCATTCTTTTTCTCGTCCAAAAATCTTTGAACTTAATAGACAGATCACCAAACAACACAAACACAAGCATACGAATCATGCGATTCCTAATGTTTCTCAAATACACAATAACACAACCTTTCGTATTGATTGGTTTGATTTGCCTAGGCTATGGTTGTGGAAGTGTTGGTTTCCATTCTTTTTCTCGTCCAAAAATCTTTGAACTTAATAGAAAGATCACCAAACAACACAAACACAAGCATACGAATCATGCGAATGTTTCTCAAATACTCAATAACACAACATTTCTTATTGATTGGTTTGATTTTCCTAGGCTATGGTTGTGGAAGTGTTGGTTTCCATTCTTTTTCTCGTCCAAAAATCTTTGAACTTAATAGAAAGATCACCAAACAACACAAACACAAGCATACGAATCATGCGATTCCTAATGTTTCTCAAATTCTCAATAACACAACCTTTCTTATTGATTGGTTTGATTTGTCTAGGCTATGGTTGTGGAAGTGTTGGTTTCCATTCTTTTTCTCGTCCAAAAATCTTTGAACTTAGTAGAACTTGATAGAAAGATCACCAAACAACACAAACACAAGCATACGAATCATGCGATTCCTAATGTTTCTCAAATACTCAATAACACAACATTTCTTATTGATTGGTTTGATTTGCCTAGGCTATGGTTGGGGAAGTGTTGGTTTCCATTCTTTTTCTCGTCCAAAAATCTTTGAACTTAATAGAAAGATCACCAAACAAGACAAACACAAGCATACGAATCATGCGATTCCTAATGTTTCTCAAATACTCAATAACACAACCTTTCTTATTGATTGGTTTGATTTGCCTAGGCTATGGTTATGGAAGTGTTGGTTTCCATTCTTTTTCTCGTCCAAATATATTTGAACTTAATAGAACTTGATAGAAAGATCACCAAACAACACAAACACAAGCATACGAATCATGCGATACTTAATGTTTCTCAAATACTCAATAACACAACATTTCTTATTGATTGGTTTGATTTTCCTAGGCTATGGTTGTGGAAGTGTTGGTTTACATTCTTTTTCTCGTCCAAAAATCTTTGAACTTAATAGAAAGATCACCAAACAACACAAACACAAGCATACGAATCATGGGATTCCTAATGTTTCTCAAATACACAATAACACAACCTTTCTTATTGATTGGTTTGATTTGCCTAGCCTATGGTCGTGGAAGTGTTGGTTTCCATTCTTTTTCTCGTCCAAAAATCTTTGAACTTAATAGAAAGATCACCAAACAACACAAACACAAGCATACGAATCATGGTGATTCCTAATGTTTCTCAAATACACAATAACACAACCTTTCGTATTGATTGGTTTGATTTGCCTAGGCTATGGTTGTGGAAGTGTTGGTTTCCATTTTTTTTCTCGTCCAAAAATCTTTGAACTTAATAGAAAGATCACCAAACAAGACAAACACAAGCATACGAATCATGCGATTCCTAATGTTTCTCCAATACTCAATAACACAACCTTTCTTATTGATTGGTTTGATTTGCCTAGGCTATGGTCGTGGAAGTGTTGGTTTCCATTCTTTTTCTCGTCCAAAAATCTTTGAACTTAATAGAAAGATCACCAAACAACACAAACACAAGCATACGAATCATGTGATTCCTAATGTTTCTCAAATACTTAATAACACAACATTTCTTATTGATTGGTTTGATTTGCCTAGGCTATGGTTGTGGAAGTGTTGGTTTCCATTCTTTTTCTCGTCCAAAAATCTTTGAACTTAATAGAAAGATCACCAAACAACACAAACACAAGCATACGAATCATGCGAATGTTTCTCAAATACTCAATAACACAACATTTCTTATTGATTGGTTTGATTTTCCTAGGCTATAGTTGTGGAAGTGTTGGTTTCCATTCTTTTTCTCGTCCAAAAATCTTTGAACTTAATAGAAAGATCACCAAACAACACAAACACAAGCATACGAATCATGCGATTCCTAATGTTTCTCAAATTCTCAATAACACAACCTTTCTTATTGATTGGTTTGATTTGCCTAGGCTATGGTTGTGGAAGTGTTGGTTTCCATTCTTTTTCTCGTCCAAAAATCTTTGAACTTAGTAGAACTTGATAGAAAGATCACCAAACAACACAAACACAAGCATACGAATCATGCGATTCCTAATGTTTCTCAAATACTCAATAACACAACATTTCTTATTGATTGGTTTGATTTGCCTAGGCTATGGTTGGGGAAGTGTTGGTTTCCATTCTTTTTCTCGTCCAAAAATCTTTGAACTTAATAGAAAGATCACCAAACAAGACAAACACAAGCATACGAATCATGCGATTCCTAATGTTTCTCAAATACTCAATAACACAACCTTTCTTATTGATTGGTTTGATTTGCCTAGGCTATGGTTATGGAAGTGTTGGTTTCCATTCTTTTTCTCGTCTAAATATCTTTGAACTTAATAGAACTTGATAGAAAGATCACCAAACAACACAAACACAAGCATACGAATCATGCGATACTTAATGTTTCTCAAATACTCAATAACACAACATTTCTTATTGATTGGTTTGATTTTCCTAGGCTATGGTTGTGGAAGTGTTGGTTTCCATTCTTTTTCTCGTCCAAAAATCTTTGAACTTAATAGAAAGATCACCAAACAACACAAACACAAGCATACGAATCATGGGATTCCTAATGTTTCTCAAATACACAATAACACAACCTTTCTTATTGATTGGTTTGATTTGCCTAGGCTATGGTTGTGGAAGTGTTGGTTTCCATTTTTTTTCTCGTCCAAAAATCTTTGAACTTAATAGAAAGATCACCAAATAAGACAAACACAAGCATACGAATCATGCGATTCCTAATGTTTCTCCAATACTCAAGAACACAACCTTTCTTATTGATTGGTTTGATTTGCCTAGGCTATGGTCGTGGAAGTGTTGGTTTCCATTCTTTTTCTCGTCCAAAAATCTTTGAACTTAATAGAAAGATCACCAAACAACACAAACACAAGCATACGAATCATGTGATTCCTAATGTTTCTCAAATTCTCAATAACACAACCTTTCATATTGATTGGTTTGATTTGCCTAGGCTATGGTTGTGCAAGTGTTGGTTTCCATTCTTTTTCTCGTCCAAATATCTTTGAACTTAATAGAACTTGATATAAAGATCACCAAACAACACAAACACAAGCATACGAATCATGCGATTCCTAATGTTTATCAAATACTCAATAACACAACATTTCTTATTGATTGGTTTGATATGCCTAGGCTATGGTTATGGAAGTGTTGGTTTCCATTCTTTTTCTCGTCCAAATATCTTTGAACTTAATAGAACTTGATAGGAAGATCACCAAACAACACAAACACAAGCATACGAATCATGCGATACGTAATGTTTCTCAAATACTAAATAACACAACATTTCTTATTGATTGGTTTGATTTTCCTAGGCTATGGTTGTGGAAGTGTTGGTTTCCATTCTTTTTCTCGTCCAAAACTCTTTGAACTTAATAGAAAGATCACCAAACAACACAAACACAAGCATACGAATCATGCGATTCCTAATGTTTCTCAAATTCTCAATAACTCAACCTTTCTTATTGATTGGTTTGATTTGCCTAGGCTATGGTTATGGAAGTGTTGGTTTCCATTCTTTTTCTCGTCCAAAAATCTTTGAACTTAATAGAACTTGATAGAAAGATCACCAAACAACACAAACACAAGCATACGAATCATGCGATTCCTAATGTTTCTCAAATTCTCAATAACACAACCTTTCTTATTGATTGGTTTGATTTGCCTAGGCTATGGTCGTGGAAGTGTTGGTTTCCATTCTTTTTCTCGTCCAAAAATCTTTGAACTTAATAGACAGATCACCAAACAACACAAACACAAGCATACGAATCATGCGATTCCTAATGTTTCTCAAATACACAATAACACAACCTTTCTTATTGATTGGTTTGATTTACCTTGGCTATGGTTGTGGAAGTGTTGGTTTCCATTCTTTTTCTCGTCCAAATATCTTTGAACTTAATAGAAAGATCACCAAACAAGACAAACACAAGCATACGAATCATGCGATTCCTAATGTTTCTCAAATACTCAATAACACAACCTTTCTTATTGATTAGTTTGATTTGCCTAGGCTATTGTCGTGGAAGTGTTGGTTTCCATTCTTTTTCTCGTCCAAAAATCTTTGAACTTAATAGAAAGATCACCAAACAACACAAACACAAGCATACGAATCATGCGATTCCTAATGTTTATCAAATACTCTATAACACAACATTTCTTATTGATTGGTTTGATTTTCCTAGGCTATGGTTGTGGAAGTGTTGGTTTCCATTCTTTTTCTCGTCCAAAAATCTTTGAACTTAATAGAAAGATCACCAAACAACACAAACACAAGCATATGAATCATGCGATTCCTAATGTTTCTCAAATACACAATAACACAACCTTTCTTATTGATTGGTTTGATTTGCCTAGGCTATGGTTGTGGAAGTGTTGGTTTCCATTCTTTTTCTCGTCCAAATATCTTTGAACTTAATAGAAAGATCACCAAACAAGACAAACACAAGCATACGAATCATGCGATTCCTAATGTTTCTCAAATACTCAATAACACAACCTTTCTTATTGATTAGTTTGATTTGCCTAGGCTATTGTCGTGGAAGTGTTGGTTTCCATTCTTTTTCTCGTCCAAAAATCTTTGAACTTAATAGAAAGATCACCAAACAACACAAACACAAGCATACGAATCATGCGATTCTTAATGTTTCTCAAATACTCAATAACACAACATTTCTTATTGATTGGTTTGATTTGCCTAGGCTATGGTTGTGGATGTGTTGGTTTCCATTCTTTTTCTCGTCCAAAAATCTTTGAACTTAATAGAAAGATCACCAAACAACACAAACACAAGCATACGAATCATTCGATTCCTAATGTTTCTCAAATGCTCAATAACACAACATTTCTTATTGATTGGTTTGATTTTCCTAGGCTATGGTTGTGGAAGTGTTGGTTTCCATTCTTTTTCTCATCCAAAAATCTTTGAACTTAATAGAAAGATCACCAAACAACACAAACACAAGCTTACGAATCATGCGATTCCTAATGTTTCTCAAATTCTCAATAACACAACCTTTCTTATTGATTGGTTTGATTTGCCTAGGCTATGGTTGTGGAAGTGTTGGTTTCAATTCTTTTTCTCGTCCAAAAATCTTTGAACTTAATAGAACTTGATAGAAAGATCACCAAACAACACAAACACAAGCATACGAATCATGCGATTCCTAATGTTTCTCAAATACTCAATAACACAACATTTCTTATTGATTGGTTTGATTTGCCTAGGCTATGGTTGTGGAAGTGTTGGTTTCCATTCTTTTTCTCATCCAAAAATCTTTGAACTTAATAGAAAGATCACCAAACAACACAAACACAAGCATACGAATCATGGGATTCCTAATGTTTCTCAAATACACAATAACACAACCTTTCTTATTGATTGGTTTGATTTGCCTAGGCTATGGTTGTGGAAGTGTTGGTTTCCATTTTTTTTCTCGTCCAAAAATCTTTGAACTTAATAGAAAGATCACCAAATAAGACAAACACAAGCATACGAATCATGCGATTCCTAATGTTTCTCCAATACTCAAGAACACAACCTTTCTTATTGATTGGTTTGATTTGCCTAGGCTATGGTCGTGGAAGTGTTGGTTTCCATTCTTTTTCTCGTCCAAAAATCTTTGAACTTAATAGAAAGATCACCAAACAACACAAACACAAGCATACGAATCATGTGATTCCTAATGTTTCTCAAATTCTCAATAACACAACCTTTCATATTGATTGGTTTGATTTGCCTAGGCTATGGTTGTGCAAGTGTTGGTTTCCATTCTTTTTCTCGTCCAAATATCTTTGAACTTAATAGAACTTGATATAAAGATCACCAAACAACACAAACACAAGCATACGAATCATGCGATTCCTAATGTTTATCAAATACTCAATAACACAACATTTCTTATTGATTGGTTTGATATGCCTAGGCTATGGTTATGGAAGTGTTGGTTTCCATTCTTTTTCTCGTCCAAATATCTTTGAACTTAATAGAACTTGATAGGAAGATCACCAAACAACACAAACACAAGCATACGAATCATGCGATACGTAATGTTTCTCAAATACTAAATAACACAACATTTCTTATTGATTGGTTTGATTTTCCTAGGCTATGGTTGTGGAAGTGTTGGTTTCCATTCTTTTTCTCGTCCAAAACTCTTTGAACTTAATAGAAAGATCACCAAACAACACAAACACAAGCATACGAATCATGCGATTCCTAATGTTTCTCAAATTCTCAATAACTCAACCTTTCTTATTGATTGGTTTGATTTGCCTAGGCTATGGTTATGGAAGTGTTGGTTTCCATTCTTTTTCTCGTCCAAAAATCTTTGAACTTAATAGAACTTGATAGAAAGATCACCAAACAACACAAACACAAGCATACGAATCATGCGATTCCTAATGTTTCTCAAATTCTCAATAACACAACCTTTCTTATTGATTGGTTTGATTTGCCTAGGCTATGGTCGTGGAAGTGTTGGTTTCCATTCTTTTTCTCGTCCAAAAATCTTTGAACTTAATAGACAGATCACCAAACAACACAAACACAAGCATACGAATCATGCGATTCCTAATGTTTCTCAAATACACAATAACACAACCTTTCTTATTGATTGGTTTGATTTACCTTGGCTATGGTTGTGGAAGTGTTGGTTTCCATTCTTTTTCTCGTCCAAATATCTTTGAACTTAATAGAAAGATCACCAAACAAGACAAACACAAGCATACGAATCATGCGATTCCTAATGTTTCTCAAATACTCAATAACACAACCTTTCTTATTGATTAGTTTGATTTGCCTAGGCTATTGTCGTGGAAGTGTTGGTTTCCATTCTTTTTCTCGTCCAAAAATCTTTGAACTTAATAGAAAGATCACCAAACAACACAAACACAAGCATACGAATCATGCGATTCCTAATGTTTATCAAATACTCTATAACACAACATTTCTTATTGATTGGTTTGATTTTCCTAGGCTATGGTTGTGGAAGTGTTGGTTTCCATTCTTTTTCTCGTCCAAAAATCTTTGAACTTAATAGAAAGATCACCAAACAACACAAACACAAGCATATGAATCATGCGATTCCTAATGTTTCTCAAATACACAATAACACAACCTTTCTTATTGATTGGTTTGATTTGCCTAGGCTATGGTTGTGGAAGTGTTGGTTTCCATTCTTTTTCTCGTCCAAATATCTTTGAACTTAATAGAAAGATCACCAAACAAGACAAACACAAGCATACGAATCATGCGATTCCTAATGTTTCTCAAATACTCAATAACACAACCTTTCTTATTGATTAGTTTGATTTGCCTAGGCTATTGTCGTGGAAGTGTTGGTTTCCATTCTTTTTCTCGTCCAAAAATCTTTGAACTTAATAGAAAGATCACCAAACAACACAAACACAAGCATACGAATCATGCGATTCTTAATGTTTCTCAAATACTCAATAACACAACATTTCTTATTGATTGGTTTGATTTGCCTAGGCTATGGTTGTGGATGTGTTGGTTTCCATTCTTTTTCTCGTCCAAAAATCTTTGAACTTAATAGAAAGATCACCAAACAACACAAACACAAGCATACGAATCATTCGATTCCTAATGTTTCTCAAATGCTCAATAACACAACATTTCTTATTGATTGGTTTGATTTTCCTAGGCTATGGTTGTGGAAGTGTTGGTTTCCATTCTTTTTCTCATCCAAAAATCTTTGAACTTAATAGAAAGATCACCAAACAACACAAACACAAGCTTACGAATCATGCGATTCCTAATGTTTCTCAAATTCTCAATAACACAACCTTTCTTATTGATTGGTTTGATTTGCCTAGGCTATGGTTGTGGAAGTGTTGGTTTCAATTCTTTTTCTCGTCCAAAAATCTTTGAACTTAATAGAACTTGATAGAAAGATCACCAAACAACACAAACACAAGCATACGAATCATGCGATTCCTAATGTTTCTCAAATACTCAATAACACAACATTTCTTATTGATTGGTTTGATTTGCCTAGGCTATGGTTGTGGAAGTGTTGGTTTCCATTCTTTTTCTCATCCAAAAATCTTTGAACTTAATAGAAAGATCACCAAACAAGACAAACACAAGCATACGAATCATGCGATTCCTAATGTTTCTCAAATACTCAATAACACAACCTTTCTTATTGATTGGTTTGATTTGCCTAGGCTATGGTTATGGAAGTGTTGGTTTCCATTCTTTTTCTCGTCCAAATATCTTTGAACTTAATAGAACTTGATAGAAAGATCACCAAACAACACAAACACAAGCATACGAATCATGCGATACGTAATGTTTCTCAAATACTCAATAACACAACATTTCTTATTGATTGGTTTGATTTTCCTAGGCTATGGTTGTGGAAGTGTTGGTTTCCATTCTTTTTCTCGTCCAAAAATCTTTGAACTTAATAGAACTTGATAGAAAGATCACCAAACAACACAAACACAAGCATACGAATCATGCGATACGTAATGTTTCTCAAATACTCAATAACACAACATTTCTTATTGATTGGTTTGATTTTCCTAGGCTATGGTTGTGGAAGTGTTGGTTTCCATTCTTTTTCTCGTCCAAAAATCTTTGAACTTAATAGAAAGATCACCAAACAACACAAACACAAGCATACGAATCATGCGATTCCTAATGTTTCTCAAATTCTCAATAACACAACCTTTCTTATTGATTGGTTTGATTTGCCTAGGCTATGGTTGTGGAAGTGTTGGTTTCCATTCTTTTTCTTGTCCAAAAATCTTTGAACTTAATAGAACTTGATAGAAAGATCACCAAACAACACAAACACAAGCATACGAATCATGCGATTCCAAATGTTTATCAAATACTCAATAACACAACATTTGTTATTGATTGGTTTGATATGCCTAGGCTATGGTTATGGAAGTGTTGGTTTCCATTCTTTTTCTCGTCCAAATATCTTTGAACTTAATAGAACTTGATAGAAAGATCACCAAACAACCCAAACACAAGCATACGAATCATGCGATTCCTAATGTTTCTCAAATACTCAATAACACAACATTTCTTATTGATTGGTTTGATTGGCCTAGGCTATGGTTGTGGAAGTGTTGGTTTCCATTCTTTTTCTCGTCCAAAAATCTTTGAACTTAATAGAAAGATCACCTAACAACACAAACACAAGCATACGAATCATGCGATTCCTAATGTTCCTCAAATACTCAATAACACAACCTTTTTGTTGGATCGTTAGTACTATGGGACTGCCTTTACTTTGATAAAGGCGTCCTTAGGTTAGGCGTCCCTACGAGGAGTAGGGGCGTCCTTGAGTAATGCAGCGGAAATTATGTACTAAACAGGTAAGTAATGAACGTAGTGAATTATAGAGGAACCACGCAAGACCAAGTAGTCCTTGAGTGTAAACCTCTACCTCCTTGGAGGATTTTTGAATAGTTCTTCCTTTATATTGAACGTTCTTACAGATGTACTGGCGAGTCTTTACAGTTCTCTGGCACTTAGCTTTTCCCTAAGTCCACTAGTAAAGGACTCCTCTAAGCCGACAACTTAAGCAAGTTCAATCTACTAAAGGACTCCTATCCCTGCGTTCTGCAGTACTTCGCAGAACTCTCTTTCTCTTTTGATTACAAACAGATTTGTGATTTGGGTTACAAGTCTCACTCGATCTAACTCAAAGTCTTAGCACTGTTCTTGAGTTCTTGAGTTAGTTCTTCGTGTTCTTGAGTGAGCCGCTTTCCTATGATTCTCTTTGAATATTCTTGAAAGCGTTGAAGTCACTATAAATGCCTTGGGGTATTTATAGGACTTGGGGAAGGGCGTCTTTCTCCTGGGACGATCATGCCCTTCGAGGACGTGGCTACAGGATCTTCTTCCACGTATGATGGCGGTGGTGAGGAAGCTTCCTGTATCCAGCTGTGTGTGATGGACTCCGCTACAGGATCGGCCGCCACGTATGGATGTACTCTGCAACAGGATCGTCCGCCACGTAGTGTTGGACTCTGCTACAGGATCGGTCTCCACGTGTCCTTGGATGATCAAATGTTGTCTGGTGATGTCATCCTGTCGGCCAGTGAGTAAGGACTCCTTTCTTGCGTTCCTACTTGCTTGGGACTCCGTCCTTGCTCAAATAGTCTCTTGCTCGTCCTTACTTCCTGTTAGCTGGCGTCCCTAAGCCTGTGGGACGCCTATACACACTTGTTGTCCTTTGTTAGATGGGCGTTCCTGAACACTTGGACAACTTTATTAGAATCATAGTGAGTTTGTCATATCAAAACTAAGGGACGGTTGTGGGTACACTACCAAGGACGCAGGCGTTCTTGATAGCGTCCCAACAATTTCCCCCTTTTTGATGATGACAAACTCTTCAGCAAAAAGTTTTGACATTGGAACTTAGCATGCATGAAAACTTAAGAGCGTCCTCTAACACTTAGAGAAATTCTAATAGGCACAAGTTTTCATTCTTTGATTCTCTAGCTTTTGGATTTAAGGAGAGAAAAGCGTCCTAGAATTATCTAGGCGTCCTCTAGTTTATTCTAGCAGGGCGTTCTTTAGACCTTTCACTTAATAGTTCCCCCTTAACACTTGCTTATTCTAGATAACTAATTTATAGCGCATCTCTGCAAAACTACACTTCCCCCTTTTGGCATCATCGAAAAGGATAACAAGTGATAAGAACGTTAAGCACAAAAACATAACTAAAAGCAGTGGAACGCTTAAACACACATAATGCAAGCAAACAATTGTAATAGCCATTCAAACAAGCTTTAGAGTTATTACAGACATAGAACGTAGTGTTTGAAGTTCAAAAGAAGCAAAGGCAAAATGATAGGGGATTAAAGGGGTGGTGGCAATCACTGAGAACGGCGTTGGGCTTGATAGAACTTGAGGAGTTCTTCTTGAAGTTCAGCAGCCTTAGAGAACGCGGAGGTCAAGTCCTTAAGTGCAGAGAAGATGAGGCACTGATTGTCCATGATTGCACCTAAGAGTTCCGGAGGAGGATGTAAGGCGGGATTCGCAGGAGCAGGACGGGGGACTGGGCCAGAGCTTGAAGAAGGAGCGTCCATAGGAGGGTCTAGAGGAGGAGAAGGAGCCAGCAGCATTTGATCTAGAGCAGAGAAGTCCATAGCAGGCTCTTCTTCGTGTACACCTTCTTGAGACGGATTTGCCTGGCGTTCTACTTCAGCAGCCAGGCGTTCTTCTTCAGCTTTTTGTCTCGCTTCCTCAGCTTCAGCCGCTAACTGTTTCAACACAGACGGCAGCTCTTCATTGTGCCTTATCTCAACAAGGCCTGACTTGGCGTTCCACTTCAAGCCTAGTTCCTTGGACGGAGCGTTCTCATCATATGCGTCTTGGGACTGCAAGATCGCTTTCACCACTCCAGGGTAAGGCAAGGCATGCCTCTTCCTTCCACACTTGGCCATATGTTGCATTGCAATTCTGGCTAAGTTGATTGGGCGGCGTTCCAGGATGGCGTCTATTAGAATGATGTCAGATGTTTGCACTATAGAACGCTTTTCCTGCCTTGGAAGAATGGCGCGGCAGATGAAGTAGTGAACGATTGCGCCAACTTTGCTCAGAACGTGAGCTACCCTGTCCAGTCCTATCGGCCTTTTGCCTTGGAAGATGTGCTCCACTAGAGGCAGTTCCTCATCAGTGGTCTCAAAGCCGCCTTCAGGTAGTGAACTGAGAGCATCAGCTGGAGACTTGCGAGAGCCCAGACCAAGGAAAGAGCGCATCTGGCGTTCAGTTACGGAGGCTTTCTCACCTTCAATCTTGAAGTGAAGGGAGCCATCTCTTGCCTTGTAGCGCAGATCCTTGTAGAACGCCTTCACCTGTTCTATATCAACAGTTGTTGGCGCTGGTCCGACGTTCTGCCAGCCTTGGACTTGAATGAGCTCGATGAACTCCTGAACGGCTACATCATTTTCAGCAAAGGAAGCCAGCCATTCTTCGGAGTAGATGAGAGGGCTTAGGACTTTAACGGGCACATCAGCGTTCTTCCTTCTACGCTTGCCCTTGGGGGACTCAGAGTCCTCATCATCATCATCAGACTCGTCCTCTGCCCGCTCAGAGTCACTGTCAGAAGCGTCCTTGGAGGGAGCGTCCTCTGTGCCTTGATCTGTTTCAGCATTGCCACCAGATGTGACTTGATCGGCACCGGCAGAGGGCTGACCTTGGGACGTGCCTTCAGCGTCCTGAGCCTCTGATTGCTGTTCTGTTGTTGGCTCAGCGTCCGCTGGGACGTCACGGGACTCTGTTTGGATTGTGGGGGAGGGGTTTTCTTGTGGTGCTGGGGTGGGGTTGAGGACGGGGAGGGATTGGTTGTAGGGAGGGATTTCCTGGTTGTCACGCTCGAGCTCTTCAGAGAGAGTTGGCTCGGCGTCCTTTGGAGGAACCTGGTGCTCGCCAGCGTTCTCTTGTACTTGGTGCTCAGCAGGAGCACTCTCAACTGCTTCTACCTCATCATTGGAGTCGCCAATCACATCGACATCCTGAGGCGTCCCTTCTTTGTCAGACGAGCTGGAGCTGGAGGAGGAGGAGACATCCTCGACTGGCGCAGGCGCGTCTTTGGCGAGGAGAACGTTGGGTTTCTCACCAGCTTTCCTCCGGCGGAACGTGTGCTCAAACGTCCGCTCGGTCTCATCCGGGCCACTGGAGGAAGAAGGACGACGGGACTTGGGAGTCTCAGGGTCCTTAGGCGGGGAGATATGGGCTGGGGCGGATGGAAAGTTGGCCAGGTTGAGGGGAGAGAGGGTTTGGGGAGGGAAGGGGATGAGAGCGTTCTTCTTTGAGGGTTGAGGGGAGCGAGGAGGAGTGGGGAGTTGTGTGATTTTTAGGGGTTGGGGGGTGGGAGTGGATTCTTTAGAGAGGTTGAATGGTCGATTTGAGGAGCTTGGCCGTTTGGAGGTGTTTTTGGATGGAGGGACGCTTGAGGACTTGGCCTTTTTGAGGGGCCTTGGGTCGTGTATCTTTTTGGAGAGTCCCTCTTTAATATGAGACGGGAACTTGTCCACGATCTCAGTTGGTCTTGAGGAGGATGAGGGAGCAGGACGCTTGGCGGGCAGGGTTTTGTGAGAAATTGTGGTTGGAATTTGAGGAGGTGGGGGAGAAGGACTAGGCACCCGTCTTTGGCTGGGGTACATGGGGAAGTCCGGAAGGACGCATTTGGTTAGGTCAGGGATTAAATCAAGGAGACTATCAAGATTCTGACCTCCATAAATTGTGAAGAACAAGACGTCCTCCAGTCTGCCCGGCAGGTCCTTGTAGTCGTTCTTTATCAGCCCGTGCCTCACAAAACGGTCGAGGAACTTCTCGTAGTTTAGCATTTTCTCCTCATCGTTCTTCACGTCTGGCTTGGCCATACGTTCTCTGATCAGCCTATACAGCGTTTTTGGCTTCTTGTAAATGAAATCCACGAGGGACTCATCAAGGACGGACTGCTTTTGCTTCTCAATAGTGTGGGACTTTATCAGCTTTCGCCTCTTCCCACCGGCTGAAGTTCCGGCCACGTTCATGTGCCTTTGAGACATTTTTCAGTGAGATTTTTAGTGAGAGAAAGTCGCCGGAGTTTTAGAGAGAAGTCAGAGCTTGAACTGTGTTGAAAAGTGGTTGAGAGCAATAAATGAACGAGAGCGACTGTTTTGGCCTTATATAGAGGAAGCGGTGGCACAAAAGGTAATTAACACTGTTTTACTGTGCGACACGTGGCAAACTTCCCCCTTAAGATTTGATCAACGGTCACTGTTCATACTTTCAAAAGTTCAAAATTCAAATTTCTGACTCTTCAACTTCCTTCTCAAAATCTGAACTGGCGTTCTCAACTACAACCACTGGCGTTCTCACATACTTTGCAAATCTTTGACCTCTTCAAGCAAACCAACAACCAACTTACCGTTCTTGTGATCACCTTAAGAACCATTTGAGAACAAAGCAAGTACGTCCCGTAAAAGAAAGTATGAAGCTCATAGGACGCTATTGCAGAGTTCTCGGCTAGGGTAAGCTTAGAGTTCCCATCATTTCGGCTTATAATGAGGGTTGGGTGATCAGAGATACTCTTTTCAAGACAAATAGAGAAATTTGAATGGCGTTCCAAAGTAGCAAACACATGAAGTTCTAGACTAGCGTTCTTGCAAATATGAGTTCAATGCTTAACAGTCCTTAACTACTTAGAATCTACCAAACATAGCCAATCATTGAGAGAATAGTAGAACGGGACTTGCTACTTAAAAGTTATCATTCCCAAAAGCAATCTGAGATGCTCAAAGGGACGTCTATCAAGTGCTTTAGTGAAAATATCAGCTATTTGGTCCTCCGTCCTAACATGTCCCATGCTAATGAGTCCTAGTTCAACATTATCACGCAAGAAATGATGTCTTATATGAATATGCTTTGTGCGTGAATGAAAAACAGGATTTTTAGCAATTTCTATAGCACTTGTGTTATCACAGAGAATAGGAATAGTTTCAAGATTGATACCGTAGTCCTCAAGTTGATATTTGATCCAGAGGACTTGTGAACAGCACGAAGCAGCAGCAACGTACTCGGCTTCCGCAGTTGAAAGCGCCACAGAGTTCTGTTTCTTTGATCCCCATGAAACTAGGCATGAACCAAGGAACTGTGCCATTCCTGAAGTGCTTTTTCGATCAATGACATGACCAGCGTAATCAGCGTCCGAGTAGCCAATAAGCTTGAAGGACGTCTTCCTGGGATACCAAAGGCAAAGATCGTCGCGTCCTTTGAGGTAGCGAAAGATTCTCTTGACTTCTTGCATGTGGGACTCCTTTGGATTAGCCTGAAAGCGTGCGCACAAGCAAACGGCAAACATAATATCTGGACGGCTTGCTGTCAAGTAAAGCAAAGAGCCAATCATTCCTCTGTACAGCTTTTGATCAACGTCCTTCCCTAGTTCATCTGCGTAAAGACGCGAATTTGGAGAACAGGGTGTTGCCATAGGCTTGGACGTGTTCATCCCGTACTTCTCAAGCATTTCACGGACATACTTTTGTTGGTGAATGCGCGTCCCTTCTTTGAGTTGGTTAATTTGAAGTCCCAAAAAGAAGTTGAGTTCTCCAATGAGGGACATCTCAAATTCACTACTCATGAGGGACTTGAACTCCTCTACAAGCTTCATGTTAGTGCTACCAAAGACTATATCATCAACATAAACTTGTGCAATTAAAATGTCCTTGTGAACTTTCTTAATAAACAAAGTTTTATCAATTGAACCTCTTGTGTACCCATGAGACAAAAGAAAGGACGCAAACCTGTCGTACCAGGCACGTGGGGCTTGTTTGAGTCCATATAGTGCTTTGTACAAGTAGTACACATGATCTGGATGAGAGGCGTCCTCGAAGCCAGGCGGCTGAGCAACATACACTTCCTCCTTTAGCTTTCCATTGAGAAAGGCAGTCTTGACGTCCATCTGAAATAGCTTGAATCCTTTGTGAGCGGCGAAGGCAATAAGAAGACGAACGGCTTCAATTCTAGCAACAGGGGCAAAGGTCTCATCATAGTCTATGCCTTCCTCTTGCTTGAATCCTTGAGCTACAAGTCTTGCCTTGTTCCTTGACACACGTCCACTTTCATCAAGCTTATTTCTGAACACCCAGCGCGTCCCTATGATATTTTTGCCTTTGGGACTACGTACGAGAGTCCAAACTTTGTTCCTTTCAAACTGGTTGAGTTCTTCTTGCATTGCTTGAATCCAGTCAGCGTCCTGAATAGCTTCTTTGATATTCTTTGGCTCCACCATAGAGACAAAGGCATTGAATGCACAAAAAGCCAAATTTGCACTCTGGGACTTGCTTGCAGCAGACCTTGTTTGAACTCCTTGAGCAGGATCTGAGACAATCTGAGAAGTTGGGTGGTCCCTAGAGAAGCGGGACTCCCTTTGAAATAGTTGAGCAAACCTTGGATCAATTTCATCATCTGAAGAAACGTCCTCAGTGTGTTCCCCCTCAGAGGGAGCGTCCACACCTTGACCTTGCAAACTTGATTCACCCACATCTTGCTGAACTAGAGATTCACTTCGAGAGGGAACTCCTTCAACAATGCTAGGTACGTCCACTGAGACTTCTTCTGGATTTGGAGTGGCGTCCTTAGGAACATAGTATTTCCCAGAGGACCAATCTTCTACTTCATCTTCAGAGTCGTCCTGCTGTTGTGATGAGGATCGTTCTTTCTTACTTCCTTTTTCTTTGTGAGAAGAACATTCTTTGAACACAACATGAATACTCTCCTCAAGCTTTAGAGTCCTTTTGTTGAAAACTCTATATGCTTTGCTGGTGAGGGAGTACCCAAGAAATATGGCTTCATCGCTCCTTGCATCAAACTTTCCCAGTTTTTCTTTATCATTGTTGTGAACGAAACACTTGCAACCAAAAACTCTGAGATAATCGATGCGAGGCTTTCTTCCGTTCAACAACTCATAGGACGTCTTCTTCAGCAAAGGACGGATCATGGCACGATTGATGATGTAGCATGCTGTGGCAATAGCTTCCGCCCAGAAGTACTTGGGAACGCTATTAGCCAAAAGCATAGTTCTTGCCATATCCTCTAGCGTCCTGTTCTTTCTTTCTACAACTCCATTTTGTTGTGGAGTCCTTGGAGCTGAGAAGTTGTGCGAGACACCATGTTGATCACAGTAGGTCAGGAACTCTGAATTCTGAAATTCCGTCCCATGGTTTGATCTTATGGCTTTGAGAGGCGTCTCCAGGGCAACTTCCACTTGTTTGATGAAGACTTTGAATGCCTTGAAACAATCTGCTTTGGACGCCAAGAAAAGAACCCAAGTGAATCGAGAAAAATCATCTACAAGAACGTAAATGTACCTCTTTCCACCGTAGCTCTGTGTCTTCATTGGTCCACAAAGATCCATATGGAGAAGTTCCAATGGCTTCTTTGTACTTACTTCATTCTTGGACTTGAAAGACGTTCTTGTTTGCTTCCCTTTGATACAGGCTTCGCACTGTTCAACCGTCTCAGGATCAATCCGGGGAAGACCTTTCACAAGATTCCTTTGGTGCAACTTGAGAATTGTGCTAGGTCCAGCATGGCCAAGACGACAATGCCAGAGATCAGCGTCCTTCTTTGAAGCAGATAGACATAGTTCTGATTTGGGCTTGAACTCTTGATTGAAGATGTAGATATTGTTCTTGCGAACTCCTTTCAGAACAACTTTGTTGGACTTCTTGTTGATGACGAGACACTCCTTTGAGTCAAATGTGACTAGGTTTTCACCTTGATCACACATCTGAGAGACGCTAAGAAGATTGAACCCAAGTCCTTCAACAAGACTCACGTTGGTTGCTTTGATGGACGGGTTAAGAATAGCAGTTCCCGTTCCCTTGATCTTTCCTTTACCCTTGTTGCCAAACGAGACAGTTCCTCCCGTGGCACTACTTTGGATAGAAGTGAGATGGATCTGGCTTCCTGTCATGTGATTTGAGGCGCCACTATCAATGATCCATGGGCGTCCCCTCACTTCCACCTGCCAAAATAAGGTTAGTTCTTGGCGACCCAGGCAAGGTGTTCCTTACCTGGTTCGTTACAAAAGTAGAACTCTGGTTCTGGCATATAGTCATTAATGTTCACATCATTAGAAATGGCATTTCTGTGGAAAGAACTTCTAGAACGTCTAGGACGCCTAGAATTAGCTTTTGGAACGGACTTAGCATTTTCATTATTAGTCCTAGCAACTTTCCCACTCTCAATGTCTTCCTTTAGTTTTACACAGTCATGTTTGAAGTGGTCACCTTGTCCACAGTACCAGCACGTCCTATAGTAAGTACCGAGGTAGTACTTCTTGTTGGGACGTTGGATTTTGTTTTGCTTCATCTTTTGGGGATCGCACACCTTTGAGCCGTCCCCTTTAGCAATTTTCTTGTAAATTTTATGACTGGTGGAATTGGTGTAGTAGTCCTCTTGACCTATTTCTCCACTTTCTAGAACTCTAATTCTTTCAAGGAGATTTTTAGTTTTCTCTTTTTCAAGTTCAAGTTCCGAAGTTTTGCTAGCCTTAAAGTCACTAGGAAGAGAGTTCCTAGAGTCAGATTCATATCCTAGTCCTCTTTTGGCTGGGACAAAAACTATTGGTTTTACTTCCTCAACTATGGGACTCTTTCCCAAAACTTTCACTTCTTCCCTAAGCTTGGCGTTCTCAAGTTTAAAACACACAAGTTCAGTTTTTAGGGACTTAGTTTCTTCACATGAGGACTCTAGTTGAATAGACATTGAATTACAGTTCTCACATTCAACAATGTTTTCATCTTCTAGTTCATCCATTCTTCTTTTCATGACAAGACTTTCCTCCATGATTTTACCAATAAGCTTAAGGAGTTTTGGTTTTGAACATTTTTCTAAAGAACGCATCATGGAGTCATGAGTTACCTCTTGTTCATTATCGGAGGCGTTCTTTTCAACAACTGGGGCGTCCTCTACTGCCATGTACGCCACTTGATCATCGCGCTCCTCATCACTTGAACTGAGATCATCCCAAGCAGCTGTACATGCTCCAATGAGAGCTTTCTTCTTTTCCTTGGAGGATGTTCCCACAGTACATTTCTTGGCAAAATGTCCTTTCTTGTTGCATTTGTAGCATGTGAGTTCCTTCATTTCAGCCTCTGTGTATTTGGGACTCTCCTTTTTGTAGGACTTGTTCTTGCTACTATGCTTGTTTTTCTTGTTGTAGTATTTTAGAGCCTTGTGAATAAGAGAGAGTTCCTCATCTGAGTCAATTTCTTCCTTTGACTTTCTTTCTTTCTCTTTGGGACGCGAGCTCTCAAGCTTTTCTTTGTTTTGCATCATCAATGCCAGGTCTCTTTGTCCACGCAGGTATTCAGCGTACTCTGGTGTTGTGGACGCCAAGGCAAGATCAGTTTGAGGATTCTTTCCTAGCTGGGCCATGTCAGTGATTCTACGTTCTTCGTACCCCCTGAGCTTCCCATAGATCTCTTCCATATCTAGAGTTTTGTTGGCTGTGTTTTCTTTGAAAGTTGTCCTATCAAAGTTCCAAACTCCAGTCAATCCATCGATAACTACTTGAACTCTGTTCCTCATGGAGATTTCTGTTTCTGGAACGCCCAAGTTCCTCATCTTGGTGACAAGGGACTCAAAACGGTACGAGTAGTCATTCACCGTTTCATTTGGTAGCATTGTAAAGGCATAGAACTCCTTTTTGATCTTTAGCTGGACCTTGATAGAAAGATCACCAAACAACACAAACACAAACATACGAATCAAGCGATTCCTAATGTTTATCAAATACTCAATAACACAACATTTCTTATTGATTGGTTTGATATGCCTAGGCTATGGTTATGAAAGTGTTGGTTTCCATTCTTTTTCTCGTCCAAATATCTTTGAACTTAATAGAACTTGATAGAAAGATCACCAAACAAGACAAACACAAGCATACGAATCATGCGATACGTTATGTTTCTCAAATACTCAATAACACAACATTTCTTATTGATTGGTTTGATATGCCTATGCTATGGTTGTGGAAGTGTTGGTTTCCATTCTTTTTCTCATCCAAAAATCTTTGAACTTAATAGAAAGATCAGCAAACAACACAAACACAAGCATACGAATCATGCGATTCCTAATGTTTCTCAAATTCTCAATAACACAACCTTTCTTATTGATTGGTTTGATTTGCCTAGGCTATGGTCGTGGAAGTGTTGGTTTCCATTCTTTTTCTCGTCCAAAAATCTTTGAACTTAATAGACAGATCACCAAACAACACAAACACAAGCATACGAATCATGCGATTCCTAATGTTTCTCAAATATACAATAACACAACCTTTCTTATTGATTGGTTTGATTTGCCTAGGCTATGGTTGTGGAAGTGTTGGTTTCCATTCTTTTTCTCGTCCAAATATCTTTGAACTTAATAGAAAGATCACCAAACAAGACAAACACAAGCATACGAATCATGCGATTCCTAATGTTTCTCAAATACTTAATAACACAACCTTTCTTATTGATTGGTTTGATTTGCCTAGGCTATGGTTGTGGAAGTGTTGGTTTCCATTCTTTTTCTCGTCCAAAAATCTTTGAACTTAATAGAAAGATCACCAAACAACACAAACACAAGCATACGAATCATGCGAATGTTTCTCAAATACTCAATAACACAACATTTCTTATTGATTGGTTTGATTTTCCTAGGCTATGGTTGTGGAAGTGTTGGTTTCCATTCTTTTTCTCGTCCAAAAATCTTTGAACTTAATAGAAAGATCACCAAACAACACAAACACAAGCATACGAATCATGCGATTCCTACTGTTTCTCAAATTCTCAATAACACAACCTTTCTTATTGATTGGTTTGATTTGCCTAGGCTATGGTTGTGGAAGTGTTGGTTTCCATTCTTTTTCTCGTCCAAAAATCTTTGAACTTAATAGAACTTGATAGAAAGATCACCAAACAACACAAACACAAGCATACGAATCATGCGATTCCTAATGTTTCTCAAATACTCAATAACACAACATTTCTTATTGATTGGTTTGATTTGCCTAGGCTATGGTTGTGCAAGTGTTGGTTTCCATTCTTTTTCTCGTCCAAAAATCTTTGAACTTAATAGAAAGATCACCAAACAAGACAAACACAAGCATACGAATCATGCGATTCCTAATGTTTCTCAAATACTCAATAACACAACCTTTCTTATTGATTGGTTTGATTTGCCTAGGCTATGGTTATGGAAGTGTTGGTTTCCATTCTTTTTCTCGTCCAAATATCTTTGAACTTAATAGAACTTGATAGAAAGATCACCAAACAACACAAACACAAGCATACGAATCATGCGATACGTAATGTTTCTCAAATACTCAATAACACAACATTTCTTATTGATTGGTTTGATTTTCCTAGGCTATGGTTGTGGAAGTGTTGGTTTCCATTCTTTTTCTCGTCCAAAACTCTTTGAACTTAATAGAAAGATCACCAAACAACACAAACACAAGCATACGAATCATGCCATTCCTAATGTTTCTCAAATTCTCAATAACACAACCTTTCTTATTGATTGGTTTGATTTGCCTAGGCTATGGTTATGGAAGTGTTGGTTTCCATTCTTTTTCTCGTCCAAATATCTTTGAACTTAATAGAACTTGATAGAAAGATCACCAAACAACACAAACACAAGCATACGAATCATGCGATACGTAATGTTTCTCAAATACTCAATAACACAACATTTCTTATTGATTGGTTTGATTTTCCTAGGCTATGGTTGTGGAAGTGTTGGTTTCCATTCTTTTTCTCGTCCAAAACTCTTTGAACTTAATAGAAAGATCACCAAACAACACAAACACAAGCATACGAATCATGCGATTTCTAATGTTTCTCAAATACTCAATAACACAACATTTCTTATTGATTGGTTTGATTTTCCTAGGCTATGGTTGTGGAAGTGTTGGTTTCCATTCTTTTTCTCGTCCAAAAATCTTTGAACTTAATAGAAAGATCACCAAACAACACAAACACAAGCATACGAATCATGCGATTCCTACTGTTTCTCAAATTCTTAATAACCCAACCTTTCTTATTGATTGGTTTGATTTGCCTAGGCTATGGTTGTGGAAGTGTTGGTTTCCATTCTTTTTCTCGTCCAAAAATCTTTGAACTTAATAGAACTTGATAGAAAGATCACCAAACAACACAAACACAAGCATACGAATCATGCGATTCCAAATGTTTCTCAAATACTCAATAACACAACATTTCTTATTGATTGGTTTGATTTGCCTAGGCTATGGTTGTGGAAGTGTTGGTTTCCATTCTTTTTCTCGTCCAAAAATCTTTGAACTTAATAGAACTTGATAGAAAGATCACCAAACAAGACAAACACAAGCATACGAATCATGCGATTCCTAATGTTTCTCAAATACTCAATAACACAACCTTTCTTATTGATTGGTTTGATTTGCCTAGGCTATGGTTATGGAAGTGTTGGTTTCCATTCTTTTTCTCGTCCAAATATCTTTGAACTTAATAGAACTTGATAGAAAGATCACCAAACAACACAAACACAAGCATACGAATCATGCGATACGTAATGTTTCTCAAATACTCAATAACACAACATTTCTTATTGATTGGTTTGATTTTCCTAGGATATGGTTGTGGAAGTGTTGGTTTCCATTCTTTTTCTCGTCCAAAACTCTTTGAACTTAATAGAAAGATCACCAAACAACACAAACACAAGCATACGAATCATGCCATTCCTAATGTTTCTCAAATTCTCAATAACACAACCTTTCTTATTGATTGGTTTGATTTGCCTAGGCTATGGTTATGGAAGTGTCGGTTTCCATTCTTTTTCTCGTCCATATACCTTTGAACTTAATAGAACTTGATAGAAAGATCACGAAACAACACAAACACAAGCATACGAATCATGCGATTTCTAATGTTTCTCAAATACTCAATAACACAACATTTCTTATTGATTGGTTTGATTTTCCTAGCCTATGGTTGTGGAAGTGTTGGTTTCCATTCTTTTTCTCGTCCAAAAATCTTTGAACTTAATAGAAAGATCACCAAACAACACAAACACAAGCATACGAATCATGCGATTCCTACTGTTTCTCAAATTCTTAATAACACAACCTTTCTTATTGATTGGTTTGATTTGCCTAGGCTATGGTTGTGGAAGTGTTGGTTTCCATTCTTTTTCTCGTCCAAAAATCTTTGAACTTAATAGAACTTGATAGAAAGATCACCAAACAACACAAACACAAGCATACGAATCATGCGATTCCTAATGTTTCTCAAATACTCAATAACACAACATTTCTTATTGATTGGTTTGATTTGCCTAGGCTATGGTTATGGAAGTGTTGGTTTCCATTCTTTTTCTCGTCCAAAAATGTTTGAACTTAATAGAAAGATCACCAAACAACACAAACACAAGCATACGAATCAAGCGATTCCTAATGTTTATCAAATACTCAATAACACAACATTTCTTATTGATTGGTTTGATATGCCTTGGCTATGGTTATGAAAGTGTTGGTTTCCATTCTTTTTCTCGTCCAAATATCTTTGAACTTAATAGAACTTGATAGAAAGATCACCAAACAAGACAAACACAAGCATACGAATCATGCGATTCCTAATGTTTCTCAAATACTCAATAACACAACCTTTCTTGTTGATTGGTTTGATTTGCCTAGGCTATGGTTATGGAAGTGTTGGTTTCCATTCTTTTTCTCGTCCATATACCTTTGAACTTAATAGAACTTGATAGAAAGATCACCAAACAACACAAACACAAGCATACGAATCATGCGATTCCTAATGTTTCTCAAATACTCAATAACACAACATTTCTTATTGATTGGTTTGATTTGCCTAGGCTATGGTTGTGGAAGTGTTGGTTTCCATTCTTTTTCTCGTCCAAAAATCTTTGAACTTAATAGAAAGATCACCAAACAAGACAAACACAAGCATACGAATCATGCGATTCCTAATGTTTCTCAAATACTCAATAACACAACCTTTCTTATTGATTGGTTTGATTTGCCTAGGCTATGGTTATGGAAGTGTTGGTTTCCATTCTTATTCTCGTCCAAATATATTTGAACTTAATAGAACATGATAGAAAGATCACCAAACAACAGAAACACAAGCATACGAATCATGCGATACGTAATGTTTCTCAAATACTCAATAACACAACCTTTCTTATTGATTGGTTTGATTTGCCTAGGCTATGGTTGTGGAAGTGTTGGTTTCCATTCTTTTTCTCGTCCAAAAATCTTTGAACTTAATAGAACTTGATAGAAAGATCACCAAACAACACAAACACAAGCATACGAATAATGCGATTCCTAATGTTTCTCAAATACTCAATAACACAACGTTTCTTATTGATTGGTTTAATTTGCCTAGGCTATGGTTGTGGAAGTGTTGGTTTCCATTCTTCTTCTCGTCCAAAAATCTTTGAACTTAATAGAACTTGATAGAAAGATCACCAAACAACACAAACACAAGCATACGAATCATGCGATTGCTAATGTTTCTCAAATACTCAATAACACAACATTTCTTATTGATTGGTTTGATTTGCCTAGGCTATGGTTGTGGAAGTGTTGGTTTCCATTCTTTTTCTCGTCCAAAAATCTTTGAACTTAATCGAACTTGATAGAAAGATCACCAAACAACACAAACACAAGCATACGAATCATGCGATTCCTAATGTTTCTCAAATACTCAATAACACAACATTTCTTATTGATTGGTTTGATTTGCCTAGGCTATGGTTATGGAAGTGTTGGTTTCCATTCTTTTTCTCGTCCAAATATCTTTGAACTTAATAGAACATGATAGAAAGATCACCAAACAACAGAAACACAAGCATACGAATCATGCGATACGTAATGTTTCTCAAATACTCAATAACACAACCTTTCTTATTGATTGGTTTGATTTGCCTAGGCTATGGTTGTGGAAGTGTTGGTTTCCATTCTTTTTTTCGTCCAAAAATCTTTGAACTTAATAGAACTTGATAGAAAGATCACCAAACAACACAAACACAAGCATACGAATCATGCGATTCCTAATGTTTCTCAAATACTCAATAACACAACCTTTCTTATTGATTGGTTTAATTTTCCTAGGCTATGGTTGTGGAAGTGTTGGTTTCCATTCTTCTTCTCGTCCAAAAATCTTTGAACTTAATAGAAAGATCACCAAACAAGACAAACACAAGCATACGAATCATGCGATTCCTAATGTTTCTCAAATACTCAATAACACAACCTTTCTTATTGATTGGTTTGATTTGCCTAGGCTATGGTTGTGGAAGTGTTGGTTTCCATTCTTTTTTTCGTCCAAAAATCTTTGAACTTAATAGAACTTGATAGAAAGATCACCAAACAACACAAACACAAGCATACGAATCATGCGATTCCTAATGTTTCTCAAATACTCAATAACACAACCTTTCTTATTGATTGGTTTAATTTGCCTAGGCTATGGTTGTGGAAGTGTTTGTTTCCATTCTTCTTCTCGTCCAAAAATCTTTGAACTTAATAGAACTTGATAGAAAGATCACCAAACAACACAAACACAAGCATACGAATCATGCGATTGCTAATGTTTCTCAAATACTCAATAACACAACATTTCTTATTGATTGGTTTGATTTGCCTAGGCTATGGTTGTGGAAGTGTTGGTTTCCATTCTTTTTCTCGTCCAAAAATCTTTGAACTTAATCGAACTTGATAGAAAGATCACCAAACAACACAAACACAAGCATACGAACCATGCGATTCCTAATGTTTCTCAAATACTCAATAACACAACATTTCTTATTGATTGGTTTGATTTGCCTAGGCTATGGTTGTGGAAGTGTTGGTTTCCATTTTTTTTCTCGTCCAAAAATCTTTGAACTTAATAGAAAGATCACCAAACAACACAAACACAAGCATACGAATCATGCGATTCCTAATGTTTCTCAAATTCTCAATAACACAACCTTTCTTATTGATTGGTTTGATTTTCCTAGGCTATGGTTATGGAAGTGTTGGTTTCCATTCTTTTTCTCGTCCAAATATCTTTGAACTTAATAGAACTTGATAGAAAGATCACCAAACAACACAAACACAAGCATACGAATCATGCGATTCCTAATGTTTCTCAAATACTCAATAACACAACATTTCTTATTGATTGGTTTGATTTGCCTAGGCTATGGTTGTGGAAGTGTTGGTTTCCATTCTTTTTCTCGTCCAAAAATCTTTGAACTTAATCGAACTTGATAGAAAGATCACCAAACAACACAAACACAAGCATACGAACCATGCGATTCCTAATGTTTCTCAAATACTCAATAACACAACATTTCTTATTGATTGGTTTGATTTGCCTAGGCTATGGTTGTGGAAGAGTTGGTTTCCATTCTTTTTCTCGTCCAAAAATCTTTGAACTTAATAGAAAGATCACCAAACAACACAAACACAAGCATACGAATCATGCGATTCCAAATGTTTCTCAAATTCTCAATAACACAACCTTTCTTATTGATTGGTTTGATTTGCCTAGGCTATGGTTATGGAAGTGTTGGTTTCCATTCTTTTTCTCGTCCAAATATCTTTGAACTTAATAGAACTTGATAGAAAGATCACCAAACAACACAAACACAAGCATACGAATCATGCGATTCCTAATGTTTCTCAAATACTCAATAACACAACATTTCTTATTGATTGGTTTGATTTGCCTATGCTATGGTTGTGGAAGTGTTGGTTTCCATTCTTTTTCTCGTCCAAAAATCTTTGAACTTAATAGAAAGATCACCAAACAAGACAAACACAAGCATACGAATCATGCGATTCCTAATGTTTCTCAAATACTCAATAACACAACCTTTCTTATTGATTGGTTTGATTTGCCTAGGCTATGGTTATGGAAGTGTTGGTTTCCATTCTTTTTCTCGTCCAAATATCTTTGAACTTAATAGAACATGATAGAAAGATCACCAAACAACAGAAACACAAGCATACGAATCATGCGATACGTAATGTTTCTCAAATACTCAATAACACAACCTTTCTTATTGATTGGTTTGATTTGCCTAGGCTATGGTTGTGGAAGTGTTGGTTTCCATTCTTTTTTTCGTCCAAAAATCTTTGAACTTAATAGAACTTGATAGAAAGATCACCAAACAACACAAACACAAGCATACGAATCATGCGATTCCTAATGTTTCTCAAATACTCAATAACACAACCTTTCTTATTGATTGGTTTAATTTGCCTAGGCTATGGTTGTGGAAGTGTTGGTTTCCATTCTTCTTCTCATCCAGAAATCTTTGAACTTAATAGAACTTGATAGAAAGATCACCAAACAACACAAACACAAGCATACGAATCATGCGATTGCTAATGTTTCTCAAATACTCAATAACACAACATTTCTTATTGATTGGTTTGATTTGCCTAGGCTATGGTTGTGGAAGTGTTGGTTTCCATTCTTTTTCTCGTCCAAAAATCTTTGAACTTAATCGAACTTGATAGAAAGATCACCAAACAACACAAACACAAGCATACGAACCATGCGATTCCTAATGTTTCTCAAATACTCAATAACACAACATTTCTTATTGATTGTTTTGATTTGCCTAGGCTATGGTTGTGGAAGTGTTGGTTTCCATTTTTTTTCTCGTCCAAAAATCTTTGAACTTAATAGAAAGATCACCAAACAACACAAACACAAGCATACGAATCATTCGATTCCTAATGTTTCTCAAATTCTCAATAACACAACCTTTCTTATTGATTGGTTTGATTTTCCTAGGCTATGGTTATGGAAGTGTTGGTTTCCATTCTTTTTCTCGTCCAAATAACTTTGAACTTAATAGAACTTGATAGAAAGATCACCAAACAACACAAACACAAGCATACGAATCATGCGATTCCTAATGTTTCTCAAATACTCAATAACACAACATTTCTTATTGATTGGTTTGATTTGCCTAGGCTATGGTTGTGGAAGTGTTGGTTTCCATTCTTTTTCTCGTCCAAAAATCTTTGAACTTAATCGAACTTGATAGAAAGATCACCAAACAACACAAACACAAGCATACGAATCATGCGATTCCTAATGTTTCTCAAATTCTCAATAACACAACCTTTCTTATTGATTGGTTTGATTTCCCTAGGCTATGGTTATGGAAGTGTTGGTTTCCATTCTTTTTCTCGTCCAAATATCTTTGAACTTAATAGAACTTGATAGAAAGATCACCAAACAACACAAACACAAGCATACGAATCATGCGATTCCTAATGTTTCTCAAATACTCAATAACACAACATTTCTTATTGATTGGTTTGATTTGCCTATGCTATGGTTGTGGAAGTGTTGGTTTCCATTCTTTTTCTCGTCCAAAAATCTTTGAACTTAATAGAAAGATCACCAAACAAGACAAACACAAGCATACGAATCATGCGATTCCTAATGTTTCTCAAATACTCAATAACACAACCTTTCTTATTGATTGGTTTGATTTGCCTAGGCTATGGTTATGGAAGTGTTGGTTTCCATTCTTTTTCTCGTCCAAATATCTTTGAACTTAATAGAACATGATAGAAAGATCACCAAACAACAGAAACACAAGCATACGAATCATGCGATACGTAATGTTTCTCAAATACTCAATAACACAACCTTTCTTATTGATTGGTTTGATTTGCCAAGGCTATGGTTGTGGAAGTGTTGGTTTCCATTCTTTTTCTCGTCCAAAAATCTTTGAACTTAATAGATCTTGATAGAAAGATCACCAAACAACACAAACACAAGCATACGAATCATGTGATTCCTAATGTTTCTCAAATACTCAATAACACAACGTTTCTTATTGATTGGTTTAATTTGCCTAGGCTATGGTTGTGGAAGTGTTGGTTTCCATTCTTCTTCTCGTCCAAAAATCTTTGAACTTAATAGAACTTGATAGAAAGATCACCAAACAACACAAACACAAGCATACGAATCATGCGATTGCTAATGTTTCTCAAATACTCAATAACACAACATTTCTTATTGATTGGTTTGATTTGCCTAGGCTATGGTTGTGGAAGTGTTGGTTTCCATTCTTTTTCTCATCCAAAAATCTTTGAACTTAATAGAAATATCACCAAACAACACAAACACAAGCATGCAAATCATGCGATTCCTAATGTTTCTCAAATACTCAATAACACAACCTTTCTTATTGATTGGTTTGATTTGACTAGGCTATGGTTGTGGAAGTGTTGGTTTCCATTCTTTTTCTCGTCCAAAAATCTTTGAACTTAATAGAACTTGATAGAAAGATCACCAAACAACACAAACACAAGCATACGAATCATGCGATTCCTAATGTTTCTCAAATACTCAATAACACAACATTTCTTATTGATTGGTTTGATTGGCATAGGCTATGGTTGTGGAAGTGTTGGTTTCCATTCTTTTTCTCGTCCAAAAATCTTTGAACTTAATAGAAAGATCACCAAACAACACAAACACAAGCATACGAATCATGCGATTCCTAATGTTCCTCAAATACTCAATAACACAACCATTCTTATTGATTGGTTTGATTTGCCTAGCCTATGGTCGTGGAAGTGTTGGTTTCCATTCTTTTTCTCGTCCAAAAATCTTTGAACTTAATAGAAAGATCACCAAACAACACAAACACAAGCATACAAATCATGCGATTCCTAATGTTTCTCAAATACTCAATAACACAACATTTCTTATTGATTGGTTTGATTTGCCTATGCTATGGTTGTGGAAGTGTTGGTTTCCATTCTATTTCTCGTCCAAAAATCTTTGAACTTAATAGAAAGATCACCAAACAACACAAACACAAGCATACGAATCATGCGATTCCTAATGTTTCTCAAATTCTCAATAACACAACCTTTCTTATTGATTGGTTTGATTTGCCTAGGCTATGGTTGTGGAAGTGTTGGTTTCCATTCTTTTTCTCGTCCAAATATCTTTGAACTTAATAGAACTTAATAGAAAGATCACCAAACAACACAAACACAAGCATACAAATCATGCGATTCCTAATGTTTCTCAAATACTCAATAACACAACATTTCTTATTGATTGGTTTGATTGGCCTAGGCTATGGTTGTGGAAGTGTTGGTTTCCATTCTTTTTCTCGTCCAAAAATCTTTGAACTTAATAGAAAGATCACCAAACAACACAAACACAAGCATACGAATCATGCGATTCCTAATGTTCCTCAAATACTCAATAACACAACCATTCTTATTGATTGGTTTGATTTGCCTAGCCTATGGTCGTGGAAGTGTTGGTTTCCATTCTTTTTCTCGTCCAAAAATCTTTGAACTTAATAGAAAGATCACCAAACAACACAAACACAAGCATACAAATCATGCGATTCCTAATGTTTCTCAAATACTCAATAACACAACATTTCTTATTGATTGGTTTGATTTGCCTATGCTATGGTTGTGGAAGTGTTGGTTTCCATTCTTTTTATCGTCCAAAAATCTTTGAACTTAATAGAAAGATCACCAAACAACACAAACACAAGCATACGAATCATGCGATTCCTAATGTTTCTCAAATTCTCAATAACACAACCTTTCTTATTGATTGGTTTGATTTGCCTAGGCTATGGTTGTGGAAGTGTTGGTTTCCATTCTTTTTCTCGTCCAAAAATATTTGAACTTAATAGAACTTGATAGAAAGTTCGTCAAACAACACAAACACAAGCATACAAATCATGCGATTCCTAATGTTTCTCAAATACTCAATAACACAACTTTTCTTATTGATTGGTTTGATTTGCCTATGCTATGGTTGTGGAAGTGTTGGTTTCCATTCTTTTTCTCGTCCAAATATATTTGAACTTAATAGAAAGATCACCAAACAACACAAACACAAGCATACGAATCATGCGATTCCTAATGTTTCTCAAATTCTCAATAACACAACCTTTCTTATTGATTGGTTTGATTTGCCTAGGCTATGGTTGTGGAAGTGTTGGTTTTCATTCTTTTTCTCGTCCAAAAATATTTGAACTTAATAGAACTTGATAGAAAGATCACCAAACAACACAAACACAAGCATACGAATCATGCGATTCCTAATGTTTATCAAATACTCAATAAACAACATTTCTTATTGATTGGTTTGATATGCCTAGGCTAGGGTTGTGGAAGTGTTGGTTTCCATTCTTTTTCTCGTCCAAAAATATTTGAACTTAATAGAACTTGATAGAAAGATCACCAAACAACACAAACACAAGCATACGAATCATGCGATTCCTAATGTTTCTCAAATACTCAATAACACAACGTTTCTTATTAATTGGTTTAATTTGCCTAGGCTATGGTTGTGGAAGTGTTGGTTTCCATTCTTCTTCTCGTCCTAAAATCATTGAACTTAATAGAACTTGATAGAAAGATCACCAAACAACACAAACACAAGCACACGAATCATGCGATTGCTAATGTTTCTCAAATACTCAATAACACAACATTTCTTATTGATTGGTTTGATTTGCCTAGGCTATGGTTGTGGAAGTGTTGGTTTCCATTCTTTTTCTCGTCCAAAAATCTTTGAACTTAATAGAAATATCACCAAACAACACAAACACAAGCATACAAATCATGCGATTCCTAATGTTTCTCAAATACTCAATAACACAACCTTTCTTATTGATTGGTTTGATTTGCCTAGGCTATGGTTGTGGAAGTGTTGGTTTCCATTCTTTTTCTCATCCAAAAATCTTTGAACTTAATAGAACTTGATAGAAAGATCACCAAACAACACAAACACAAGCATACGAATCATGCGATTCCTAATGTTTCTCAAATACTCAATAACACAACATTTCTTATTGATTGGTTTGATTGGCATAGGCTATGGTTGTGGAAGTGTTGGTTTCCATTCTTTTTCTCGTCCAAAAATCTTTGAACTTAAAAGAAAGATCACCAAACAACACAAACACAAGCATACGAATCATGCGATTCCTAATGTTCCTCAAATACTCAATAACACAACCATTCTTATTGATTGGTTTGATTTGCCTAGCCTATGGTCGTGGAAGTGTTGGTTTCCATTCTTTTTCTCGTCCAAAAATCTTTGAACTTAATAGAAAGATCACCAAACAACACAAACACAAGCATACAAATCATGCGATTCCTAATGTTTCTCAAATACTCAATAACACAACATTTCTTATTGATTGGTTTGATTTGCCTATGCTATGGTTGTGGAAGTGTTGGTTACCATTCTTTTTCTCGTCCAAAAATCTATGAACTTAATAGAAAGATCACCAAACAACACAAACACAAGCATACGAATCATGCGATTCCTAATGTTTATCAAATACTCAATAACACAACATTTCTTATTGATTGGTTTGATATGCCTATGCTATGGTTATGGAAGTGTTGGTTTCCATTCTTTTTCTCGTCCAAATATCTTTGAACTTAATAGAACTTGATAGAAAGATCACCAAACAACACAAACACAAGCATACGAATCATGCGATACGTAATGTTTCTCAAATACTCAATAACACAACATTTCTTATTGATTGGTTTGATATGCCTATGCTATGGTTGTGGAAGTGTTGGTTTCCATTCTTTTTCTCATCCAAAAATCTTTGAAATTAATAGAAAGATCAACAAACAACACAAACACAAGCATACGAATCATGCGATTCCTAATGTTTCTCAAATTCTCAATAACACAACCTTTCTTATTGATTGGTTTGATTTGCCTAGGCTATGGTCGTGGAAGTGTTGGTTTCCATTCTTTTTCTCGTCCAAAAATCTTTGAACTGAATAGAAAGATCACCAAACAACACAAACACAAGCATACGAATCATGCGATTCCTAATGTTTCTCAAATACACAATAACACAACCTTTCTTATTGATTGGTTTGATTTGCCTAGGCTATGGTTGTGGAAGTGTTGGTTTCCATTCTTTTTCTCGTCCAAATATCTTTGAACTTAATAGAAAGATCACCAAACAAGACAAACACAAGCATACGAATCATGCGATTCCTAATGTTTCTCAAATACACAATAACACAACCTTTCTTATTGATTGGTTTGATTTGCCTAGGCTATGGTTGTGGAAGTGTTGGTTTCCATTCTTTTTCTCGTCCAAATATCTTTGAACTTAATAGAAAGATCACCAAACAAGACAAACACAGGCATACGAATCATGCGATTCCTAATGTTTCTCAAATTCTCAATAACACAACTTTTCTTATTGATTGGTTTGATTTGCCTATGCTATGGTTGTGGAAGTGTTGGTTTCCATTCTTTTTCTCGTCCAAAAATATTTGAACTTAATAGAAAGATCACCAAACAACACAAACACAAGCATACGAATCATGCGATTCCTAATGTTTCTCAAATTCTCAACAACACAACCTTTCTTATTGATTGGTTTGATTTGCCTAGGCTATGGTTGTGGAAGTGTTGGTTTTCATTCTTTTTCTCGTCCAAAAATATTTGAACTTAATAGAACTTGATAGAAAGATCACCAAACAACACAAACACAAGCATACGAATCATGCGATTCCTAATGTTTATCAAATACTCAATAACACAACATTTCTTATTGATTGGTTTGATATGCCTAGGCTAGGGTTGTGGAAGTGTTGGTTTCCATTCTTTTTCTCGTCCAAAAATATTTGAACTTAATAGAACTTGATAGAAAGATCACCAAACAACACAAACACAAGCATACGAATCATGCGATTCCTAATGTTTCTCAAATACTCAATAACACAACGTTTCTTATTAATTGGTTTAATTTGCCTAGGCTATGGTTGTGGAAGTGTTGGTTTCCATTCTTCTTCTCGTCCTAAAATCATTGAACTTAATAGAACTTGATAGAAAGATCACCAAACAACACAAACACAAGCACACGAATCATGCGATTGCTAATGTTTCTCAAATACTCAATAACACAACATTTCTTATTGATTGGTTTGATTTGCCTAGGCTATGGTTGTGGAAGTGTTGGTTTCCATTCTTTTTCTCGTCCAAAAATCTTTGAACTTAATAGAAATATCACCAAACAACACAAACACAAGCATACAAATCATGCGATTCCTAATGTTTCTCAAATACTCAATAACACAACCTTTCTTATTGATTGGTTTGATTTGCCTAGGCTATGGTTGTGGAAGTGTTGGTTTCCATTCTTCTTCTCGTCCTAAAATCATTGAACTTAATAGAACTTGATAGAAAGATCACCAAACAACACAAACACAAGCACACGAATCATGCGATTGCTAATGTTTCTCAAATACTCAATAACACAACATTTCTTATTGATTGGTTTGATTTGCCTAGGCTATGGTTGTGGAAGTGTTGGTTTCCATTCTTCTTCTCGTCCAAAAATCTTTGAACTTAATAGAACTTGATAGAAAGATCACCAAACAACACAAACACAAGCATACGAATCATGCGATTGCTAATGTTTCTCAAATACTCAATAACACAACATTTCTTATTGATTGGTTTGATTGGCATAGGCTATGGTTGTGGAAGTGTTGGTTTCCATTCTTTTTCTCGTCCAAAAATCTTTGAACTTAAAAGAAAGATCACCAAACAACACAAACACAAGCATACGAATCATGCGATTCCTAATGTTCCTCAAATACTCAATAACACAACCATTCTTATTGATTGGTTTGATTTGCCTAGCCTATGGTCGTGGAAGTGTTGGTTTCCATTCTTTTTCTCGTCCAAAAATCTTTGAACTTAATAGAAAGATCACCAAACAACACAAACACAAGCATACAAATCATGCGATTCCTAATGTTTCTCAAATACTCAATAACACAACATTTCTTATTGATTGGTTTGATTTGCCTATGCTATGGTTGTGGAAGTGTTGGTTTCCATTCTTTTTATCGTCCAAAAATCTTTGAACTTAATAGAAAGATCACCAAACAACACAAACACAAGCATACGAATCATGCGATTCCTAATGTTTCTCAAATTCTCAATAACACAACCTTTCTTATTGATTGGTTTGATTTGCCTAGGCTATGGTTGTGGAAGTGTTGGTTTCCATTCTTTTTCTCGTCCAAAAATATTTGAACTTAATAGAACTTGATAGAAAGTTCGTCAAACAACACAAACACAAGCATACAAATCATGCGATTCCTAATGTTTCTCAAATACTCAATAACACAACTTTTCTTATTGATTGGTTTGATTTGCCTATGCTATGGTTGTGGAAGTGTTGGTTTCCATTCTTTTTCTCGTCCAAATATATTTGAACTTAATAGAAAGATCACCAAACAACACAAACACAAGCATACGAATCATGCGATTCCTAATGTTTCTCAAATTCTCAATAACACAACCTTTCTTATTGATTGGTTTGATTTGCCTAGGCTATGGTTGTGGAAGTGTTGGTTTTCATTCTTTTTCTCGTCCAAAAATATTTGAACTTAATAGAACTTGATAGAAAGATCACCAAACAACACAAACACAAGCATACGAATCATGCGATTCCTAATGTTTATCAAATACTCAATAACACAACATTTCTTATTGATTGGTTTGATATGCCTAGGCTAGGGTTGTGGAAGTGTTGGTTTCCATTCTTTTTCTCGTCCAAAAATATTTGAACTTAATAGAACTTGATAGAAAGATCACCAAACAACACAAACACAAGCATACGAATCATGCGATTCCTAATGTTTCTCAAATACTCAATAACACAACGTTTCTTATTAATTGGTTTAATTTGCCTAGGCTATGGTTGTGGAAGTGTTGGTTTCCATTCTTCTTCTCGTCCTAAAATCATTGAACTTAATAGAACTTGATAGAAAGATCACCAAACAACACAAACACAAGCACACGAATCATGCGATTGCTAATGTTTCTCAAATACTCAATAACACAACATTTCTTATTGATTGGTTTGATTTGCCTAGGCTATGGTTGTGGAAGTGTTGGTTTCCATTCTTTTTCTCGTCCAAAAATCTTTGAACTTAATAGAAATATCACCAAACAACACAAACACAAGCATACAAATCATGCGATTCCTAATGTTTCTCAAATACTCAATAACACAACCTTTCTTATTGATTGGTTTGATTTGCCTAGGCTATGGTTGTGGAAGTGTTGGTTTCCATTCTTTTTCTCATCCAAAAATCTTTGAACTTAATAGAACTTGATAGAAAGATCACCAAACAACACAAACACAAGCATACGAATCATGCGATTCCTAATGTTTCTCAAATACTCAATAACACAACATTTCTTATTGATTGGTTTGATTGGCATAGGCTATGGTTGTGGAAGTGTTGGTTTCCATTCTTTTTCTCGTCCAAAAATCTTTGAACTTAAAAGAAAGATCACCAAACAACACAAACACAAGCATACGAATCATGCGATTCCTAATGTTCCTCAAATACTCAATAACACAACCATTCTTATTGATTGGTTTGATTTGCCTAGCCTATGGTCGTGGAAGTGTTGGTTTCCATTCTTTTTCTCGTCCAAAAATCTTTGAACTTAATAGAAAGATCACCAAACAACACAAACACAAGCATACAAATCATGCGATTCCTAATGTTTCTCAAATACTCAATAACACAACATTTCTTATTGATTGGTTTGATTTGCCTATGCTATGGTTGTGGAAGTGTTGGTTACCATTCTTTTTCTCGTCCAAAAATCTATGAACTTAATAGAAAGATCACCAAACAACACAAACACAAGCATACGAATCATGCGATTCCTAATGTTTATCAAATACTCAATAACACAACATTTCTTATTGATTGGTTTGATATGCCTATGCTATGGTTATGGAAGTGTTGGTTTCCATTCTTTTTCTCGTCCAAATATCTTTGAACTTAATAGAACTTGATAGAAAGATCACCAAACAACACAAACACAAGCATACGAATCATGCGATACGTAATGTTTCTCAAATACTCAATAACACAACATTTCTTATTGATTGGTTTGATATGCCTATGCTATGGTTGTGGAAGTGTTGGTTTCCATTCTTTTTCTCATCCAAAAATCTTTGAAATTAATAGAAAGATCAACAAACAACACAAACACAAGCATACGAATCATGCGATTCCTAATGTTTCTCAAATTCTCAATAACACAACCTTTCTTATTGATTGGTTTGATTTGCCTAGGCTATGGTCGTGGAAGTGTTGGTTTCCATTCTTTTTCTCGTCCAAAAATCTTTGAACTGAATAGAAAGATCACCAAACAACACAAACACAAGCATACGAATCATGCGATTCCTAATGTTTCTCAAATACACAATAACACAAACTTTCTTATTGATTGGTTTGATTTGCCTAGGCTATGGTTGTGGAAGTGTTGGTTTCCATTCTTTTTCTCGTCCAAATATCTTTGAACTTAATAGAAAGATCACCAAACAAGACAAACACAAGCATACGAATCATGCGATTCCTAATGTTTCTCAAATACACAATAACACAACCTTTCTTATTGATTGGTTTGATTTGCCTAGGCTATGGTTGTGGAAGTGTTGGTTTCCATTCTTTTTCTCGTCCAAATATCTTTGAACTTAATAGAAAGATCACCAAACAAGACAAACACAGGCATACGAATCATGCGATTCCTAATGTTTCTCAAATTCTCAATAACACAACTTTTCTTATTGATTGGTTTGATTTGCCTATGCTATGGTTGTGGAAGTGTTGGTTTCCATTCTTTTTCTCGTCCAAAAATATTTGAACTTAATAGAAAGATCACCAAACAACACAAACACAAGCATACGAATCATGCGATTCCTAATGTTTCTCAAATTCTCAATAACACAACCTTTCTTATTGATTGGTTTGATTTGCCTAGGCTATGGTTGTGGAAGTGTTGGTTTTCATTCTTTTTCTCGTCCAAAAATATTTGAACTTAATAGAACTTGATAGAAAGATCACCAAACAACACAAACACAAGCATACGAATCATGCGATTCCTAATGTTTATCAAATACTCAATAACACAACATTTCTTATTGATTGGTTTGATATGCCTAGGCTAGGGTTGTGGAAGTGTTGGTTTCCATTCTTTTTCTCGTCCAAAAATATTTGAACTTAATAGAACTTGATAGAAAGATCACCAAACAACACAAACACAAGCATACGAATCATGCGATTCCTAATGTTTCTCAAATACTCAATAACACAACGTTTCTTATTAATTGGTTTAATTTGCCTAGGCTATGGTTGTGGAAGTGTTGGTTTCCATTCTTCTTCTCGTCCTAAAATCATTGAACTTAATAGAACTTGATAGAAAGATCACCAAACAACACAAACACAAGCACACGAATCATGCGATTGCTAATGTTTCTCAAATACTCAATAACACAACATTTCTTATTGATTGGTTTGATTTGCCTAGGCTATGGTTGTGGAAGTGTTGGTTTCCATTCTTTTTCTCGTCCAAAAATCTTTGAACTTAATAGAAATATCACCAAACAACACAAACACAAGCATACAAATCATGCGATTCCTAATGTTTCTCAAATACTCAATAACACAACCTTTCTTATTGATTGGTTTGATTTGCCTAGGCTATGGTTGTGGAAGTGTTGGTTTCCATTCTTTTTCTCATCCAAAAATCTTTGAACTTAATAGAACTTGATAGAAAGATCACCAAACAACACAAACACAAGCATACGAATCATGCGATTCCTAATGTTTCTCAAATACTCAATAACACAACATTTCTTATTGATTGGTTTGATTGGCATAGGCTATGGTTGTGGAAGTGTTGGTTTCCATTCTTTTTCTCGTCCAAAAATCTTTGAACTTAAAAGAAAGATCACCAAACAACACAAACACAAGCATACGAATCATGCGATTCCTAATGTTCCTCAAATACTCAATAACACAACCATTCTTATTGATTGGTTTGATTTGCCTAGCCTATGGTCGTGGAAGTGTTGGTTTCCATTCTTTTTCTCGTCCAAAAATCTTTGAACTTAATAGAAAGATCACCAAACAACACAAACACAAGCATACAAATCATGCGATTCCTAATGTTTCTCAAATACTCAATAACACAACATTTCTTATTGATTGGTTTGATTTGCCTATGCTATGGTTGTGGAAGTGTTGGTTACCATTCTTTTTCTCGTCCAAAAATCTATGAACTTAATAGAAAGATCACCAAACAACACAAACACAAGCATACGAATCATGCGATTCCTAATGTTTATCAAATACTCAATAACACAACATTTCTTATTGATTGGTTTGATATGCCTATGCTATGGTTATGGAAGTGTTGGTTTCCATTCTTTTTCTCGTCCAAATATCTTTGAACTTAATAGAACTTGATAGAAAGATCACCAAACAACACAAACACAAGCATACGAATCATGCGATACGTAATGTTTCTCAAATACTCAATAACACAACATTTCTTATTGATTGGTTTGATATGCCTATGCTATGGTTGTGGAAGTGTTGGTTTCCATTCTTTTTCTCATCCAAAAATCTTTGAAATTAATAGAAAGATCAACAAACAACACAAACACAAGCATACGAATCATGCGATTCCTAATGTTTCTCAAATTCTCAATAACACAACCTTTCTTATTGATTGGTTTGATTTGCCTAGGCTATGGTCGTGGAAGTGGTTGTTTCCATTCTTTTTCTCGTCCAAAAATCTTTGAACTGAATAGAAAGATCACCAAACAACACAAACACAAGCATACGAATCATGCGATTCCTAATGTTTCTCAAATACACAATAACACAACCTTTCTTATTGATTGGTTTGATTTGCCTAGGCTATGGTTGTGGAAGTGTTGGTTTCCATTCTTTTTCTCGTCCAAATATCTTTGAACTTAATAGAAAGATCACCAAACAAGACAAACACAGGCATACGAATCATGCGATTCCTAATGTTTCTCAAATACTCAATAACACAACCTTTCTTATTGATTGGTTTGATTTGCCTAGGATATGGTTGTGGAAGTGTTGGTTTCCATTCTTTTTCTCGTCCAAAAATCTTTAATAGAACTTGATAGAAAGATCACCAAACAACACAAACACAAGCATACGAATCATGTGATTCCTAATGTTTATCAAATACTCAATAACACAACCTTTCTTATTGATTGGTTTGATTTGCCTAGGCTATGGTTGTGGAAGTGTTGGTTTCCATTCTTTTTCTCGTCCAAATATCTTTGAACTTAATAGAACTTGATAGAAAGATCACCAAACAACACAAACACAAGCATACGAATCATGCGATACGTAATGTTTCTCTAATACTCAATAACACAACATTTCTTATTGATTGGTTTGATTTTCCTAGGCTATGGTTGTGGAAGTGTTGGTTTCCATTCTTTTTCTCGTCCATATACCTTTGAACTTAATAGAAAGATCACCAAACAACACAAACACAAGCATACGAATCATGCGATTCCTAATGTTTCTCAAATTCTCAATAACACAACCTTTCTTATTGATTGGTTTGATTTGCCTAGGCTATGGTCGTGGAAGTGTTGGTTTCCATTCTTTTTCTCGTCCAAAAATCTTTGAACTTAATAGAAAGATCACCAAACAACACAAACACAAGCATACGAATCATGCGATTCCTAATGTTTCTCAAATACACAATAACACAACCTTTCTTATTGATTGGTTTGATTTGCCTAGGCTATGGTTGTGGAAGTGTTGGTTTCCATTCTTTTTTTCGTCCAAATATCTTTGAACTTAATAGAAAGATCACCAAACAAGACAAACACAGGCATACGAATCATGCGATTCCTAATGTTTCTCAAATACTCAATAACACAACCTTTCTTATTGATTGGTTTGATTTGCCTAGGATATGGTTGTGGAAGTGTTGGTTTCCATTCTTTTTCTCGTCCAAAAATCTTTAATAGAACTTGATAGAAAGATCACCAAACAACACAAACACAAGCATACGAATCATGTGATTCCTAATGTTTATCAAATACTCAATAACACAACCTTTCTTATTGATTGGTTTGATTTGCCTAGGCTATGGTTGTGGAAGTGTTGGTTTCCATTCTTTTTCTCGTCCAAATATCTTTGAACTTAATAGAACTTGATAGAAAGATCACCAAACAACACAAACACAAGCATACGAATCATGCGATACGTAATGTTTCTCTAATACTCAATAACACAACATTTCTTATTGATTGGTTTGATTTTCCTAGGCTATGGTTGTGGAAGTGTTGGTTTCCATTCTTTTTCTCGTCCATATACCTTTGAACTTAATAGAACTTGATAGAAAGATCACCAAACAACACAAACACAAGCATACGAATCATGCGATACGTAATGTTTCTCAAATACTCAATAACACAACATTTCTTATTGATTGGTTTGATATGCCTATGTTATGGTTGTGGAAGTGTTGGTTTCCATTCTTTTTCTCATCCAAAAATCTTTGAACTTAATAGAAAGATCACCAAACAACACAAACCCAAGCATACGAATCATGCGATTCCTAATGTTTCTCAAATACTCAATAACACAACCTTTCTTATTGATTGGTTTGATTTGCCTAGGCTATGGTCGTGGAAGTGTTGGTTTCCATTCTTTTTCTCGTCCAAATATCTTTGAACTTAATAGAAAGATCACCAAACAACACAAACAAAACAATACAAATCATGCGATTCCTAATGTTTCTCAAATACTCAATAACACAACATTTATTATTGATTGGTTTGATTTGCCTATGCTATGGTTGTGGAAGTGTTGGTTTCCATTCTTTTTCTCGTCCAAAAATCTTTGAACTTAATAGAAAGATCACCAAACAACACAAACACAAGCATACGAATCATGCGATTCCTAATGTTTCTCAAATTCTCAATAACACAACCTTTCTTATTGATTGGTTTGATTTGCCTAGGCTATGGTTGTGGAAGTGTTGGTTTCCATTCTTTTTCTCGTCCAAATATCTTTGAACTTAATAGAACTTGATAGAAAGATCACCAAACAACACAAACACAAGCATACGAATCATGCGATACGTAATGTTTCTCAAATACTCAATAACACAACATTTCTTATTGATTGGTTTGATATGCCTATGCTATGGTTGTGGAAGTGTTGGTTTCCATTCTTTTTCTCATCCAAAAATCTTTGAACTTAATAGAAAGATCACCAAACAACACAAACACAAGCATACGAATCATGCGATTCCTAATGTTTCTCAAATTCTCAATAACACAACCTTTCTTATTGATTGGTTTGATTTGCCTAGGCTATGGTCGTGGAAGTGTTGGTTTCCATTCTTTTTCTCGTCCAAAAATCTTTGAACTGAATAGAAAGATCACCAAACAACACAAACACAAGCATACGAATCATGCGATTCCTAATGTTTCTCAAATACACAATAACAAAACCTTTCTTATTGATTGGTTTGATTTGCCTAGGCTATGGTTGTGGAAGTGTTGGTTTCCATTCTTTTTCTCGTCCAAATATCTTTGAACTTAATAGAAAGATCACTAAACAAGACAAACACAGGCATACGAATCATGCGATTCCTAATGTTTCTCAAATACTCAATAACACCACCTTTCTTATTGATTGGTTTGATTTGCCTAGGCTATGGTTGTGGAAGTGTTGGTTTCCATTCTTTTTCTCGTCCAAAAATCTTTGAACTTAATAGAAAGATCACCAAACAACACAAACACAAGCATACGAATCATGCGATTCCTAATGTTTCTCAAATTCTCAATAACACAACCTTTCTTATTGATTGGTTTGATTTGCCTAGGCTATGGTTGTGGAAGTGTTGGTTTCCATTCTTTTTCTCGTCCAAATATCTTTGAACTTAATAGAACTTGATAGAAAGATCACCAAACAACACAAACACAAGCATACGAATCATGCGATACGTAATGTTTCTCAAATACTCAATAACACAACATTTCTTATTGATTGGTTTGATATGCCTATGCTATGGTTGTGGAAGTGTTGGTTTCCATTCTTTTTCTCATCCAAAAATCTTTGAACTTAATAGAAAGATCACCAAACAACACAAACACAAGCATACGAATCATGCGATTCCTAATGTTTCTCAAATACTCAATAACACAACCTTTCTTATTGATTGGTTTGATTTGCCTAGGCTATGGTCGTGGAAGTGTTGGTTTCCATTCTTTTTCTCGTCCAAAAATCTTTGAACTGAATAGAAAGATCACCAAACAACACAAACACAAGCATACGAATCATGCGATTCCTAATGTTTCTCAAATACACAATAACAAAACCTTTCTTATTGATTGGTTTGATTTGCCTAGGCTATGGTTGTGGAAGTGTTGGTTTCCATTCTTTTTCTCGTCCAAATATCTTTGAACTTAATAGAAAGATCACTAAACAAGACAAACACAGGCATACGAATCATGCGATTCCTAATGTTTCTCAAATACTCAATAACACAACCTTTCTTATTGATTGGTTTGATTTGCCTAGGCTATGGTTGTGGAAGTGTTGGTTTCCATTCTTTTTCTCGTCCAAAAATCTTTGAACTTAATAGAACTTGATAGAAAGTTCACCAAACAACACAAACACAAGCATACGAATCATGCGATTCCTAATGTTTATCAAATACTCAATAACACAACATTTCTTATTGATTGGTTTGATATGCCTATGCTATGGTTGTGGAAGTGTTGGTTTCCATTCTTTTTCTCATCCAAAAATCTTTGAACTTAATAGAAAGATCACCAAACAACACAAACCCAAGCATACGAATCATGCGATTCCTAATGTTTCTCAAATTCTCAATAACACAACCTTTCTTATTGATTGGTTTGATTTGCCTAGGCTATGGCCGTGGAAGTGTTGGTTTCCATTCTTTTTCTCGTCCAAAAATCTTTGAACTGAATAGAAAGATCACCAAACAACACAAACACAAGCATACGAATCATGCGATTCCTAATGTTTCTCAAATACACAATAACACAACCTTTCTTATTGATTGGTTTGATTTGCCTAGGCTATGGTTGTGGAAGTGTTGGTTTCCATTCTTTTTCTCGTCCAAATATCTTTGAACTTAATAGAAAGATCACCAAACAAGACAAACACAGGCATACGAATCATGCGATTCCTAATGTTTCTCAAATACTCAATAACACAACCTTTCTTATTGATTGGTTTGATTTGCCTAGGATATGGTTGTGGAAGTGTTGGTTTCCATTCTTTTTCTCGTCCAAAAATCTTTAATAGAACTTGATAGAAAGATCACCAAACAACACAAACACAAGCATACGAATCATGTGATTCCTAATGTTTATCAAATACTCAATAACACAACCTTTCTTATTGATTGGTTTGATTTGCCTAGGCTATGGTTGTGGAAGTGTTGGTTTCCATTCTTTTTCTCGTCCAAATATCTTTGAACTTAATAGAACTTGATAGAAAGATCACCAAACAACACAAACACAAGCATACGAATCATGCGATACGTAATGTTTCTCTAATACTCAATAACACAACATTTCTTATTGATTGGTTTGATTTTCCTAGGCTATGGTTGTGGAAGTGTTGGTTTCCATTCTTTTTCTCGTCCATATACCTTTGAACTTAATAGAAAGATCACCAAACAACACAAACACAAGCATACGAATCATGCGATTCCTAATGTTTCTCAAATTCTCAATAACACAACCTTTCTTATTGATTGGTTTGATTTGCCTAGGCTATGGTCGTGGAAGTGTTGGTTTCCATTCTTTTTCTCGTCCAAAAATCTTTGAACTGAATAGAAAGATCACCAAACAACACAAACACAAGCATACGAATCATGCGATTCCTAATGTTTCTCAAATACACAATAACACAACCTTTCTTATTGATTGGTTTGATTTTCCTAGGCTATGGTTGTAGAAGTGTTGGTTTCCATTCTTTTTCTCTTCCAAAAATCTTTGAACTTAATAGAAAGATCACCAAACAAGACAAACACAATCATACGAATCATGCGATTCCTAATGTTTCTCAAATACTCAATAACACAACCTTTCTTATTGATTGGTTTGATTTGCCTAGGCTATGGTCGTGGAAGTGTTGGTTTCCATTCTTTTTCTCGTCCAAAAATCTTTGAACTTAATAGAAAGATCACCAAACAACACAAACACAAGCATACGAATCATGCGATTCCTAATGTTTCTCAAATTCTCAATAACACAACCTTTCTTATTGATTGGTTTGATTTGCCCAGGCTATGGTTGTGGAAGTGTTGGTTTCCATTCTTTTTCTCGTCCAAAAATCTTTGAACTTAATAGAACTTGATAGAAAGATCACCAAACAACACAAACACAAGCATAGGAATCATGCGATTCCTAATGTTTATCAAATACTCAATAACACAACATTTCTTATTGATGGGTTTGATATGCCTACGCTATGGTTATGGAAGTGTTGGTTTTCATTCTTTTTATCGTCCAAATATCTTTGAACTTAATAGAACTTGATAGAAAGATCACCAAACAACACAAACACAAGCATACGAATCATGCGATACGTAATGTTTCTCAAATACTCAATAACACAACATTTCTTATTGATTGGTTTGATATGCCTATGTTATGGTTGTGGAAGTGTTGGTTTCCATTCTTTTTCTCATCCAAAAATCTTTGAACTTAATAGAAAGATCACCAAACAACACAAACCCAAGCATACGAATCATGCGATTCCTAATGTTTCTCAAATACTCAATAACACAACCTTTCTTATTGATTGGTTTGATTTGCCTAGGCTATGGTCGTGGAAGTGTTGGTTTCCATTCTTTTTCTCGTCCAAATATCTTTGAACTTAATAGAAAGATCACCAAACAACACAAACAAAACAATACAAATCATGCGATTCCTAATGTTTCTCAAATACTCAATAACACAACATTTATTATTGATTGGTTTGATTTGCCTATGCTATGGTTGTGGAAGTGTTGGTTTCCATTCTTTTTCTCGTCCAAAAATCTTTGAACTTAATAGAAAGATCACCAAACAACACAAACACAAGCATACGAATCATGCGATTCCTAATGTTTCTCAAATTCTCAATAACACAACCTTTCTTATTGATTGGTTTGATTTGCCTAGGCTATGGTTGTGGAAGTGTTGGTTTCCATTCTTTTTCTCGTCCAAATATCTTTGAACTTAATAGAACTTGATAGAAAGATCACCAAACAACACAAACACAAGCATACGAATCATGCGATACGTAATGTTTCTCAAATACTCAATAACACAACATTTCTTATTGATTGGTTTGATATGCCTATGCTATGGTTGTGGAAGTGTTGGTTTCCATTCTTTTTCTCATCCAAAAATCTTTGAACTTAATAGAAAGATCACCAAACAACACAAACACAAGCATACGAATCATGCGATTCCTAATGTTTCTCAAATTCTCAATAACACAACCTTTCTTATTGATTGGTTTGATTTGCCTAGGCTATGGTCGTGGAAGTGTTGGTTTCCATTCTTTTTCTCGTCCAAAAATCTTTGAACTGAATAGAAAGATCACCAAACAACACAAACACAAGCATACGAATCATGCGATTCCTAATGTTTCTCAAATACACAATAACAAAACCTTTCTTATTGATTGGTTTGATTTGCCTAGGCTATGGTTGTGGAAGTGTTGGTTTCCATTCTTTTTCTCGTCCAAATATCTTTGAACTTAATAGAAAGATCACTAAACAAGACAAACACAGGCATACGAATCATGCGATTCCTAATGTTTCTCAAATACTCAATAACACCACCTTTCTTATTGATTGGTTTGATTTGCCTAGGCTATGGTTGTGGAAGTGTTGGTTTCCATTCTTTTTCTCGTCCAAAAATCTTTGAACTTAATAGAAAGATCACCAAACAACACAAACACAAGCATACGAATCATGCGATTCCTAATGTTTCTCAAATTCTCAATAACACAACCTTTCTTATTGATTGGTTTGATTTGCCTAGGCTATGGTTGTGGAAGTGTTGGTTTCCATTCTTTTTCTCGTCCAAATATCTTTGAACTTAATAGAACTTGATAGAAAGATCACCAAACAACACAAACACAAGCATACGAATCATGCGATACGTAATGTTTCTCAAATACTCAATAACACAACATTTCTTATTGATTGGTTTGATATGCCTATGCTATGGTTGTGGAAGTGTTGGTTTCCATTCTTTTTCTCATCCAAAAATCTTTGAACTTAATAGAAAGATCACCAAACAACACAAACACAAGCATACGAATCATGCGATTCCTAATGTTTCTCAAATTCTCAATAACTCAACCTTTCTTATTGATTGGTTTGATTTGCCTAGGCTATGGTCGTGGAAGTGTTGGTTTCCATTCTTTTTCTCGTCCAAAAATCTTTGAACTGAATAGAAAGATCACCAAACAACACAAACACAAGCATACGAATCATGCGATTCCTAATGTTTCTCAAATACACAATAACAAAACCTTTCTTATTGATTGGTTTGATTTGCCTAGGCTATGGTTGTGGAAGTGTTGGTTTCCATTCTTTTTCTCGTCCAAATATCTTTGAACTTAATAGAAAGATCACTAAACAAGACAAACACAGGCATACGAATCATGCGATTCCTAATGTTTCTCAAATACTCAATAACACAACCTTTCTTATTGATTGGTTTGATTTGCCTAGGCTATGGTTGTGGAAGTGTTGGTTTCCATTCTTTTTCTCGTCCAAAAATCTTTGAACTTAATAGAACTTGATAGAAAGATCACCAAACAACACAAACACAAGCATACGAATCATGCGATACGTAATGTTTCTCAAATACTCAATAACACAACATTTCTTATTGATTGGTTTGATATGCCTATGCTATGGTTGTGGAAGTGTTGGTTTCCATTCTTTTTCTCATCCAAAAATCTTTGAACTTAATAGAAAGATCACCAAACAACACAAACACAAGCATACGAATCATGCGATTCCTAATGTTTCTCAAATTCTCAATAACTCAACCTTTCTTATTGATTGGTTTGATTTGCCTAGGCTATGGTCGTGGAAGTGTTGGTTTCCATTCTTTTTCTCGTCCAAAAATCTTTGAACTGAATAGAAAGATCACCAAACAACACAAACACAAGCATACGAATCATGCGATTCCTAATGTTTCTCAAATACACAATAACAAAACCTTTCTTATTGATTGGTTTGATTTGCCTAGGCTATGGTTGTGGAAGTGTTGGTTTCCATTCTTTTTCTCGTCCAAATATCTTTGAACTTAATAGAAAGATCACTAAACAAGACAAACACAGGCATACGAATCATGCGATTCCTAATGTTTCTCAAATACTCAATAACACAACCTTTCTTATTGATTGGTTTGATTTGCCTAGGCTATGGTTGTGGAAGTGTTGGTTTCCATTCTTTTTCTCGTCCAAAAATCTTTGAACTTAATAGAACTTGATAGAAAGTTCACCAAACAACACAAACACAAGCATACGAATCATGCGATTCCTAATGTTTATCAAATACTCAATAACACAACATTTCTTATTGATTGGTTTGATATGCCTATGCTATGGTTGTGGAAGTGTTGGTTTCCATTCTTTTTCTCATCCAAAAATCTTTGAACTTAATAGAAAGATCACCAAACAACACAAACCCAAGCATACGAATCATGCGATTCCTAATGTTTCTCAAATTCTCAATAACACAACCTTTCTTATTGATTGGTTTGATTTGCCTAGGCTATGGCCGTGGAAGTGTTGGTTTCCATTCTTTTTCTCGTCCAAAAATCTTTGAACTTAATAGAAAGATCACCAAACAACACAAACACAAGCATACGAATCATGCGATTCCTAATGTTTCTCAAATACACAATAACACAACCTTTCTTATTGATTGGTTTGATTTTCCTAGGCTATGGTTGTGTAAGTGTTGGTTTCCATTCTTTTTCTCGTCCAAAAATCTTTGAACTTAATAGAAAGATCACCAAACAAGACAAACACAAGCATACGAATCATGCGATTCCTAATGTTTCTCAAAAACTCAATAACACAACCTTTCTCTTTGATTGGTTTGATTTGCCTAGGCTATGGTCGTGGAAGTGTTGGTTTCCATTCTTTTTCTCTTCCAAAAATCTTTGAACTTAATAGAAAGATCACCAAACAAGCCAAACACAATCATACGAATCATGCGATTCCTAATGTTTCTCAAAAACTCAATAAACCAACCTTTCTCTTTGATTGGTTTGATTTGCCTAGGCTATGGTCGTGGAAGTGTTGGTTTCCATTCTTTTTCTCTTCCAAAAATCTTTGAACTTAATAGAAAGATCACCAAACAAGACAAACACAATCATACGAATCATGCGATTCCTAATGTTTCTCAAATACTCAATAACACAACCTTCCTTATTGATTGGTTTGATTTGCCTAGGCTATGGTTATGGAAGTGTTGGTTTCCATTCTTTTTCTCGTCCAAATATCTTTGAACTTAATAGAACTTGATAGAAAGATCACCAAACAACACAAACACAAGCATACGAATCATGCGATACGTAATGTTTCTCAAATACTCAATAACACAATATTTCTTATTGATTGGTTTGATATGCCTATGCTATGGTTGTGGAAGTGTTGGTTTCCATTCTTTTTCTCATCCAAAAATCTTTGAACTTAATAGAAAGATCACCAAACAACACAAACCCAAGCATACGAATCATGCGATTCCTAATGTTTCTCAAATTCTCAATAACACAACCTTTCTTATTGATTGGTTTGATTTGCTAGGCTATGGCCGTGGAAGTGTTGGTTTCCATTGTTTTTCTCGTCCAAAAATCTTTGAACTTAATAGAAAGATCACCAAACAACACAAACACAAGCATACGAATCATGCGATTCCTAATGTTTCTCAAATACACAATAACACAACCTTTCTTATTGATTGGTTTGATTTTCCTAGGCTATGGTTGTGTAAGTGTTGGTTTCCATTCTTTTTCTCGTCCAAAAATCTTTGAACTTAATAGAAAGATCACCAAACAAGACAAACACAAGCATACGAATCATGCGATTCCTAATGTTTCTCAAAAACTCAATAACACAACCTTTCTCTTTGATTGGTTTGATTTGCCTAGGCTATGGTCGTGGAAGTGTTGGTTTCCATTCTTTTTCTCTTCCAAAAATCTTTGAACTTAATAGAAAGATCACCAAACAAGACAAACACAATCATACGAATCATGCGATTCCTAATGTTTCTCAAATACTCAATAACACAACCTTCCTTATTGATTGGTTTGATTTGCCTAGGCTATGGTTATGGAAGTGTTGGTTTCCATTCTTTTTCTCGTCCAAATATCTTTGAACTTAATAGAACTTGATAGAAAGATCACCAAACAACACAAACACAAGCATACGAATCATGCGATACGTAATGTTTCTCAAATACTCAATAACACAATATTTCTTATTGATTGGTTTGATATGCCTATGCTATGGTTGTGGAAGTGTTGGTTTCCATTCTTTTTCTCATCCAAAAATCTTTGAACTTAATAGAAAGATCACCAAACAACACAAACCCAAGCATACGAATCATGCGATTCCTAATGTTTCTCAAATTCTCAATAACACAACCTTTCTTATTGATTGGTTTGATTTGCTAGGCTATGGCCGTGGAAGTGTTGGTTTCCATTCTTTTTCTCGTCCAAAAATCTTTGAACTTAATAGAAAGATCACCAAACAACACAAACACAAGCATACGAATCATGCGATTCCTAATGTTTCTCAAATACACAATAACACAACCTTTCTTATTGATTGGTTTGATTTTCCTAGGCTATGGTTGTGTAAGTGTTGGTTTCCATTCTTTTTCTCGTCCAAAAATCTTTGAACTTAATAGAAAGATCACCAAACAAGACAAACACAAGCATACGAATCATGCGATTCGTAATGTTTCTCAAAAACTCAATAACACAACCTTTCTCTTTGATTGGTTTGATTTGCCTAGGCTATGGTCGTGGAAGTGTTGGTTTCCATTCTTTTTCTCTTCCAAAAATCTTTGAACTTAATAGAAAGATCACCAAACAAGACAAACACAATCATACGAATCATGCGATTCCTAATGTTTCTCAAATACTCAATAACACAACCTTCCTTATTGATTGGTTTGATTTGCCTAGGCTATGGTTATGGAAGTGTTGGTTTCCATTCTTTTTCTCGTCCAAATATCTTTGAACTTAATAGAACTTGATAGAAAGATCACCAAACAACACAAACACAAGCATACGAATCATGCGATTCCTAATGTTTATCAAATACTCAATAACACAACATTTCTTATTGATTGGTTTGATATGCCTATGCTATGGTTGTGGAAGTGTTGGTTTCCATTCTTTTTCTCATCCAAAAATCTTTGAACTTAATAGAAAGATCACCAAACAACACAAACCCAAGCATACGAATCATGCGATTCCTAATGTTTCTCAAATTCTCAATAACACAACCTTTCTTATTGATTGGTTTGATTTGCCTAGGCTATGGCCGTGGAAGTGTTGGTTTCCATTCTTTTTCTCGTCCAAAAATCTTTGAACTTAATAGAAAGATCACCAAACAACACAAACACAAGCATACGAATCATGCGATTCCTAATGTTTCTCAAATACACAATAACACAACCTTTCTTATTGATTGGTTTGATTTTCCTAGGCTATGGTTGTGTAAGTGTTGGTTTCCATTCTTTTTCTCGTCCAAAAATCTTTGAACTTAATAGAAAGATCACCAAACAAGACAAACACAAGCATACGAATCATGCGATTCCTAATGTTTCTCAAAAACTCAATAACACAACCTTTCTCTTTGATTGGTTTGATTTGCCTAGGCTATGGTCGTGGAAGTGTTGGTTTCCATTCTTTTTCTCTTCCAAAAATCTTTGAACTTAATAGAAAGATCACCAAACAAGACAAACACAATCATACGAATCATGCGATTCCTAATGTTTCTCAAATACTCAATAACACAACCTTCCTTATTGATTGGTTTGATTTGCCTAGGCTATGGTTATGGAAGTGTTGGTTTCCATTCTTTTTCTCATCCAAAAATCTTTGAACTTAATAGAACTTGATAGAAAGATCACCAAACAACACAAACACAAGCATACGAATCATGCGATTCCTAATGTTTATCAAATACTCAATAACACAACATTTCTTATTGATTGGTTTGATATGCCTATGCTATGGTTGTGGAAGTGTTGGTTTCCATTCTTTTTCTCATCCAAAAATCTTTGAACTTAATAGAAAGATCACCAAACAACACAAACCCAAGCATACGAATCATGCGATTCCTAATGTTTCTCAAATTCTCAATAACACAACCTTTCTTATTGATTGGTTTGATTTGCCTAGGCTATGGCCGTGGAAGTGTTGGTTTCCATTCTTTTTCTCGTCCAAAAATCTTTGAACTTAATAGAAAGATCACCAAACAACACAAACACAAGCATACGAATCATGCGATTCCTAATGTTTCTCAAATACACAATAACACAACCTTTCTTATTGATTGGTTTGATTTTCCTAGGCTATGGTTGTGTAAGTGTTGGTTTCCATTCTTTTTCTCGTCCAAAAATCTTTGAACTTAATAGAAAGATCACCAAACAAGACAAACACAAGCATACGAATCATGCGATTCCTAATGTTTCTCAAAAACTCAATAACACAACCTTTCTCTTTGATTGGTTTGATTTGCCTAGGCTATGGTCGTGGAAGTGTTGGATTCCATTCTTTTTCTCTTCCAAAAATCTTTGAACTTAATAGAAAGATCACCAAACAAGACAAACACAATCATACGAATCATGCGATTCCTAATGTTTCTCAAATACTCAATAACACAACCTTCCTTATTGATTGGTTTGATTTGCCTAGGCTATGGTTATGTAAGTGTTTGTTTCCATTCTTTTTCTCGTCCAAATATCTTTGAACTTAATAGAACTTGATAGAAAGATCACCAAACAACACAAACACAAGCATACGAATCATGCGATACGTAATGTTTCTCAAATACTCAATAACACAACATTTCTTATTGATTGGTTTGATATGCCTATGCTATGGTTGTGGAAGTGTTGGTTTCCATTCTACTTCTCATCCAAAAATCTTTGAACTTAATAGAAAGATCACCAAACAACACAAACACAAGCATACGAATCATGCGATTCCTAATGTTTCTCAAATTCTCAATAACACAACCTTTCTTATTGATTGGTTTGATTTGCCTAGGCTATGGTCGTGGAAGTGTTGGTTTCCATTCTTTTTCTCGTCCAAAAATCTTTGAACTGAATAGAAAGATCACCAAACAACACAAACACAAGCATACGAATCATGCGATTCCTAATGTTTCTCAAATACACAATAACACAACCTTTCTTATTGATTGGTTTGATTTTCCTAGGCTATGGTTGTGTAAGTGTTGGTTTCCATTCTTTTTCTCGTCCAAAAATCTTTGAACTTAATAGAAAGATCACCAAACAAGACAAACACAAGCATACGAATCATGCGATTCCTAATGTTTCTCAAAAACTCAATAACACAACCTTTCTCTTTGATTGGTTTGATTTGCCTAGGCTATGGTCGTGGAAGTGTTGGTTTCCATTCTTTTTCTCTTCCAAAAATCTTTGAACTTAATAGAAAGATCACCAAACAAGACAAACACAATCATACGAATCATGCGATTCCTAATGTTTCTCAAATACTCAATAACACAACCTTCCTTATTGATTGGTTTGATTTGCCTAGGCTATGGTTATGTAAGTGTTGGTTTCCATTCTTTTTCTCGTCCAAATATCTTTGAACTTAATAGAACTTGATAGAAAGATCACCAAATAACACAAACACAAGCATACGAATCATGCGATACGTAATGTTTCTCAAATACTCAATAACACAACATTTCTTATTGATTGGTTTGATATGCCTATGCTATGGTTGTGGAAGTGTTGGTTTCCATTCTACTTCTCATCCAAAAATCTTTGAACTTAATAGAAAGATCACCAAACAACACAAACACAAGCATACGAATCATGCGATTCCTAATGTTTCTCAAATTCTCAATAACACAACCTTTCTTATTGATTGGTTTGATTTGCCTAGGCTATGGTCGTGGAAGTGTTGGTTTCCATTCTTTTTCTCGTCCAAAAATCTTTGAACTGAATAGAAAGATCACCAAACAACACAAACACAAGCATACGAATCATGCGATTCCTAATGTTTCTCAAATACACAATAACACAACCTTTCTTATTGATTGGTTTGATTTTCCTAGGCTATGGTTGTGTAAGTGTTGGTTTCCATTCTTTTTCTCGTCCAAAAATCTTTGAACTTAATAGAAAGATCACCAAACAAGACAAACACAAGCATACGAATCATGCGATTCCTAATGTTTCTCAAAAACTCAATAACACAACCTTTCTCTTTGATTGGTTTGATTTGCCTAGGCTATGGTCGTGGAAGTGTTGGTTTCCATTCTTTTTCTCTTCCAAAAATCTTTGAACTTAATAGAAAGATCACCAAACAAGACAAACACAATCATACGAATCATGCGATTCCTAATGTTTCTCAAATACTGAATAACACAACCTTCCTTATTGATTGGTTTGATTTGCCTAGGCTATGGTTATGGAAGTGTTGGTTTCCATTCTTTTTCTCGTCCAAATATCTTTGAACTTAATAGAACTTGATAGAAAGATCACCAAACAACACAAACACAAGCATACGAATCATGCGATACGTAATGTTTCTCAAATACTCAATAACACAACATTTCTTATTGATTGGTTTGATATGCCTATGCTATGGTTGTGGAAGTGTTGGTTTCCATTCTTTTTCTCATCCAAAAATCTTTGAACTTAATAGAAAGATCACCAAACAACACAAACACAAGCATACGAATCATGCGATTTCTAATGTTTCTCAAATTCTCAATAACACAACCTTTCTTATTGATTGGTTTGATTTGCCTAGGCTATGGTCGTGGAAGTGTTGGTTTCCATTCTTTTTCTCGTCCAAAAATCTTTGAACTGAATAGAAAGATCACCAAACAACACAAACACAAGCATACGAATCATGCGATTCCTAATGTTTCTCAAATACACAATAACACAACCTTTCTTATTGATTGGTTTGATTTGCCTAGGCTATGGTTGTGGAAGTGTTGGTTTCCATTCTTTTTCTCGTCCAAATATCTTTGAACTTAATAGAAAGATCACCAAACAAGACAAACACAAGCATACGAATCATGCGATTCGTAATGTTTCTCAAAAACTCAATAACACAACCTTTCTCTTTGATTGGTTTGATTTGCCTAGGCTATGGTCGTGGAAGTGTTGGTTTCCATTCTTTTTCTCGTCCAAAAATCTTTGAACTTAATAGAAAGATCACCAAACAACACAAACACAAGCATACAAATCATGCGATTCCTAATGTTTCTCAAATTCTCAATAACACAACCTTTCTTATTGATTGGTTTGATTTGCCTAGGCTATGGTCGTGGAAGTGTTGGTTTCCATTCTTTTTCTCGTCCAAAAATCTTTGAACTGAATAGAAAGATCACCAAAAAACACAAACACAAGCATACGAATCATGCGATTCCTAATGTTTCTCAAATACTCAATAACACAACCTTCCTTATTGATTGGTTTGATTTGCCTAGGCTATGGTTATGGAAGTGTTGGTTTCCATTCTTTTTCTCGTCCAAATATCTTTGAACTTAATAGAAAGATCACCAAACAAGACAAACACAAGCATACGAATCATGCGATTCGTAATGTTTCTCAAAAACTCAATACCACAACCTTTCTCTTTGATTGGTTTGATTTGCCTAGGCTATGGTCGTGGAAGTGTTGGTTTCCATTCTTTTTCTCGTCCAAAAATCTTTGAACTTAATAGAAAGATCACCAAACAAGACAAACACAATCATACGAATCATGCGATTCCTAATGTTTCTCAAATACTCAATAACACAACCTTCCTTATTGATTGGTTTGATTTGCCTAGGCTATGGTTATAGAAGTGTTGGTTTCCATTCTTTTTCTCGTCCAAATATCTTTGAACTTAATAGAACTTGATAGAAAGATCACCAAACAACACAAACACAAGCATACGAATCATGCGATACGTAATGTTTCTCAAATACTCAATAACACAACATTTCTTATTGATTGGTTTGATATGCCTATGCTATGGTTGTGGAAGTGTTGGTTTCCATTCTTTTTCTCATCCAAAAATCTTTGAACTTAATAGAAAGATCACCAAACAACACAAACACAAGCATACGAATCATGCGATACCTAATGTTTCTCAAATTCTCAATAACACAACCTTTCTTATTGATTGGTTTGATTTGCCTAGGCTATGGTCGTGGAAGTGTTGGTTTCCATTCTTTTTCTCGTCCAAAAATCTTTGAACTGAATAGAAAGATCACCAAACAACACAAACACAAGCATACGAATCATGCGATTCCTAATGTTTCTCAAATACACAATAACACAACCTTTCTTATTGATTGGTTTGATTTGCCTAGGCTATGGTTGTGGAAGTGTTGGTTTCCATTCTTTTTCTCGTCCAAATATCTTTGAACTTAATAGAAAGATCACCAAACAAGACAAACACAAGCATACGAATCATGCGATTCGTAATGTTTCTCAAAAACTCAATAACACAACCTTTCTCTTTGATTGGTTTGATTTGCCTAGGCTATGGTCGTGGAAGTGTTGGTTTCCATTCTTTTTCTCGTCCAAAAATCTTTGAACTTAATAGAAAGATCACCAAACAAGACAAACACAATCATACGAATCATGCGATTCCTAATGTTTCTCAAATACTCAATAACACAACCTTCCTTATTGATTGGTTTGATTTGCCTAGGCTATGGTTATGGAAGTGTTGGTTTCCATTCTTTTTCTCGTCCAAATATCTTTGAACTTAATAGAACTTGATAGAAAGATCACCAAACAACACAAACACAAGCATACGAATCATGCGATACGTAATGTTTCTCAAATACTCAATAACACAACATTTCTTATTGATTGGTTTGATATGCCTATGCTATGGTTGTGGAAGTGTTGGTTTCCATTCTTTTTCTCATCCAAAAATCTTTGAACTTAATAGAAAGATCACCAAACAACACAAACACAAGCATACGAATCATGCGATTCCTAATGTTTCTCAAATTCTCAATAACACAACCTTTCTTATTGATTGGTTTGATTTGCCTAGGCTATGGTCGTGGAAGTGTTGGTTTCCATTCTTTTTCTCGTCCAAAAATCTTTGAACTGAATAGAAAGATCACCAAACAACACAAACACAAGCATACGAATCATGCGATTCCTAATGTTTCTCAAATACACAATAACACAACCTTTCTTATTGATTGGTTTGATTTGCCTAGGCTATGGTTGTGGAAGTGTTGGTTTCCATTCTTTTTCTCGTCCAAATATCTTTGAACTTAATCGAAAGATCACCAAACAAGAGAAACACAAGCATACGAATCATGCGATTCCTAATGTTTCTCAAAAACTCAATAACACAACCTTTCTCTTTGATTGGTTTGATTTGCCTAGGCTATGGTCGTGGAAGTGTTGGTTTCGATTCTTTTTCTCATCCAAAAATCTTTGAACTTAATAGAAAGATCACCAAACAACACAAACCCAAGCATACGAATCATGCGATTCCTAATGTTTCTCAAATTCTCAATAACACAACCTTTCTTATTGATTGGTTTGATTTGCCTAGGCTATGGCCGTGGAAGTGTTGGTTTACATTCTTTTTCTCGTCCAAAAATCTTTGAACTTAATAGAAAGATCACCAAACAACACAAACACAAGCATACGAATCATGCGATTCCTAATGTTTCTCAAATACACAATAACACAACCTTTCTTATTGATTGGTTTGATTTTCCTAGGCTATGGTTGTGTAAGTGTTGGTTTCCATTCTTTTTCTCGTCCAAAAATCTTTGAACTTAATCGAAAGATCACCAAACAAGACAAACACAAGCATACGAATCATGCGATTCCTAATGTTTCTCAAAAACTCAATAACACAACCTTTCTCTTTGATTGGTTTGATTTGCCTAGGCTATGGTCGTGGAAGTGTTGGTTTCCATTCTTTTTCTCTTCCAAAAATCTTTGAACTTAATAGAAAGATTACCAAACAAGACAAACACAATCATACGAATCATGCGATTCCTAATGTTTCTCAAATACTCAATAACACAACCTTCCTTATTGATTGGTTTGATTTGCCTAGGCTATGGTTATGGAAGTGTTGGTTTCCATTCTTTTTCTCGTCCAAATATCTTTGGACTTAATAGAACTTGATAGAAAGATCACCAAACAACACAAACACAACCATACGAATCATGCGATACGTAATGTTTCTCAAATACTCAATAACACAACATTTCTTATTGATTGGTTTGATATGCCTATGCTATGGTTGTGGAAGTGTTGGTTTCCATTCTTTTTCTCATCCAAAAATCTTTGAACTTAAGAGAAAGATCACCAAACAACACAAACACAAGCATACGAATCATGTGATTCCTAATGTTTCTCAAATTCTCAATAACACAACCTTTCTTATTGATTGGTTTGATTTGCCTAGGCTATGGTCGTGGAAGTGTTGGTTTCCATTCTTTTTCTCGTCCAAAAATCTTTGAACTGAATAGAAAGATCACCAAACAACACAAACACAAGCATACGAATCATGCGATTCCTAATGTTTCTCAAATACACAATAACACAACCTTTCTTATTGATTGGTTTGATTTGCCTAGGCTATGGTTGTGGAAGTGTTGGTTTCCATTCTTTTTCTCGTCCAAATATCTTTGAACTTAATAGAAAGATCACCAAACAAGACAAACACAAGCATACGAATCATGCGATTCCTAATGTTTCTCAAAAACTCAATAACACAACCTTTCTCTTTGATTGGTTTGATTTGCCTAGGCTATGGTCGTGGAAGTGTTGGTTTCCATTCTTTTTCTCATCCAAAAATCTTTGAACTTAATAGAAAGATCACCAAACAACACAAACCCAAGCATACGAATCATGCGATTCCTAATGTTTCTCAAATTCTCAATAACACAACCTTTCTTATTGATTGGTTTGATTTGCCTAGGCTATGGCCGTGGAAGTGTTGGTTTCCATTCTTTTTCTCGTCCAAAAATCTTTGAACTTAATAGAAAGATCACCAAACAACACAAACACAAGCATACGAATCATGCGATTCCTAATGTTTCTCAAATACACAATAACACAACCTTTCTTATTGATTGGTTTGATTTTCCTAGGCTATGGTTGTGTAAGTGTTGGTTTCCATTCTTTTTCTCGTCCAAAAATCTTTGAACTTAATAGAAAGATAACCAAACAAGACAAACACAAGCATACGAATCATGCAATTCCTAATGTTTCTCAAAAACTCAATAACACAACCTTTCTCTTTGATTGGTTTGATTTGCCTAGGCTATGGTCGTGGAAGTGTTGGTTTCCATTCTTTTTCTCTTCCAAAAATCTTTGAACTTAGAAGAAAGATCACAAAACAAGACAAACACAATCATACGAATCATGCGATTCCTAATGTTTCTCAAATACTCAATAACACAACCTTCCTTATTGATTGGTTTGATTTGCCTAGGCTATGGTTATGGAAGTGTTGGTTTCCATTCTTTTTCTCGTCCAAATATCTTTGGACTTAATAGAACTTGATAGAAAGATCACCAAACAACACAAACACAACCATACGAATCATGCGATACGTAATGTTTCTCAAATACTCAATAACACAACATTTCTTATTGATTGGTTTGAATTGCCTATGCTATGGTTGTGGAAGTGTTGGTTTCCATTCTTTTTCTCATCCAAAACTCTTTGAACTTAATAGAAAGATCACAAAACAACACAAACACAAGCATATGAATCATGCGATTCCTAATGTTTCTCAAATTCTCAATAACACAACCTTTCTTATTGATTGGTTTGATTTGCCTAGGCTATGGTCGTGGAAGTGTTGGTTTCCATTCTTTTTCTCGTCCAAAAATCTTTGAACTGAATAGAAAGATCACCAAACAACACAAACACAAGCATACGAATCATGCGATTCCTAATGTTTCTCAAATACACAATAACACAACCTTTCTTATTGATTGGTTTGATTTGCCTAGGCTATGGTTGTGGAAGTGTTGGTTTCCATTCTTTTTCTCGTCCAAATATCTTTAAACTTAATAGAAAGATCACCAAACAAGACAAACACAAGCATACGAATCATGCGATTCCTAATGTTTCTCAAAAACTCAATAACACAACCTTTCTCTTTGATTGGTTTGATTTGCCTAGGCTATGGTCGTGGAAGTGTTGGTTTCCATTCTTTTTCTCGTCCAAAAATCTTTGAACTTAATAGAAAGATCACCAAACAACATAAACACAAGCATACGAATCATGCGATTCCTAATGTTTCTCAAATTCTCAATAACACAACCTTTCTTATTGATTGGTTTGATTTGCCTAGGATATGGTTGTGGAAGTGTTGGTTTCCATTCTTTTTCTCGTCCAAAAATCTTTGAACTTAATAGAACTTGATAGAAAGATCACCAAACAACACAAACACAAGCATACGAATCATGCGATTCCTAATGTTTATCAAATACTCAATAACACAACATTTCTTATTGATTGGTTTGATATGCCTAGGCTATGGTTATGGAAGTGTTGGTTTCCATTCTTTTTCTCTTCCAAAAATCTTTGAACTTAATAGAAAGATCACCAAACAACACAAACACAAGCATACGAATCATGCGATTCCTAATGTTTCTCAAATACACAATAACACAACCTTTCTTATTGATTGGTTTGATTTGCCTAGGCTATGGTTGTGGAAGTGTTGGTTTCCATTCTTTTTCTCGTCCAAATATCTTTAAACTTAATAGAAAGATCACCAAACAAGACAAACACAAGCATACGAATCATGCGATTCCTAATGTTTCTCAAAAACTCAATAACACAACCTTTCTCTTTGATTGGTTTGATTTGCCTAGGCTATGGTCGTGGAAGTGTTGGTTTCCATTCTTTTTCTCTTCCAAAAATCTTTGAACTTAATAGAAAGATTACCAAACAAGACAAACACAATCATACGAATCATGCGATTCCTAATGTTTCTCAAATACTCAATAACACAACCTTCCTTATTGATTGGTTTGATATGCCTAGGCTATGGTTATGGAAGTGTTGGTTTCCATTCTTTTTCTCATCCAAAAATCTTTGAACTTAATAGAAAGATCACCAAAAAACACAAACCCAAGCATACGAATCATGCGATTCCTAATGTTTCTCAAATACTCAATAACACAACATTTCTTATTGATTGGTTTGATATGCCTATGCTATGGTTGTGGAAGTGTTGGTTTCCATTCTTTTTCTCATCCAAAAATCTTTGAACTTAAGAGAAAGATCACCAAACAACACAAACACAAGCATACGAATCATGTGATTCCTAATGTTTCTCAAATTCTCAATAACACAACCTTTCTTATTGATTGGTTTGATTTGCCTAGGCTATGGTCGTGGAAGTGTTGGTTTCCATTCTTTTTCTCGTCCAAAAATCTTTGAACTGAATAGAAAGATCACCAAACAACACAAACACAAGCATACGAATCATGCGATTCCTAATGTTTCTCAAATACACAATAACACAACCTTTCTTATTGATTGGTTTGATTTGCCTAGGCTATGGTTGTGGAAGTGTTGGTTTCCATTCTTTTTCTCGTCCAAATATCTTTGAACTTAATAGAAAGATCACCAAACAAGACAAACACAAGCATACGAATCATGCGATTCCTAATGTTTCTCAAAAACTCAATAACACAACCTTTCTCTTTGATTGGTTTGATTTGCCTAGGCTATGGTCGTGGAAGTGTTGGTTTCCATTCTTTTTCTCATCCAAAAATCTTTGAACTTAATAGAAAGATCACCAAACAACACAAACCCAAGCATACGAATCATGCGATTCCTAATGTTTCTCAAATTCTCAATAACACAACCTTTCTTATTGATTGGTTTGATTTGCCTAGGCTATGGCCGTGGAAGTGTTGGTTTCCATTCTTTTTCTCGTCCAAAAATCTTTGAACTTAATAGAAAGATCACCAAACAACACAAACACAAGCATACGAATCATGCGATTCCTAATGTTTCTCAAATACACAATAACACAACCTTTCTTATTGATTGGTTTGATTTTCCTAGGCTATGGTTGTGTAAGTGTTGGTTTCCATTCTTTTTCTCGTCCAAAAATCTTTGAACTTAATAGAAAGATCACCAAACAAGACAAACACAAGCATACGAATCATGCAATTCCTAATGTTTCTCAAAAACTCAATAACACAACCTTTCTCTTTGATTGGTTTGATTTGCCTAGGCTATGGTCGTGGAAGTGTTGGTTTCCATTCTTTTTCTCTTCCAAAAATCTTTGAACTTAATAGAAAGATCACAAAACAAGACAAACACAATCATACGAATCATGCGATTCCTAATGTTTCTCAAATACTCAATAACACAACCTTCCTTATTGATTGGTTTGATTTGCCTAGGCTATGGTTATGGAAGTGTTGGTTTCCATTCTTTTTCTCGTCCAAATATCTTTGGACTTAATAGAACTTGATAGAAAGATCACCAAACAACACAAACACAACCATACGAATCATGCGATACGTAATGTTTCTCAAATACTCAATAACACAACATTTCTTATTGATTGGTTTGAATTGCCTATGCTATGGTTGTGGAAGTGTTGGTTTCCATTCTTTTTCTCATCCAAAACTCTTTGAACTTAATAGAAAGATCACAAAACAACACAAACACAAGCATATGAATCATGCGATTCCTAATGTTTCTCAAATTCTCAATAACACAACCTTTCTTATTGATTGGTTTGATTTGCCTAGGCTATGGTCGTGGAAGTGTTGGTTTCCATTCTTTTTCTCGTCCAAAAATCTTTGAACTGAATAGAAAGATCACCAAACAACACAAACACAAGCATACGAATCATGCGATTCCTAATGTTTCTCAAATACACAATAACACAACCTTTCTTATTGATTGGTTTGATTTGCCTAGGCTATGGTTGTGGAAGTGTTGGTTTCCATTCTTTTTCTCGTCCAAATATCTTTAAACTTAATAGAAAGATCACCAAACAAGACAAACACAAGCATACGAATCATGCGATTCCTAATGTTTCTCAAAAACTCAATAACACAACCTTTCTCTTTGATTGGTTTGATTTGCCTAGGCTATGGTCGTGGAAGTGTTGGTTTCCATTCTTTTTCTCGTCCAAAAATCTTTGAACTTAATAGAAAGATCACCAAACAACATAAACACAAGCATACGAATCATGCGATTCCTAATGTTTCTCAAATTCTCAATAACACAACCTTTCTTATTGATTGGTTTGATTTGCCTAGGATATGGTTGTGGAAGTGTTGGTTTCCATTCTTTTTCTCGTCCAAAAATCTTTGAACTTAATAGAACTTGATAGAAAGATCACCAAACAACACAAACACAAGCATACGAATCATGCGATTCCTAATGTTTATCAAATACTCAATAACACAACATTTCTTATTGATTGGTTTGATATGCCTAGGCTATGGTTATGGAAGTGTTGGTTTCCATTCTTTTTCTCTTCCAAAAATCTTTGAACTTAATAGAAAGATCACCAAACAACACAAACACAAGCATACGAATCATGCGATTCCTAATGTTTCTCAAATACACAATAACACAACCTTTCTTATTGATTGGTTTGATTTGCCTAGGCTATGGTTGTGGAAGTGTTGGTTTCCATTCTTTTTCTCGTCCAAATATCTTTAAACTTAATAGAAAGATCACCAAACAAGACAAACACAAGCATACGAATCATGCGATTCCTAATGTTTCTCAAAAACTCAATAACACAACCTTTCTCTTTGATTGGTTTGATTTGCCTAGGCTATGGTCGTGGAAGTGTTGGTTTCCATTCTTTTTCTCGTCCAAAAATCTTTGAACTTAATAGAAAGATCACCAAACAACATAAACACAAGCATACGAATCATGCGATTCCTAATGTTTCTCAAATTCTCAATAACACAACCTTTCTTATTGATTGGTTTGATTTGCCTAGGATATGGTTGTGGAAGTGTTGGTTTCCATTCTTTTTCTCGTCCAAAAATCTTTGAACTTAATAGAACTTGATAGAAAGATCACCAAACAACACAAACACAAGCATACGAATCATGCGATTCCTAATGTTTATCAAATACTCAATAACACAACATTTCTTATTGATTGGTTTGATATGCCTAGGCTATGGTTATGGAAGTGTTGGTTTCCATTCTTTTTCTCTTCCAAAAATCTTTGAACTTAATAGAAAGATCACCAAACAACACAAACACAAGCATACGAATCATGCGATTCCTAATGTTTCTCAAATACACAATAACACAACCTTTCTTATTGATTGGTTTGATTTGCCTAGGCTATGGTTGTGGAAGTGTTGGTTTCCATTCTTTTTCTCTTCCAAAAATCTTTGAACTTAATAGAAAGATCACCAAACAACACAAACACAAGCATACGAATCATGCGATTCCTAATGTTTATCAAATACTCAATAACACAACATTTCTTCTTGATTGGTTTGATATGACTAGGTTATGGTTATGGAAGTGTTGGTTTCCATTCTTTTTCTCGTCCAAATATCTTTGAACTTAATAGAACTTGATAGAAAGATCACCAAACAACACAAACACAAGCATACGAATCATGCGATACGTAATGTTTCTCAAATACTCAATAACACAACATTTCTTATTGATTGGTTTGATATGCCTATGCTATGGTTGTGTAAGTGTTGGTTTTCATTCTTTTTCTCATCCAAAAATCTTTGAACTTAATAGAAAGATCACCAAACAACACAAACCCAAGCATACGAATCATGCGATTCCTAATGTTTCTCAAATTCTCAATAACACAACCTTTCTTATTGATTGGTTTGATTTGCCTAGGCTATGGTCGTGGAAGTGTTGGTTTCCATTCTTTTTCTCGTCCAAAAATCTTTGAACTGAATAGAAAGATCACCAAACAACACAAACACAAGCATACGAATCATGCGATTCCTAATGTTTCTCAAATACACAATAACCCAACCTTTCTTATTGATTGGTTTGATTTGCCTAGGCTATGGTTGTGGAAGTGTTGGTTTCCATTCTTTTTCTCTTCCAAAAATCTTTGAACTTAATAGAAAGATCACCAAACAACACAAACACAAGCATACGAATCATGCGATTCCTAATGTTTATCAAATACTCAATAACACAACATTTCTTATTGATTGGTTTGATATGCCTAGGCTATGGTTATGGAAGTGTTGGTTTCCATTCTTTTTCTCGTCCAAATATCTTTGAACTTAATAGAACTTGATAGAAAGATCACCAAACAACACAGACACAAGCATACGAATCATGCGATACGTAATGTTTCTCAAATACTCAATAACACAACATTTCTTATTGATTGGTTTGATATGCCTATGCTATGGTTGTGGAAGTGTTGGTTTCCATTCTTTTTCTCATCCAGAAATCTTTGAACTTAATAGAAAGATCACCAAACAACACAAACCCAAGCATACGAATCATGCGATTCCTAATGTTTCTCAAATTCTCAATAACACAACCTTTCTTATTGATTGGTTTGATTTGCCTAGGCTATGGTCGTGGAAGTGTTGGTTTCCATTCTTTTTCTCGTCCAAAAATCTTTGAACTGAATAGAAAGATCACCAAACAACACAAACACAAGCATACGAATCATGCGATTCCTAATGTTTCTCAAATACACAATAACACAACCTTTCTTATTGATTGGTTTGATTTGCCTAGGCTATGGTTGTGGAAGTGTTGGTTTCCATTCTTTTTCTCGTCCAAATATCTTTGAACTTAATAGAAAGATCACCAAACAAGACAAACACAGGCATACGAATCATGCGATTCCTAATGTTTCTCAAATACTCAATAACACAACCTTTCTTATTGATTGGTTTGATTTGCCTAGGCTATGGTCGTGGAAGTGTTGGTTTCCATTCTTTTTCTCGTCCAAAAATCTTTGAACTTAATAGAAAGATCACCAAACAACACAAACACAAGCATACGAATCATGCGATTCCTAATGTTTCTCAAATACACAATAACACAACATTTCTTATTGATTGGTTTGATATGCCTAGGTTATGGTTATGGAAGTGTTGGTTTCCATTCTTTTTCTCGTCCAAATATCTTTGAACTTAATAGAACTTGATAGAAAGATCACCAAACAACACAAACACAAGCATACGAATCATGCGATACGTAATGTTTCTCAAATACTCAATAACACAACATTTCTTATTGATTGGTTTGATATGCCTATGCTATGGTTGTGTAAGTGTTGGTTTTCATTCTTTTTCTCATCCAAAAATCTTTGAACTTAATAGAAAGATCACCAAACAACACAAACACAAGCATACGAATCATGCGATTCCTAATGTTTCTCAAATACACAATAACACAACCTTTCTTATTGATTGGTTTGATTTGCCTAGGCTATGGTTGTGGAAGTGTTGGTTTCCATTCTTTTTCTCTTCCAAAAATCTTTGAACTTAATAGAAAGATCACCAAACAACACAAACACAAGCATACGAATCATGCGATTCCTAATGTTTATCAAATACTCAATAACACAACATTTCTTCTTGATTGGTTTGATATGCCTAGGTTATGGTTATGGAAGTGTTGGTTTCCATTCTTTTTCTCGTCCAAATATCTTTGAACTTAATAGAACTTGATAGAAAGATCACCAAACAACACAAACACAAGCATACGAATCATGCGATACGTAATGTTTCTCAAATACTCAATAACACAACATTTCTTATTGATTGGTTTGATATGCCTATGCTATGGTTGTGTAAGTGTTGGTTTTCATTCTTTTTCTCATCCAAAAATCTTTGAACTTAATAGAAAGATCACCAAACAACACAAACCCAAGCATACGAATCATGCGATTCCTAATGTTTCTCAAATTCTCAATAACACAACCTTTCTTATTGATTGGTTTGATTTGCCTAGGCTATGGTCGTGGAAGTGTTGGTTTCCATTCTTTTTCTCGTCCAAAAATCTTTGAACTGAATAGAAAGATCACCAAACAACACAAACACAAGCATACGAATCATGCGATTCCTAATGTTTCTCAAATACACAATAACCCAACCTTTCTTATTGATTGGTTTGATTTGCCTAGGCTATGGTTGTGGAAGTGTTGGTTTCCATTCTTTTTCTCTTCCAAAAATCTTTGAACTTAATAGAAAGATCACCAAACAACACAAACACAAGCATACGAATCATGCGATTCCTAATGTTTATCAAATACTCAATAACACAACATTTCTTATTGATTGGTTTGATATGCCTAGGCTATGGTTATGGAAGTGTTGGTTTCCATTCTTTTTCTCGTCCAAATATCTTTGAACTTAATAGAACTTGATAGAAAGATCACCAAACAACACAAACACAAGCATACGAATCATGCGATACGTAATGTTTCTCAAATACTCAATAACACAACATTTCTTATTGATTGGTTTGATATGCCTATGCTATGGTTGTGGAAGTGTTGGTTTCCATTCTTTTTCTCATCCAGAAATCTTTGAACTTAATAGAAAGATCACCAAACAACACAAACCCAAGCATACGAATCATGCGATTCCTAATGTTTCTCAAATTCTCAATAACACAACCTTTCTTATTGATTGGTTTGATTTGCCTAGGCTATGGTCGTGGAAGTGTTGGTTTCCATTCTTTTTCTCGTCCAAAAATCTTTGAACTGAATAGAAAGATCACCAAACAACACAAACACAAGCATACGAATCATGCGATTCCTAATGTTTCTCAAATACACAATAACACAACCTTTCTTATTGATTGGTTTGATTTGCCTAGGCTATGGTTGTGGAAGTGTTGGTTTCCATTCTTTTTCTCGTCCAAATATCTTTGAACTTAATAGAAAGATCACCAAACAAGACAAACACAGGCATACGAATCATGCGATTCCTAATGTTTCTCAAATACTCAATAACACAACCTTTCTTATTGATTGGTTTGATTTGCCTAGGCTATGGTCGTGGAAGTGTTGGTTTCCATTCTTTTTCTCGTCCAAAAATCTTTGAACTTAATAGAAAGATCACCAAACAACACAAACACAAGCATACGAATCATGCGATTCCTAATGTTTCTCAAATACACAATAACACAACCTTTCTTATTGATTGGTTTGATTTGCCTAGGCTATGGTTGTGGAAGTGTTGGTTTCCATTCTTTTTCTCGTCCAAATATCTTTAAACTTAATAGAAAGATCACCAAACAAGACAAACACAAGCATACGAATCATGCGATTCCTAATGTTTCTCAAAAACTCAATAACACAACCTTTCTCTTTGATTGGTTTGATTTGCCTAGGCTATGGTCGTGGAAGTGTTGGTTTCCATTCTTTTTCTCGTCCAAAAATCTTTGAACTTAATAGAAAGATCACCAAACAACATAAACACAAGCATACGAATCATGCGATTCCTAATGTTTCTCAAATTCTCAATAACACAACCTTTCTTATTGATTGGTTTGATTTGCCTAGGATATGGTTGTGGAAGTGTTGGTTACCATTCTTTTTCTCGTCCAAAAATCTTTGAACTTAATAGAACTTGATAGAAAGATCACCAAACAACACAAACACAAGCATACGAATCATGCGATTCCTAATGTTTATCAAATACTCAATAACACAACATTTCTTATTGATTGGTTTGATATGCCTAGGCTATGGTTATGGAAGTGTTGGTTTCCATTCTTTTTCTCTTCCAAAAATCTTTGAACTTAATAGAAAGATCACCAAACAACACAAACACAAGCATACGAATCATGCGATTCCTAATGTTTCTCAAATACACAATAACACAACCTTTCTTATTGATTGGTTTGATTTGCCTAGGCTATGGTTGTGGAAGTGTTGGTTTCCATTCTTTTTCTCTTCCAAAAATCTTTGAACTTAATAGAAAGATCACCAAACAACACAAACACAAGCATACGAATCATGCGATTCCTAATGTTTATCAAATACTCAATAACACAACATTTCTTCTTGATTGGTTTGATATGCCTAGGTTATGGTTATGGAAGTGTTGGTTTCCATTCTTTTTCTCGTCCAAATATCTTTGAACTTAATAGAACTTGATAGAAAGATCACCAAACAACACAAACACAAGCATACGAATCATGCGATACGTAATGTTTCTCAAATACTCAATAACACAACATTTCTTATTGATTGGTTTGATATGCCTATGCTATGGTTGTGTAAGTGTTGGTTTTCATTCTTTTTCTCATCCAAAAGTCTTTGAACTTAATAGAAAGATCACCAAACAACACAAACCCAAGCATACGAATCATGCGATTCCTAATGTTTCTCAAATTCTCAATAACACAACCTTTCTTATTGATTGGTTTGATTTGCCTAGGCTATGGTCGTGGAAGTGTTGGTTTCCATTCTTTTTCTCGTCCAAAAATCTTTGAACTGAATAGAAAGATCACCAAACAACACAAACACAAGCATACGAATCATGCGATTCCTAATGTTTCTCAAATACACAATAACCCAACCTTTCTTATTGATTGGTTTGATTTGCCTAGGCTATGGTTGTGGAAGTGTTGGTTTCCATTCTTTTTCTCGTCCAAAAATCTTTGAACTTAATAGAAAGATCACCAAACAACACAAACACAAGCATACGAATCATGCGATTCCTAATGTTTATCAAATACTCAATAACACAACATTTCTTATTGATTGGTTTGATATGCCTAGGCTATGGTTATGGAAGTGTTGGTTTCCATTCTTTTTCTCGTCCAAATATCTTTGAACTTAATAGAACTTGATAGAAAGATCACCAAACAACACAAACACAAGCATACGAATCATGCGATACGTAATGTTTCTCAAATACTCAATAACACAACATTTCTTATTGATTGGTTTGATATGCCTATGCTATGGTTGTGGAAGTGTTGGTTTCCATTCTTTTTCTCATCCAGAAATCTTTGAACTTAATAGAAAGATCACCAAACAACACAAACCCAAGCATACGAATCATGCGATTCCTAATGTTTCTCAAATTCTCAATAACACAACCTTTCTTATTGATTGGTTTGATTTGCCTAGGCTATGGTCGTGGAAGTGTTGGTTTCCATTCTTTTTCTCGTCCAAAAATCTTTGAACTGAATAGAAAGATCACCAAACAAGACAAACACAAGCATACGAATCATGCGATTCCTAATGTTTCTCAAATACACAATAACACAACCTTTCTTATTGATTGGTTTGATTTGCCTAGGCTATGGTTGTGGAAGTGTTGGTTTCCATTCTTTTTCTCGTCCAAATATCTTTGAACTTAATAGAAAGATCACCAAACAAGACAAACACAGGCATACGAATCATGCGATTCCTAATGTTTCTCAAATACTCAATAACACAACCTTTCTTATTGATTGGTTTGATTTGCCTAGGCTTTGGTCGTGGAAGTGTTGGTTTCCATTCTTTTTCTCGTCCAAAAATCTTTGAACTTAATAGAAAGATCACCAAACAACACAAACACAAGCATACGAATCATGCGATTCCTAATGTTTCTCAAATACTCAATAACACAACATTTCTTATTGATTGGTTTGATTTGCCTAGGCTATGGTTGTGGAAGTGTTGGTTTCCATTCTTTTTCTCGTCCAAAAATCTTTGAACTTAATAGAACTTGATAGAAAGATCACCAAACAACACAAACACAAGCATACGAATCATGCGATTCCTAATGTTTATCAAATACTCAATAACACAACATTTCTTATTGATTGGTTTGATATGCCTATGCTATGGTTGTGGAAGTGTTGGTTTCCATTCTTTTTCTCATTCAAAAATCTTTGAACTTAATAGAAAGATCACCAAACAACACAAACACAAGCATACGAATCATGCGATTCCTAATGTTTCTCAAATTCTCAATAACACAACCTTTCTTATTGATTGGCTTGATTTGCCTAGGCATTGGTCGTGGAAGTGTTGGTTTCCATTTTTTTTCTCGTCCAAAAATCTTTGAACTTAATAGAAAGATCACCAAACAACACAAACCCAAGCATACAAATCATGCGATTCCTAATGTTTCTCAAATACACAATAACACAACCTTTCTTATTTATTGGTTTGATTTGCCTAGGCTATGGTCGTGGAAGTGTTGGTTTCCATTCTTTTTCTCGTCCAAAAATCTTTGAACTTAATAGAAAGATCACCAAACAAGACAAACACAAGCATACGAATCATGCGATTCCTAATGTTTCTCAAATTCTCAATAACACAACCTTTCTTATTGATTGGTTTGATTTGCCTAGGCTATGGTCGTGGAAGTGTTGGTTTCCATTCTTTTTCTCGTCCAAAAATCTTTGAACTTAATAGAAAGATCACCAAACAACACAAACACAAGCATACGAATCATGCGATTCCTAATGTTTCTCAAATACACAATAACACAACCTTTCTTATTGATTGGTTTTATTTGCCTAGGCTATGGTTGTGGAAGTGTTGGTTTCCATTCTTTTTCTCTTCCAAAAATCTTTGAACTTAATAGAAAGATCACCAAACAACACAAACACAAGCATACGAATCATGCGATTCCTAATGTTTATCAAATACTCAATAACACAACATTTCTTATTGATTGGTTTGATATGCCTAGGCTATGGTTATGGAAGTGTTGGTTTCCATTCTTTTTCTCGTCCAAATATCTTTGAACTTAATAGAACTTGATAGAAAGATCACCAAACAACACAAACACAAGCATACGAATCATGCGATACGTAATGTTTCTCAAATACTCAATAACACAACATTTCTTATTGATTGGTTTGATATGCCTATGCTATGGTTGTGGAAGTGTTGGTTTCCATTCTTTTTCTCATCCAGAAATCTTTGAACTTAATAGAAAGATCACCAAACAACACAAACCCAAGCATACGAATCATGCGATTCCTAATGTTTCTCAAATTCTCAATAACACAACCTTTCTTATTGATTGGTTTGATTTGCCTAGGCTATGGTCGTGGAAGTGTTGGTTTCCATTCTTTTTCTCGTCCAAAAATCTTTGAACTGAATAGAAAGATCACCAAACAACACAAACACAAGCATACGAATCATGCGATTCCTAATGTTTCTCAAATACACAATAACACAACCTTTCTTATTGATTGGTTTGATTTGCCTAGGCTATGGTTGTGGAAGTGTTGGTTTCCATTCTTTTTCTCGTCCAAATATCTTTGAACTTAATAGAAAGATCACCAAACAAGACAAACACAGGCATACGAATCATGCGATTCCTAATGTTTCTCAAATACTCAATAACACAACCTTTCTTATTGATTGGTTTGATTTGCCTAGGCTTTGGTCGTGGAAGTGTTGGTTTCCATTCTTTTTCTCGTCCAAAAATCTTTGAACTTAATAGAAAGATCACCAAACAACACAAACACAAGCATACGAATCATGCGATTCCTAATGTTTCTCAAATACTCAATAACACAACATTTCTTATTGATTGGTTTGATTTGCCTAGGCTATGGTTGTGGAAGTGTTGGTTTCCATTCTTTTTCTCGTCCAAAAATCTTTGAACTTAATAGAACTTGATAGAAAGATCACCAAACAACACAAACACAAGCATACGAATCATGCGATTCCTAATGTTTATCAAATACTCAATAACACAACATTTCTTATTGATTGGTTTGATATGCCTATGCTATGGTTGTGGAAGTGTTGGTTTCCATTCTTTTTCTCATTCAAAAATCTTTGAACTTAATAGAAAGATCACCAAACAACACAAACACAAGCATACGAATCATGCGATTCCTAATGTTTCTCAAATTCTCAATAACACAACCTTTCTTATTGATTGGCTTGATTTGCCTAGGCTATGGTCGTGGAAGTGTTGGTTTCCATTTTTTTTCTCGTCCAAAAATCTTTGAACTTAATAGAAAGATCACCAAACAACACAAACCCAAGCATACAAATCATGCGATTCCTAATGTTTCTCAAATACACAATAACACAACCTTTCTTATTTATTGGTTTGATTTGCCTAGGCTATGGTCGTGGAAGTGTTGGTTTCCATTCTTTTTCTCGTCCAAAAATCTTTGAACTTAATAGAAAGATCACCAAACAAGACAAACACAAGCATACGAATCATGCGATTCCTAATGTTTCTCAAATTCTCAATAACACAACCTTTCTTATTGATTGGTTTGATTTGCCTAGGCTATGGTTGTGGAAGTGTTGGTTTCCATTCTTTTTCTCTTCCAAAAATCTTTGAACTTAATAGAAAGATCACCAAACAAGACAAACACAATCATACGAATCATGCGATTCCTAATGTTTCTCAAATACTCAATAACACAACCTTCCTTATTGATTGGTTTGATTTGCCTAGGCTATGGTCGTGGAAGTGTTGGTTTCCATTCTTTTTCTCGTCCAAAAATCTTTGAACTTAATAGAAAGATCACCAAACAACACAAACACAAGCATACGAATCATGCGATTCCTAATGTTTCTCAAATACACAATAACACAACCTTTCTTATTGATTGGTTTTATTTGCCTAGGCTATGGTTGTGGAAGTGTTGGTTTCCATTCTTTTTCTCTTCCAAAAATCTTTGAACTTAATAGAAAGATCACCAAACAACACAAACACAAGCATACGAATCATGCGATTCCTAATGTTTATCAAATACTCAATAACACAACATTTCTTATTGATTGGTTTGATATGCCTAGGCTATGGTTATGGAAGTGTTGGTTTCCATTCTTTTTCTCGTCCAAATATCTTTGAACTTAATAGAACTTGATAGAAAGATCACCAAACAACACAAACACAAGCATACGAATCATGCGATACGTAATGTTTCTCAAATACTCAATAACACAACATTTCTTATTGATTGGTTTGATATGCCTATGCTATGGTTGTGGAAGTGTTGGTTTCCATTCTTTTTCTCATCCAGAAATCTTTGAACTTAATAGAAAGATCACCAAACAACACAAACACAAGCATACGAATCATGCGATTCCTAATGTTTCTCAAATTCTCAATAACACAACCTTTCTTATTGATTGGTTTGATTTGCCTAGGCTATGGTCGTGGAAGTGTTGGTTTCCATTCTTTTTCTCGTCCAAAAATCTTTGAACTGAATAGAAAGATCACCAAACAACACAAACACAAGCATACGAATCATGCGATTCCTAATGTTTCTCAAATACACAATAACACAACCTTTCTTATTGATTGGTTTGATTTGCCTAGGCTATGGTTGTGGAAGTGTTGGTTTCCATTCTTTTTCTCGTCCAAATATCTTTGAACTTAATAGAAAGATCACCAAACAAGACAAACACAGGCATACGAATCATGCGATTCCTAATGTTTCTCAAATACTCAATAACACAACCTTTCTTATTGATTGGTTTGATTTGCCTAGGCTATGGTCGTGGAAGTGTTGGTTTCCATTCTTTTTCTCGTCCAAAAATCTTTGAACTTAATAGAAAGATCACCAAACAACACAAACACAAGCATACGAATCATGCGATTCCTAATGTTTCTCAAATTCTCAATAACACAACCTTTCTTATTGATTGGCTTGATTTGCCTAGGCTATGGTCGTGGAAGTGTTGGTTTCCATTTTTTTTCTCGTCCAAAAATCTTTGAACTTAATAGAAAGATCACCAAACAACACAAACCCAAGCATACAAATCATGCGATTCCTAATGTTTCTCAAATACACAATAACACAACCTTTCTTATTTATTGGTTTGATTTGCCTAGGCTATGGTCGTGGAAGTGTTGGTTTCCATTCTTTTTCTCGTCCAAAAATCTTTGAACTTAATAGAAAGATCACCAAACAAGACAAACACAAGCATACGAATCATGCGATTCCTAATGTTTCTCAAATTCTCAATAACACAACCTTTCTTAATGATTGGTTTGATTTGCCTAGGCTATGGTTGTGGAAGTGTTGGTTTCCATTCTTTTTCTCTTCCAAAAATCTTTGAACTTAATAGAAAGATCACCAAACAAGACAAACACAATCATACGAATCATGCGATTCCTAATGTTTCTCAAATACTCAATAACACAACCTTCCTTATTGATTGGTTTGATTTGCCTAGGCTATGGTCGTGGAAGTGTTGGTTTCCATTCTTTTTCTCGTCCAAAAATCTTTGAACTTAATAGAAAGATCACCAAACAACACAAACACAAGCATACGAATCATGCGATTCCTAATGTTTCTCAAATACACAATAACACAACCTTTCTTATTGATTGGTTTTATTTGCCTAGGCTATGGTTGTGGAAGTGTTGGTTTCCATTCTTTTTCTCGTCCAAAAATCTTTGAACTTAATAGAAAGATCACCAAACAAGACAAACACAAGCATACGAATCATGCGATTCCTAATGTTTCTCAAATTCTCAATAACACAACCTTTCTTATTGATTGGTTTGATTTGCCTAGGCTATGGTTGTGGAAGTGTTGGTTTCCATTCTTTTTCTCGTCCAAAAATCTTTGAACTTAATAGAACTTGATAGAAAGATCATCAAACAACACAAACACAAGCATACGAATCATGCGATTCCTAATGTTTATCAAATACTCAATAACACAACATTTCTTATTGATTGGTTTGATATGCCTATGCTATGGTTGTGGAAGTGTTGGTTTCCATTCTTTTTCTCATCCAAAAATCTTTGAACTTAATAGAAAGATCACCAAACAACACAAACACAAGCATACGAATCATGCGATTCCTAATGTTTCTCAAATTCTCAATAACACAACCTTTCTTATTGATTGGTTTGATTTGCCTAGGCTATGGTCGTGGAAGTGTTGGTTTCCATTTTTTTTCTCGTCCAAAAATCTTTGAACTTAATAGAAAGATCACCAAACAACACAAACACAAGCATACGAATCATGCGATTCCTAATGTTTCTCAAATACACAATAACACAACCTTTCTTATTTATTGGTTTGATTTGCCTAGGCTATGGTCGTGGAAGTGTTGGTTTCCATTCTTTTTCTCGTCCAAAAATCTTTGAACTTAATAGAAAGATCACCAAACAAGACAAACACAAGCATACGAATCATGCGATTCCTAATGTTTCTCAAATTCTCAATAACACAACCTTTCTTATTGATTGGTTTGATTTGCCTAGGCTATGGTTGTGGAAGTGTTGGTTTCCATTCTTTTTCTCTTCCAAAAATCTTTGAACTTAATAGAAAGATCACCAAACAAGACAAACACAATCATACGAATCATGCGATTCCTAATGTTTCTCAAATACTCAATTACACAACCTTCCTTATTGATTGGTTTGATTTGCCTAGGCTATGGTTGTGGAAGTGTTGGTTTCCATTCTTTTTCTCGTCCAAAAATCTTTGAACTTAATAGAAAGATCACCAAACAAGACAAACACAAGCATACGAATCATGCGATTCCTAATGTTTCTCAAATTCTCAATAACACAACCTTTCTTATTGATTGGTTTGATTTGCCTAGGCTATGGTCGTGGAAGTGTTGGTTTCCATTCTTTTTCTCGTCCAAAAATCTTTGAACTTAATAGAAAGATCACCAAACAAGACAAACACAAGCATACGAATCATGCGATTCCTAATGTTTCTCAAATTCTCAATAACACAACCTTTCTTATTGATTGGTTTGATTTGCCTAGGATATGGTTGTGGAAGTGTTGGTTTCCATTCTTTTTCTCGTCCAAAAATTTTTGAACTTAATAGAAAGATCACCAAACAAGACAAACACAAGCATACGAATCATGCGATTCCTAATGTTTCTCAAATTCTCAATAACACAACCTTTCTTATTGATTGGTTTGATTTGCCTAGGCTATGGTCGTGGAAGTGTTGGTTTCCATTTTTTTTCTCGTCCAAAAATCTTTGAACTTAATAGAAAGATCACCAAACAACACAAACACAAGCATACGAATCATGCGATTCCTAATGTTTCTCAAATACACAATAACACAACCTTTCTTATTGATTGGTTTGATTTGCCTAGGCTATGGTTGTGGAAGTGTTGGTTTCCATTCTTTTTCTCGTCCAAAAATCTTTGAACTTAATAGAAAGATCACCAAACAAGACAAACACAAGCATACGAATCATGCGATTCCTAATGTTTCTCAAATTCTCAATAACACAACCTTTCTTATTGATTCGTTTGATTTGCCTAGGCTATGGTTGTGGAAGTGTTGGTTTCCATTCTTTTTCTCGTCCAAAAATCTTTGAACTTAATAGAACTTGATAGAAAGATCACCAAACAACACAAACACAAGCATACGAATCATGCGATTCCTAATGTTTCTCAAATACTCAATAACACAACATTTCTTATTGATTGGTTTGATATGCCTATGCTATGGTTGTGGAAGTGTTGGTTTCCATTCTTTTTCTCATCCAAAAATCTTTGAACTTAATAGAAAGATCACCAAACAACACAAACACAAGCATACGAATTATGCGATTCCTAATGTTTCTCAAATTCTCAATAACACAACCTTTCTTATTGATTGGTTTGATTTGCCTAGGCTATGGTCGTGGAAGTGTTGGTTTCCATTCTTTTTCTCGTCCAAAAATCTTTGAACTTAATAGAAAGATCACCAAACAACACAAACACAAGCATACGAAAAATGCGATTCCTAATGTTTCTCAAATACACAATAACACAACGTTTCTTATTTATTGGTTTGATTTGCCTAGGCTATGGTCGTGGAAGTGTTGGTTTCCATTCTTTTTCTCGTCCAAAAATCTTTGAACTTAATAGAAAGATCACCAAACAAGACAAACACAAGCATACGAATCATGCGATTCCTAATGTTTCTCAAATTCTCAATAACACAACCTTTCTTATTGATTGGTTTGATTTGCCTAGGCTATGGTTGTGGAAGTGTTGGTTTCCATTCTTTTTCTCTTTCCAAAAATCTTTGAACTTAATAGAAAGATCACCAAACAAGACAAACACAATCATACGAATCATGCGATTCCTAATGTTTCTCAAATACTCAATAACACAACCTTCCTTATTGATTGGTTTGATTTGCTTAGGCTATGGTCGTGGAAGTGTTGGTTTCCATTCTTTTTCTCGTCCAAAAATCTTTGAACTTAATAGAAAGATCACCAAACAACACAAACACAAGCGTACGAATCATGCGATTCCTAATGTTTCTCAAATACACAATAACACAACCTTTCTTATTGATTGGTTTGATTTGCCTAGGCTATGGTTGTGGAAATGTTGGTTTCCATTCTTTTTCTCGTCCAAAAATTTTTGAACTTAATAGAAAGATCACCAAACAAGACAAACACAAGCATACGAATCATGCGATTCCTAATGTTTCTCAAATTCTCAATAACACAACCTTTCTTATTGATTGGTTTGATTTGCCTAGGCTATGGTTGTGGAAGTGTTGGTTTCCATTCTTTTTCTCTTCCAAAAATCTTTGAACTTAATAGAAAGATCACCAAACAAGACAAACACAATCATACGAATCATGCGATTCCTAATGTTTCTCAAATACTCAATTACACAACCTTCCTTATTGATTGGTTTGATTTGCCTAGGCTATGGTTGTGGAAGTGTTGGTTTCCATTCTTTTTCTCGTCCAAAAATCTTTGAACTTAATAGAAAGATCACCAAACAAGACAAACACAAGCATACGAATCATGCGATTCCTAATGTTTCTCAAATTCTCAATAACACAACCTTTCTTATTGATTGGTTTGATTTGCCTAGGCTATGGTCGTGGAAGTGTTGGTTTCCATTCTTTTTCTCGTCCAAAAATCTTTGAACTTAATAGAAAGATCACCAAACAAGACAAACACAAGCATACGAATCATGCGATTCCTAATGTTTCTCAAATTCTCAATAACACAACCTTTCTTATTGATTGGTTTGATTTGCCTAGGCTATGGTTGTGGAAGTGTTGGTTTCCATTCTTTTTCTCTTTCCAAAAATCTTTGAACTTAATAGAAAGATCACCAAACAAGACAAACACAATCATACGAATCATGCGATTCCTAATGTTTCTCAAATACTCAATAACACAACCTTCCTTATTGATTGGTTTGATTTGCTTAGGCTATGGTCGTGGAAGTGTTGGTTTCCATTCTTTTTCTCGTCCAAAAATCTTTGAACTTAATAGAAAGATCACCAAACAACACAAACACAAGCGTACGAATCATGCGATTCCTAATGTTTCTCAAATACACAATAACACAACCTTTCTTATTGATTGGTTTGATTTGCCTAGGCTATGGTTGTGGAAATGTTGGTTTCCATTCTTTTTCTCGTCCAAAAATTTTTGAACTTAATAGAAAGATCACCAAACAAGACAAACACAAGCATACGAATCATGCGATTCCTAATGTTTCTCAAATTCTCAATAACACAACCTTTCTTATTGATTGGTTTGATTTGCCTAGGCTATGGTTGTGGAAGTGTTGGTTTCCATTCTTTTTCTCTTCCAAAAATCTTTGAACTTAATAGAAAGATCACCAAACAAGACAAACACAATCATACGAATCATGCGATTCCTAATGTTTCTCAAATACTCAATTACACAACCTTCCTTATTGATTGGTTTGATTTGCCTAGGCTATGGTTGTGGAAGTGTTGGTTTCCATTCTTTTTCTCGTCCAAAAATCTTTGAACTTAATAGAAAGATCACCAAACAAGACAAACACAAGCATACGAATCATGCGATTCCTAATGTTTCTCAAATTCTCAATAACACAACCTTTCTTATTGATTGGTTTGATTTGCCTAGGCTATGGTCGTGGAAGTGTTGGTTTCCATTCTTTTTCTCGTCCAAAAATCTTTGAACTTAATAGAAAGATCACCAAACAAGACAAACACAAGCATACGAATCATGCGATTCCTAATGTTTCTCAAATTCTCAATAACACAACCTTTCTTATTGATTGGTTTGATTTGCCTAGGCTATGGTTGTGGAAGTGTTGGTTTCCATTCTTTTTCTCGTCCAAAAATTTTTGAACTTAATAGAAAGATCACCAAACAAGACAAACACAAGCATACGAATCATGCGATTCCTAATGTTTCTCAAATTCTCAATAACACAACCTTTCTTATTGATTGGTTTGATTTGCCTAGGCTATGGTCGTGGAAGTGTTGGTTTCCATTTTTTTTCTCGTCCAAAAATCTTTGAACTTAATAGAAAGATCACCAAACAACACAAACACAAGCATACGAATCATGCGATTCCTAATGTTTCTCAAATACACAATAACACAACCTTTCTTATTGATTGGTTTGATTTGCCTAGGCTATGGTTGTGGAAGTGTTGGTTTCCATTCTTTTTCTCGTCCAAAAATCTTTGAACTTAATAGAAAGATCACCAAACAAGACAAACACAAGCATACGAATCATGCGATTCCTAATGTTTCTCAAATTCTCAATAACACAACCTTTCTTATTGATTGGTTTGATTTGCCTAGGCTATGGTTGTGGAAGTGTTGGTTTCCATTCTTTTTCTCGTCCAAAAATCTTTGAACTTAATAGAACTTGATAGAAAGATCACCAAACAACACAAACACAAGCATACGAATCATGCGATTCCTAATGTTTCTCAAATACTCAATAACACAACATTTCTTATTGATTGGTTTGATATGCCTATGCTATGGTTGTGGAAGTGTTGGTTTCCATTCTTTTTCTCATCCAAAAATCTTTGAACTTAATAGAAAGATCACCAAACAACACAAACACAAGCATACGAATTATGCGATTCCTAATGTTTCTCAAATTCTCAATAACAAAACCTTTCTTATTGATTGGTTTGATTTGCCTAGGCTATGGTCGTGGAAGTGTTGGTTTCCATTCTTTTTCTCGTCCAAAAATCTTTGAACTTAATAGAAAGATCACCAAACAACACAAACACAAGCATACGAAAAATGCGATTCCTAATGTTTCTCAAATACACAATAACACAACGTTTCTTATTTATTGGTTTGATTTGCCTAGGCTATGGTCGTGGAAGTGTTGGTTTCCATTCTTTTTCTCGTCCAAAAATCTTTGAACTTAATAGAAAGATCACCAAACAAGACAAACACAAGCATACGAATCATGCGATTCCTAATGTTTCTCAAATTCTCAATAACACAACCTTTCTTATTGATTGGTTTGATTTGCCTAGGCTATGGTTGTGGAAGTGTTGGTTTCCATTCTTTTTCTCTTTCCAAAAATCTTTGAACTTAATAGAAAGATCACCAAACAAGACAAACACAATCATACGAATCATGCGATTCCTAATGTTTCTCAAATACTCAATAACACAACCTTCCTTATTGATTGGTTTGATTTGCTTAGGCTATGGTCGTGGAAGTGTTGGTTTCCATTCTTTTTCTCGTCCAAAAATCTTTGAACTTAATAGAAAGATCACCAAACAACACAAACACAAGCGTACGAATCATGCGATTCCTAATGTTTCTCAAATACACAATAACACAACCTTTCTTATTGATTGGTTTGATTTGCCTAGGCTATGGTTGTGGAAATGTTGGTTTCCATTCTTTTTCTCGTCCAAAAATTTTTGAACTTAATAGAAAGATCACCAAACAAGACAAACACAAGCATACGAATCATGCGATTCCTAATGTTTCTCAAATTCTCAATAACACAACCTTTCTTATTGATTGGTTTGATTTGCCTAGGCTATGGTTGTGGAAGTGTTGGTTTCCATTCTTTTTCTCGTCCAAAAATCTTTGAACTTAATAGAACTTGATAGAAAGATCATCAAACAACACAAACACAAGCATACGAATCATGCGATTCCTAATGTTTATCAAATACTCAATAACACAACATTTCTTATTGATTGGTTTGATATGCCTATGCTATGGTTGTGGAAGTGTTGGTTTCCATTCTTTTTCTCATCCAAAAATCTTTGAACTTAATAGAAAGATCACCAAACAACACAAACACAAGCATACGAATCATGCGATTCCTAATGTTTCTCAAATTCTCAATAACACAACCTTTCTTATTGATTGGTTTGATTTGCCTAGGCTATGGTCGTGGAAGTGTTGGTTTCCATTCTTTTTCTCGTCCAAAAATCTTTGAACTTAATAGAAAGATCACCAAACAAGACAAACACAAGCATACGAATCATGCGATTCCTAATGTTTCTCAAATTCTCAATAACACAACCTTTCTTATTGATTGGTTTGATATACCTATGCTATGGTTGTGGAAGTGTTGGTTTCCATTCTTTTTCTCATCCAAAAATCTTTGAACTTAATAGAAAGATCACCAAACAAGACAAACACAAGCATACGAATCATGCGATTCCTAATGTTTCTCAAATTCTCAATAACACAACCTTTCTTATTGATTGGTTTGATTTGCCTAGGCTATGGTTGTGGAAGTGTTGGTTTCCATTCTTTTTCTCGTCCAAAAATCTTTGAACTTAATAGAAAGATCACCAAACAACACAAACACAAGCATACGAATCATGCGATTCCTAATGTTTATCAAATACTCAATAACACAACATTTCTTATTGATTGGTTTGATATGCCTATGCTATGGTTGTGGAAGTGTTGGTTTCCATTGTTTTTCTCATCCAAAAATCTTTGAACTTAATAGAAAGATCACCAAACAACACAAACACAAGCATACGAATCATGCGATTCCTAATGTTTCTCAAATTCTCAATAACACAACCTTTCTTATTGATTGGCTTGATTTGCCTAGGCTATGGTCGTGGAAGTGTTGGTTTCCATTTTTTTTCTCGTCCAAAAATAATTGAACTTAATAGAATGATCACCAAACAACACAAACACAAGCATACGAATCATGCGATTCCTAATGTTTCTCAAATACACAATAACACAACCTTTCTTATTTATTGGTTTGATTTGCCTAGGGTATGGTCGTGGAAGTGTTGGTTTCCATTCTTTTTCTCGTCCAAAAATCTTTGAACTTAATAGAAAGATCACCAAACAAGACAAACACAAGCATACGAATCATGCGATTCCTAATGTTTCTCAAATTCTCAATAACACAACCTTTCTTATTGATTGGTTTGATTTGCCTAGGCTATGGTTGTGGAAGTGTTGGTTTCCATTCTTTTTCTCTTCCAAAAATCTTTGAACTTAATAGAAAGATCACCAAACAAGACAAACACAATCATACGAATCATGCGATTCCTAATGTTTCTCAAATACTCAATAACACAACCTTCCTTATTGATTGGTTTGATTTGCCTAGGCTATGGTCGTGGAAGTGTTGGTTTCCATTCTTTTTCTCGTCCAAAAATCTTTGAACTTAATAGAAAGATCACCAAACAACACAAACACAAGCGTACGAATCATGCGATTCCTAATGTTTCTCAAATACACAATAACACAACCTTTCTTATTGATTGGTTTGATTTGCCTAGGCTATGGTTGTGGAAGTGTTGGTTTCCATTCTTTTTCTCGTCCAAAAATTTTTGAACTTAATAGAAAGATCACCAAACAAGACAAACACAAGCATACGAATCATGCGATTCCTAATGTTTCTCAAATTCTCAATAACACAACCTTTCTTATTGATTGGTTTGATATACCTATGCTATGGTTGTGGAAGTGTTGGTTTCCATTCTTTTTCTCATCCAAAAATCTTTGAACTTAATAGAAAGATCACCAAACAAGACAAACACAAGCATACGAATCATGCGATTCCTAATGTTTCTCAAATTCTCAATAACACAACCTTTCTTATTGATTGGTTTGATTTGCCTAGGCTATGGTTGTGGAAGTGTTGGTTTCCATTCTTTTTCTCGTCCAAAAATCTTTGAACTTAATAGAAAGATCACCAAACAACACAAACACAAGCATACGAATCATGCGATTCCTAATGTTTATCAAATACTCAATAACACAACATTTCTTATTGATTGGTTTGATATGCCTATGCTATGGTTGTGGAAGTGTTGGTTTCCATTCTTTTTCTCATCCAAAAATCTTTGAACTTAATAGAAAGATCACCAAACAACACAAACACAAGCATACAAATCATGCGATTCCTAATGTTTCTCAAATTCTCAATAACACAACCTTTCTTATTGATTGGCTTGATTTGCCTAGGCTATGGTCGTGGAAGTGTTGGTTTCCATTTTTTTTCTCGTCCAAAAATCATTGAACTTAATAGAGAGATCACCAAACAACACAAACACAAGCATACGAATCATGCGATTCCTAATGTTTCTCAAATACACAATAACACAACCTTTCTTATTTATTGGTTTGATTTGCCTAGGGTATGGTCGTGGAAGTGTTGGTTTCCATTCTTTTTCTCGTCCAAAAATCTTTGAACTTAATAGAAAGATCACCAAACAAGACAAACACAAGCATACGAATCATGCGATTCCTAATGTTTCTCAAATTCTCAATAACACAACCTTTCTTATTGATTGGTTTGATTTGCCTAGGCTATGGTTGTGGAAGTGTTGGTTTCCATTCTTTTTCTCTTCCAAAAATCTTTGAACTTAATAGAAAGATCACCAAACAAGACAAACACAATCATACGAATCATGCGATTCCTAATGTTTCTCAAATTCTCAATAACACAACCTTCCTTATTGATTGGTTTGATTTGCCTAGGCTATGGTCGTGGAAGTGTTGGTTTCCATTCTTTTTCTCGTCCAAAAATCTTTGAACTTAATAGAAAGATCACCAAACAACACAAACACAAGCGTACGAATCATGCGATTCCTAATGTTTCTCAAATACACAATAACACAACCTTTCTTATTGATTGGTTTGATTTGCCTAGGCTATGGTTGAGGAAGTGTTGGTTTCCATTCTTTTTCTCGTCCAAAAATTTTTGAACTTAATAGAAAGATCACCAAACAAGACAAACACAAGCTTACGAATCATGCGATTCCTAATGTTTCTCAAATTCTCAATAACACAACCTTTCTTATTGATTGGTTTGATTTGCCTAGGCTATGGTTGTGGAAGTGTTGGTTTCCATTCTTTTTCTCGTCCAAAAATCTTTGAAATTAATAGAACTTGATAGAAAGATCATCAAACAACACAAACACAAGCATACGAATCATGCGATTCCTAATGTTTATCAAATACTCAATAACACAACATTTCTTATTGATTGGTTTGATATGCCTATGCTATGGTTGTGGAAGTGTTGGTTTCCATTCTTTTTCTCATCCAAAAATCTTTGAACTTAATAGAAAGATCACCAAACAACACAAACAGAAGCATACGAATCATGCGATTCCTAATGTTTCTCAAATTCTCAATAACACAACCTTTCTTATTGATTGGTTTGATTTGCCTAGGCTATGGTCGTGGAAGTGTTGGTTTCCATTCTTTTTCTCGTCCAAAAATCTTTGAACTTAATAGAAAGATCACCAAACAAGACAAACACAAGCATACGAATCATGCGATTCCTAATGTTTCTCAAATTCTCAATAACACAACCTTTCTTATTGATTGGTTTGATATACCTATGCTATGGTTGTGGAAGTGTTGGTTTCCATTCTTTTTCTCATCCAAAAATCTTTGAACTTAATAGAAAGATCACCAAACAAGACAAACACAAGCATACGAATCATGCGATTCCTAATGTTTCTCAAATTCTCAATAACACAACCTTTCTTATTGATTGGTTTGATTTGCCTAGGCTATGGTTGTGGAAGTGTTGGTTTCCATTCTTTTTCTCGTCCAAAAATCTTTGAACTTAATAGAAAGATCACCAAACAACACAAACACAAGCATACGAATCATGCGATTCCTAATGTTTATCAAATACTCAATAACACAACATTTCTTATTGATTGGTTTGATATGCCTATGCTATGGTTGTGGAAGTGTTGGTTTCCATTGTTTTTCTCATTCAAAAATCTTTGAACTTAATAGAAAGATCACCAAACAACACAAACACAAGCATACGAATCATGCGATTCCTAATGTTTCTCAAATTCTCAATAACACAACCTTTCTTATTGATTGGCTTGATTTGCCTAGGCTATGGTCGTGGAAGTGTTGGTTTCCATTTTTTTTCTCGTCCAAAAATAATTGAACTTAATAGAATGATCACCAAACAACACAAACACAAGCATACGAATCATGCGATTCCTAATGTTTCTCAAATACACAATAACACAACCTTTCTTATTTATTGGTTTGATTTGCCTAGGGTATGGTCGTGGAAGTGTTGGTTTCCATTCTTTTTCTCGTCCAAAAATCTTTGAACTTAATAGAAAGATCACCAAACAAGACAAACACAAGCATACGAATCATGCGATTCCTAATGTTTCTCAAATTCTCAATAACACAACCTTTCTTATTGATTGGTTTGATTTGCCTAGGCTATGGTTGTGGAAGTGTTGGTTTCCATTCTTTTTCTCTTCCAAAAATCTTTGAACTTAATAGAAAGATCACCAAACAAGACAAACACAATCATACGAATCATGCGATTCCTAATGTTTCTCAAATACTCAATAACACAACCTTCCTTATTGATTGGTTTGATTTGCCTAGGCTATGGTCGTGGAAGTGTTGGTTTCCATTCTTTTTCTCGTCCAAAAATCTTTGAACTTAATAGAAAGATCACCAAACAACACAAACACAAGCGTACGAATCATGCGATTCCTAATGTTTCTCAAATACACAATAACACAACCTTTCTTATTGATTGGTTTGATTTGCCTAGGCTATGGTTGAGGAAGTGTTGGTTTCCATTCTTTTTCTCGTCCAAAAATTTTTGAACTTAATAGAAAGATCACCAAACAAGACAAACACAAGCTTACGAATCATGCGATTCCTAATGTTTCTCAAATTCTCAATAACACAACCTTTCTTATTGATTGGTTTGATTTGCCTAGGCTATGGTTGTGGAAGTGTTGGTTTCCATTCTTTTTCTCGTCCAAAAATCTTTGAAATTAATAGAACTTGATAGAAAGATCATCAAACAACACAAACACAAGCATACGAATCATGCGATTCCTAATGTTTATCAAATACTCAATAACACAACATTTCTTATTGATTGGTTTGATATGCCTATGCTATGGTTGTGGAAGTGTTGGTTTCCATTCTTTTTCTCATCCAAAAATCTTTGAACTTAATAGAAAGATCACCAAACAACACAAACACAAGCATACGAATCATGCGATTCCTAATGTTTCTCAAATTCTCAATAACACAACCTTTCTTATTGATTGGTTTGATTTGCCTAGGCTATGGTCGTGGAAGTGTTGGTTTCCATTCTTTTTCTCGTCCAAAAATCTTTGAACTTAATAGAAAGATCACCAAACAAGACAAACACAAGCATACGAATCATGCGATTCCTAATGTTTCTCAAATTCTCAATAACACAACCTTTCTTATTGATTGGTTTGATATACCTATGCTATGGTTGTGGAAGTGTTGGTTTCCATTCTTTTTCTCATCCAAAAATCTTTGAACTTAATAGAAAGATCACCAAACAAGACAAACACAAGCATACGAATCATGCGATTCCTAATGTTTCTCAAATTCTCAATAACACAACCTTTCTTATTGATTGGTTTGATTTGCCTAGGCTATGGTTGTGGAAGTGTTGGTTTCCATTCTTTTTCTCGTCCAAAAATCTTTGAACTTAATAGAAAGATCACCAAACAACACAAACACAAGCATACGAATCATGCGATTCCTAATGTTTATCAAATACTCAATAACACAACATTTCTTATTGATTGGTTTGATATGCCTATGCTATGGTTGTGGAAGTGTTGGTTTCCATTGTTTTTCTCATTCAAAAATCTTTGAACTTAATAGAAAGATCACCAAACAACACAAACACAAGCATACGAATCATGCGATTCCTAATGTTTCTCAAATTCTCAATAACACAACCTTTCTTATTGATTGGCTTGATTTGCCTAGGCTATGGTCGTGGAAGTGTTGGTTTCCATTTTTTTTCTCGTCCAAAAATAATTGAACTTAATAGAATGATCACCAAACAACACAAACACAAGCATACGAATCATGCGATTCCTAATGTTTCTCAAATACACAATAACACAACCTTTCTTATTTATTGGTTTGATTTGCCTAGGGTATGGTCGTGGAAGTGTTGGTTTCCATTCTTTTTCTCGTCCAAAAATCTTTGAACTTAATAGAAAGATCACCAAACAAGACAAACACAAGCATACGAATCATGCGATTCCTAATGTTTCTCAAATTCTCAATAACACAACCTTTCTTATTGATTGGTTTGATTTGCCTAGGCTATGGTTGTGGAAGTGTTGGTTTCCATTCTTTTTCTCTTCCAAAAATCTTTGAACTTAATAGAAAGATCACCAAACAAGACAAACACAATCATACGAATCATGCGATTCCTAATGTTTCTCAAATACTCAATAACACAACCTTCCTTATTGATTGGTTTGATTTGCCTAGGCTATGGTCGTGGAAGTGTTGGTTTCCATTCTTTTTCTCGTCCAAAAATCTTTGAACTTAATAGAAAGATCACCAAACAACACAAACACAAGCGTACAAATCATGGGATTCCTAATGTTTCTCAAATACACAATAACACAACCTTTCTTATTGATTGGTTTGATTTGCCTAGGCTATGGTTGTGGAAGTGTTGGTTTCCATTCTTTTTCTCGTCCAAAAATCTTTGAACTTAATAGAAAGATCACCAAACAAGACAAACACAAGCATACGAATCATGCGATTCCTAATGTTTCTCAAATTCTCAATAACACAACCTTTCTTATTGATTGGTTTGATTTGCCTAGGCTATGGTTGTGGAAGTGTTGGTTTCCATTCTTTTTCTCGTCCAAAAATCTTTGAACTTAATAGAACTTGATAGAAAGATCATCAAACAACACAAACACAAGCGTACGAATCATGCGATTCTTAATGTTTATCAAATACTCAATAACACAACATTTCTTATTGATTGGTTTGATATGCCTATGCTATGGTTGTGGAAGTGTTGGTTTCCATTCTTTTTCTCATCCAAAAATCTTTGAACTTAATAGAAAGATCACCAAACAACACAAACACAAGCATACGAATCATGCGATTCCTAATGTTTCTCAAATTCTCAATAACACAACCTTTCTTATTGATTGGTTTGATTTGCCTAGGCTATGGTCGTGGAAGTGTTGGTTTCCATTTTTTTTCTCGTCCAAAAATCTTTGAACTTAATAGAAAGATCACCAAACAACACAAACACAAGCATACGAATCATGCGATTCCTAATGTTTCTCAAATACACAATAACACAACCTTTCTTATTGATTGGTTTGATTTGCCTAGGCTATGGTTGTGGAAGTGTTGGTTTCCATTCTTTTTCTCGTCCAAAAATCTTTGAACTTAATAGAAAGATCACCAAACAAGACAAACACAAGCATACGAATCATGCGATTCCTAATGTTTCTCAAATTCTCAATAACACAACCTTTCTTATTGATTGGTTTGATTTGCCTAGGCTATGGTTGTGGAAGTGTTGGTTTCCATTCTTTTTCTCGTCCAAAAATCTTTGAACTTAATAGAACTTGATAGAAAGATCACCAAACAACACAAACACAAGCATACGAATCATGCGATTCCTAATGTTTCTCAAATACTCAATAACACAACATTTCTTATTGATTGGTTTGATATGCCTATGCTATGGTTGTGGAAGTGTTGGTTTCCATTCTTTTTCTCATCCAAAAATCTTTGAACTTAATAGAAAGATCACCAAACAACACAAACACAAGCATACGAATCATGCGATTCCTAATGTTTCTCAAATTCTCAATAACACAACCTTTCTTATTGATTGGTTTGATTTGCCTAGGCTATGGTTGTGGAAGTGTTGGTTTCCATTCTTTTTCTCGTCCAAAAATCTTTGAAATTAATAGAACTTGATAGAAAGATCATCAAACAACACAAACACAAGCATACGAATCATGCGATTCCTAATGTTTATCAAATACTCAATAACACAACATTTCTTATTGATTGGTTTGATATGCCTATGCTATGGTTGTGGAAGTGTTGGTTTCCATTCTTTTTCTCATCCAAAAATCTTTGAACTTAATAGAAAGATCACCAAACAACACAAACACAAGCATACGAATCATGCGATTCCTAATGTTTCTCAAATTCTCAATAACACAACCTTTCTTATTGATTGGTTTGATTTGCCTAGGCTATGGTCGTGGAAGTGTTGGTTTCCATTCTTTTTCTCGTCCAAAAATCTTTGAACTTAATAGAAAGATCACCAAACAAGACAAACACAAGCATACGAATCATGCGATTCCTAATGTTTCTCAAATTCTCAATAACACAACCTTTCTTATTGATTGGTTTGATATACCTATGCTATGGTTGTGGAAGTGTTGGTTTCCATTCTTTTTCTCATCCAAAAATCTTTGAACTTAATAGAAAGATCACCAAACAAGACAAACACAAGCATACGAATCATGCGATTCCTAATGTTTATCAAATACTCAATAACACCACATTTCTTATTGATTGGTTTGATATGCCTATGCTATGGTTGTGGAAGTGTTGGTTTCCATTGTTTTTCTCATCCAAAAATCTTTGAACTTAATAGAAAGATCACCAAACAACACAAACACAAGCATACGAATCATGCGATTCCTAATGTTTCTCAAATTCTCAATAACACAACCTTTCTTATTGATTGGCTTGATTTGCCTAGGCTATGGTCGTGGAAGTGTTGGTTTCCATTTTTTTTCTCGTCCAAAAATCATTGAACTTAATAGAATGATCACCAAACAACACAAACACAAGCATACGAATCATGCGATTCCTAATGTTTCTCAAATACACAATAACACAACCTTTCTTATTTATTGGTTTGATTTGCCTAGGCTATGGTCGTGGAAGTGTTGGTTTCCATTCTTTTTATCGTCCAAAAATCTTTGAACTTAATAGAAAGATCACCAAACAAGACAAACACAAGCATACGAATCATGCGATTCCTAATGTTTCTCAAATTCTCAATAACACAACCTTTCTTATTGATTGGTTTGATTTGCCTAGGCTATGGTTGTGGAAGTGTTGGTTTCCATTCTTTTTCTCTTCCAAAAATCTTTGAACTTAATAGAAAGATCACCAAACAAGACAAACACAATCATACGAATCATGCGATTCCTAATGTTTCTCAAATACTCAATAACACAACCTTCCTTATTGATTGGTTTGATTTGCCTAGGCTATGGTCGTGGAAGTGTTGGTTTCCATTCTTTTTCTCGTCCAAAAATCTTTGAACTTAATAGAAAGATCACCAAACAACACAAACACAAGCGTACAAATCATGGGATTCCTAATGTTTCTCAAATACACAATAACACAACCTTTCTTATTGATTGGTTTGATTTGCCTAGGCTATGGTTGTGGAAGTGTTGGTTTCCATTCTTTTTCTCGTCCAAAAATCTTTGAACTTAATAGAAAGATCACCAAACAAGACAAACACAAGCATACGAATCATGCGATTCCTAATGTTTCTCAAATTCTCAATAACACAACCTTTCTTATTGATTGGTTTGATTTGCCTAGGCTATGGTTGTGGAAGTGTTGGTTTCCATTCTTTTTCTCGTCCAAAAATCTTTGAACTTAATAGAACTTGATAGAAAGATCATCAAACAACACAAACACAAGCATACGAATCATGCGATTCTTAATGTTTATCAAATACTCAATAACACAACATTTCTTATTGATTGGTTTGATATGCCTATGCTATGGTTGTGGAAGTGTTGGTTTCCATTCTTTTTCTCATCCAAAAATCTTTGAACTTAATAGAAAGATCACCAAACAACACAAACACAAGCATACGAATCATGCGATTCCTAATGTTTCTCAAATTCTCAATAACACAACCTTTCTTATTGATTGGTTTGATTTGCCTAGGCTATGGTCGTGGAAGTGTTGGTTTCCATTTTTTTTCTCGTCCAAAAATCTTTGAACTTAATAGAAAGATCACCAAACAACACAAACACAAGCATACGAATCATGCGATTCCTAATGTTTCTCAAATACACAATAACACAACCTTTCTTATTGATTGGTTTGATTTGCCTAGGCTATGGTTGTGGAAGTGTTGGTTTCCATTCTTTTTCTCGTCCAAAAATCTTTGAACTTAATAGAAAGATCACCAAACAAGACAAACACAAGCATACGAATCATGCGATTCCTAATGTTTCTCAAATTCTCAATAACACAACCTTTCTTATTGATTGGTTTGATTTGCCTAGGCTATGGTTGTGGAAGTGTTGGTTTCCATTCTTTTTCTCGTCCAAAAATCTTTGAACTTAATAGAACTTGATAGAAAGATCACCAAACAACACAAACACAAGCATACGAATCATGCGATTCCTAATGTTTCTCAAATACTCAATAACACAACATTTCTTATTGATTGGTTTGATATGCCTATGCTATGGTTGTGGAAGTGTTGGTTTCCATTCTTTTTCTCATCCAAAAATCTTTGAACTTAATAGAAAGATCACCAAACAACACAAACACAAGCATACGAATCATGCGATTCCTAATGTTTCTCAAATTCTCAATAACACAACCTTTCTTATTGATTGGTTTGATTTGCCTAGGCTATGGTCGTGGAAGTGTTGGTTTCCATTCTTTTTCTCGTCCAAAAATCTTTGAACTTAATAGAAAGATCACCAAACAACACAAACACAAGCATACGAATCATGCGATTCCTAATGTTTCTCAAATACACAATAACACAACGTTTCTTATTTATTGGTTTGATTTGCCTAGGCTATGGTCGTGGAAGTGTTGGTTTCCATTCTTTTTCTCGTCCAAAAATCTTTGAACTTAATAGAAAGATCACCAAACAAGATAAACACAAGCATACGAATCATGCGATTCCTAATGTTTCTCAAATTCTCAATAACACAACCTTTCTTATTGATTGGTTTGATTTGCCTAGGCTATGGTTGTGGAAGTGTTGGTTTCCATTCTTTTTCTCTTCCAAAAATCTTTGAACTTAATAGAAAGATCACCAAACAAGACAAACACAATCATACGAATCATGCGATTCCTAAAGTTTCTCAAATACTCAATAACACAACCTTCCTTATTGATTGGTTTGATTTGCCTAGGCTATGGTCGTGGAAGTGTTGGTTTCCATTCTTTTTCTCGTCCAAAAATCTTTGAACTTAATAGAAAGATCACCAAACAACACAAACACAAGCGTACGAATCATGCGATTCCTAATGTTTCTCAAATACACAATAACACAACCTTTCTTATTGATTGGTTTGATTTGCCTAGGCTATGGTTGTGGAAGTGTTGGTTTCCATTCTTTTTCTCGTCCAAAAATTTTATAACTTAATAGAAAGATCACCAAACAAGACAAACACAAGCATACGAATCATGCAATTCCTAATGTTTCTCAAATTCTCAATAACACAACCTTTCTTATTGATTGGTTTGATTTGCCTAGGCTATGGTTGCGGAAGTGTTGGTTTCCATTCTTTTTCTCGTCCAAAAATCTTTGAACTTAATAGAACTTGATAGAAAGATCATCAAACAACACAAACACAAGCATACGAATCATGCGATTCCTAATGTTTATCAAATACTCAATAACACAACATTTCTTATTGATTGGTTTGATATGCCTATGCTATGGTTGTGGAAGTGTTGGTTTCCATTCTTTTTCTCATCCAAAAATCTTTGAACTTAATAGAAAGATCACCAAACAACACAAACACATGCATACGAATCATGCGATTCCTAATGTTTCTCAAATTCTCAATAACACAACCTTTCTTATTGATTGGTTTGATTTGCCTAGGCTATGGTTGTGGAAGTGTTGGTTTCCATTCTTTTTCTCGTCCAAAAATCTTTGAACTTAATAGAACTTGATAGAAAGATCATCAAACAACACAAACACAAGCATACGAATCATGCGATTCCTAATGTTTCTCAAATTCTCAATAACACAACCTTTCTTATTGATTGGTTTGATTTGCCTAGGCTATGGTTGAGGAAGTGTTGGTTTCCATTCTTTTTCTCGTCCAAAAATCTTTGAACTTAATAGAACTTGATAGAAAGATCATCAAACACCACAAACACAAGCATACGAATCATGCGATTCCTAATGTTTATCAAATACTCAATAACACAACATTTCTTATTGATTGGTTTGATATGCCTATGCTATGGTTGTGGAAGTGTTGGTTTCCATTCTTTTTCTCATCCAAAAATCTTTGAACTTAATAGAAAGATCACCAAACAACACAAACACATGCATACGAATCATGCGATTCCTAATGTTTCTCAAATTCTCAATAACACAACCTTTCTTATTGATTGGTTTGATTTGCCTAGGCTATGGTTGCGGAAGTGTTGGTTTCCATTCTTTTTCTCGTCCAAAAATCTTTGAACTTAATAGAACTTGATAGAAAGATCATCAAACAACACAAACACAAGCATACGAATCATGCGATTCCTAATGTTTCTCAAATTCTCAATAACACAACCTTTCTTATTGATTGGTTTGATTTGCCTAGGCTATGGTTGCGGAAGTGTTGGTTTCCATTCTTTTTCTCGTCCAAAAATCTTTGAACTTAATAGAACTTGATAGAAAGATCATCAAACAACACAAACAAAAGCATACGAATCATGCGATTCCTAATGTTTATCAAATACTTAATAACACAACATTTCTTATTGATTGGTTTGATATTCCTATGCTATGGTTGTGGAAGTGTTGGTTTCCATTCTTTTTCTCATCCAAAAATCTTTGAACTTAATAGAAAGATCACCAAACAACACAAACACAAGCATACGAATCATGCGATTCCTAATGTTTCTCAAATTCTCAATAACACAACCTTTCTTATTGATTGGTTTGATTTGCCTAGGCTATGGTCGTGGAACTGTTGGTTTACATTCTTTTTCTCGTACAAAAATCTTTGAACTTAATAGAAAGATCACCAAACAACACAAACACAAGCATACGAATCATGCGATTCCTAATGTTTCCCAAATACACAATAACACAACCTTTCTTATTGATTGGTTTGATTTGCCTAGGCTATGGTTGTGGAAGTGTTGGTTTCCATTCTTTTTCTCGTCCAAACATCTTTGAACTTAATAGAAAGATCACCAAACAAGACAAACACAAGCATACGAATCATGCGATTCCTAATGTTTCTCAAATTCTCAATAACACAACCTTTCTTATTGATTGGTTTGATTTGCCTAGGCTATGGTTGCGGAAGTGTTGGTTTCCATTCTTTTTCTCGTCCAAAAATCTTTGAACTTAATAGAACTTGATAGAAAGATCATCAAACAACACAAACACAAGCATACGAATCATGCGATTCCTAATGTTTATCAAATACTCAATAACACAACATTTCTTATTGATTGGTTTGATATGCCTATGCTATGGTTGTGGAAGTGTTGGTTTCCATTCTTTTTCTCATCCAAAAATCTTTGAACTTAATAGAAAGATCACCAAACAACACAAACACATGCATACGAATCATGCGATTCCTAATGTTTCTCAAATTCTCAATAACACAACCTTTCTTATTGATTGGTTTGATTTGCCTAGGCTATGGTTGTGGAAGTGTTGGTTTCCATTCTTTTTCTCGTCCAAAAATCTTTGAACTTAATAGAACTTGATAGAAAGATCATCAAACAACACAAACACAAGCATACGAATCATGCGATTCCTAATGTTTCTCAAATTCTCAATAACACAACCTTTCTTATTGATTGGTTTGATTTGCCTAGGCTATGGTTGCGGAAGTGTTGGTTTCCATTCTTTTTCTCGTCCAAAAATCTTTGAACTTAATAGAACTTGATAGAAAGATCATCAAACAACACAAACACAAGCATACGAATCATGCGATTCCTAATGTTTATCAAATACTCAATAACACAACATTTCTTATTGATTGGTTTGATATGCCTATGCTATGGTTGTGGAAGTGTTGGTTTCCATTCTTTTTCTCATCCAAAAATCTTTGAACTTAATAGAAAGATCACCAAACAACACAAACACATGCATACGAATCATGCGATTCCTAATGTTTCTCAAATTCTCAATAACACAACCTTTCTTATTGATTGGTTTGATTTGCCTAGGCTATGGTTGCGGAAGTGTTGGTTTCCATTCTTTTTCTCGTCCAAAAATCTTTGAACTTAATAGAACTTGATAGAAAGATCATCAAACAACACAAACACAAGCATACGAATCATGCGATTCCTAATGTTTCTCAAATTCTCAATAACACAACCTTTCTTATTGATTGGTTTGATTTGCCTAGGCTATGGTTGCGGAAGTGTTGGTTTCCATTCTTTTTCTCGTCCAAAAATCTTTGAACTTAATAGAACTTGATAGAAAGATCATCAAACAACACAAACAAAAGCATACGAATCATGCGATTCCTAATGTTTATCAAATACTTAATAACACAACATTTCTTATTGATTGGTTTGATATGCCTATGCTATGGTTGTGGAAGTGTTGGTTTCCATTCTTTTTCTCATCCAAAAATCTTTGAACTTAATAGAAAGATCACCAAACAACACAAACACAAGCATACGAATCATGCGATTCCTAATGTTTCTCAAATTCTCAATAACACAACCTTTCTTATTGATTGGTTTGATTTGCCTAGGCTATGGTTGCGGAAGTGTTGGTTTCCATTCTTTTTCTCGTCCAAAAATCTTTGAACTTAATAGAACTTGATAGAAAGATCATCAAACAACACAAACAAAAGCATACGAATCATGCGATTCCTAATGTTTATCAAATACTTAATAACACAACATTTCTTATTGATTGGTTTGATATGCCTATGCTATGGTTGTGGAAGTGTTGGTTTCCATTCTTTTTCTCATCCAAAAATCTTTGAACTTAATAGAAAGATCACCAAACAACACAAACACAAGCATACGAATCATGCGATTCCTAATGTTTCTCAAATTCTCAATAACACAACCTTTCTTATTGATTGGTTTGATTTGCCTAGGCTATGGTTGTGGAAGTGTTGGTTTCCATTCTTTTTCTCGTCCAAAAATCTTTGAACTTAATAGAACTTGATAGAAAGATCATCAAACAACACAAACACAAGCGTACGAATCATGCGATTCTTAATGTTTATCAAATACTCAATAACACAACATTTCTTATTGATTGGTTTGATATGCCTATGCTATGGTTGTGGAAGTGTTGGTTTCCATTCTTTTTCTCATCCAAAAATCTTTGAACTTAATAGAAAGATCACCAAACAACACAAACACAAGCATACGAATCATGCGATTCCTAATGTTTCTCAAATTCTCAATAACACAACCTTTCTTATTGATTGGTTTGATTTGCCTAGGCTATGGTCGTGGAAGTGTTGGTTTCCATTCTTTTTCTCGTCCAAAAATCTTTGAACTTAATAGAAAGATCACCAAACAAGACAAACACAAGCAAACGAATCATGCGATTCCTAATGTTTCTCAAATTCTCAATAACACAACCTTTCTTATTGATTGGTTTGATTTGCCTAGGCTATGGTTGTGGAAGTGTTGGTTTTCATTCTTTTTCTCGTCCAAAAATCTTTGAACTTTATAGAACTTGATAGAAAGATCACCAAACAACACAAACACAAGCATACGAATCATGCGATTCCTAATGTTTATCAAATACTCAATAACACAACATTTCTTATTGATTGGTTTGATATGCCTATGCTATGGTTGTGGAAGTGTTGGTTTCCATTCTTTTTCTCATCCAAAAATCTTTGAACTTAATAGAAAGATCACCAAACAACACAAACACATGCATACGAATCATGCGATTCCTAATGTTTCTCAAATTCTCAATAACACAACCTTTCTTATTGATTGGTTTGATTTGCCTAGGCTATGGTCGTGGAAGTGTTGGTTTCCATTCTTTTTCTCGTCTAAAAATCTTTGAACTTAATAGAAAGATCACCAAACAACACAAACACAAGCATACGAATCATGCGATTCCTAATGTTTCTCAAATACTCAATAACACAACATTTCTTATTGATTGGTTTGATATGCCTATGCTATGGTTGTGGAAGTGTTGGTTTCCATTCTTTTTCTCATCCAAAAATCTTTGAACTTAATAGAAAGATCACCAAACAACACAAACACAAGCATACGAATCATGCGATTCCTAATGTTTCTCAAATTCTCAATAACACAACCTTTCTTATTGATTGGTTTGATTTGCCTAGGCTATGGTCGTGGAAGTGTTGGTTTCCATTCTTTTTCTCGTCCAAAAATCTTTGAACTTAATAGAAAGATCACCAAACAACACAAACACAAGCATACGAATCATGCGATTCCTAATGTTTCTCAAATACACAATAACACAACCTTTCTTATTTATTGGTTTGATTTGCCTAGGCTATGGTCGTGGAAGTGTTGGTTTCCATTCTTTTTCTCTTCCAAAAATCTTTGAACTTAATAGAAAGATCACCAAACAAGACAAACACAATCATACGAATCATGCGATTCCTAATGTTTCTCAAATACTCAATAACACAACCTTCCTTATTGATTGGTTTGATTTGCCTAGGCTATGGTCGTGGAAGTGTTGGTTTCCATTCTTTTTCTCGTCCAAAAATCTTTGAACTTAATAGAAAGATCACCAAACAACACAAACACAAGCGTACGAATCATGCGATTCCTAATGTTTCTCAAATACACAATAACACAACCTTTCTTATTGATTGGTTTGATTTGCCTAGGCTATGGTTGTGGAAGTGGTTGTTTCCATTCTTTTTCTCGTCCAAAAATTTTTGAACTTAATAGAAAGATCACCAAACAAGACAAACACAAGCATACGAATCATGCGATTCCTAATGTTTCTCAAATTCTCAATAACACAACCTTTCTTATTGATTGGTTTGATTTGCCTAGGCTATGGTTGTGGAAGTGTTGGTTTCCATTATTTTTCTCGTCCAAAAATCTTTGAACTTAATAGAATTTGATAGAAAGATCATCAAACAACACAAACACAAGCATACGAATCATGCGATTCCTAATGTTTATCAAATACTCAATAACACAACATTTCTTATTGATTGGTTTGATATGCCTATGCTATGGTTGTGGAAGTGTTGGTTTCCATTCTTTTTCTCATCCAAAAATCTTTGAACTTAATAGAAAGATCACCAAACAACACAAACACATGCATACGAATCATGCGATTCCTAATGTTTCTCAAATTCTCAATAACACAACCTTTCTTATTGATTGGTTTGATTTGCCTAGGCTATGGTCGTGGAAGTGTTGGTTTCCATTCTTTTTCTCGTCTAAAAATCTTTGAACTTAATAGAAAGATCACCAAACAACACAAACACAAGCATACGAATCATGCGATTCCTAATGTTTCTCAAATTCTCAATAATAAAACCTTTTTTATTGATTGGTTTGATTTGCCTAGGCTATGGTCGTGGAAGTGTTGGTTTCCATTCTTTTTCTCGTCCAAATATCTTTGAACTTAATAGAAAGATCACCAAACAACACAAACACAAGCATACGAATCATGCGATTCCTAATGTTTCTCAAATACACAATAACATAACCTTTCTTATTGATTGGTTTGATTTGCCTAGGCTATGGTTGTGGAAGTGTTGGTTTCCATTCTTTTTCTCGTCCAAAAATCTTTGAACTTAATAGAAAGATCACCAAACAAGACAAACACAAGCATACGAATCATGTGATTCCTAATGTTTCTCAAATACTCAATAACACAACCTTTCTTATTAATGTGTTTGATTTGGCTAGGCTATGGTCGTGGAAGTGTTGGTTTCCATTCTTTTTCTCGTCCAAAAATCTTTGAACTTAATAGAAAGATCACCAAACAACACAAACACAAGCATACGAATCATGCGATTCCTAATGTTTCTCAAATTCTCAATAACACAACCTTTCTTTTTGATTGGTTTGATTTGCCTAGGCTATGGTTGTGGAAGTGTTGGTTTCCATTATTTTTCTCGTCCAAAAATCTTTGAACATAATAGAATTTGATAGAAAGATCATCAAACAACACAAACACAAGCATACGAATCATGCGATTCCTAATGTTTATCAAATACTCAATAACACAACATTTCTTATTGATTGGTTTGATATGCCTATGCTATGGTTGTGGAAGTGTTGGTTTCCATTCTTTTTCTCATCCAAAAATCTTTGAACTTAATAGAAAGATCACCAAACAACACAAACACATGCATACGAATCATGCGATTCCTAATGTTTCTCAAATTCTCAATAACACAACCTTTCTTATTGATTGGTTTGATTTTCCTAGGCTATGGTCGTGGAAGTGTTGGTTTCCATTCTTTTTCTCGTCCAAATATCTTTGAACTTAATAGAAAGATCACCAAACAACACAAACACAAGCATACGAATCATGCGATTCCTAATGTTTCTCAAATACACAATAACATAACCTTTCTTATTGATTGGTTTGATTTGCCTAGGCTATGGTTGTGGAAGTGTTGGTTTCCATTCTTTTTCTCGTCCAAAAATCTTTGAACTTAATAGAAAGATCACCAAACAAGACAAACACAAGCATACGAATCATGTGATTCCTAATGTTTCTCAAATACTCAATAACACAACCTTTCTTATTAATTGGTTTGATTTGCCTAGGCTATGGTCGTGGAAGTGTTGGTTTCCATTCTTTTTCTCGTCCAAAAATCTTTGAACTTAATAGAAAGATCACCAAACAACACAAACACAAGCATACGAATCATGCGATTCCTAATGTTTCTCAAATTCTCAATAACACAACCTTTCTTTTTGATTGGTTTGATTTGCCTAGGCTATGGTTGTGGAAGTGGATGTTTCCATTTTTTTTCTCGTCCAAAAATCTTTGAACTTAATAGAACTTGATAGAAAGATCACCAAACAACACAAACACAAGCATACGAATCATGCGATTCCTAATGTTTCTCAAATACACAATAACACAACCTTTCTTATTGATTGGTTTGATTTGCCTAGGCTATGGTTGTGGAAGTGTTGGTTTCCATTCTTTTTCTCGTCCAAAAATCTTTGAACTTAATAGAAAGATCACCAAACAAGACAAACACAAGCATACGAATCATGCGATTCCTAATGTTTCTCAAATACTCAATAACACAACCTTTCTTATTGATTGGTTTGATTTGCCTAGGCTATGGTCGTGGAAGTGTTGGTTTCCATTCTTTTTCTCGTCAAAAAATCTTTGAACATAATAGAAAGATCACCAAACAACACAAACACAAGCATACGAATCATGCGATTCCTAATGTTTCTCAAATTCTCAATAACACAACCTTTCTTATTGATTGGTTTGATTTGCCTAGGCTATGGTTGTGGAAGTGTTGGTTTCCATTTTTTTTCTCGTCCAAAAATCTTTGAACTTAATAGAACTTGATAGAAAGATCACCAAACAACACAAACACAAGCATACGAATCATGCGATTCCTAATGTTTATCAAATACTCAATAACACAACATTTCTTATTGATTGGTTTGATATGCGTAGGCTATGGTTATGGAAGTGTTGGTTTCCATTCTTTTTCTCGTCCAAATATCTTTGAACTTAATAGAACTTGATAGAAAGATCACCAAACAACACAAACACAAGCATACGAATCATGCGATACGTAATGTTTCTAGAATACTCAATAACACAACATTTCTTATTGATTGGTTTGATATGCCTATGCTATGGTTGTGGAAGTGTTGGTTTCCATTCTTTTTCTCATCCAAAAATCTTTGAACTTAATAGAAAGATCACCAAACAACACAAACACAAGCATACGAATCACGCGATTCCTAATGTTTCTCAAATTCTCAATAACACAACCTTTCTTATTGATTGGTTTGATTTGCCTAGGCTATGGTCGTGGAAGTGTTGGTTTCCATTCTTTTTCTCGTCCAAAAATCTTTGAACTGAATAGAAAGATCACCAAACAACACAAACACAAGCATACGAATCATGCGATTCCTAATGTTTCTCAAATACACAATAACACGACCTTTCTTATTGATTGGTTTGATTTGCCTAGGATATGGTTGTGGAAGTGTTGGTTTCCGTTCTTTTTCTCGTCGAAAGATCTTTGAACTTAATAGAAAGATCACCAAACAACACAAACACAAGCATACGAATCATGCGATTCCTAATGTTCCTCAAATACTCAATAACACAACCTTTCTAGATTGGTTTGATTTGCCAAGGCTATGGTCGTGGAAGTGTTGGTTTCCATTCTTTTTCTCGTCCAAAAATATTTGAACTTAATAGAAAGATCACCAAACAACACAAACACAAGCATACGAATCATGCGATTCCTAATGTTTCTCAAATACACAATAACACAACCTTTCTTATTGATTGGTTTGATTTGCCTAGGCTATGGTTGTGGAAGTGTTGGTTTCCATTCTTTTTCTCGTCCAAAAATCTTTGAACTTAATAGAAAGATCACCAAACAACACAAACACAAGCGTACGAATCATGCGATTCCTAATGTTTCTCAAATACACAATAACACAACCTTTCTTATTGATTGGTTTGATTTGCCTAGGCTATGGTTGTGGAAGTGGTTGTTTCCATTCTTTTTCTCGTCCAAAAATTTTTGAACTTAATAGAAAGATCACCAAACAAGACAAACACAAGCATACGAATCATGCGATTCCTAATGTTTCTCAAATTCTCAATAACACAACCTTTCTTATTGATTGGTTTGATTTGCCTAGGCTATGGTTGTGGAAGTGTTGGTTTCCATTATTTTTCTCGTCCAAAAATCTTTGAACTTAATAGAATTTGATAGAAAGATCATCAAACAACACAAACACAAGCATACGAATCATGCGATTCCTAATGTTTATCAAATACTCAATAACACAACATTTCTTATTGATTGGTTTGATATGCCTATGCTATGGTTGTGGAAGTGTTGGTTTCCATTCTTTTTCTCATCCAAAAATCTTTGAACTTAATAGAAAGATCACCAAACAACACAAACACATGCATACGAATCATGCGATTCCTAATGTTTCTCAAATTCTCAATAACACAACCTTTCTTATTGATTGGTTTGATTTGCCTAGGCTATGGTCGTGGAAGTGTTGGTTTCCATTCTTTTTCTCGTCTAAAAATCTTTGAACTTAATAGAAAGATCACCAAACAACACAAACACAAGCATACGAATCATGCGATTCCTAATGTTTCTCAAATTCTCAATAATAAAACCTTTTTTATTGATTGGTTTGATTTGCCTAGGCTATGGTCGTGGAAGTGTTGGTTTCCATTCTTTTTCTCGTCCAAATATCTTTGAACTTAATAGAAAGATCACCAAACAACACAAACACAAGCATACGAATCATGCGATTCCTAATGTTTCTCAAATACACAATAACATAACCTTTCTTATTGATTGGTTTGATTTGCCTAGGCTATGGTTGTGGAAGTGTTGGTTTCCATTCTTTTTCTCGTCCAAAAATCTTTGAACTTAATAGAAAGATCACCAAACAAGACAAACACAAGCATACGAATCATGTGATTCCTAATGTTTCTCAAATACTCAATAACACAACCTTTCTTATTAATTGGTTTGATTTGCCTAGGCTATGGTCGTGGAAGTGTTGGTTTCCATTCTTTTTCTCGTCCAAAAATCTTTGAACTTAATAGAAAGATCACCAAACAACACAAACACAAGCATACGAATCATGCGATTCCTAATGTTTCTCAAATTCTCAATAACACAACCTTTCTTTTTGATTGGTTTGATTTGCCTAGGCTATGGTTGTGGAAGTGTTGGTTTCCATTATTTTTCTCGTCCAAAAATCTTTGAACTTAATAGAATTTGATAGAAAGATCATCAAACAACACAAACACAAGCATACGAATCATGCGATTCCTAATGTTTATCAAATACTCAATAACACAACATTTCTTATTGATTGGTTTGATATGCCTATGCTATGGTTGTGGAAGTGTTGGTTTCCATTCTTTTTCTCATCCAAAAATCTTTGAACTTAATAGAAAGATCACCAAACAACACAAACACAAGCATACGAATCATGCGATTCCTAATGTTTCTCAAATTCTCAATAATAAAACCTTTTTTATTGATTGGTTTGATTTGCCTAGGCTATGGTCGTGGAAGTGTTGGTTTCCATTCTTTTTCTCGTCCAAATATCTTTGAACTTAATAGAAAGATCACCAAACAACACAAACACAAGCATACGAATCATGCGATTCCTAATGTTTCTCAAATACACAATAACATAACCTTTCTTATTGATTGGTTTGATTTGCCTAGGCTATGGTTGTGGAAGTGTTGGTTTCCATTCTTTTTCTCGTCCAAAAATCTTTGAACTTAATAGAAAGATCACCAAACAAGACAAACACAAGCATACGAATCATGTGATTCCTAATGTTTCTCAAATACTCAATAACACAACCTTTCTTATTAATTGGTTTGATTTGCCTAGGCTATGGTCGTGGAAGTGTTGGTTTCCATTCTTTTTCTCGTCCAAAAATCTTTGAACTTAATAGAAAGATCACCAAACAACACAAACACAAGCATACGAATCATGCGATTCCTAATGTTTCTCAAATTCTCAATAACACAACCTTTCTTTTTGATTGGTTTGATTTGCCTAGGCTATGGTTGTGGAAGTGTTGGTTTCCATTATTTTTCTCGTCCAAAAATCTTTGAACTTAATAGAATTTGATAGAAAGATCATCAAACAACACAAACACAAGCATACGAATCATGCGATTCCTAATGTTTATCAAATACTCAATAACACAACATTTCTTATTGATTGGTTTGATATGCCTATGCTATGGTTGTGGAAGTGTTGGTTTCCATTCTTTTTCTCATCCAAAAATCTTTGAACTTAATAGAAAGATCACCAAACAACACAAACACATGCATACGAATCATGCGATTCCTAATGTTTCTCAAAATCTCAATAACACAACCTTTCTTATTGATTGGTTTGATTTTCCTAGGCTATGGTCGTGGAAGTGTTGGTTTCCATTCTTTTTCTCGTCTAAAAATCTTTGAACTTAATAGAAAGATCACCAAACAACACAAACACAAGCATACGAATCATGCGATTCCTAATGTTTCTCAAATTCTCAATAATAAAACCTTTTTTATTGATTGGTTTGATTTGCCTAGGCTATGGTCGTGGAAGTGTTGGTTTCCATTCTTTTTCTCGTCCAAATATCTTTGAACTTAATAGAAAGATCACCAAACAACACAAACACAAGCATACGAATCATGCGATTCCTAATGTTTCTCAAATACACAATAACATAACCTTTCTTATTGATTGGTTTGATTTGCCTAGGCTATGGTTGTGGAAGTGTTGGTTTCCATTCTTTTTCTCGTCCAAAAATCTTTGAACTTAATAGAAAGATCACCAAACAAGACAAACACAAGCATACGAATCATGTGATTCCTAATGTTTCTCAAATACTCAATAACACAACCTTTCTTATTAATTGGTTTGATTTGCCTAGGCTATGGTCGTGGAAGTGTTGGTTTCCATTCTTTTTCTCGTCCAAAAATCTTTGAACTTAATAGAAAGATCACCAAACAACACAAACACAAGCATACGAATCATGCGATTCCTAATGTTTCTCAAATTCTCAATAACACAACCTTTCTTTTTGATTGGTTTGATTTGCCTAGGCTATGGTTGTGGAAGTGGATGTTTCCATTTTTTTTCTCGTCCAAAAATCTTTGAACTTAATAGAACTTGATAGAAAGATCACCAAACAACACAAACACAAGCATACGAATCATGCGATTCCTAATGTTTATCAAATACTCAATAACACAACATTTCTTATTGATTGGTTTGATATGCCTAGGCTATGGTTATAGAAGTGTTGGTTTCCATTCTTTTTCTCGTCCAAATATCTTTGAACTTAATAGAACTTGATAGAAAGATCACCAAACAATACAAACACAAGCATACGAATCATGCGATACGTAATGTTTCTCAAATACTCAATAACACAACATTTCTTATTGATTGGTTTGATATGCCTATGCTATGGTTGTGGAAGTGTTGGTTTCCATTCTTTTTCTCATCAAAAAATCTTTGAACTTAATAGAAAGATCACCAAACAACACAAAAACAAGCATACGAATCATGCGATTCATAATGTTTCTCAAATTCTCAATAACACAAGCTTTCTTATTGATTGGTTTGATTTGCTTAGGCTATGGTCGTGGAAGTGTTGGTTTCCATGCTTTTTCTCGTCCAAAAATCTTTGAACTTAATAGAAAGATCACCAAACAACACAAACACAAGCATACGAATCATGCGATTCCTAATGTTTCTCAAATTCTCAATAACACAACTTTTCTTATTGATTGGTTTGATTTGCCTAGGCTATGGTCGTGGAAGTGTTGGTTTCCATTCTTTTTCTCGTCCAAAAATCTTTGAACTTAATAGAAAGATCACCAAACAACACAAACACAAGCATACGAATCATGCGATTCCTAATGTTTCTCAAATACACAATAACACAACCTTTCTTATTGATTGGTTTGATTTGCCTAGGCTATGGTTGTGGAAGTGTTGGTTTCCATTCTTTTTCTCGTCCAAAAATCTTTGAACTTAATAGAAAGATCACCAAACAAGACAAACACAAGCATACGAATCATGCGATTCCTAATGTTTCTCAAATACTCAATAACACAACCTTTCTTATTGATTGGTTTGATTTGCCTAGGCTATGGTCGTGGAAGTGTTGGTTTCCATTCTTTTTCTCGTCAAAAAATCTTTGAACATAATAGAAAGATCACCAAACAACACAAACACAAGCATACGAATCATGCGATTCCTAATGTTTCTCAAATTCTCAATAACACAACCTTTCTTATTGATTGGTTTGATTTGCCTAGGCTATGGTTGTGGAAGTGTTGGTTTCCATTTTTTTTCTCGTCCAAAAATCTTTGAACTTAATAGAACTTGATAGAAAGATCACCAAACAACACAAACACAAGCATACGAATCATGCGATTCCTAATGTTTATCAAATACTCAATAACACAACATTTCTTATTGATTGGTTTGATATGCGTAGGCTATGGTTATGGAAGTGTTGGTTTCCATTCTTTTTCTCGTCCAAATATCTTTGAACTTAATAGAACTTGATAGAAAGATCACCAAACAACACAAACACAAGCATACGAATCATGCGATACGTAATGTTTCTAGAATACTCAATAACACAACATTTCTTATTGATTGGTTTGATATGCCTATGCTATGGTTGTGGAAGTGTTGGTTTCCATTCTTTTTCTCATCCAAAAATCTTTGAACTTAATAGAAAGATCACCAAACAACACAAACACAAGCATACGAATCATGCGATTCCTAATGTTTCTCAAATTCTCAATAATAAAACCTTTTTTATTGATTGGTTTGATTTGCCTAGGCTATGGTCGTGGAAGTGTTGGTTTCCATTCTTTTTCTCGTCCAAATATCTTTGAACTTAATAGAAAGATCACCAAACAACACAAACACAAGCATACGAATCATGCGATTCCTAATGTTTCTCAAATACACAATAACATAACCTTTCTTATTGATTGGTTTGATTTGCCTAGGCTATGGTTGTGGAAGTGTTGGTTTCCATTCTTTTTCTCGTCCAAAAATCTTTGAACTTAATAGAAAGATCACCAAACAAGACAAACACAAGCATACGAATCATGTGATTCCTAATGTTTCTCAAATACTCAATAACACAACCTTTCTTATTAATTGGTTTGATTTGCCTAGGCTATGGTCGTGGAAGTGTTGGTTTCCATTCTTTTTCTCGTCCAAAAATCTTTGAACTTAATAGAAAGATCACCAAACAACACAAACACAAGCATACGAATCATGCGATTCCTAATGTTTCTCAAATTCTCAATAACACAACCTTTCTTTTTGATTGGTTTGATTTGCCTAGGCTATGGTTGTGGAAGTGGATGTTTCCATTTTTTTTCTCGTCCAAAAATCTTTGAACTTAATAGAACTTGATAGAAAGATCACCAAACAACACAAACACAAGCATACGAATCATGCGATTCCTAATGTTTATCAAATACTCAATAACACAACATTTCTTATTGATTGGTTTGATATGCCTAGGCTATGGTTATAGAAGTGTTGGTTTCCATTCTTTTTCTCGTCCAAATATCTTTGAACTTAATAGAACTTGATAGAAAGATCACCAAACAATACAAACACAAGCATACGAATCATGCGATACGTAATGTTTCTCAAATACTCAATAACACAACATTTCTTATTGATTGGTTTGATATGCCTATGCTATGGTTGTGGAAGTGTTGGTTTCCATTCTTTTTCTCATCAAAAAATCTTTGAACTTAATAGAAAGATCACCAAACAACACAAACACAAGCATACGAATCATGCGATTCATAATGTTTCTCAAATTCTCAATAACACAAGCTTTCTTATTGATTGGTTTGATTTGCTTAGGCTATGGTCGTGGAAGTGTTGGTTTCCATGCTTTTTCTCGTCCAAAAATCTTTGAACTTAATAGAAAGATCACCAAACAACACAAACACAAGCATACGAATCATGCGATTCCTAATGTTTCTCAAATTCTCAATAACACAACTTTTCTTATTGATTGGTTTGATTTGCCTAGGCTATGGTCGTGGAAGTGTTGGTTTCCATTCTTTTTCTCGTCCAAAAATCTTTGAACTTAATAGAAAGATCACCAAACAACACAAACACAAGCATACGAATCATGCGATTCCTAATGTTTCTCAAATACACAATAACACAACCTTTCTTATTGATTGGTTTGATTTGCCTAGGCTATGGTTGTGGAAGTGTTGGTTTCCATTCTTTTTCTCGTCCAAAAATCTTTGAACTTAATAGAAAGATCACCAAACAAGACAAACACAAGCATACGAATCATGCGATTCCTAATGTTTCTCAAATACTCAATAACACAACCTTTCTTATTGATTGGTTTGATTTGCCTAGGCTATGGTCGTGGAAGTGTTGGTTTCCATTCTTTTTCTCGTCAAAAAATCTTTGAACATAATAGAAAGATCACCAAACAACACAAACACAAGCATACGAATCATGCGATTCCTAATGTTTCTCAAATTCTCAATAACACAACCTTTCTTATTGATTGGTTTGATTTGCCTAGGCTATGGTTGTGGAAGTGTTGGTTTCCATTTTTTTTCTCGTCCAAAAATCTTTGAACTTAATAGAACTTGATAGAAAGATCACCAAACAACACAAACACAAGCATACGAATCATGCGATTCCTAATGTTTATCAAATACTCAATAACACAACATTTCTTATTGATTGGTTTGATATGCGTAGGCTATGGTTATGGAAGTGTTGGTTTCCATTCTTTTTCTCGTCCAAATATCTTTTAACTTAATAGAACTTGATAGAAAGATCACCAAACAACACAAACACAAGCATACGAATCATGCGATACGTAATGTTTCTAGAATACTCAATAACACAACATTTCTTATTGATTGGTTTGATATGCCTATGCTATGGTTGTGGAAGTGTTGGTTTCCATTCTTTTTCTCATCCAAAAATCTTTGAACTTAATAGAAAGATCACCAAACAACACAAACACAAGCATACGAATCACGCGATTCCTAATGTTTCTCAAATTCTCAATAACACAACCTTTCTTATTGATTGGTCTGATTTGCCTAGGCTATGGTCGTGGAAGTGTTGGTTTCCATTCTTTTTCTCGTCCAAAAATCTTTGAACTGAATAGAAAGATCACCAAACAACACAAACACAAGCATACGAATCATGCGATTCCTAATGTTTCTCAAATACACAATAACACGACCTTTCTTATTGATTGGTTTGATTTGCCTAGGATATGGTTGTGGAAGTGTTGGTTTCCGTTCTTTTTCTCGTCGAAAGATCTTTGAACTTAATAGAAAGATCACCAAACAACACAAACACAAGCATACGAATCATGCGATTCCTAATGTTCCTCAAATACTCAATAACACAACCTTTCTAGATTGGTTTGATTTGCCAAGGCTATGGTCGTGGAAGTGTTGGTTTCCATTCTTTTTCTCGTCCAAAAATATTTGAACTTAATAGAAAGATCACCAAACAACACAAACACAAGCATACGAATCATGCGATTCCTAATGTTTCTCAAATACACAATAACACAACCTTTCTTATTGATTGGTTTGATTTGCCTAGGCTATGGTTGTGGAAGTGTTGGTTTCCATTCTTTTTCTCGTCCAAAAATCTTTGAACTTAATAGAAAGATCACCAAACAAGACAAACACAAGCATACGAATCATGCGATTCCTAATGTTTCTCAAATACTCAATAACACAACCTTTCTTATTGATTGGTTTGATTTGCCTAGGCTATGGTTGTGGAAGTGTTCATTTCCATTCTTTTTCTCGTCCAAAAATCATTGAACTTAATAGAAAGATCACCAAACAACACAACTACAAGCATACGAATCATGCGATTCCTAATGTTTCTCAAATTCTCAATAACACAACCTTTCTTATTGATTGGTTTGATTTGCCTAGGCTATGGTTGTGGAAGTGTTGGTTTCCATTCTTTTTCTCGTCCAAAAGTCTTTGAACTTAATAGAAAGATCACCAAACAACACAAACACAAGCATACGAATCATGCGATTCCTAATGTTTCTCAAATACTCAATAACAAAACCTTTCTTATTGATTGGTTTGATTTGCCTAGGCTATGGTTTGGGAAGTATTGGTTTGCATTATTTTTCTCGTCCAAAAATCTTTGAACTTAATAGAAAGATCACCAAACAACACAAACACAAGTATACGAATCATGCGATTCCTAATGTTTCTCAAATACTCAATAACAAAACCTTTCTTATTGATTGGTTTGATTTGCCTAGGCTATGGTCGTGGAAGTGTTGGTTTCCATTCTTTTTCTCGTCCAAAAATCATTGAACTTAATAGAAAGATCACCAAACAACACAACTACAAGCATACGAATCATGCGATTCCTAATGTTTCTCAAATTCTCAATAACACAACCTTTCTTATTGATTGGTTTGATTTGCCTAGGCTATGGTTGTGGAAGTGTTGGTTTCCATTCTTTTTCTCGTCCAAAAGTCTTTGAACTTAATAGAAAGATCACCAAACAACACAAACACAAGTATACGAATCATGCGATTCCTAATGTTTCTCAAATACTCAATAACAAAACCTTTCTTATTGATTGGATTGATTTGCCTAGGCTATGGTTTGGGAAGTATTGGTTTGCATTATTTTTTTCGTCCAAAAATCTTTGAACTTAATAGAAAGATCACCAAACAACACAAACACAAGCATACGAATCATGCGATTCCTAATGTTTCTCAAATACTCATTAATACAACCTTTCTTATTGATTGGTTTGATTTGCCTAGGCTATGGTTGTGGAAGTGTTGGTTTCCATTCTTTTTCTCATCCAAAAATCTTTGAACTTAAGAGAAAGATCACCAAACAACACAAACACAAGCATACGAATCATGCGATTCCTAATGTTTTTCAAATACACAATAACACAACCTTTCTTATTGATTGGTTTGATTTGCCTAGGCTATGGTTGTGGAAGTATTGGTTTCCATTATTTTTCTCGTCCAAAAATGTTTGAACTTAATAGAAAGATCACCAAACAACACAAACACAAGCATACGAATCATGCGATTCCTAATGTTCCTCAAATACTCAAAAACACAACCTTTCTTATTGATTGGTTTGATTTGCCTAGGCTATGGTCGTGGAAGTGTTGGTTTCCATTCTTTTTCTCGTCCAAAAGTCTTTGAACTTAATAGAAATATCACCAAACAACACAAACACAACCATACGAATCATGCGATTCCTAATGTTTCTCAAATACGCAATGACACAACCTTTCTTATTGATTGGTTTGATTTTCCAAGGCTATGGTCGTGGAAGTGTTGGTTTCCATTCTTTTTCTCGTCCAAAAATCTTTGAACTTAAGAGAAAGATCACCAAACAACACAAACACAAGCATACGAATCATGCGATTCCTAATGTTTTTCAAATACACAATAACACAACCTTTCTTATTGATTGGTTTGATTTGCCTAGGCTATGGTTGTGGAAGTGTTGGTTTCCATTATTTTTCTCGTCCAAAAATCTTTAAACTTAATAGAACTTTATAGAAAGATCACCAAACAACACAAACACAAGTATACGAATCATGCGATTCCTAATGTTTCTCAAATACTCAATAACACAACATTTCTTATTGATTGTTTTGATTTGCCTAGGCTATGGTTGTGGAAGTATTGGTTTCCATTATTTTTCTCATCCAAAAATCTTTGAACTTAATAGAAAGATCACCAAACAACACAAACACAAGCATACGAATCATGCGATTCCTAATGTTCCTCAAATACTCAAAAACACAACCTTTCTTATTGATTGGTTTGATTTGCCTAGGCTATGGTCGTGGAAGTGTTGGTTTCCATTCTTTTTCTCGTCCAAAAATCTTTGAACTTAATAGAAATATCACCAAACAACACAAACACAACCATACGAATCATGCGATTCCTAATGTTTCTCAAATACGCAATGACACAACCTTTCTTATTGATTGGTTTGATTTGCCTAGGCTATGGTTGTGGGAGTGTTGGTTTCCATTCTTTTTCTCATCCAAAAATCTTTGAACTTAATAGAAAGATCACCAAACAACACAAACACAAGCATACGAATCATGCGATTCCTAATGTTTTTCAAATACACAATAACACAACCTTTCTTATTGATTGGTTTGATTTGCCTAGGCTATGGTTGTGGAAGTGTTGGTTTCCATTATTTTTCTCGTCCAAAAATCTTTAAACTTAATAGAACTTGATAGAAAGATCACCAAACAACACAAACACAAGTATACGAATCATGCGATTCCTAATGTTTCTCAAATACTCAATAACACAACATTTCTTATTGATTGTTTTGATTTGCCTAGGCTATGGTTGTGGAAGTATTGGTTTCCATTATTTTTCTCATCCAAAAATCTTTGAACTTAATAGAAAGATCACCAAACAACACAAACACAAGCATACGAATCATGCGATTCCTAATGTTCCTCAAATACTCAATAACACAACCTTTCTAGATTGGTTTGATTTGCCAAGGCTATGGTCGTGGAAGTGTTGGTTTCCATTCTTTTTCTCGTCCAAAAATATTTGAACTTAATAGAAAGATCACCAAACAACACAAACACAAGCATACGAATCATGCGATTCCTAATGTTCCTCAAATACTCAATAACACAACCTTTCTTATTGATTGGTTTGATTTTCCAAGGCTATGGTCGTGGAAGTGTTGGTTTCCATTCTTTTTCTCGTCCAAAAATCTTTTAACTTAATAGAAAGATCACCAAACAACACAAAGACAAGCATACGAATCATGCGATTCCTATTGTTCCTCAAATACTCAATAACACAACCTTTCTTATTGATTGGTTTGATTTGCCTAGGCTATGGTTGTGGAAGTGTTGGTTTCCATTCTTTTTCTCGTCCAAAAATCTTTGAACTTAATAGAAAGATCACCAAACAACACAAACACAAGCATACGAATCATGCGAGTCCTAATGTTCCTCAAATACTCAATAACACAACCTTTCTTGAATTATGCGATTCCTAATGCTTCTCAAATACTCAATAACACAACATTTCTTATTGATTGGTTTGATTTGCCCAGGCTATGGTTGTGGAAGTTTTAGTTTCCATTCTTTTTCACGTCCAAAAATCTTTGAACTTAATAGAAAGATCACCAAAAAACATAAGCATACGAATCATGCGATTCCTAATGTTTCTGAAATACTCAATAACACAACCTTTCTTATTGATTGGTTTGATTTGCCTAGGCTATGGTTGTGGAAGTGTTCATTTCCATTCTTTTTCTCGTCCAAAAATCATTGAACTTAATAGAAAGATCACCAAACAACACAACTACAAGCATACGAATCATGCGATTCCTAATGTTTCTCAAATTCTCAATAACACAACCTTTCTTATTGATTGGTTTGATTTGCCTAGGCTATGGTTGTGGAAGTGTTGGTTTCCATTCTTTTTCTCGTCCAAAAGTCTTTGAACTTAATAGAAAGATCACCAAACAACACAAACACAAGTATACGAATCATGCGATTCCTAATGTTTCTCAAATACTCAATAACAAAACCTTTCTTATTGATTGGTTTGATTTGCCTAGGATATGGTTTGGGAAGTATTGGTTTGCATTATTTTTCTCGTCCAAAAATCTTTGAACTTAATAGAAAGATCACCAAACAACACAAACACAAGCATACGAATCATGCGATTCCTAATGTTTCTCAAATACTCATTAATACAACCTTTCTTATTGATTGGTTTGATTTGCCTAGGCTATGGTTGTGGAAGTGTTGGTTTCCATTCTTTTTCTCGTCCAAAAATCTTTGAACTTAATAGAACTTGATAGAAAGATCACCAAACAACACAAACACAAGCATACGAATCATGCGATTCCTAATGTTTCTCAAATACTCAATAACACAACATTTCTTATTGATTGGTTTTATTTGCCTAGGCTATGGTTGTGGAAGTATTGGTTTCCATTATTTTTCTCGTCCAAAAATGTTTGAACTTAATAGAAAGATCACCAAACAACACAAACACAAGCATACGAATCATGCGATTCCTAATGTTTCTCAAATACTCAATAACACAACCTTTCTTATTGATTGGTTTGATTTGCCCAGGCTATGGTTGTGGAAGTGTTGGTTTCCATTTTTTTTCTCGTCCAAAAATCTTTGAACTTAATAGAACTTGATAGAAAGATCACCAAACATCACAAACACAAGCATACGAATCATGCGATTCCTAATGTTTCTCAAATACTCAATAACACAACATTTCTTATTGATTGGTTTGATCTGCCTAGGCTATGGTTGTGGAAGTGTTCGTTTCCAATCTTTTTCACGTCCAAAAATCTTTCAACTTAATAGAAAGATCACCAAACAGCACAAACACAAGCATACGAATCATGCGATTCCTAGTGTTTCTCAAATACTCAATAACACAACCTTTCTTATTGATTGGTTTGATTTGCCTAGGCTATGGTTGTGGAAGTGTTCATTTCCATTCTTTTTCTCGTCCAAAAATCATTGAACTTAATAGAAAGATCACCAAACAACACAACTACAAGCATACGAATCATGCGATTCCTAATGTTTCTCAAATTCTCAATAACACAACCTTACTTATTGATTGGTTTGATTTGCCTAGGCTATGGTTGTGGAAGTGTTGGTTTCCATTCTTTTTCTCGTCCAAAAGTCTTTGAACTGAATAGAAAGATCACCAAACAACACAAACACAAGTATACGAATCATGCGATTCCTAATGTTTCTCAAATACTCAATAACAAAACCTTTCTTATTGATTGGTTTGATTTGCCTAGGCTATGGTTTGGGAAGTATTGGTTTGCATTATTTTTCTCGTCCAAAAATGTTTGAACTTAATAGAAAGATCACCAAACAACACAAACACAAGCATACGAATCATGCGATTCCTAATGTTTCTCAAATACTCAATAACACAACCTTTCTTATTGATTGGTTTGATTTGCCCAGGCTATGGTTGTGGAAGTGTTGGTTTCCATTCTTTTTCTCGTCCAAAAATCTTTGAACTTAATAGAACTTGATAGAAAGATCACCAAACATCACAACCACAAGCATACGAATCATGCGATTCCTAATGTTTCTCAAATACTCAATAACACAACATTTCTTATTGATTGGTTTGATCTGCCTAGGCTATGGTTGTGGAAGTGTTCGTTTCCAATCTTTTTCACGTCCAAAAATCTTTCAACTTAATAGAAAGATCACTAAACAGCACAAACACAAGCATACGAATCATGCGATTCCTAGTGTTTCTCAAATTCTCAATAACACAACCTTTCTTATTGATTGGTTTGATTTGCCTAGGCTATGGTTGTGGAAGTGTTGGTTTCCATTCTTTTTCTCGTCAAAAAATCTTTGAACTTAATAGAAAGATCACCAAACAACACAAACACAAGCATACGAATCATGCGATTCCTAATGTTTCTCAAATACTCAATAACACAACATTTCTTATTGATTGGTTTGATTTGCCTAGGCTATGGTTGTGGAAGTGTTGGTTTCCATTCTTTTTCTCGTCCAAAAATATTTGAACTTAATAGAAAGATCACCAAACAACACAAACACAAGCATACGAATCATGCGATTCCTATTGTTCCTCAAATACTCAATAACACAACCTTTCTTATTGATTGGTTTGATTTCCCTAGGCTATGGTTGTGGAAGTATTGGTTTCCATTATTTTTCTGGTCCAAAAATTTTTGAACTTAATAGAAAGATCACCAAACAACACAAACACAAGCATACGAATCATGCGATTCCTAATGTTTCTCAAATTCTCAATAACACAACCTTTCTTATTGATTGGTTTGATTTGCCTAGGCTATGGTTGTGGAAGTGTTGGTTTCCATTCTTTTTCTCGTCCAAAAGTCTTTGAACTTAATAGAAAGATCACCAAACAACACAAACACAAGTATACGAATCATGCGATTCCTAATGTTTCTCAAATACTCAATAACAAAACCTTTCTTATTGATTGGTTTGATTTGCCTAGGCTATGGTTTGGGAAGTATTGGTTTGCATTATTTTTCTCGTCCAAAAATCTTTGAACTTAATAGAAAGATCACCAAACAACACAAACACAAGCATACGAATCATGCGATTCCTAATGTTTCTCAAATACTCATTAATACAACCTTTCTTATTGATTGGTTTGATTTGCCTAGGCTATGGTTGTGGAAGTGTTGGTTTCCATTCTTTTTCTCGTCCAAAAATCTTTGAACTTAATAGAACTTGATAGAAAGATCACCAAACAACACAAACACAAGCATACGAATCATGCGATTCCTAATGTTTCTCAAATACTCAATAACACAACATTTCTTATTGATTGGTTTGATTTGCCTAGGCTATGGTTGTGGAAGTATTGGTTTCCATTATTTTTCTCGTCCAAAAATGTTTGAACTTAATAGAAAGATCACCAAACAACACAAACACAAGCATACGAATCATGCGATTCCTAATGTTTCTTAAATACTCAATAACACAACCTTTCTTATTGATTGGTTTGATTTGCCCAGGCTATGGTTGTGGAAGTGTTGGTTTCCATTCTTTTTCTCGTCCAAAAATCTTTGAACTTAATAGAACTTGATAGAAAGATCACCAAACATCACAAACACAAGCATACGAATCATGCGATTCCTAATGTTTCTCAAATACTCAATAACACAACATTTCTTATTGATTGGTTTGATCTGCCTAGGCTATGGTTGTGGAAGTGTTCGTTTCCAATCTTTTTCACGTCCAAAAATCTTTCAACTTAATAGAAAGATCACCAAACAGCACAAACACAAGCATACGAATCATGCGATTCCTAGTGTTTCTCAAATTCTCAATAACACAACCTTTCTTATTGATTGGTTTGATTTGCCTAGGCTATGGTTGTGGAAGTGTTGGTTTCCATTCTTTTTCTCGTCAAAAAATCTTTGAACTTAATAGAAAGATCACCAAACAACAAAAACACAAGCATACGAATCATGCGATTCCTAATGTTTCTCAAATACTCAATAACACAACATTTCTTATTGATTGGTTTGATTTGCCTAGGCTATGGTTATGGAAGTGTTGGTTTCCATTCTTTTTCTCGTCCAAAAATATTTGAACTTAATAGAAAGATCACCAAACAACACAAACACAAGCATACGAATCATGCGATTCCTATTGTTCCTCAAATACTCAATAACACAACCTTTCTTATTGATTGGTTTGATTTGCCTAGGCTATGGTTGTGGAAGTATTGGTTTCCATTATTTTTCTGGTCCAAAAATTTTTGAACTTAATAGAAAGATCACCAAACAACACAAACACAAGCATACGAATCATGCGATTCCAAATGTTCCTCAAATACTCAATAACACAACCTTTCTTATTGATTGGTTTGATTTGCCTAGGCTATGGTTGTGGAAGTGTTGGTTTCCATTCTTTTTCTCGTCCATAAATCTTTGAACTTAATAGAAAGATCACCAAACAACACAAACACAAGCATACGAATCATGCGATTCCTAATGTTCCTCAAATACTCAATAACACAACCTTTCTTGAATTATGCGATTCCTAATGCTTCTCAAATACTCAATAACACAACATTTCTTATTGATTGGTTTGATTTGCCCAGGCTATGGTTGTGGAAGTGTTGGTTTCCATTCTTTTTCACGTCCAAAAATCTTTGAACTTAATAGAAAGATCACCAAACAACACAAGCATACGAATCATGCGATTCCTAATGTTTCTGAAATACTCAATAACACAACCTTTCTTATTGATTGGTTTGATGTGCCTAGGCTATGGTTGTGGAAGTGTTCGTTTCCATTCTTTTTCTCGTCCAAAAATCTTTGAACTTAATAGAAATATCACCAAACAACACAACTACAAGCATACGAATCATGCGATTCCTAATGTTTCTCAAATTCTCAATAACACAACCTTTCTTATTGATTGGTTTGATTTCCCTAGGCTATGGTTGTGGAAGTGTTGGTTTCCATTCTTTTTCTCGTCCAAAAGTCTTTGAACTTAATAGAAAGATCACCAAACAACACAAACACAAGTATACGAATCATGCGATTCCTAATGTTTCTCAAATACTCAATAACAAAACCTTTCTTATTGATTGGTTTGATTTGCCTAGGCTATGGTTTGGGAAGTATTGGTTTGCATTATTTTTCTCGTCCAAAAATCTTTGAACTTAATAGAAAGATCACCAAACAACACAAACACAAGCATACGAATCATGCGATTCCTAATGTTTCTCAAATTCTCAATAACACAACCTTTCTTATTGATTGGTTTGATTTCCCTAGGCTATGGTTGTGGAAGTGTTGGTTTCCAATATTTTTCTCGTCCAAAATTCTTTGAACTTAATAGAAAGATCACCAAACAACACAAACACAAGTATACGAATCATGCGATTCCTAATGTTTCTCAAATACTCAATAACACAACATTTCTTATTGATTGGTTTGATTTGCCCAGGCTATGGTTGTGGAAGTGTTGGTTTCCATTCTTTTTCTCGTCCAAAAATCTTTGAACTTAAAAGAACTTGATAGAAAGATCACCAAACAACACAAACACAAGCATACGAATCTTGCGATTCCTAATGTTTCTCAAATACACAATAACACAACCTTTCTTATTGATTGGTTTGATTTTCCTAGGCTATGGTTTGGGAAGTATTGGTTTCCATTATTTTTCTCGTCCAAAAATCTTTGAACTTAAAAGAACTTGATAGAAAGATCACCAAACAACACAAACACAAGCATACGAATCTTGCGATCCCTAATGTTTCTCAAATACACAATAACACAACCTTTCTTATTGATTGGTTTGATTTTCCTAGGCTATGGTTTGGGAAGTATTGGTTTCCATTATTTTTCTCGTCCAAAAATCTTTGAACTTAATAGAAAGATCACCAAACAACACAAACACAAGCATACGAATCATGCGATTCCTAATGTTTCTCAAATTCTCAATAACACAACCTTTCTTATTGATTGGTTTGATTTGCCTAGGCTATGGTTGTGGAAGTGTTGGTTTCCATTCTTTTTCTCGTCCAAAAGTCTTTGAACTTAATAGAAAGATCACCAAACAACACAAACACAAGTATACGAATCATGCGATTCCTAATGTTTCTCAAATACTCAATAACAAAACCTTTCTTATTGATTGGTTTGATTTGCCTAGGCTATGGTTTGGGAAGTATTGGTTTGCATTATTTTTCTCGTCCAAAAATCTTTGAACTTAATAGAAAGATCACCAAACAACACAAACACAAGCATACGAATCATGCGATTCCTAATGTTTCTCAAATAGTCATTAATACAACCTTTCTTATTGATTGGTTTGATTTGCCTAGGCTATGGTTGTGGAAGTGTTGGTTTCCATTCTTTTTCTCGTCCAAAAATCTTTGAACTTAATAGAACTTGATAGAAAGATCACCAAACAACACAAACACAAGCATACGAATCATGCGATTCCTAATGTTTCTCAAATACTCAATAACACAACATTTCTTATTGATTGGTTTGATTTGCCTAGGATATGGTTGTGGAAGTATTGGTTTCCATTATTTTTCTCGTCCAAAAATGTTTGAACTTAATAGAAAGATCACCAAACAACACAAACACAAGCATACGAATCATGCGATTCCTAATGTTTCTCAAATACTCAATAACACAACCTTTCTTATTGATTGGTTTGATTTGCCCAGGCTATGGTTGTGGAAGTGTTGGTTTCCATTCTTTTTCTCGTCCAAAAATCTTTGAACTTAATAGAACTTGATAGAAAGATCACCAAACATCACAAACACAAGCATACGAATCATGCGATTCCTAATGTTTCTCAAATACTCAATAACACAACATTTCTTATTGATTGGTTTGATCTGCCTAGGCTATGGTTGTGGAAGTGTTCGTTTCCAATCTTTTTCACGTCCAAAAATCTTTCAACTTAATAGAAAGATCACCAAACAGCACAAACACAAGCATACGAATCATGCGATTCCTAGTGTTTCTCAAATTCTCAATAACACAACCTTTCTTATTGATTGGTTTGATTTGCCTAGGCTATGGTTGTGGAAGTGTTGGTTTCCATTCTTTTTCTCGTCAAAAAATCTTTGAACTTAATAGAAAGATCACCAAACAACACAAACACAAGCATACGAATCATGCGATTCCTAATGTTTCTCAAATACTCAATAACACAACATTTCTTATTGATTGGTTTGATTTGCCTAGGCTATGGTTGTGGAAGTGTTGGTTTCCATTCTTTTTCTCGTCCAAAAATATTTGAACTTAATAGAAAGATCACCAAACAACACAAACACAAGCATACGAATCATGCGATTCCTAATGTTCCTCAAATACTCAATAACACAACCTTTCTTATTGATTGGTTTGATTTGCCTAGGCTATGGTTGTGGAAGTATTGGTTTCCATTATTTTTCTGGTCCAAAATTTTTTGAACTTAATAGAAAGATCACCAAACAACACAAACACAAGCATACGAATCATGCGATTCCTAATGTTCCTCAAATACTCAATAACACAACCTTTCTTATTGATTGGTTTGATTTGCCTAGGATATGGTTGTGGAAGTATTGGTTTCCATTATTTTTCTCGTCCAAAAATGTTTGAACTTAATAGAAAGATCACCAAACAACACAAACACAAGCATACGAATCATGCGATTCCTAATGTTTCTCAAATACTCAATAACACAACCTTTCTTATTGATTGGTTTGATTTGCCCAGGCTATGGTTGTGGAAGTGTTGGTTTCCATTCTTTTTCTCGTCCAAAAATCTTTGAACTTAATAGAACTTGATAGAAAGATCACCAAACATCACAAACACAAGCATACGAATCATGCGATTCCTAATGTTTCTCAAATACTCAATAACACAACATTTCTTATTGATTGGTTTGATCTGCCTAGGCTATGGTTGTGGAAGTGTTCGTTTCCAATCTTTTTCACGTCCAAAAATCTTTCAACTTAATAGAAAGATCACCAAACAGCACAAACACAAGCATACGAATCATGCGATTCCTAGTGTTTCTCAAATTCTCAATAACACAACCTTTCTTATTGATTGGTTTGATTTGCCTAGGCTATGGTTGTGGAAGTGTTGGTTTCCATTCTTTTTCTCGTCAAAAAATCTTTGAACTTAATAGAAAGATCACCAAACAACACAAACACAAGCATACGAATCATGCGATTCCTAATGTTTCTCAAATACTCAATAACACAACATTTCTTATTGATTCGTTTGATTTGCCTAGGCTATGGTTGTGGAAGTGTTGGTTTCCATTCTTTTTCTCGTCCAAAAATATTTGAACTTAATAGAAAGATCACCAAACAACACAAACACAAGCATACGAATCATGCGATTCCTAATGTTCCTCAAATACTCAATAACACAACCTTTCTTATTGATTGGTTTGATTTGCCTAGGCTATGGTTGTGGAAGTATTGGTTTCCATTATTTTTCTGGTCCAAAATTTTTTGAACTTAATAGAAAGATCACTAAACAACACAAACACAAGCATACGAATCATGCGATTCCTAATGTTCCTCAAATACTCAATAACACAACCTTTCTTATTGATTGGTTTGATTTGCCTAGGCTATGGTTGTGGAAGTGTTGGTTTCCATTCTTTTTCTCGTCCATAAATCTTTGAACTTAATAGAAAGATCACCAAACAACACAAACACAAGCATACGAATCATGCGATTCCTAATGTTCCTCAAATACTCAATAACACAACCTTTCTTGAATTATGTGATTCCTAATGCTTCTCAAATACACAATAACACAACATTTCTTATTGATTGGTTTGATTTGCCCAGGCTATGGTTGTGGAAGTGTTGGTTTCCATTCTTTTTCACGTCCAAAAATCTTTGAACTTAATAGAAAGATCACCAAACAACACAAGCATACGAATCATGCGATTTCTAATGTTTCTGAAATACTCAATAACACAACCTTTCTTATTGATTGGTTTGATTTGCCTAGGCTATGGTTGTGGAAGTGTTCGTTTCCATTCTTTTTCTCGTCCAAAAATCTTTGAACTTAATAGAAATATCACCAAACAACACAACTACAAGCATACGAATCATGCGATTCCTAATGTTTCTCAAATTCTCAATAACACAACCTTTCTTATTGATTGGTTTGATTTGCCTAGGCTATGGTTGTGGAAGTGTTGGTTTCCATTCTTTTTCTCGTCCAAAAGTCTTTGATTTTAATAGAACTTGATAGAAAGATCACCAAACATCACAAACACAAGCATACGAATCATGCGATTCCTAATGTTTCTCAAATACTCAATAACACAACATTTCTTATTGATTGGTTTGATCTGCCTAGGCTATGGTTGTGGAAGTGTTCGTTTCCAATCTTTTTCACGTCCAAAAATCTTTCAACTTAATAGAAAGATCACCAAACATCACAAACACAAGCTTACGAATCATGCGATTCCTAGTGTTTCTCAAATTCTCAATAACACAACCTTTCTTATTGATTGGTTTGATTTGCCTAGGCTATGGTTGTGGAAGTGTTGGTTTCCATTCTTTTTCTCCTCGAAAAATCTTTGAACTTAATAGAAAGATCACCAAACAACACAAACACAAGCATACGAATCATGCGATTCCTAATGTTTCTCAAATACTCAATAACACAATATTTCTTATTCATTGGTTTGATTTGCCCAGGCTATGGTTGTGGAAGTGTTGGTTTCCATTCTTTTTCTCGTCCAAAAATCTTTGAACTTAATAGAAAGATCACCAAACAACACAAACACAAGCATACGAATCATGCGATTCCTAATGTTTCTCAAATTCTCAATAACACAACCTTTCTTATTGATTAGTTTGATTTGTCTAGGCTATGGTTGTGGAAGTGTTGGTTTCCATTCTATTTCTCGTCCAAAAAAAATCTTTGAACTTAATAGAACTTTATAGAAAGATTACCAAACAACACAAACACAAGCATACGAATCATGCGATTCCTAATTGATGAAGGATTATTCCAGGACATCCAAGGAGAACCTTTGCAAGGGCCAAGATGCAAATCTAGCTGAGTGAAACGCCAATTTCTAGCCTAGTTGTGTTTTGGGCCACACTTGTTATTTTGGGCCATTAGCATTTTGTTAGCTTTTAATGTAATTTCTTTTATTTAGCATTTTAGTATAAATAGCCATTGTTAGTTTTAGATTTCAGCAGTTTTAGCTTAGTTTTGGAATTGATTTTGAAAATCAGATTGGAGAGTTTTCTCCTAGAGAGGGATCGATCTCCCTTGATGAGGGAATCGTCTTTGTTTTGGCTTGGTTCGCACTATGTTATGTCGGCCCTGCGAGGTTAGGTGTTCATAGGCGATCACAATGCATCCTCTTGGTGCTTCAAGGATCCGTCCTTGATTGTGTCAAGTTGTATAAGATGGGTCTCTTGATCATTCAATCTGGTTCTCGTTTTCAAAGCAACGAGGGTCTTTTTGTTGTTTCATTTGGTTCTTCTTCTATCCTTTTATTCGCTTATCTATCTTCGATTTCAGTTGTGTTTCATTGTTGAATCGTCCTTTATTTCTTCATTTCGAGTCATTTCTGACCATTGTCCATTTGTTTCCTTTGTTTGAGTCTATGGTGTTGAAGATCGGGCCACCAACGGCTAATCCCCGTATCAAATTGGTATCAGAGCTACGGGTTGCCAACACCATGGTTGAGTCGTTCATGGAGTCGTCCTAAGTCAGAAAACCCAAAAAAGAGTCGGTTGTGTCACCAAGAACAAAATCGCTTGGTTAGTCTTTCATACCTTACTTTCTCGTGTTTAATTGGTTTTCTAACCCCTTGATGAGCAGAAATGTTGTGCCTGGTTGTTGCCCAGACCAAACACACCCTAAATCAGCCTAAACCGCCACCTTCCAGCCACCTACGCCCACCACCACCATCAAAAACGACCACCACCTTCATATTATCACCAGCCATGAATTTATTTAATTAAAGAAATTCATTTCTTTTAATTAAATGCAAATTCAAACCCATCCTATTCAGTCTCCTACATTCAAGGGATACTATTTCAAAGCTGAAACAAACTCACCTCACCTCCACAAATCAATTCCCACGCCTCCTATTTCTTAGGAATACCATTCAAATTCGAAATTCAACCACAATCAACCACAAAATTTTAATTAAATTAGGATTATATTCTGATTTAATTAAATTCAAATTCAAAAGCTCCTAAGTCCATTCCTACATTTTAGCTTTGACCCAGCTGCATCTTTATTTGAATTTGAATTCAAATTGACTTCAAAATTTTAAAGGAGACTTCCAGCTCTTAAATTAAATTGAAGTCAACTTCTCCTCCCATTTTATCCACGCCACTTCTCACCACCTACTCAGCCACCAGCCAAGACACCCTCCAACCAGCCACAACGCATCTTTGGGTTGTTAATCACACACGAGCATGTAAGTTTTTCATCGTTATTCTTCTTTTTATTCCTTAGAGTCATCCACAAAAATCCAAACAAAGAGTCTAGAGTGTGTAGGATTGAAGAAAGAGGGGTTTTTAAGTTGTTTCGTTGGGTTCTTGTTCATGTGCGAACATGGGTTTTTCGATCATTCTTAAGGGTTCTTCTTATATCTATCCTATTTCTCTGAACTTTCTGTTTGTGAGTCATGCATTTGTTTCTGTTTAGTGTCTCTGTGTCCAACCTTGTTTCATAGTCGTTCCAAGCCAAGCACATATGCAATGGAAGGGTCATCATAAAATCAGATTTAGAGTGAAAACACATGAGCGAAACACTTGTGAGGATTTGATTTCATTCTAACATTGAAAAGTGTTGTAGCATTATGTCTTCTTCAGATTATACATATTCCGAGCTACTTCATGAAGAGCATCAAGAATCGTGTGGAGCAAACGACTTCATCCAGCCCCATGTTGACGTAGAGGACACACAAGATTCGAGGACGAATCTTCTTTAAGAAGGGGAGGATGATGAAGGATTATTCCAGGACATCCAAGGAGAACCTTTGCAAGGACCAAGATGCAAATCTAGCTGAGTGAATCGCCAATTTCTAGCCTAGTTGTGTTTTGGGCCACACTTGTTGTTTTGGGCCATTAGCATTTTGTTAGCATTTAATGTAATTTCTTTTATTTAGCATTTTAGTATAAATAGCCATAGTTAGTTTTAGATTTCAGCAGTTTTAGCTTAGTTTTGGAATTGATTTAGAAAATCAGATTGGAGAGTTTTCTCCTAGAGAGGGATCGATCTCCCTTGATGAGGGAATCGTCTTTGTTTTGGCTTGGTTCGCACTATGTTATGTCGGCCCTGCGAGGTTAGGTGTTCATAGGCGATCACAATGCATCCTCTTGGTGCTTCAAGGATCCGTCCTTGATTGTGTCAAGTTGTATAAGATGGGTCTCTTGATCATTCAATCTGGTTCTCGTTTTCAAAGCAACGAGGGTCTTTTTGTTGTTTCATTTGGTTCTTCTTCTATCCTTTTATTCGCTTATCTATCTTCGATTTCAGTTGTGTTTCATTGTTGAATCGTCCTTTATTTCTTCATTTCGAGTCATTTCTGACCATTGTCCATTTGTTTCCTTTGTTTGAGTCTATGGTGTTGAAGATCGGGCCACCAACGGCTAATCCCCGTATCACTAATGCTTCTCAAATACTCAATAACACAACATTTCTTATTGATTGGTTTGATATGCCCAGGCTATGGTTGTGGAAGTGTTGGTTTCCATTCTTTTTCTCGTCCAAAAATCTTTGAACTTAATAGAACTTGATAGAAAGATCACCAAACAACACAAACACAAGCATTCGAATCATGAGATTCCTAATGTTCCTCAAATACTCAATAACACAACCTTTCTTATTGATTGGTTTGATTTTCCAAGGCTATGGTCGTGGAAGTGTTGGTTTCCATTCTTTTTCTCGTCCAAAAATCTTTTAACTTAATAGAAAGATCACCAAACATCACAAACACAAGCATACGAATCATGCGATTCCTATTGTTCCTCAAATACTCAATAACACAACCTTTCTTATTGATTGGTTTGATTTGCCTAGGCTATGGTTGTGGAAGTGTTGGTTTCCATTCTTTTTCTCGTCCAAAAATCTTTGAACTTAATAGAAAGATCACCAAACAACACAAACACAAGCATACGAATCATGCGAGTCCTAATGTTCCTCAAATACTCAATAACACAACCTTTCTTGAATTATGCGATTCCTAATGCTTCTCAAATACTCAATAACACAACATTTCTTATTGATTGGTTTGATTTGCCCAGGCTATGGTTGTGGAACTTTTGGTTTCCATTCTTTTTCACGTCCAAAAATCTTTGAACTTAATAGAAAGATCACCAAACAACACAAGCATACGAATCATGCGATTCCTAATGTTTCTGAAATACTCAATAACACAACCTTTCTTATTGATTGGTTTGATTTGCCTAGGCTATAGTTGTGGAAGTGTTCATTTCCATTCTTTTTCTCGTCCAAAAATCATTGAACTTAATAGAAAGATCACCAAACAACACAACTAAAAGCATACGAATCATGCGATTCCTAATGTTTCTCAAATTCTCAATAACACAACCTTTCTTATTGATTGGTTTGATTTGCCTAGGCTATGGTTGTGGAAGTGTTGGTTTCCATTCTTTTTCTCGTCCAAAAGTCTTTGAACTTAATAGAAAGATCACCAAACAACACAAACACAAGTATACGAATCATGCGATTCCTAATGTTTCTCAAATACTCAATAACAAAACCTTTCTTATTGATTGGTTTGATTTGCCTAGGCTATGGTCGTGGAAGTGTTGGTTTCCATTCTTTTTCTCGTCCAAAAATCATTGAACTTAATAGAAAGATCACCAAACAACACAACTACAAGCATACGAATCATGCGATTCCTAATGTTTCTCAAATTCTCAATAACACAACCTTTCTTATTGATTGGTTTGATTTGCCTAGGCTATGGTTGTGGAAGTGTTGGTTTCCATTCTTTTTCTCGTCCAAAAGTCTTTGAACTTAATAGAAAGATCACCAAACAACACAAACACAAGTATACGAATCATGCGATTCCTAATGTTTCTCAAATACTCAATAACAAAACCTTTCTTATTGATTGGTTTGATTTGCCTAGGCTATGGTTTGGGAAGTATTGGTTTGCATTATTTTTCTCGTCCAAAAATCTTTGAACTTAATAGAAAGATCACCAAACAACACAAACACAAGCATACGAATCATGCGATTCCTAATGTTTCTCAAATACTCATTAATACAACCTTTCTTATTGATTGGTTTGATTTGCCTAGGCTATGGTTGTGGAAGTGTTGGTTTCCATTCTTTTTCTCGTCCAAAAATCTTTGAACTTAATAGAACTTGATAGAAAGATCACCAAACAACACAAACACAAGCATACGAATCATGCGATTCCTAATGTTTCTCAAATACTCAATAACACAACATTTCTTATTGATTGGTTTGATTTGCCTAGGCTATGGTTGTGGAAGTATTGGTTTCCATTATTTTTCTCGTCGAAAAATGTTTGAACTTAATAGAAAGATCACCAAACAACACAAACACAAGCATACGAATCATGCGATTCCTAATGTTCCTCAAATACTCAAAAACACAACCTTTCTTATTGATTGGTTTGATTTGCCTAGGCTATGGTCGTGGAAGTGTTGGTTTCCATTCTTTTTCTCGTCCAAAAATCTTTGAACTTAATAGAAAGATCACCAAACAACACAAACACAACCATACGAATCATGCGATTCCTAATGTTTCTCAAATACGCAATGACACAACCTTTCTTATTGATTGGTTTGATTTGCGTAGGCTATGGTTGTGGAAGTGTTGGTTTCCATTATTTTTCTCGTCCAAAAATCTTTAAACTTAATAGAACTTGATAGAAAGATCACCAAACAACACAAACACAAGTATACGAATCATGCGATTCCTAATGTTTCTCAAATACTCAATAACACAACCTTTCTTATTGCTTGGTTGTATTTGCCTAGGCTATGGTTGTGGAAGTGTTGGTTTCCATTCTTTTTCTTGTCCATAAATCTTTGAACTTAATAGAAAGATCACCAAACAACACAAACACAAGCATACGAATCATGCGATTCCTAATGTTTCTCAAATACTCATTAATACAACCTTTCTTATTGATTGGTTTAATTTGCCTAGACTATGGTTGTGGAAGTGTTGGTTTCCATTCTTTTTCTCGTCCAAAAATCTTTTAACTTAATAGAAAGATCACCAAACATCACAAACACAAGCATACGAATCATGCGATTCCTATTGTTCCTCAAATACTCAATAACACAACCTTTCTTATTGATTGGTTTGATTTGCCTAGGCTATGGTTGTGGAAGTGTTGGTTTCCATTCTTTTTCTCGTCCAAAAATCTTTGAACTTAATAGAAAGATCACCAAACAACACAAACACAAGCATACGAATCATGCGAGTCCTAATGTTCCTCAAATACTCAATAACACAACCTTTCTTGAATTATGCGATTCCTAATGCTTCTCAAATACTCAATAACACAACATTTCTTATTGATTGGTTTGATTTGCCCAGGCTATGGTTGTGGAACTTTTGGTTTCCATTCTTTTTCACGTCCAAAAATCTTTGAACTTAATAGAAAGATCACCAAACAACACAAGCATACGAATCATGCGATTCCTAATGTTTCTGAAATACTCAATAACACAACCTTTCTTATTGATTGGTTTGATTTGCCTAGGCTATAGTTGTGGAAGTGTTCATTTCCATTCTTTTTCTCGTCCAAAAATCATTGAACTTAATAGAAAGATCACCAAACAACACAACTAAAAGCATACGAATCATGCGATTCCTAATGTTTCTCAAATTCTCAATAACACAACCTTTCTTATTGATTGGTTTGATTTGCCTAGGCTATGGTTGTGGAAGTGTTGGTTTCCATTCTTTTTCTCGTCCAAAAGTCTTTGAACTTAATAGAAAGATCACCAAACAACACAAACACAAGTATACGAATCATGCGATTCCTAATGTTTCTCAAATACTCAATAACAAAACCTTTCTTATTGATTGGTTTGATTTGCCTAGGCTATGGTCGTGGAAGTGTTGGTTTCCATTCTTTTTCTCGTCCAAAAATCATTGAACTTAATAGAAAGATCACCAAACAACACAACTACAAGCATACGAATCATGCGATTCCTAATGTTTCTCAAATTCTCAATAACACAACCTTTCTTATTGATTGGTTTGATTTGCCTAGGCTATGGTTGTGGAAGTGTTGGTTTCCATTCTTTTTCTCGTCCAAAAGTCTTTGAACTTAATAGAAAGATCACCAAACAACACAAACACAAGTATACGAATCATGCGATTCCTAATGTTTCTCAAATACTCAATAACAAAACCTTTCTTATTGATTGGTTTGATTTGCCTAGGCTATGGTTTGGGAAGTATTGGTTTGCATTATTTTTCTCGTCCAAAAATCTTTGAACTTAATAGAAAGATCACCAAACAACACAAACACAAGCATACGAATCATGCGATTCCTAATGTTTCTCAAATACTCATTAATACAACCTTTCTTATTGATTGGTTTGATTTGCCTAGGCTATGGTTGTGGAAGTGTTGGTTTCCATTCTTTTTCTCGTCCAAAAATCTTTGAACTTAATAGAACTTGATAGAAAGATCACCAAACAACACAAACACAAGCATACGAATCATGCGATTCCTAATGTTTCTCAAATACTCAATAACACAACATTTCTTATTGATTGGTTTGATTTGCCTAGGCTATGGTTGTGGAAGTATTGGTTTCCATTATTTTTCTCGTCGAAAAATGTTTGAACTTAATAGAAAGATCACCAAACAACACAAACACAAGCATACGAATCATGCGATTCCTAATGTTCCTCAAATACTCAAAAACACAACCTTTCTTATTGATTGGTTTGATTTGCCTAGGCTATGGTCGTGGAAGTGTTGGTTTCCATTCTTTTTCTCGTCCAAAAATCTTTGAACTTAATAGAAAGATCACCAAACAACACAAACACAACCATACGAATCATGCGATTCCTAATGTTTCTCAAATACGCAATGACACAACCTTTCTTATTGATTGGTTTGATTTGCGTAGGCTATGGTTGTGGAAGTGTTGGTTTCCATTATTTTTCTCGTCCAAAAATCTTTAAACTTAATAGAACTTGATAGAAAGATCACCAAACAACACAAACACAAGTATACGAATCATGCGATTCCTAATGTTTCTCAAATACTCAATAACACAACATTTCTTATTGATTGTATTGATTTGCCTAGGCTATGGTTGTGGAATTATTGGTTTCCATTATTTTTCTCATCCAAAAATCTTTGAACTTAATAGAAAGATCACCAAACAACACAAACACAAGCATACGAATCATGCGATTCCTAATGTTCCTCAAATACTCAATAACACAACCTTTCTAGATTGGTTTGATTTTCCAAGGCTATGGTCGTGGAAGTGTTGGTTTCCATTCTTTTTCTCGTCCAAAAATATTTGAACTTAATAGAAAGATCACCAAACAACACAAACACAAGCATACGAATCATGCGATTCCTAATGTTCCTCAAATACTCAATAACACAACCTTTCTTATTGATTGGTTTGATTTTCCAAGGCTATGGTCGTGGAAGTGTTGGTTTCCATTCTTTTTCTCGTCCAAAAATCTTTTAACTTAATAGAAAGATCACCAAACAACACAAACACAAGCATACGAATCATGCGATTCCTATTGTTCCTCAAATACTCAATAACACAACCTTTCTTATTGATTGGTTTGATTTGCCTAGGCTATGGTTGTGGAAGTGTTGGTTTCCATTCTTTTTCTCGTCCAAAAATCTTTAAACTTAATAGAAAGATCACCAAACAACACAAACACAAGTATACGAATCATGCGATTCCTAATGTTTCTCAAATACTCAATAACAATACCTTTCTTATTGATTGGTTTGATTTGCCTAGGCTATGGTTGTGGAAGTGTTGGTTTCCATTCTTTTTCTCGTCGAAAAATCTTTGAACTTAATAGAAAGATCACCAAACAACACAAACACAAGCATACGAATTATGCGATTCCTAATGTTTCTCAAATACTCAATAACACAACATTTCTTGAATTATGCGATTCCTAATGCTTCTCAAATACTACATAACACAACATTTCTTATTGATTGGTTTGATTTGCCCAGGCTATGGTTGTGGAAGTTTTGGATTCCATTCTTTTTCTCGTCCAAAAATATTTGAACTTAATAGAAAGATCACCAAACAACACAAACACAAGCATACGAATCATGCGATTCCTAATGTTCCTCAAATACTCAATAACACAACCTTTCTTATTGATTGGTTTGATTTTCCAAGGCTATGGTCGTGGAAGTGTTGGTTTCCATTCTTTTTCTCGTCCAAAAATCTTTTAACTTAATAGAAAGATCACCAAACAACACAAACACAAGCATACGAATCATGCGATTCCTATTGTTCCTCAAATACTCAATAACACAACCTTTCTTATTGATTGGTTTGATTTGCCTAGGCTATGGTTGTGGAAGTGTTGGTTTCCATTCTTTTTCTCGTCCAAAAATCTTTAAACTTAATAGAAAGATCACCAAACAACACAAACACAAGTATACGAATCATGCGATTCCTAATGTTTCTCAAATACTCAATAACAAAACCTTTCTTATTGATTGGTTTGATTTGCCTAGGCTATGGTCGTGGAAGTGTTGGTTTCCATTCTTTTTCTCGTCCAAAAATCATTGAACTTAATAGAAAGATCACCAAACAACACAACTACAAGCATACGAATCATGCGATTCCTAATGTTTCTCAAATTCTCAATAACACAACCTTTCTTATTGATTGGTTTGATTTGCCTAGGCTATGGTTGTGGAAGTGTTGGTTTCCATTCTTTTTCTCGTCCAAAAGTCTTTGAACTTAATAGAAAGATCACCAAACAACACAAACACAAGTATACGAATCATGCGATTCCTAATGTTTCTCAAATACTCAATAACAAAACCTTTCTTATTGATTGGTTTGATTTGCCTAGGCTATGGTTTGGGAAGTATTGGTTTGCATTATTTTTCTCGTCCAAAAATCTTTGAACTTAATAGAAAGATCACCAAACAACACAAACACAAGCATACGAATCATGCGATTCCTAATGTTTCTCAAATACTCATTAATACAACCTTTCTTATTGATTGGTTTGATTTGCCTAGGCTATGGTTGTGGAAGTGTTGGTTTCCATTCTTTTTCTCGTCCAAAAATCTTTGAACTTAATAGAACTTGATAGAAAGATCACCAAACAACACAAACACAAGCATACGAATCATGCGATTCCTAATGTTTCTCAAATACTCAATAACACAACATTTCTTATTGATTGGTTTGATTTGCCTAGGCTATGGTTGTGGAAGTATTGGTTTCCATTATTTTTCTCGTCGAAAAATGTTTGAACTTAATAGAAAGATCACCAAACAACACAAACACAAGCATACGAATCATGCGATTCCTAATGTTCCTCAAATACTCAAAAACACAACCTTTCTTATTGATTGGTTTGATTTGCCTAGGCTATGGTCGTGGAAGTGTTGGTTTCCATTCTTTTTCTCGTCCAAAAATCTTTGAACTTAATAGAAAGATCACCAAACAACACAAACACAACCATACGAATCATGCGATTCCTAATGTTTCTCAAATACGCAATGACACAACCTTTCTTATTGATTGGTTTGATTTGCGTAGGCTATGGTTGTGGAAGTGTTGGTTTCCATTCTTTTTCTCGTCCAAAAATCTTTAAACTTAATAGAAAGATCACCAAACAACACAAACACAAGTATACGAATCATGCGATTCCTAATGTTTCTCAAATACTCAATAACACAACATTTCTTATTGATTGTATTGATTTGCCTAGGCTATGGTTGTGGAATTATTGGTTTCCATTATTTTTCTCATCCAAAAATCTTTGAACTTAATAGAAAGATCACCAAACAACACAAACACAAGCATACGAATCATGCGATTCCTAATGTTGCTCAAATACTCAATAACACAACCTTTCTAGATTGGTTTGATTTTCCAAGGCTATGGTCGTGGAAGTGTTGGTTTCCATTCTTTTTCTCGTCCAAAAATATTTGAACTTAATAGAAAGATCACCAAACAACACAAACACAAGCATACGAATCATGCGATTCCTAATGTTCCTCAAATACTCAATAACACAACCTTTCTTATTGATTGGTTTGATTTTCCAAGGCTATGGTCGTGGAAGTGTTGGTTTCCATTCTTTTTCTCGTCCAAAAATCTTTTAACTTAATAGAAAGATCACCAAACAACACAAACACAAGCATACGAATCATGCGATTCCTATTGTTCCTCAAATACTCAATAACACAACCTTTCTTATTGATTGGTTTGATTTGCCTAGGCTATGGTTGTGGAAGTGTTGGTTTCCATTCTTTTTCTCGTCCAAAAATCTTTAAACTTAATAGAAAGATCACCAAACAACACAAACACAAGTATACGAATCATGCGATTCCTAATGTTTCTCAAATACTCAATAACAATACCTTTCTTATTGATTGGTTTGATTTGCCTAGGCTATGGTTGTGGAAGTGTTGGTTTCCATTCTTTTTCTCGTCGAAAAATCTTTGAACTTAATAGAAAGATCACCAAACAACACAAACACAAGCATACGAATTATGCGATTCCTAATGTTTCTCAAATACTCAATAACACAACATTTCTTGAATTATGCGATTCCTAATGCTTCTCAAATACTACATAACACAACATTTCTTATTGATTGGTTTGATTTGCCCAGGCTATGGTTGTGGAAGTTTTGGATTCCATTCTTTTTCACGTCCAAAAATCTTTGAACTTAATAGAAAGATCACCAAACAACACAAGCATACGAATCATGCGATTCCTAATGTTTCTGAAATACTCAATAACACAACCTTTCTTATTGATTTGTTTGATTTGCCTAGGCTATGGTTGTGGAAGTGTTCATTTCCATTCTTTTTCTCGTCCAAAAATCATTGAACTTAATAGAAAGATCACCAAACAACACAACTACAAGCATACGAATCATGCGATTCCTAATGTTTCTCAAATTCTCAATAACACAACCTTTCTTATTGATTGGTTTGATTTGCCTAGGCTATGGTTGTGGAAGTGTTGGTTTCCATTCTTTTTCTCGTCCAAAAGTCTTTGAACTTAATAGAAAGATCACCAAACAACACAAACACAAGTATACGAATCATGCGTTTCCTAATGTTTCTCAAATACTCAATAACAAAACCTTTCTTATTGATTGGTTTGATTTGCCTAGGCTATGGTTTGGGAAGTATTGGTTTGCATTATTTTTCTCGTCCAAAAATCTTTGAACTTAATAGAAAGATCACCAAACAACACAAACACAAGCATACGAATCATGCGATTCCTAATGTTTCTGAAATACTCATTAATACAACCTTTCTTATTGATTGGTTTGATTTGCCTAGGCTATGGTTGTGGAAGTGTTGGTTTCCATTCTTTTTCTCGTCCAAAAATCTTTGAACTTAATAGAACTTGATAGAAAGATCACCAAAAGACACAAACACAAGCATACGAATCATGCGATTCCTAATGTTTCTCAAATACTCAATAACACAACATTTCTTATTGATTGGTTTGATTTGCCTAGGCTATGGTTGTGGAAGTATTGGTTTCCATTATTTTTCTCGTCCAAAAATGTTTGAACTTAATAGAAAGATCACCAAACAACACAAACACAAGCATACGAATCATGCGATTCCTAATGTTTCTCAAATACTCAAAAACACAACCTTTCTTATTGATTGGTTTGATTTGCCCAGGCTATGGTTGTGGAAGTGTTGGTTTCCATTCTTTTTCTCGTCCAAAAATCTTTGAACTTAATAGAACTTGATAGAAAGATCACCAAACATCACAAACACAAGCATACGAATCATGCGATTCCTAATGTTTCTCAAATACTCAATAACACAACATTTCTTATTGATTGGTTTGATCTGCCTAGGCTATGGTTGTGGAAGTGTTCGTTTCCAATCTTTTTCACGTCCAAAAATCTTTCAACTTAATAGAAAGATCACCAAACAGCACAAACACAAGCATACGAATCATGCGATTCCTAGTGTTTCTCAAATTCTCAATAACACAACCTTTCTTATTGATTGGTTTGATTTGCCTAGGCTATGGTTGTGGAAGTGTTGGTTTCCATTCTTTTTCTCGTCGAAAAATCTTTGAACTTAATAGAAAGATCACCAAACAACACAAACACAAGCATACGAATCATGCGATTCCTAATGTTTCTCAAATACTCAATAACACAACATTTCTTATTGATTGGTTTGATTTGCCTAGGCTATGGTTGTGGAAGTGTTGGTTTCCATTCTTTTTCTCGTCCAAAAATATTTGAACTTAATAAAAAGATCACCAAACAACACAAACACAAGCATACGAATCATGCGATTCCTAATGTTTCTCAAATACTCAATAACACAACCTTTCTTATTGATTGGTTTTATTTGCCTAGGCTATGGTTGTGGAAGTATTGGTTTCCATTATTTTTCTGGTCCAAAAATTTTTGAACTTAATAGAAAGATCACCAAACAACACAAACACAAGCATACGAATCATGCGATTCCTAATGTTCCTCAAATACTCAATAACACAACCTTTCTTATTGATTGGTTTGATTTGCCTAGGCTATGGTTGTGGAAGTGTTGGTTTCCATTCTTTTTCTCGTCCATAAACATTTGAACTTAATAGAAAGATCACCAAACAACACAAACACAAGCATACGAATCATGCGATTCCTAATGTTCCTCAAATACTCAATAACACAACCTTTCTTGAATTATGCGATTCCTAATGCTTCTCAAATACTCAATAACATAACATTTCTTATTGATTGGTTTGATTTGCCCAGGCTATGGTTGTGGAAGTGTTGGTTTCCATTCTTTTTCACGTCCAAAAATCTTTGAACTTAATAGAAAGATCACCAAACAACACAAGCATACGAATCATGCGATTCCTAATGTTTCTGAAATACTCAATAACACAACCTTTCTTATTGATTGGTTTGATTTGCCTAGGCTATGGTCGTGGAAGTGTTGGTTTCCATTCTTTTTCTCGTCCAAAAATCATTGAACTTAATAGAAAGATCACCAAACAACACAACTACAAGCATACGAATCATGCGATTCCTAATGTTTCTCAAATTCTCAATAACACAACCTTTCTTATTGATTGGTTTGATTTGCCTAGGCTATGGTTGTGGAAGTGTTGGTTTCCATTCTTTTTCTCGTCCAAAAGTCTTTGAACTTAATAGAAAGATCACCAAACAACACAAACACAAGTATACGAATCATGCGATTCCTAATGTTTCTCAAATACTCAATAACAAAACCTTTCTTATTGATTGGTTTGATTTGCCTAGGCTATGGTTTGGGAAGTATTGGTTTGCATTATTTTTCTCGTCCAAAAATCTTTGAACTTAATAGAAAGATCACCAAACAACACAAACACAAGCATACGAATCATGCGATTCCTAATGTTTCTCAAATACTCATTAATACAACCTTTCTTATTGATTGGTTTGATTTGCCTAGGCTATGGTTGTGGAAGTGTTGGTTTCCATTCTTTTTCTCGTCCAAAAATCTTTGAACTTAATAGAACTTAATAGAAAGATCACCAAACAACACAAACACAAGCATACGAATCATGCGATTCCTAATGTTTCTCAAATACTCAATAACACAACATTTCTTATTGATTGGTTTGATTTGCCTAGGCTATGGTTGTGGAAGTATTGGTTTCCATTATTTTTCTCGTCCAAAAATGTTTGAACTTAATAGAAAGATCACCAAACAACACAAACACAAGCATACGAATCATGCGATTCCTAATGTTTCTCAAATACTCAATAACACAACCTTTCTTATTGATTGGTTTGATTTGCCCAAGCTATGGTTGTGGAAGTGTTGGTTTCCATTCTTTTTCTCGTCCAAAAATCTTTGAACTTAATAGAACTTGATAGAAAGATCACCAAACATCACAAACACAAGCATACGAATCATGCGATTCCTAATGTTTCTCAAATACTCAATAACACAACATTTCTTATTGATTGGTTTGATCTGCCTAGGCTATGGTTGTGGAAGTGTTCGTTTCCAATCTTTTTCACGTCCAAAAATCTTTCAACTTAATAGAAAGATCACCAAACAGCACAAACACAAGCATACGAATCATGCGATTCCTAGTGTTTCTCAAATTCTCAATAACACAACCTTTCTTATTGATTGGTTTGATTTACCTAGGCTATGGTTGTGGAAGTGTTGGTTTCCATTCTTTTTCTCGTCAAAAAATCTTTGAACTTAATAGAAAGATCACCAAACAACACAAACACAAGCATACGAATCATGCGATTCCTAATGTTTCTCAAATACTCAATAACACAACATTTCTTATTGATTGGTTTGATTTTCCTAGGCTATGGTTGTGGAAGTGTTGGTTTCCATTCTTTTTCTCGTCCAAAAATATTTGAACTTAATAGAAAGATCACCAAACAACACAAACACAAGCATACGAATCATGCGATTCCTAATGTTCCTCAAATACTCAATAACACAACCTTTCTTATTGATTGGTTTGATTTTCCTAGGCTATTGTTGTGGAAGTGTTGGTTTCCATTATTTTTCTGGTCCAAAAGTTTTTGAACTTAATAGAAAGATCACCAAACAACACAAACACAAGCATACGAATCATGCGATTCCTAATGTTCCTCAAATACTCAATAACACAAACTTTCTTATTGATTGGTTTGATTTGCCTAGGCTATGGTTGTGGAAGTGTTGGTTTCCATTCTTTTTCTGGTCCAAAAGTTTTTGAACTTAATAGAAAGATCACCAAACAACACAAACACAAGCATACGAATCATGCGATTCCTAATGTTTCTCAAATACTCAATAACACAACATTTCTTATTGATTGGTTTGATCTGCCTAGGCTATGGTTGTGGAAGTGTTCGTTTCCAATCTTTTTCACGTCCAAAAATCTTTCAACTTAATAGAAAGATCACCAAACAGCACAAACACATGCATACGAATCATGCGATTCCTAGTGTTTCTCAAATTCTCAATAACACAACCTTTCTTATTGATTGGTTTGATTTGCCTAGGCTATGGTTGTGGAAGTGTTGGTTTCCATTCTTTTTCTCGTCGAAAAATCTTTGAACTTAATAGAAAGATCACCAAACAACACAAACACAAGCATACGAATCATGCGATTCCTAATGTTTCTCAAATACTCAATAACACAACATTTCTTATTGATTGGTTTGATTTTCCTAGGCTATGGTTGTGGAAGTGTTGGTTTCCATTCTTTTTCTCGTCCAAAAATATTTGAACTTAATAGAAAGATCACCAAACAACACAAACACAAGCATACGAATCATGCGATTCCTAATGTTCCTCAAATACTCAATAACACAACCTTTCTTATTGATTGGTTTGATTTTCCTAGGCTATTGTTGTGGAAGTATTGGTTTCCATTATTTTTCTGGTCCAAAAGTTTTTGAACTTAATAGAAAGATCACCAAACAACACAAACACAAGCATACGAATCATGCGATTCCTAATGTTCCTCAAATACTCAATAACACAACCTTTCTTATTGATTGGTTTGATTTGCCTAGGCTATGGTTGTGGAAGTGTTGGTTTCCATTCTTTTTCTCATCCAAAAATCTTTGAACTTAATAGAAAGATCACCAAACAACACAAACACAAGTATACGAATCATGCGATTCCTAATGTTTCTCAAATACTCAATAACAAAACTTTTCTTATTGATTGGTTTGATTTGCCTAGGCTATGGTCGTGGAAGTGTTGGTTTCCATTCTTTTTCTCGTCCAAAAATCATTGAACTTAATAGAAAGATCACCAAACAACACAACTACAAGCATACGAATCATGCGATTCCTAATGTTTCTCAAATTCTCAATAACACAACCTTTCTTATTGATTGGTTTGATTTGCCTAGGCTATGGTTGTGGAAGTGTTGGTTTCCATTCTTTTTCTCGTCCAAAAGTCTTTGAACTTAATAGAAAGATCACCAAACAACACAAACACAAGTATACGAATCATGCGATTCCTAATGTTTCTCAAATACTCAATAACAAAACCTTTCTTATTGATTGGTTTGATTTGCCTAGGCTATGGTTTGGGAAGTATTGGTTTGCATTATTTTTCTCGTCCAAAAATCTTTGAACTTAATAGAAAGATCACCAAACAACACAAACACAAGCATACGAATCATGCGATTCCTAATGTTTCTCAAATACTCATTAATACAACCTTTCTTATTGATTGGTTTGATTTGCCTAGGCTATGGTTGTGGAAGTGTTGGTTTCCATTCTTTTTCTCGTCCAAAAATCTTTGAACTTAATAGAACTTGATAGAAAGATCACCAAACAACACAAACACAAGCATACGAATCATGCGATTCCTAATGTTTCTCAAATACTCAATAACACAACATTTCTTATTGATTGGTTTGATTTGCCTAGGCTATGGTTGTGGAAGTATTGGTTTCCATTATTTTTCTCATCGAAAAATGTTTGAGCTTAATAGAAAGATCACCAAACAACACAAACACAAGCATACGAATCATGCGATTCCTAATGTTCCTCAAATACTCAAAAACACAACCTTTCTTATTGATTGGTTTGATTTGCCTAGGCTATGGTCGTGGAAGTGTTGGTTTCCATTCTTTTTCTCGTCCAAAAATCTTTGAACTTAATAGAAAGATCACCAAACAACACAAACACAACCATACGAATCATGCGATTCCTAATGTTTCTCAAATACGCAATGACACAACCTTTCTTATTGATTGGTTTGATTTGCGTAGGCTATGGTTGTGGAAGTGTTGGTTTCCATTATTTTTCTCGTCCAAAAATCTTTAAACTTAATAGAACTTGATAGAAAGATCACCAAACAACACAAACACAAGTATACGAATCATGCGATTCCTAATGTTTCTCAAATACTCAATAACACAACATTTCTTATTGATTGTATTGATTTGCCTAGGCTATGGTTGTGGAATTATTGGTTTCCATTATTTTTCTCATCCAAAAATCTTTGAACTTAATAGAAAGATCACCAAACAACACAAACACAAGCATACGAATCATGCGATTCCTAATGTTCCTCAAATACTCAATAACACAACCTTTCTAGATTGGTTTGATTTTCCAAGGCTATGGTCGTGGAAGTGTTGGTTTCCATTCTTTTTCTCGTCCAAAAATATTTGAACTTAATAGAAAGATCACCAAACAACACAAACACAAGCATACGAATCATGCGATTCCTAATGTTCCTCAAATACTCAATAACACAACCTTTCTTATTGATTGGTTTGATTTTCCAAGGCTATGGTCGTGGAAGTGTTGGTTTCCATTCTTTTTCTCGTCCAAAAATCTTTTAACTTAATAGAAAGATCACCAAACAACACAAACACAAGCATACGAATCATGCGATTCCTATTGTTCCTCAAATACTCAATAACACAACCTTTCTTATTGATTGGTTTGATTTGCCTAGGCTATGGTTGTGGAAGTGTTGGTTTCCATTCTTTTTCTCGTCCAAAAATCTTTGAACTTAATAGAAAGATCACCAAACAACACAAACACAAGTATACGAATCATGCGATTCCTAATGTTTCTCAAATACTCAATAACAATACCTTTCTTATTGATTGGTTTGATTTGCCTAGGCTATGGTTGTGGAAGTGTTGGTTTCCATTCTTTTTCTCGTCGAAAAATCTTTGAACTTAATAGAAAGATCACCAAACAACACAAACACAAGCATACGAATTATGCGATTCCTAATGTTTCTCAAATACTCAATAACACAACATTTCTTGAATTATGCGATTCCTAATGCTTCTCAAATATTACATAACACAACATTTCTTATTGATTGGTTTGATTTGCCCAGGCTATGGTTGTGGAAGTTTTGGTTTCCATTCTTTTTCACGTCCAAAAATCTTTGAACTTAATAGAAAGATCACCAAACAACACAAGCATACGAATCATGCGATTCCTAATGTTTCTGAAATACTCAATAACACAACCTTTATTATTGATTTGTTTGATTTGCCTAGGCTATGGTTGTGGAAGTGTTCATTTCCATTCTTTTTCTCGTCCAAAAATCATTGAACTTAATAGAAAGATCACCAAACAACACAACTACAAGCATACGAATCATGCGATTCCTAATGTTTCTCAAATTCTCAATAACACAACCTTTCTTATTGATTGGTTTGATTTGCCTAGGCTATGGTTGTGGAAGTGTTGGTTTCCATTCTTTTTCTCGTCCAAAAGTCTTTGAACTTAATAGAAAGATCACCAAACAACACAAACACAAGTATACGAATCATGCGTTTCCTAATGTTTCTCAAATACTCAATAACAAAACCTTTCTTATTGATTGGTTTGATTTGCCTAGGCTATGGTTTGGGAAGTATTGGTTTGCATTATTTTTCTCGTCCAAAAATCTTTGAACTTAATAGAAAGATCACCAAACAACACAAACACAAGCATACGAATCATGCGATTCCTAATGTTTCTGAAATACTCATTAATACAACCTTTCTTATTGATTGGTTTGATTTGCCTAGGCTATGGTTGTGGAAGTGTTGGTTTCCATTCTTTTTCTCGTCCAAAAATCTTTGAACTTAATAGAACTTGATAGAAAGATCACCAAAAGACACAAACACAAGCATACGAATCATGCGATTCCTAATGTTTCTCAAATACTCAATAACACAACATTTCTTATTGATTGGTTTGATTTGCCTAGGCTATGGTTGTGGAAGTATTGGTTTCCATTATTTTTCTCGTCCAAAAATGTTTGAACTTAATAGAAAGATCACCAAACAACACAAACACAAGCATACGAATCATGCGATTCCTAATGTTTCTCAAATACTCAAAAACACAACCTTTCTTATTGATTGGTTTGATTTGCCCAGGCTATGGTTTTGGAAGTGTTGGTTTCCATTCTTTTTCTCGTCCAAAAATCTTTGAACTTAATAGAACTTGATAGAAAGATCACCAAACATCACAAACACAAGCATCCGAATCATGCGATTCCTAATGTTTCTCAAATACTCAATAACACAACATTTCTTATTGATTGGTTTGATCTGCCTAGGCTATGGTTGTGGAAGTGTTCGTTTCCAATCTTTTTCACGTCCAAAAATCTTTCAACTTAATAGAAAGATCACCAAACAGCACAAACACAAGCATACGAATCATGCGATTCCTAGTGTTTCTCAAATTCTCAATAACACAACCTTTCTTATTGATTGGTTTGATTTGCCTAGGCTATGGTTGTGGAAGTGTTGGTTTCCATTCTTTTTCTCGTCGAAAAATCTTTGAACTTAATAGAAAGATCACCAAACAACACAAACACAAGCATACGAATCATGCGATTCCTAATGTTTCTCAAATACTCAATAACACAACATTTCTTATTGATTGGTTTGATTTTCCTAGGCTATGGTTGTGGAAGTGTTGGTTTCCATTCTTTTTCTCGTCCAAAAATCATTGAACTTAATAGAAAGATCACCAAACAACACAACTACAAGCATACGAATCATGCGATTCCTAATGTTTCTCAAATTCTCAATAACACAACCTTTCTTATTGATTGGTTTGATTTGCCTAGGCTATGGTTGTGGAAGTGTTGGTTTCCATTCTTTTTCTCGTCCAAAAGTCTTTGAACTTAATAGAAAGATCACCAAACAACACAAACACAAGTATACGAATCATGCGTTTCCTAATGTTTCTCAAATACTCAATAACAAAACCTTTCTTATTGATTGGTTTGATTTGCCTAGGCTATGGTTTGGGAAGTATTGGTTTGCATTATTTTTCTCGTCCAAAAATCTTTGAACTTAATAGAAAGATCACCAAACAACACAAACACAAGCATACGAATCATGCGATTCCTAATGTTTCTGAAATACTCATTAATACAACCTTTCTTATTGATTGGTTTGATTTGCCTAGGCTATGGTTGTGGAAGTGTTGGTTTCCATTCTTTTTCTCGTCCAAAAATCTTTGAACTTAATAGAACTTGATAGAAAGATCACCAAAAGACACAAACACAAGCATACGAATCATGCGATTCCTAATGTTTCTCAAATACTCAATAACACAACATTTCTTATTGATTGGTTTGATTTGCCTAGGCTATGGTTGTGGAAGTATTGGTTTCCATTATTTTTCTCGTCCAAAAATGTTTGAACTTAATAGAAAGATCACCAAACAACACAAACACAAGCATACGAATCATGCGATTCCTAATGTTTCTCAAATACTCAAAAACACAACCTTTCTTATTGATTGGTTTGATTTGCCCAGGCTATGGTTGTGGAAGTGTTGGTGTCCATTCTTTTTCTCGTCCAAAAATCTTTGAACTTAATAGAACTTGATAGAAAGATCACCAAACATCACAAACACAAGCATACGAATCATGCGATTCCTAATGTTTCTCAAATACTCAATAACACAACATTTCTTATTGATTGGTTTGATCTGCCTAGGCTATGGTTGTGGAAGTGTTCGTTTCCAATCTTTTTCACGTCCAAAAATCTTTCAACTTAATAGAAAGATCACCAAACAGCACAAACACAAGCATACGAATCATGCGATTCCTAGTGTTTCTCAAATTCTCAATAACACAACCTTTCTTATTGATTGGTTTCATTTGCCTAGGCTATGGTTGTGGAAGTGTTGGTTTCCATTCTTTTTCTCGTCGAAAAATCTTTGAACTTAATAGAAAGATCACCAAACAACACAAACACAAGCATACGAATCATGCGATTCCTAATGTTTCTCAAATACTCAATAACACAACATTTCTTATTGATTGGTTTGATTTGCCTAGGCTATGGTTGTGGAAGTGTTGGTTTCCATTCTTTTTCTCGTCCAAAAATATTTGAACTTAATAAAAAGATCACCAAACAACACAAACACAAGCATACGAATCATGCGATTCCTAATGTTTCTCAAATACTCAATAACACAACCTTTCTTATTGATTGGTTTGATTTGCCTAGGCTATGGTTGTGGAAGTATTGGTTTCCATTATTTTTCTGGTCCAAAAATTTTTGAACTTAATAGAAAGATCACCAAACAACACAAACACAAGCATACGAATCATGCGATTCCTAATGTTCCTCAAATACTCAATAACACAACCTTTCTTATTGATTGGTTTGATTTGCCTAGGCTATGGTTGTGGAAGTGTTGGTTTCCATTCTTTTTCTCGTCCATAAACATTTGAACTTAATAGAAAGATCACCAAACAACACAAACACAAGCATACGAATCATGCGATTCCTAATGTTCCTCAAATACTCAATAACACAACCTTTCTTGAATTATGCGATTCCTAATGCTTCTCAAATACTCAATAACATAACATTTCTTATTGATTGGTTTGATTTGCCCAGGCTATGGTTGTGGAAGTGTTGGTTTCCATTCTTTTTTACGTCCAAAAATCTTTGAACTTAATAGAAAGATCACCAAACAACACAAGCATACGAATCATGCGATTCCTAATGTTTCTGAAATACTCAATAACACAACCTTTCTTATTGATTGGTTTGATTTGCCTAGGCTATGGTCGTGGAAGTGTTGGTTTCCATTCTTTTTCTCGTCCAAAAATCATTGAACTTAATAGAAAGATCACCAAACAACACAACTACAAGCATACGAATCATGCGATTCCTAATGTTTCTCAAATTCTCAATAACACAACCTTTCTTATTGATTGGTTTGATTTGCCTAGGCTATGGTTGTGGAAGTGTTGGTTTCCATTCTTTTTCTCGTCCAAAAGTCTTTGAACTTAATAGAAAGATCACCAAACAACACAAACACAAGTATACGAATCATGCGATTCCTAATGTTTCTCAAATACTCAATAACAAAACCTTTCTTATTGATTGGTTTGATTTGCCTAGGCTATGGTTTGGGAAGTATTGGTTTGCATTATTTTTCTCGTCCAAAAATCTTTGAACTTAATAGAAAGATCACCAAACAACACAAACACAAGCATACGAATCATGCGATTCCTAATGTTTCTCAAATACTCATTAATACAACCTTTCTTATTGATTGGTTTGATTTGCCTACGCTATGGTTGTGGAAGTGTTGGTTTCCATTCTTTTTCTCGTCCAAAAATCTTTGAACTTAATAGAACTTGATAGAAAGATCACCAAACAACACAAACACAAGCATACGAATCATGCGATTCCTAATGTTTCTCAAATACTCAATAACACAACATTTCTTATTGATTGGTTTGATTTGCCTAGGCTATGGTTGTGGAAGTATTGGTTTCCATTATTTTTCTCGTCCAAAAATGTTTGAACTTAATAGAAAGATCACCAAACAACACAAACACAAGCATACGAATCATGCGATTCCTAATGTTTCTCAAATACTCAATAACACAACCTTTCTTATTGATTGGTTTGATTTGCCCAAGCTATGGTTGTGGAAGTGTTGGTTTCCATTCTTTTTCTCGTCCAAAAATCTTTGAACTTAATAGAACTTGATACGAAGATCACCAAACATCACAAACACAAGCATACGAATCATGCGATTCCTAATGTTTCTCAAATACTCAATAACACAACATTTCTTATTGATTGGTTTGATCTGCCTAGGCTATGGTTGTGGAAGTGTTCGTTTCCAATCTTTTTCACGTCCAAAAATCTTTCAACTTAATAGAAAGATCACCAAACAGCACAAACACAAGCATACGAATCATGCGATTCCTAGTGTTTCTCAAATTCTCAATAACACAACCTTTCTTATTGATTGGTTTGATTTACCTAGGCTATGGTTGTGGAAGTGTTGGTTTCCATTCTTTTTCTCGTCAAAAAATCTTTGAACTTAATAGAAAGATCACCAAACAACACAAACACAAGCATACGAATCATGCGATTCCTAATGTTTCTCAAATACTCAATAACACAACATTTCTTATTGATTGGTTTGATTTTCCTAGGCTATGGTTGTGGAAGTGTTGGTTTCCATTCTTTTTCTCGTCCAAAAATATTTGAACTTAATAGAAAGATCACCAAACAACACAAACACAAGCATACGAATCATGCGATTCCTAATGTTCCTCAAATACTCAATAACACAACCTTTCTTATTGATTGGTTTGATTTTCCTAGGCTATTGTTGTGGAAGTATTGGTTTCCATTATTTTTCTGGTCCAAAAGTTTTTGAACTTAATAGAAAGATCACCAAACAACACAAACACAAGCATACGAATCATGCGATTCCTAATGTTCCTCAAATACTCAATAACACAACCTTTCTTATTGATTGGTTTGATTTGCCTAGGCTATGGTTGTGGAAGTGTTGGTTTCCATTCTTTTTCTGGTCCAAAAGTTTTTGAACTTAATAGAAAGATCACCAAACAACACAAACACAAGCATACGAATCATGCGATTCCTAATGTTTCTCAAATACTCAATAACACAACATTTCTTATTGATTGGTTTGATCTGCCTAGGCTATGGTTGTGGAAGTGTTCGTTTCCAATCTTTTTCACGTCCAAAAATCTTTCAACTTAATAGAAAGATCACCAAACAGCACAAACACATGCATACGAATCATGCGATTCCTAGTGTTTCTCAAATTCTCAATAACACAACCTTTCTTATTGATTGGTTTGATTTGCCTAGGCTATGGTTGTGGAAGTGTTGGTTTCCATTCTTTTTCTCGTCGAAAAATCTTTGAACTTAATAGAAAGATCACCAAACAACACAAACACAAGCATACGAATCATGCGATTCCTAATGTTTCTCAAATACTCAATAACACAACATTTCTTATTGATTGGTTTGATTTTCCTAGGCTATGGTTGTGGAAGTGTTGGTTTCCATTCTTTTTCTCGTCCAAAAATATTTGAACTTAATAGAAAGATCACCAAACAACACAAACACAAGCATACGAATCATGCGATTCCTAATGTTTCTCAAATACTCAATAACACAACCTTTCTTATTGATTGGTTTGATTTTCCTAGGCTATGGTTGTGGAAGTGTTGGTTTCCATTCTTTTTCTCGTCCAAAAATATTTGAACTTAATAGAAAGATCACCAAACAACACAAACACAAGCATACGAATCATGCGATTCCTAATGTTCCTCAAATACTCAATAACACAACCTTTCTTATTGATTGGTTTGATTTTCCTAGGCTATTGTTGTGGAAGTATTGGTTTCCATTATTTTTCTGGTCCAAAAGTTTTTGAACTTAATAGAAAGATCACCAAACAACACAAACACAAGCATACGAATCATGCGATTCCTAATGTTCCTCAAATACTCAATAACACAACCTTTCTTATTGATTGGTTTGATTTGCCTAGGCTATGGTTGTGGAAGTGTTGGTTTCCATTCTTTTTCTGGTCCAAAAGTTTTTGAACTTAATAGAAAGATCACCAAACAACACAAACACAAGCATACGAATCATGCGATTCCTAATGTTTCTCAAATACTCAATAACACAACATTTCTTATTGATTGGTTTGATCTGCCTAGGCTATGGTTGTGGAAGTGTTCGTTTCCAATCTTTTTCACGTCCAAAAATCTTTCAACTTAATAGAAAGATCACCAAACAGCACAAACACATGCATACGAATCATGCGATTCCTAGTGTTTCTCAAATTCTCAATAACACAACCTTTCTTATTGATTGGTTTGATTTGCCTAGGCTATGGTTGTGGAAGTGTTGGTTTCCATTCTTTTTCTCGTCGAAAAATCTTTGAACTTAATAGAAAGATCACCAAACAACACAAACACAAGCATACGAATCATGCGATTCCTAATGTTTCTCAAATACTCAATAACACAACATTTCTTATTGATTGGTTTGATTTTCCTAGGCTATGGTTGTGGAAGTGTTGGTTTCCATTCTTTTTCTCGTCCAAAAATATTTGAACTTAATAGAAAGATCACCAAACAACACAAACACAAGCATACGAATCATGCGATTCCTAATGTTTCTCAAATACTCAATAACACAACCTTTCTTATTGATTGGTTTGATTTTCCTAGGCTATTGTTGTGGAAGTATTGGTTTCCATTATTTTTCTGGTCCAAAAGTTTTTGAACTTAATAGAAAGATCACCAAACAACACAAACACAAGCATACGAATCATGCGATTCCTAATGTTCCTCAAATACTCAATAACACAACCTTTCTTATTGATTGGTTTGATTTGCCTAGGCTATGGTTGTGGAAGTGTTGGTTTCCATTCTTTTTCTCATCCAAAAATCTTTGAACTTAATAGAAAGATCACCAAACAACACAAACACAAGCATACGAATCATGCGATTCCTAATGTTCCTCAAATACTCAATAACACAACCTTTCTAGATTGGTTTGATTTTCCAAGGCTATGGTCGTGGAAGTGTTGGTTTCCATTCTTTTTCTCGTCCAAAAATATTTGAACTTAATAGAAAGATCACCAAACAACACAAACACAAGCATACGAATCATGCGATTCCTAATGTTCCTCAAATACTCAATAACACAACCTTTCTTATTGATTGGTTTGATTTTCCAAGTCTATGGTCGTGGAAGTGTTGGTTTCCATTCTTTTTCTCGTCCAAAAATCTTTTAACTTAATAGAAAGATCACCAAACAACACAAACACAAGCATACGAATCATGCGATTCCTATTGTTCCTCAAATACTCAATAACACAACCTTTCTTATTGATTGGTTTGATTTGCCTAGGCTATGGTTGTGGAAGTGTTGGTTTCCATTCTTTTTCTCGTCCAAAAATCTTTGAACTTAATAGAAAGATCACCAAACAACACAAACACAAGTATACGAATCATGCGATTCCTAATGTTTCTCAAATACTCAATAACAATACCTTTCTTATTGATTGGTTTGATTTGCCTAGGCTATGGTTGTGGAAGTGTTGGTTTCCATTCTTTTTCTCGTCGAAAAATCTTTGAACTTAATAGAAAGATCACCAAACAACACAAACACAAGCATACGAATTATGCGATTCCTAATGTTTCTCAAATACTCAATAACACAACATTTCTTGAATTATGCGATTCCTAATGCTTCTCAAATACTACATAACACAACATTTCTTATTGATTGGTTTGATTTGCCCAGGCTATGGTTGTGGAAGTTTTGGTTTCCATTCTTTTTCACGTCCAAAAATCTTTGAACTTAATAGAAAGATCACCAAACAACACAAGCATACGAATCATGCGATTCCTAATGTTTCTGAAATACTCAATAACACAACCTTTCTTATTGATTTGTTTGATTTGCCTAGGCTATGGTTGTGGAAGTGTTCATTTCCATTCTTTTTCTCGTCCAAAAATCATTGAACTTAATAGAAAGATCACCAAACAACACAACTACAAGCATACGAATCATGCGATTCCTAATGTTTCTCAAATTCTCAATAACACAACCTTTCTTATTGATTGGTTTGATTTGCCTAGGCTATGGTTGTGGAAGTGTTGGTTTCCATTCTTTTTCTCGTCCAAAAGTCTTTGAACTTAATAGAAAGATCACCAAACAACACAAACATAAGTATACGAATCATGCGATTCCTAATGTTTCTCAAATACTCAATAACAAAACCTTTCTTATTGATTGGTTTGATTTGCCTAGGCTATGGTCGTGGAAGTGTTGGTTTCCATTCTTTTTCTCGTCCAAAAATTATTGAACTTAATAGAAAGATCACCAAACAACACAACTACAAGCATACGAATCATGCGATTCCTAATGTTTCTCAAATTCTCAATAACACAACCTTTCTTATTGATTGGTTTGATTTGCCTAGGCTATGGTTGTGGAAGTGTTGGTTTCCATTCTTTTTCTCGTCCAAAAGTCTTTGAACTTAATAGAAAGATCACCAAACAACACAAACACAAGTATACGAATCATGCGTTTCCTAATGTTTCTCAAATACTCAATAACAAAACCTTTCTTATTGATTGGTTTGATTTGCCTAGGCTATGGTTTGGGAAGTATTGGTTTGCATTATTTTTCTCGTCCAAAAATCTTTGAACTTAATAGAAAGATCACCAAACAACACAAACACAAGCATACGAATCATGCGATTCCTAATGTTTCTGAAATACTCATTAATACAACCTTTCTTATTGATTGGTTTGATTTGCCTAGGCTATGGTTGTGGAAGTGTTGGTTTCCATTCTTTTTCTCGTCCAAAAATCTTTGAACTTAATAGAACTTGATAGAAAGATCACCAAAAGACACAAACACAAGCATACGAATCATGCGATTCCTAATGTTTCTCAAATACTCAATAACACAACATTTCTTATTGATTGGTTTGATTTGCCTAGGCTATGGTTGTGGAAGTATTGGTTTCCATTATTTTTCTCGTCCAAAAATGTTTGAACTTAATAGAAAGATCACCAAACAACACAAACACAAGCATACGAATCATGCGATTCCTAATGTTTCTCAAATACTCAAAAACACAACCTTTCTTATTGATTGGTTTGATTTGCCCAGGCTATGGTTGTGGAAGTGTTGGTTTCCATTCTTTTTCTCGTCCAAAAATCTTTGAACTTAATAGAACTTGATAGAAAGATCACCAAACATCACAAACACAAGCATACGAATCATGCGATTCGTAATGTTTCTCAAATACTCAATAACACAACATTTCTTATTGATTGGTTTGATCTGCCTAGGCTATGGTTGTGGAAGTGTTCGTTTCCAATCTTTTTCACGTCCAAAAATCTTTCAACTTAATAGAAAGATCACCAAACTGCACAAACACAAGCATACGAATCATGCGATTCCTAGTGTTTCTCAAATTCTCAATAACACAACCTTTCTTATTGATTGGTTTGATTTGCCTAGGCTATGGTTGTGGAAGTGTTGGTTTCCATTCTTTTTCTCGTCGAAAAATCTTTGAACTTAATAGAAAGATCACCAAACAACACAAACACAAGCATACGAATCATGCGATTCCTAATGTTTCTCAAATACTCAATAACACAACATTTCTTATTGATTGGTTTGATTTGCCTAGGCTATGGTTGTGGAAGTGTTGGTTTCCATTCTTTTTCTCGTCCAAAAATATTTGAACTTAATAAAAAGATCACCAAACAACACAAACACAAGCATACGAATCATGCGATTCCTAATGTTTCTCAAATACTCAATAACACAACCTTTCTTATTGATTGGTTTGATTTGCCTAGGCTATGGTTGTGGAAGTATTGGTTTCCATTATTTTTCTGGTCCAAAAATTTTTGAACTTAATAGAAAGATCACCAAACAACACAAACACAAGCATACGAATCATGCGATTCCTAATGTTCCTCAAATACTCAATAACACAACCTTTCTTATTGATTGGTTTGATTTGCCTAGGCTATGGTTGTGGAAGTGTTTGTTTCCATTCTTTTTCTCGTCCATAAATCTTTGAACTTAATAGAAAGATCACCAAACAACACAAACACAAGCATACGAATCATGCGATTCCTAATGTTCCTCAAATACTCAATAACACAACCTTTCTTGAATTATGCGATTCCTAATGCTTCTCAAATACTACATAACACAACATTTCTTATTGATTGGTTTGATTTGCCCAGGCTATGGTTGTGGAAGTTTTGGTTTCCATTCTTTTTCTCGTCCAAAAGTCTTTGAACTTAATAGAAAGATCACCAAACAACATAAACACAAGTATACGAATCATGCGTTTCCTAATGTTTCTCAAATACTCAATAACAAAACCTTTCTTATTGATTGGTTTGATTTGCCTAGGCTATGGTTTGGGAAGTATTGGTTTGCATTATTTTTCTCGTCCAAAAATCTTTGAACTTAATAGAAAGATCACCAAACAACACAAACACAAGCATACGAATCATGCGATTCCTAATGTTTCTGAAATACTCATTAATACAACCTTTCTTATTGATTGGTTTGATTTGCCTAGGCTATGGTTGTGGAAGTGTTGGTTTCCATTCTTTTTCTCGTCCAAAAATCTTTGAACTTAATAGAACTTGATAGAAAGATCACCAAAAGACACAAACACAAGCATACGAATCATGCGATTCCTAATGTTTCTCAAATACTCAATAACACAACATTTCTTATTGATTGGTTTGATTTGCCTAGGCTATGGTTGTGGAAGTATTGGTTTCCATTATTTTTCTCGTCCAAAAATGTTTGAACTTAATAGAAAGATCACCAAACAACACAAACACAAGCATACGAATCATGCGATTCCTAATGTTTCTCAAATACTCAAAAACACAACCTTTCTTATTGATTGGTTTGATTTGCCCAGGCTATGGTTGTGGAAGTGTTGGTTTCCATTCTTTTTCTCGTCCAAAAATCTTTGAACTTAATAGAACTTGATAGAAAGATCACCAAACATCACAAACACAAGCATACGAATCATGCGATTCCTAATGTTTCTCAAATACTCAATAACACAACATTTCTTATTGATTGGTTTGATCTGCCTAGGCTATGGTTGTGGAAGTGTTCGTTTCCAATCTTTTTCACGTCCAAAAATCTTTCAACTTAATAGAAAGATCACCAAACTGCACAAACACAAGCATACGAATCATGCGATTCCTAGTGTTTCTCAAATTCTCAATAACACAACCTTTCTTATTGATTGGTTTGATTTGCCTAGGCTATGGTTGTGGAAGTGTTGGTTTCCATTCTTTTTCTCGTCGAAAAATCTTTGAACTTAATAGAAAGATCACCAAACAACACAAACACAAGCATACGAATCATGCGATTCCTAATGTTTCTCAAATACTCAATAACACAACATTTCTTATTGATTGGTTTGATTTGCCTAGGCTATGGTTGTGGAAGTGTTGGTTTCCATTCTTTTTCTCGTCCAAAAATATTTGAACTTAATAAAAAGATCACCAAACAACACAAACACAAGCATACGAATCATGCGATTCCTAATGTTTCTCAAATACTCAATAACACAACCTTTCTTATTGATTGGTTTGATTTGCCTAGGCTATGGTTGTGGAAGTATTGGTTTCCATTATTTTTCTGGTCCAAAAATTTTTGAACTTAATAGAAAGATCACCAAACAACACAAACACAAGCATACGAATCATGCGATTCCTAATGTTTCTCAAATTCTCAATAACACAACCTTTCTTATTGATTGGTTTGATTTGCCTAGGCTATGGTTGTGGAAGTGTTGGTTTCCATTCTTTTTCTCGTCCAAAAGTCTTTGAACTTAATAGAAAGATCACCAAACAACACAAACACAAGTATACGAATCATGCGATTCCTAATGTTTCTCAAATACTCAATAACAAAACCTTTCTTATTGATTGATTTGATTTGCCTAGGCTATGGTTTGGGAAGTATTGGTTTGCATTATTTTTCTCGTCCAAAAATCTTTGAACTTAATAGAAAGATCACCAAACAACACAAACACAAGCATACGAATCATGCGATTCCTAATGTTTCTCAAATACTCATTAATACAACCTTTCTTATTGATTGGTTTGATTTGCCTAGGCTATGGTTGTGGAAGTGTTGGTTTCCATTCTTTTTCTCGTCCAAAAATCTTTGAACTTAATAGAACTTGATAGAAAGATCACCAAAAACACAAACACAAGCATACGAATCATGCGATTCCTAATGTTTCTCAAATACTCAATAACACAACATTTCTTATTGATTGGTTTGATTTGCCTAGGCTATGGTTGTGGAAGTATTGGTTTCCATTATTTTTCTCGTCCAAAAATGTTTGAACTTAATAGAAAGATCACCAAACAACACAAACACAAGCATACGAATCATGCGATTCCTAATGTTTCTCAAATACTCAATAACACAACCTTTCTTATTGATTGGTTTGATTTGCCCAGGCTATGGTTGTGGAAGTGTTGGTTTCCATTCTTTTTCTCGTCCAAAAATCTTTGAACTTAATAGAACTTGATAGAAAGATCACCAAACATCACAAACACAAGCATACGAATCATGCGATTCCTAATGTTTCTCAAATACTCAATAACACAACATTTCTTATTGATTGGTTTGATCTGCCTAGGCTATGGTTGTGGAAGTGTTCGTTTCCAATCTTTTTCACGTCCAAAAATCTTTCAACTTAATAGAAAGATCACCAAACAGCACAAACACAAGCATACGAATCATGCGATTCCTAGTGTTTCTCAAATTCTCAATAACACAACCTTTCTTATTGATTGGTTTGATTTGCCTAGGCTATGGTTGTGGAAGTGTTGGTTTCCATTCTTTTTCTCGTCGAAAAATCTTTGAACTTAATAGAAAGATCACCAAACAACACAAACACAAGCATACGAATCATGCGATTCCTAATGTTTCTCAAATACTCAATAACACAACATTTCTTATTGATTGGTTTGATTTTCCTAGGCTATGGTTGTGGAAGTGTTGGTTTCCATTCTTTTTCTCGTCCAAAAATATTTGAACTTAATAGAAAGATCACCAAACAACACAAACACAAGCATACGAATCATGCGATTCCTAATGTTCCTCAAATACTCAATAACACAACCTTTCTTATTGATTGGTTTGATTTTCCTAGGCTATTGTTGTGGAAGTATTGGTTTCCATTATTTTTCTGGTCCAAAAGTTTTTGAACTTAATAGAAAGATCACCAAACAACACAAACACAAGCATACGAATCATGCGATTCCTAATGTTCCTCAAATACTCAATAACACAACCTTTCTTATTGATTGGTTTGATTTGCCTAGGCTATGGTTGTGGAAGTGTTGGTTTCCATTCTTTTTCTGGTCCAAAAGTTTTTGAACTTAATAGAAAGATCACCAAACAACACAAACACAAGCATACGAATCATGCGATTCCTAATGTTTCTCAAATACTCAATAACACAACATTTCTTTTTGATTGGTTTGATCTGCCTAGGCTATGGTTGTGGAAGTGTTCGTTTCCAATCTTTTTCACGTCCAAAAATCTTTCAACTTAATAGAAAGATCACCAAACAGCACAAACACAAGCATACGAATCATGCGATTCCTAGTGTTTCTCAAATTCTCAATAACACAACCTTTCTTATTGATTGGTTTGATTTGCCTAGGCTATGGTTGTGGAAGTGTTGGTTTCCATTCTTTTTCTCATCGAAAAATCTTTGAACTTAATAGAAAGATCACCAAACAACACAAACACAAGCATACGAATCATGCGATTCCTAATGTTTCTCAAATACTCAATAACACAACATTTCTTATTGATTGGTTTGATTTTCCTAGGCTATGGTTGTGGAAGTGTTGGTTTCCATTCTTTTTCTCGTCCAAAAATATTTGAACTTAATAGAAAGATCACCAAACAACACAAACACAAGCATACGAATCATGCGATTCCTAATGTTTCTGAAATACTCATTAATACAACCTTTCTTATTGATTGGTTTGATTTGCCTAGGCTATGGTTGTGGAAGTGTTGGTTTCCATTCTTTTTCTCGTCCAAAAATCTTTGAACTTAATAGAACTTGATAGAAAGATCACCAAAAGACACAAACACAAGCATACGAATCATGCGATTCCTAATGTTTCTCAAATACTCAATAACACAACATTTCTTATTGATTGGTTTGATTTGCCTAGGCTATGGTTGTGGAAGTATTGGTTTCCATTATTTTTCTCGTCCAAAAATGTTTGAACTTAATAGAAAGATCACCAAACAACACAAACACAAGCATACGAATCATGCGATTCCTAATGTTTCTCAAATACTCAAAAACACAACCTTTCTTATTGATTGGTTTGATTTGCCCAGGCTATGGTTGTGGAAGTATTGGTTTCCATTATTTTTCTGGTCCAAAAATTTTTGAACTTAATAGAAAGATCACCAAACAACACAAACACAAGCATACGAATCATGCGATTCCTAATGTTCCTCAAATACTCAATAACACAACCTTTCTTATTGATTGGTTTGATTTGCCTAGGCTATGGTTGTGGAAGTGTTGGTTTCCATTCTTTTTCTCGTCCATAAATCTTTGAACTTAATAGAAAGATCACCAAACAACACAAACACAAGCATACGAATCATGCGATTCCTAATGTTCCTCAAATACTCAATAACACAACCTTTCTTGAATTATGCGATTCCTAATGCTTCTCAAATACTCAATAACATAACATTTCTTATTGATTGGTTTGATTTGCCCAGGCTATGGTTGTGGAAGTGTTGGTTTCCATTCTTTTTCACGTCCAAAAATCTTTGAACTTAATAGAAAGATAACCAAACAACACAAGCATACGAATCATGCGATTCCTAATGTTTCTGAAATACTCAATAACACAACCTTTCTTATTGATTGGTTTGATTTGCCTAGGCTATGGTTGTGGAAGTGTTCATTTCCATTCTTTTTCTCGTCCAAAAATCATTGAACTTAATAGAAAGATCACCAAACAACACAACTACAAGCATACGAATCATGCGATTCCTAATGTTTCTCAAATTCTCAATAACACAACCTTTCTTATTGATTGGTTTGATTTGCCTAGGCTATGGTTGTGGAAGTGTTGGTTTCCATTCTTTTTCTCGTCCAAAAGTCTTTGAACTTAATAGAAAGATCACCAAACAACACAAACACAAGTATACGAATCATGCGATTCCTAATGTTTCTCAAATACTCAATAACAAAACCTTTCTTATTGATTGATTTGATTTGCCTAGGCTATGGTTTGGGAAGTATTGGTTTGCATTATTTTTCTCGTCCAAAAATCTTTGAACTTAATAGAAAGATCACCAAACAACACAAACACAAGCATACGAATCATGCGATTCCTAATGTTTCTCAAATACTCATTAATACAACCTTTCTTATTGATTGGTTTGATTTGCCTAGGCTATGGTTGTGGAAGTGTTGGTTTCCATTCTTTTTCTCGTCCAAAAATCTTTGAACTTAATAGAACTTGATAGAAAGATCACCAAACAACACAAACACAAGCATACGAATCATGCGATTCCTAATGTTTCTCAAATACTCAATAACACAACATTTCTTATTGATTGGTTTGATTTGCCTAGGCTATGGTTGTGGAAGTATTGGTTTCCATTATTTTTCTCGTCCAAAAATGTTTGAACTTAATAGAAAGATCACCAAACAACACAAACACAAGCATACGAATCATGCGATTCCTAATGTTTCTCAAATACTCAATAACACAACCTTTCTTATTGATTGGTTTGATTTGCCCAGGCTATGGTTGTGGAAGTGTTGGTTTCCATTCTTTTTCTCGTCCAAAAATCTTTGAACTTAATAGAACTTGATAGAAAGATCACCAAACATCACAAACACAAGCATACGAATCATGCGATTCCTAATGTTTCTCAAATACTCAATAACACAACATTTCTTATTGATTGGTTTGATCTGCCTAGGCTATGGTTGTGGAAGTGTTCGTTTCCAATCTTTTTCACGTCCAAAAATCTTTCAACTTAATAGAAAGATCACCAAACAGCACAAACACAAGCATACGAATCATGCGATTCCTAGTGTTTCTCAAATTCTCAATAACACAACCTTTCTTATTGATTGGTTTGATTTGCCTAGGCTATGGTTGTGGAAGTGTTGGTTTCCATTCTTTTTCTCGTCGAAAAATCTTTGAACTTAATAGAAAGATCACCAAACAACACAAACACAAGCATACGAATCATGCGATTCCTAATGTTTCTCAAATACTCAATAACACAACATTTCTTATTGATTGGTTTGATTTTCCTAGGCTATGGTTGTGGAAGTGTTGGTTTCCATTCTTTTTCTCGTCCAAAAATATTTGAACTTAATAGAAAGATCACCAAACAACACAAACACAAGCATACGAATCATGCGATTCCTAATGTTCCTCAAATTCTCAATAACACAACCTTTCTTATTGATTGGTTTGATTTTCCTAGGCTATTGTTGTGGAAGTATTGGTTTCCATTATTTTTCTGGTCCAAAAGTTTTTGAACTTAATAGAAAGATCACCAAACAACACAAACACAAGCATACGAATCATGCGATTCCTAATGTTTCTCAAATACTCAATAACACAACCTTTCTTATTGATTGGTTTGATTTGCCTAGGCTATGGTTGTGGAAGTGTTGGTTTCCATTCTTTTTCTGGTCCAAAAGTTTTTGAACTTAATAGAAAGATCACCAAACAACACAAACACAAGCATACGAATCATGCGATTCCTAATGTTTCTCAAATACTCAATAACACAACATTTCTTTTTGATTGGTTTGATCTGCCTAGGCTATGGTTGTGGAAGTGTTCGTTTCCAATCTTTTTCACGTCCAAAAATCTTTCAACTTAATAGAAAGATCACCAAACAGCACAAACACAAGCATACGAATCATGCGATTCCTAGTGTTTCTCAAATTCTCAATAACACAACCTTTCTTATTGATTGGTTTGATTTGCCTAGGCTATGGTTGTGGAAGTGTTGGTTTCCATTCTTTTTCTCGTCGAAAAATCTTTGAACTTAATAGAAAGATCACCAAACAACACAAACACAAGCATACGAATCATGCGATTCCTAATGTTTCTCAAATACTCAATAACACAACATTTCTTATTGATTGGTTTGATTTTCCTAGGCTATGGTTGTGGAAGTGTTGGTTTCCATTCTTTTTCTCGTCCAAAAATATTTGAACTTAATAGAAAGATCACCAAACAACACAAACACAAGCATACGAATCATGCGATTCCTAATGTTCCTCAAATACTCAATAACACAACCTTTCTTATTGATTGGTTTGATTTTCCTAGGCTATTGTTGTGGAAGTATTGGTTTCCATTATTTTTCTGGTCCAAAAGTTTTTGAACTTAATAGAAAGATCACCAAACAACACAAACACAAGCATACGAATCATGCGATTCCTAATGTTCCTCAAATACTCAATAACACAACCTTTCTTATTGATTGGTTTGATTTGCCTAGGCTATGGTTGTGGAAGTGTTGGTTTCCATTCTTTTTCTCGTCCATAAATCTTTGAACTTAATAGAAAGATCACCAAACAACACAAACACAAGCATACGAATCATGTGATTCCTAATGTTCCTCAAATACTCAATAACACAACCTTTCTTGAATTATGCGATTCCTAATGCTTCTCAAATACTCAATAACACAACATTTCTTATTGATTGGTTTGATTTGCCCAGGCTATGGTTGTGGAAGTGTTGGTTTCCATTCTTTTTCACGTCCAAAAATCTTTGAACTTAATAGAAAGATCACCAAACAACACAAGCATACGAATCATGCGATTCCTAATGTTTCTGAAATACTCAATAACACAACCTTTCTTATTGATTGGTTTGATTTGCCTAGGCTATGGTTGTGGAAGTGTTCGTTTCCATTCTTTTTCTCGTCCAAAAATCTTTGAACTTAATAGAAATATCACCAAACAACACAATTACAAGCATACGAATCATGCGATTCCTAATGTTTCTCAAATTCTCAATAACACAACCTTTCTTATTGATTGGTTTGATTTGCCTAGGATATGGTTGTGGAAGTGTTGGTTTCCATTCTTTTTCTCGTCCAAAAGTCTTTGAACTTAATAGAAAGATCACCAAACAACACAAACACAAGTATACGAATCATGCGATTCCTAATGTTTCTCAAATACTCAATAACAAAACCTTTCTTATTGATTGGTTTGATTTGCCTAGGCTATGGTTTGGGAAGTATTGGTTTGCATTATTTTTCTCGTCCAAAAATCTTTGAACTTAATAGAAAGATCACCAAACAACACAAACACAAGCATACGAATCATGCGATTCCTAATGTTTCTCAAATACTCATTAATACAACCTTTCTTATTGATTGGTTTGATTTGCCTAGGCTATGGTTGTGGAAGTGTTGGTTTCCATTCTATTTCTCGTCCAAAAATCTATCAACTTAATAGAACTTGATAGAAAAATCACCAAACAACACAAACACAAGCATACGAATCATGCGATTCCTAATGTTTCTCAAATACTCAATAACACAACATTTCTTATTGATTGGTTTGATTTGCCCAGGCTATGGTTGTGGAAGTGTTGGTTTCCATTCTTTTTCTCGTCCAAAAATCTTTGAACTTAAAAGAACTTGATAGAAAGATCACCAAACAACACAAACACAAGCATACGAATCTTGCGATTCCTAATGTTTCTCAAATACACAATAACACAACCTTTCTTATTGATTGGTTTGATTTTCCTAGGCTATGGTTTGGGAAGTATTGGTTTCCATTATTTTTCTCGTCCAAAAATCTTTGAACTTAATAGAAAGATCACCAAACAACACAAACACAAGCATACGAATCATGCGATTCCTAATGTTTCTCAAATACTCATTAATACAACCTTTCTTATTGATTGGTTTTATTTGCCTAGGCTATGGTTGTGGAAGTGTTGGTTTCCATTCTATTTCTCGTCCAAAAATCTTTGAACTTAATAGAACTTGATAGAAAGATCACCAAACAACACAAACACAAGCATATGAATCATGCGATTCCTAATGCTTCTCAAATACTCAATAACACAACATTTCTTATTGATTGGTTTGATTTGCCCAGGTTATGGTTGTGGAAGTGTTGGTTTCCATTCTTTTTCACGTCCAAAAATCTTTGAACTTAATAGAAAGATCACCAAACAACACAAGCATACGAATCATGCGATTCCTAATGTTTCTGAAATACTCAATAACACAACCTTTCTTATTGATTGGTTTGATTTGCCTAGGCTATGGTTTTTGAAGTGTTCGTTTCCATTCTTTTTCTCGTCCAAAAATCTTTGAACTTAATAGAAAGATCACCAAACAACAAAACTACAAGCATACGAATCATGCGATTCCTAATGTTTCTCAAATTCTCAATAACACAACCTTTCTTATTGATTGGTTTGATTTCCCTAGGCTATGGTTGTGGAAGTGTTGGTTTCCAATATTTTTCTCGTCCAAAATTCTTTGAACTTAATAGAAAGATCACCAAACAACACAAACACAAGTATACGAATCATGCGATTCCTAATGTTTCTCAAATACTCAATAACAAAACCTTTCATATTGATTGGTTTGATTTGCCTAGGCTATGGTTTGGGAAGTATTGGTTTCCATTATTTTTCTCGTCCAAAAATCTTTGAACTTTATAGAAAGATCACCAAACAACACAAACACAAGCATACGAATCATGCGATTCCTAATGTTTCTCAAATACTCATTTATACAACCTTTCTTATTCATTGGTTTGATTTGCCTAGGCTATGGTTGTGGAAGTGTTGGTTTCCATTCTTTTTCTCGTCCAAAAATCTTTGAACTTAATAGAACGTGGTAGAAAGATCACCAAACAACACAAACACGAGCATACGAATCATGCGATTCCTAATGTTTCTCAAATACTCAATAACACAACATTTCTTATTGATTGGTTTGATTTGCCCAGGCTATGGCTGTGGAAGTGTTCGTTTCCAATCTTTTTCACGTCCAAAAATCTTTCAACTTAATAGAAAGATCACCAAACAGCACAAACACAAGCATACGAATCATGCGATTCCTAGTGTTTCTCAAATTCTCAATAACACAACCTTTCTTATTGATTGGTTTGATTTGCCTAGGCTATGGTTGTGGAAGTGTTCGTTTCCATTCTTTTTCTCGTCGAAAAATCTTTGAACTTAATAGAAAGATCACCAAACAACACAAACACAAGCATACGAATCATGCGATTCCTAATGTTTCTCAAATACTCAATAACACAACATTTCTTATTGATTGGTTTGATTTTCCTAGGCTATGGTTGTGGAAGTGTTGGTTTCCATTCTTTTTCTCGTCCAAAAATATTTGAACTTAATAGAAAGATCACCAAACAACACAAACACAAGCATACGAATCATGCGATTCCTAATGTTCCTCAAATACTCAATAACCCAACCTTTCTTATTGATTGGTTTGATTTGCCTAGGCTATGGTTTGGGAAGTATTGGTTTCCATTATTTTTCTCGTCCAAAAATCTTTGAACTTAATAGAAAGATCACCAAACAACACAAACACAAGCATACGAATCATGCGATTCCTAATGTTTCTCAAATACTCATTAATACAACCTTTCTTATTGATTGGTTTGATTTGCCTAGGCTATGGTTGTGGAAGTGTTTGTTTCCATTCTATTTCTCGTCCAAAAATCTTTGAACTTAATAGAACTTGATAGAAAGATCACCAAACAACACAAACACAAGCATATGAATCATGCGATTCCTAATGCTTCTCAAATACTCAATAACACAACATTTCTTATTGATTGGTTTGATTTGCCCAGGTTATGGTTGTGGAAGTGTTGGTTTCCATTCTTTTTCACGTCCAAAAATCTTTGAACTTAATAGAAAGATCACCAAACAACACAAGCATACGAATCATGCGATTCCTAACGTTTCTGAAATACTCAATAACACAACCTTTCTTATTGATTGGTTTGATTTGCCTAGGCTATGGTTGTTGAAGTGTTCGTTTCCATTCTTTTTCTCGTCCAAAAATCTTTGAACTTAATAGAAAGATCACCAAACAACACAACTACAAGCATACGAATCATGCGATTCCTAATGTTTCTCAAATTCTCAATAACACAACCTTTCTTATTGATTGGTTTGATTTCCCTAGGCTATGGTTGTGGAAGTGTTGGTTTCCAATATTTTTCTCGTCCAAAATTCTTTGAACTTAATAGAAAGATCACCAAACAACACAAACACAAGTATACGAATCATGCGATTCCTAATGTTTCTCAAATACTCAATAACAAAACCTTTCATATTGATTGGTTTGATTTGCCTAGGCTATGGTTTGGGAAGTATTGGTTTCCATTATTTTTCTCGTCCAAAAATCTTTGAACTTTATAGAAAGATCACCAAACAACACAAACACAAGCATACGAATCATGCGATTCCTAATGTTTCTCAAATACTCATTTATACAACCTTTCTAATTGATTGGTTTGATTTGCCTAGGCTATAGTTGTGGAAGTGTTGGTTTCCATTCTTTTTCTCGTCCAAAAATCTTTGAACTTAATAGAACGTGGTAGAAAGATCACCAAACAACACAAACACGAGCATACGAATCATGCGATTCCTAATGTTTCTCAAATACTCAATAACACAACATTTCTTATTGATTGGTTTGATTTGCCCAGGCTATGGTTGTGGAAGTGTTGGTTTCCATTCTTTTTCTCGTCCAAAAATCTTTGAACTTAATAGAACTTGATAGAAAGATCACCAAACATCACAAACACAAGCATACGAATCATGCGATTCCTAATGTTTCTCAAATACTCAATAACACAAAATTTCTTATTGATTGGTTTGATCTGCCTAGGCTATGGTTGTGGAAGTGTTCGTTTCCAATCTTTTTCACGTCCAAAAATCTTTCAACTTAATAGAAAGATCACCAAACAGCACAAACACAAGCATACGAATCATGCGATTCCTAGTGTTTCTCAAATTCTCAATAACACAACCTTTCTTATTGATTGGTTTGATTTGCCTAGGCTATGGTTGTGGAAGTGTTGGTTTCCATTCTTTTTCTCGTCGAAAAATCTTTGAACTTAATAGAAAGATCACCAAACAACACAAACACAAGCATACGAATCATGCGATTCCTAATGTTTCTCAAATACTCAATAACACAATATTTCTTATTCATTGGTTTGATTTGCCCAGGCTATGGTTGTGGAAGTGTTGGTTTCCATTCTTTTTCTCGTCCAAAAATCTTTGAACTTAATAGAAAGATCACCAAACAACACAAACACAAGCATACGAATCATGCGATTCCTAATGTTTCTCAAATTCTCAATAACACAACCTTTCTTATTGATTGGTTTGATTTGCCTAGGCTATGGTTGTGGAAGTGTTGGTTTCCATTCTATTTCTCGTCCAAAAATCTTTGAACTTAATAGAACTTTATAGAAAGATTACCAAACAACACAAACACAAGCATACGAATCATGCGATTCCTAATTGATGAAGGATTATTCCAGGACATCCAAGGAGAACCTTTGCAAGGACCAAGATGCAAATCTAGCTGAGTGAAACGCCAATTTCTAGCCTAGTTGTGTTTTGGGCCACACTTGTTGTTTTGGGCCATTAGCATTTTGTTAGCTTTTAATGTAATTTCTTTTATTTAGCATTTTAGTATAAATAGCCATAGTTAGTTTTAGATTTCAGCAGTTTTAGCTTAGTTTTGGAATTGATTTAGAAAATCAGATTGGAGAGTTTTCTCCTAGAGAGGGATCGATCTCCCTTGATGAGGGAATCGTCTTTGTTTTGGCTTGGTTCGCACTATGTTATGTCGGCCCTGCGAGGTTAGGTGTTCATAGGCGATCACAATGCATCCTCTTGGTGCTTCAAGGATCCGTCCTTGATTGTGTCAAGTTGTATAAGATGGGTCTCTTGATCATTCAATCTGGTTCTCGTTTTCAAAGCAACGAGGGTCTTTTTGTTGTTTCATTTGGTTCTTCTTCTATCCTTTTATTCGCTTATCTATCTTCGATTTCAGTTGTGTTTCATTGTTGAATCGTCCTTTATTTCTTCATTTCGAGTCATTTCTGACCATTGTCCATTTGTTTCCTTTGTTTGAGTCTATGGTGTTGAAGATCGGGCCACCAACGGCTAATCCCCGTATCAAATTGGTATCAGAGCTACGGGTTGCCAACACCATGGTTGAGTCGTTCATGGAGTCGTCCTAAGTCAGAAAACCCAAAAAAGAGTCGGTTGTGTCACCAAGAACAAAATCGCTTGGTTAGTCTTTCATACCTTACTTTCTCGTGTTTAATTGGTTTTCTAACCCCTTGATGAGCAGAAATGTTGTGCCTGGTTGTTGCCCAGACCAAACACACCCTAAATCAGCCTAAACCGCCACCTTCCAGCCACCTACGCCCACCACCACCATCAAAAACGACCACCACCTTCATATTATCACCAGCCATGAATTTATTTAATTAAAGAAATTCATTTCTTTTAATTAAATGCAAATTCAAACCCATCCTATTCAGTCTCCTACATTCAAGGGATACTATTTCAAAGCTGAAACAAACTCACCTCACCTCCACAAATCAATTCCCACGCCTCCTATTTCTTAGGAATACCATTCAAATTCGAAATTCAACCACAATCAACCACAAAATTTTAATTAAATTAGGATTATATTCTGATTTAATTAAATTCAAATTCAAAAGCTCCTAAGTCCATTCCTACATTTTAGCTTTGACCCAGCTGCATCTTTATTTGAATTTGAATTCAAATTGACTTCAAAATTTTAAAGGAGACTTCCAGCTCTTAAATTAAATTGAAGTCAACTTCTCCTCCCATTTTATCCACGCCACTTCTCACCACCTACTCAGCCACCAGCCAAGACACCCTCCAACCAGCCACAACGCATCTTTGGGTTGTTAATCACACACGAGCATGTAAGTTTTTCATCGTTATTCTTCTTTTTATTCCTTAGAGTCATCCACAAAAATCCAAACAAAGAGTCTAGAGTGTGTAGGATTGAAGAAAGAGGGGTTTTTAAGTTGTTTCGTTGGGTTCTTGTTCATGTGCGAACATGGGTTTTTCGATCATTCTTAAGGGTTCTTCTTATATCTATCCTATTTCTCTGAACTTTCTGTTTGTGAGTCATGCATTTGTTTCTGTTTAGTGTCTTTGTGTCCAACCTTGTTTCATAGTCGTTCCAAGCCAAGCACATATGCAATGGAAGGGTCATCATAAAATCAGATTTAGAGTGAAAACACATGAGCGAAACACTTGTGAGGATTTGATTTCATTCTAACATTGAAAAGTGTTGTAGCATTATGTCTTCTTCAGATTATACATATTCCGAGCTACTTCATGAAGAGCATCAAGAATCGTGTGGAGCAAACGACTTCATCCAGCCCCATGTTGACGTAGAGGACACACAAGATTCGAGGACGAATCTTCTTTAAGAAGGGGAGGATGATGAAGGATTATTCCAGGACATCCAAGGAGAACCTTTGCAAGGACCAAGATGCAAATCTAGCTGAGTGAAACGCCAATTTCTAGCCTAGTTGTGTTTTGGGCCACACTTGTTGTTTTGGGCCATTAGCATTTTGTTAGCTTTTAATGTAATTTCTTTTATTTAACATTTTAGTATAAATAGCCATAGTTAGTTTTAGATTTCAGCAGTTTTAGCTTAGTTTTGGAATTGATTTAGAAAATCAGATTGGAGAGTTTTCTCCTAGAGAGGGATCGATCTCCCTTGATGAGGGAATCGTCTTTGTTTTGGCTTGGTTCGCACTATGTTATGTCGGCCCTGCGAGGTTAGGTGTTCATAGGCGATCACAATGCATCCTCTTGGTGATTCAAGGATCCGTCCTTGATTGGGTCAAGTTGTATAAGATGGGTCTCTTGATCATTCAATCTGGTTCTCGTTTTCAAAGCAACGAGGGTCTTTTTGTTGTTTCATTTGGTTCTTCTTCTATCCTTTTATTCGCTTATCTATCTTCGATTTCAGTTGTGTTTCATTGTTGAATCGTCCTTTATTTCTTCATTTCGAGTCATTTCTGACCATTGTCCATTTGTTTCCTTTGTTTGAGTCTATGGTGTTGAAGATCGGGCCACCAACGGCTAATCCCCGTATCACTAATGCTTCTCAAATACTCAATAACACAACATTTCTTATTGATTGGTTTGAAATGCCCAGGCTATGGTTGTGGAAGTGTTGGTTTCCATTCTTTTTCTCGTCCAAAAATCTTTGAACTTAATAGAAAGATCACCAAACAACACAAACACAAGCATACGAATCATGCGATTCCTAATGTTTCTCAAATACTCAATAACACAACATTTCTTATTGATTGGTTTGATTTGCCCAGGCTATGGTTGTGGAAGTGTTGGTTTCCATTCTTTTTCTCGTCCAAAAATCTTTGAACTTAATAGAACTTGATAGAAAAATCACCAAACAACACAAACACAAGCATACGAATCATGTGATTCCTAATGTTTCTCAAATACTCAATAACACAACCTTTCTTATTGATTGGTTTGATTTGCCTAGGCTATGGTTTGGGAAGTATTGGTTTCCATTATTTTTCTCGTCCAAAAATCTTTGAACTTAATAGAAAGATCACCAAACAACGCAAACACAAGCATACGAATATGCGATTCCTAATGTTTCTCAAATACTCTATAACACAACCTTTCTTATTAATTGGTTTGATTTGCCTAGGCTATGGTCGTGGAAGTGTTGGTTTCCATTCTTTTTCTCGTCCAAAAATCTTTGAACTTAATAGAAAGATCACCAAACAACACAAACACAAGCATACGAATCATGCGATTCCTAATGTTTCTCAAATACTCATTTATACAACCTTTCTTATTGATTGGTTTGATTTGCCTAGGCTATGGTTGTGGAAGTGTTCGTTTCCATTTTTTTTCTCGTCCAAAAATCTTTGAACTTAATAGAAAGATCAACAAACAACACAACTACAAGCATACAAATCATGCGATTCCTAATGTTTCTCAAATTCTCAATAACACAACCTTTCTTATTGATTGGTTTGATTTTCCTAGGCTATGGTTGTGGAAGTGTTCGTTTCCATTCTTTTTCTCGTCCAAAAATCTTTGAACTTAATAGAAAGATCACCAAACAACACAAACAGAAGCATACGAATCATGCGATTCCTAATGCTTCTCAAATACTCAATAACACAACATTTCTTATTGATTCGTTTGATTTTCCCAGGCTATGGTTGTGGAAGTGTTGGTTTCCATTCTTTTTCTCGTCCAAAAATCTTTGAACTTAATAGAAAGATCACCAAACAACACAAACACAAGCATACGAATCATGTGATTCCTAATGTTTCTCAAATACTCATTAACACAACCTTTCTTATTGATTGGTTTGATTTGCCTAGGCTATGGTTTGGGAAGTATTGGTTTCCATTATTTTTCTCGTCCAAAAATCTTTGAACTTGATAGAAAGATCACCAAACAACGCAAACACAAGCATACGAATATGCGATTCCTAATGTTTCTCAAATACTCTATAACACAACCTTTCTTATTAATTGGTTTGATTTGCCTAAGCTATGGTCGTGGAAGTGTTGGTTTCCATTCTTTTTCTCGTCCAAAAATCTTTGAACTTAATAGAAAGATCACCAAACAACACAAACACAAGCATACGAATCATGCGATTCCTAATGTTTCTCAAATACTCAATAACACAACCTTTCTTATTGATTGGTTTGATTTGCCTAGGCTATGGTTGTGGAAGTGTTCGTTTCCATTTTTTTTCTCGTCCAAAAATCTTTGAACTTAATAGAAAGATCACCAAACAACACAACTACAAGCATACGAATCATGTGATTCCTAATGTTTCTCAAATTCTCAATAACACAACCTTTCTTATTGATTGGTTTGATTTGCCTAGGCTATGGTTGTGGAAGTGTTGGTTTCCATTCTTTTTCTCGTCCAAAAATCTTTGAACTTAATAGAAAGATCACCAAACAACACAAACACAAGTATACGAATCATGCGATTCCTAATGTTTCTCAAATACTCAATAACAAAACCTTTCTTATTGATTGGTTTGATTTGCCTAGGCTATGGTTTGGGAAGTATTGGTTTCTATTATTTTTCTCGTCCAAAAATCTTTGAACTTAATAGAAAGATCACCAAACAACACAAACACAAGCATACGAATCATGCGATTCCAAATGTTTCTCAAATACTCATTAGTACAACCTTTCTTATTGATTGGTTTGATTTGCCTAGGCTATGGTTGTGGAAGTGTTGGTTTCCATTCTATTTCTCGTCAAAAAATCTTTGAACTTAATAGAAAGATCACCAAACAACACAAACAGAAGCATACGAATCATGCGATTCCTAATGCTTCTCTACTCAATAACACAACCTTTCTTATTGATTGGTTTGATTTGCCCAGGCTATGGTTGTGGAAGTGTTGGTTTCCATTCTTTTTCTCGTCCAAAAATCTTTGAACTTAATAGAAAGATCACCAAACAACACAAACACAAGCATACGAATCATGCGATTCCTAATGTTTCTCAAATACTCAAAACACAACCTTTCTTATTGATTGGTTTGATTTGCCTAGGCTATGGTTGTGGAAGTGTTGGTTTCCATTCTTTTTCTCGTACAAAAATCTTTGAACTTAATAGAAAGATCACCAAACAACACAAACACAAGTATACGAATCATGCGATTCCTAATGTTTCTCCAATACTCAATAACACAACATTTCTTATTGATTGGTTTGATTTGCCCAGGCTATGGTTGTGGAAGTGTTGGTTTCCATTCTTTTTCTCGTCCAAAAATCTTTGAACTTAATAGCACTTGATAGAAATATCACCAAACAACACAAACACAAGCATACGAATCATGCGATTCCTAATGTTTCTCAAATACTCAATAACACAACCTTTCTTATTGATTGGTTTGATTTGCCTAGGCTATGGTTTGGGAAGTATTGGTTTCCATTATTTTTCTCGTCCAAAAATCTTTGAACTTAATAGAAAGATCACCAAACAATGCAAACACAAGCATACGAATATGCGATTCCTAATGTTTCTCAAATACTCTATAACACAACTTTTCTTATTAATTGGTTTGATTTGCCTAGGCTATGGTCGTTGAAGTGTTGGTTTCCATTCTTTTTCTCGTCCAATAATCTTTGAACTTAATAGAAAGATCACCAAACAACACAAACACAAGCATACGAATCATGCGATTCCTAATGTTTCTCAAATACTCAATAACACAACCTTTCTTATTGATTGGTTTGATTTGCCTAGGCTATGGTTGTGGAAGTGTTCGTTTCCATTCTTTTTCTCGTCCAAAAATCTTTGAACTTAATAGAACTTGATAGAAAGATCACCAAACAACACAACCACAAGCATACGAATCATGCGATTCCTAATGCTTCTCAAATACTCAATAACACAATAATTCTTATTGATTGGTTTGATTTGCCCAGGCTATGGTTGTGGAAGTGTTGGTTTCCATTCTTTTTCTCGTCCAAAAATCTTTGAACTTAATAGAAAGATCACCAAACAACACAACTACAAGCATACGAATCATGCGATTCCTAATGTTTCTCAAATTCTCAATAACACAACCTTTCTTATTGATTGGTTTGATTTGCCTAGGCTATGGTTGTGGAAGTGTTGGTTTCCATTCTTTTTCTCGTCCAAAAATCTTTGAACTTAATAGAAAGATCACCAAACAACACAAACACAAGTATACGAATCATGCGATTCCTAATGTTTCTCAAATACTCAATAACAAAACCTTTCTTATTGATTGGCTTGATTTGCCTAGGCTATGGTTTGGGAAGTATTGGTTTCCATTATTTTTCTCGTCCAAAAATCTTTGAACTTAATAGAAAGATCACCAAACAACACAAACACAAGCATACGAATCATGCGATTCCTAATGTTTCTCAAATACTCATTAATACAACCTTTCTTATTGATGGGTTTGATTTGCCTAGGCTATGGTTGTGGAAGTGTTGGTTTCCATTCTATTTCTCGTCCAAAAATCTTTGAACTTAATAGAAAGATCACCAAACAACACAAACAGAAGCATACGAATCATGCGATTCCTAATGCTTCTCAAATACTCAATAACACAACATTTCTTATTGATTGGTTTGATTTGCCCAGGCTATGGTTGTGGAAGTGTTGGTTTGCATTCTTTTTCTCGTCCAAAAATCTTTGAACTTAATAGAAAGATCACCAAACAACACAAACACAAGCATACGAATCATGCGATTCCTAATGTTTCTCAAATACTCAATAACACAACCTTTCTTATTGATTGGTTTGATTCGCGTAGGCTATGGTTGTGGAAGTGTTGGTTTCCATTCTTTTTCTCGTCCAATAATCTTTGAACTTAATAGAAAGATCACCAAACAACACAAACGCAAGCATACGAATCATGTGATTCCTAATGTTTCTCAAATACTCAATAACACAACCTTTCTTATTGATTGGTTTGATTTGCCTAGGCTATGGTTTGGGATGTATTGGTTTCCATTATTTTTCTCGTCCAAAAATCTTTGAACTTGATAGAAAGATCACCAAACAACGCAAACACAAGCATACGAATATGCGATTCCTAATGTTTCTCAAATACTCTATAACACAACCTTTCTTATTAATTGGTTTGATTTGCCTAGGCTATGGTCGTGGAAGTGTTGGTTTCCATTCTTTTTCTCGTCCAAAAATCTTTGAACTTAATAGAAAGATCACCAAACATCACAAACACAAGCATACGAATCATGCGATTCCTAATGTTTCTCAAATACTCAATAACACAACCTTTCTTATTGATTGGTTTGATTTGCCTAGGCTATGGTTGTGGAAGTGTTGGTTTCCATTCTATTTCTCGTCAAAAAATCTTTGAACTTAATAGAAAGATCACCAAACAACACAAACAGAAGCATACGAATCATGCGATTCCTAATGCTTCTCTACTCAATAACACAACCTTTCTTATTGATTGGTTTGATTTGCCCAGGCTATGGTTGTGGAAGTGTTGGTTTCCATTCTTTTTCTCGTCCAAAAATCTTTGAACTTAATAGAAAGATCACCAAACAACACAAACACAAGCATACGAATCATGCGATTCCTAATGTTTCTCAAATACTCAAAACACAACCTTTCTTATTGATTGGTTTGATTTGCCTAGGCTATGGTTGTGGAAGTGTTGGTTTCCATTCTTTTTCTCGTACAAAAATCTTTGAACTTAATAGAAAGATCACCAAACAACACAAACACAAGTATACGAATCATGCGATTCCTAATGTTTCTCCAATACTCAATAACACAACATTTCTTATTGATTGGTTTGATTTGCCCAGGCTATGGTTGTGGAAGTGTTGGTTTCCATTCTTTTTCTCGTCCAAAAATCTTTGAACTTAATAGCACTTGATAGAAATATCACCAAACAACACAAACACAAGCATACGAATCATGCGATTCCTAATGTTTCTCAAATACTCAATAACACAACCTTTCTTATTGATTGGTTTGATTTGCCTAGGCTATGGTTTGGGAAGTATTGGTTTCCATTATTTTTCTCGTCCAAAAATCTTTGAACTTAATAGAAAGATCACCAAACAATGCAAACACAAGCATACGAATATGCGATTCCTAATGTTTCTCAAATACTCTATAACACAACTTTTCTTATTAATTGGTTTGATTTGCCTAGGCTATGGTCGTGGAAGTGTTGGTTTCCATTCTTTTTCTCGTCCAATAATCTTTGAACTTAATAGAAAGATCACCAAACAACACAAACACAAGCATACGAATCATGCGATTCCTAATGTTTCTCAAATACTCAATAACACAACCTTTCTTATTGATTGGTTTGATTTGCCTAGGCTATGGTTGTGGAAGTGTTCGTTTCCATTCTTTTTCTCGTCCAAAAATCTTTGAACTTAATAGAACTTGATAGAAAGATCACCAAACAACACAACCACAAGCATACGAATCATGCGATTCCTAATGCTTCTCAAATACTCAATAACACAATAATTCTTATTGATTGGTTTGATTTGCCCAGGCTATGGTTGTGGAAGTGTTGGTTTCCATTCTTTTTCTCGTCCAAAAATCTTTGAACTTAATAGAAAGATCACCAAACAACACAACTACAAGCATACGAATCATGCGATTCCTAATGTTTCTCAAATTCTCAATAACACAACCTTTTATTATTGATTGGTTTGATTTGCCTAGGCTATGGTTGTGGAAGTGTTGGTTTCCATTCTTTTTCTCGTCCAAAAATCTTTGAACTTAATAGAAAGATCACCAAACAACACAAACACAAGTATACGAATCATGCGATTCCTAATGTTTCTCAAATACTCAATAACAAAACCTTTCTTATTGATTGGCTTGATTTGCCTAGGCTATGGTTTGGGAAGTATTGGTTTCCATTATTTTTCTCGTCCAAAAATCTTTGAACTTAATAGAAAGATCACCAAACAACACAAACACAAGCATACGAATCATGCGATTCCTAATGTTTCTCAAATACTCATTAATACAACCTTTCTTATTGATTGGTTTGATTTGCCTAGGCTATGGTTGTGGAAGTGTTGGTTTCCATTCTATTTCTCGTCCAAAAATCTTTGAACTTAATAGAAAGATCACCAAACAACACAAACAGAAGCATACGAATCATGCGATTCCTAATGCTTCTCAAATACTCAATAACACAACATTTCTTATTGATTGGTTTGATTTGCCCAGGCTATGGTTGTGGAAGTGTTGGTTTGCATTCTTTTTCTCGTCCAAAAATCTTTGAACTTAATAGAAAGATCACCAAACAACACAAACACAAGCATACGAATCATGCGATTCCTAATGTTTCTCAAATACTCAATAACACAACCTTTCTTATTGATTGGTTTGATTCGCGTAGGCTATGGTTGTGGAAGTGTTGGTTTCCATTCTTTTTCTCGTCCAATAATCTTTGAACTTAATAGAAAGATCACCAAACAACACAAACGCAAGCATACGAATCATGTGATTCCTAATGTTTCTCAAATACTCAATAACACAACCTTTCTTATTGATTGGTTTGATTTGCCTAGGCTATGGTTTGGGATGTATTGGTTTCCATTATTTTTCTCGTCCAAAAATCTTTGAACTTGATAGAAAGATCACCAAACAACGCAAACACAAGCATACGAATATGCGATTCCTAATGTTTCTCAAATACTCTATAACACAACCTTTCTTATTAATTGGTTTGATTTGCCTAGGCTATGGTCGTGGAAGTGTTGGTTTCCATTCTTTTTCTCGTCCAAAAATCTTTGAACTTAATAGAAAGATCACCAAACATCACAAACACAAGCATACGAATCATGCGATTCCTAATGTTTCTCAAATACTCAATAACACAACCTTTCTTATTGATTGGTTTGATTTGCCTAGGCTATGGTTGTGGAAGTGTTCGTTTCCATTTTTTTTCTCGTCCAAAAATCTTTGAACTTAATAGAAAGATCACCAAACAACACAACTACAAGCATACGAATCATGCGATTCCTAATGTTTCTCAAATTCTCAATAACACAACCTTTCTTATTGATTGGTTTGATTTGCCTAGGCTATGGTTGTGGAAGTGTTGGTTTCCATTCTTTTTCTCGTCCAAAAATCTTTGAACTTAATAGAAAGATCACCAAACAACACAAACACAAGTATACGAATCATGCGATTCCTAATGTTTCTCAAATACTCAATAACAAAACCTTTCTTATTGATTGGTTTGATTTACCTAGGCTATGGTTTGGGAAGTATTGGTTTCCATTATTTTTCTCGTTCAAAAATCTTTGAACTTAATAGAAAGATCACCAAACAACACAACTACAAGCATACGAATCATGCGATTCCTAATGTTTCTCAAATTCTCAATAACACAACCTTTCTTATTGATTGGTTTGATTTGCCTAGGCTATGGTTGCGGAAGTGTTGGTTTCCATTCTTTTTCTCGTCCATAAATCTTTGAACTTAATAGAAAGATCACCAAACAACACAAACACAAGTATACGAATCATGCGATTCCTAATGTTTCTCAAATACTCAATAACAAAACCTTTCTTATTGATTGGCTTGATTTGCCTAGGCTATGGTTTGGGAAGTATTGGTTTCCATTATTTTTCTCGTCTAAAAATCTTTGAACTTAATAGAAAGATCACCAAACAACGCAAACACAAGCATACGAATATGCGATTCCTAATGTTTCTCAAATACTGTATAACACAACCTTTCTTATTAATTGGTTTGATTTGCCTAGGCTATGGTCGTGGAAGTGTTGGTTTCCATTCTTTTTCTCGTCCAAAAATCTTTGAACTTAATAGAAAGATCACCAAACAACACAAACACAAGCATACGAATCATGCGATTCCTAATGTTTCTCAAATACTCAATAACACAACCTTTCTTATTGATTGGTTTGATTTTCCTAGGCTATGGTTGTGGAAGTGTTCGTTTCCATTTTTTTTCTCGTCCAAAAATCTTTGAACTTAATAGAAAGATCAACAAACAACACAACTACAAGCATACGAATCATGCGATTCCTAATGTTTCTCAAATTCTCAATAACACAACCTTTCTTATTGATTGGTTTGATTTGCCTAGGCTATGGTTGTGGAAGTGTTCGTTTCCATTCTTTTTCTCGTCCAAAAATCTTTGAACTTAATAGAAAGATCACCAAACAACACAAACACAAGTATACGAATCATGCGATTCCTAATGTTTCTCAAATACTCAATAACAAAACCTTTCTTATTGATTGGTTTGATTTGCCTAGGCTATGGTTTGGGATGTATTGGTTTCCATTATTTTTCTCGTCCAAAAATCTTTGAACTTGATAGAAAGATCACCAAACAACACAAACACAAGCATACGAATCATGCGATTCCTAATGTTTCTCAAATACTCATTAATACAACCTTTCTTATTGATTGGTTTGATTTACCTAGGCTATGGTAGTGGAAGTGTTAGTTTCCATTCTATTTCTCGTCCAAAAATCTTTGAACTTAATAGAAAGATCACCAAACAACACAAACAGAAGCATACGAATCATGCGATTCCTAATGCTTCTCAAATACTCAATAACACAACGTTTCTTATTGATTGGTTTGATTTGCCCAGGCTATGGTTGTGGAAGTGTTGGTTTCCATTCTTTTTCTCGTCCAAAAATCTTTGAACTTAATAGAAAGATCACCAAACAACACAAACACAAGCATACGAATCATGCGATTCCTAATGTTTCTCAAATACTCAATAACACAACCTTTCTTATTGATTTGTTTGATTTGCCTAGGCTATGGTTGTGGAAGTGTTGGTGTTCATTCTTTTTCTCGTCCAAAAATCTTTGAACTTAATAGAACTTGATAGAAAGATCACCAAACAACACAAACACAAGCATACGAATCATGCGATTCCTAATGCTTCTCAAATACTCAATAACACAAAATTTCTTATTGATTGGTTTGATTTGCCCAGGCTATGGTTGTGGAAGTGTTGGTTTCCATTCTTTTTCTCGTCCAAAAATCTTTGAACTTAATAGAAAGATCACCAAACAACACAAACACAAGTATACGAATCATGCGATTCCTAATGTTTCTCAAATACTCAATAACACAATATTTCTTATTGATTGGTTTGATTTGCTCAGGCTATGGTTGTGGAAGTGTTGGTTTCCATTCTTTTTCTCGTCCAAAAATCTTTGAACTTAATAGAACTTGATAGAAATATCACCAAACAACACAAACACAAGCATACGAATCATGCGATTCCTAATGTTTCTCAAATACTCAATAACACAACCTTTCTTATTGATTGGTTTGATTTGCCTAGGCTATGGTTTGGGAAGTATTGGCTTCCATTATTTTTCTTGTCCAAAAATCTTTGAACTTAATAGAAAGATCACCAAACAACGCAAACACAAGCATACGAATATGCGATTCCTAATGTTTCTCAAATACTCTATAACACAACCTTTCTTATTAATTGGTTTGATTTGCCTATGCTATGGTCGTGGAAGTGTTGGTTTCCATTCTTTTTCTCGTCCAAAAATCTTTGATCTTAATAGAAAGATCACCAAACAACACAAACACAAGCATACGAATCATGCGATTCCTAATGTTTCTCAAATACTCAAAACACAACCTTTCTTATTGATTGGTTTGATTTGCCTAGGCTATGGTTGTGGAAGTGTTGGTTTCCATTCTTTTTCTCGTACAAAAATCTTTGAACTTGATAGAAAGATCACCAAACAACACAAACACAAGTATACGAATCATGCGATTCCTAATGTTTCTCAAATACTCAATAACAAAACCTTTCTTATTGATTGGTTTGATTTGCCTAGGCTATGGTTTGGGAAGTATTGGTTTCCATTATTTTTCTCGTCCAAAAATCTTTGAACTTAATAGAAAGATCACCAAACAACACAAACACAAGCATACGAATCATGCGATTCCTAATGTTTCTCAAATACTCATTAATACAACCTTTCTTATTGATTGGTTTGATTTACCTAGGCTATGGTAGTGGAAGTGTTAGTTTCCATTCTTTTTCTCGTCCAAAAATCTTTGATCTTAATAGAAAGATCACCAAACAACACAAACACAAGCATACGAATCATGCGATTCCTAATGTTTCTCAAATACTCAATAACACAACCTTTCTTATTGATTGGTTTGATTTGCCTAGGCTATGGTTGTGGAAGTGTTCGTTTCCATTCTTTTTCTCGTCCAAAAATCTTTGAACTTAATAGAACTTAATAGAAAGATCACCAAACAACACAACTACAAGCATACGAATCATGCGATTCCTAATGTTTCTCAAATTCTCAATAACACAAACTTTCTTATTGATTGGTTTGATTTGCCTAGGCTATGGTTGTGGAAGTGTTGGTTTCCATTCTATTTCTCGTCCAAAAATCTTTGAACTTAATAGAACTTGATAGAAAGATCACCAAACAACACAAACACAAGCATACGAATCATGCGATTCCTAATGCTTCTCAAATACTCAATAACACAAAATTTCTTATTGATTGGTTTGATTTGCCCAGGCTATGGTTGTGGAAGTGTTGGTTTCCATTCTTTTTCTCGTCCAAAAATCTTTGAACTTAATAGAAAGATCACCAAACAACACAAACACAAGCATACGAATCATGCGATTCCTAATGTTTCTCAAATACTCAATAACACAACCTTTCTTATTGATTGGTTTGATTTGCCTAGGCTATGGTTGTGGAAGTGTTGTTTTCCATTCTTTTTCTCGTCCAAAAATCTTTGAACTTGATAGAAAGATCACCAAGCAACACAAACACAAGCATACGAATCATGCGATTCCTAATGCTTCTCAAATACTCAATAACACAACATTTCTTATTGATTGGTTTGATTTGCCCAGGCTATGGTTGTGGAAGTGTTGGTTTCCATTCTTTTTCTCGTCCAAAAATCTTTGAATTAATAGAAAGATCACCAAACAACACAAACACAAGCATACGAATCATGCGATTCCTAATGTTTCTCAAATACTCAATAACACAACCTTTCTTATTGATTGGTTTGATTTGCCTAGGCTATGGTTGTGGAAGTGTTGGTTTCCATTCTTTTTTTCGTCCAAAAATCTTTGAACTTAATAGAAAGATCACCAAACAACACAAACACAAGTATACGAATCATGCGATTCCTAATGTTTCTCAAATACTCAATAACAAAACCTTTCTTATTGATTGGTTTGATTTGCCTAGGCTATGGTTTGGGAAGTATTGGTTTCCATTATTTTTCTCGTTCAAAAATCTTTGAACTTAATAGAAAGATCACCAAACAACACAAACACAAGCATACGAATCATGCGATTCCTAATGTTTCTCAAATACTCAATAACAAAACCTTTCTTATTGATTGGTTTGATTTGCCTAGGCTATTGATACGGGGATTAGCCGTCGGTGGCCCGATCTTCAACACCATAGACTCAAACAAAGGAAACAAAGGAACAATGGTCAGAAATGACTCGATAATGAAAGAAACAACAAGGAAACGAATCAGAAATGAAGAAGAAACAAATGATAACAATGGAAACGAAGGATAGATTGATAATGGAAGGGATAACCCAACGAAACAACACAAAGACCCTCGTTGCTTTTAAAACGAGAACCAGAATGAATGATCGAAAGACCAACCCAATACAACCCTACACAAGAGGAGAACGCAGCTCCAAAAGCACAAGGAGGATGCTTGTGATCGGCTGCTAGCACCAATCCTCGATGGAATCGACACACACAATCACGAGCCAAGCTACAACCATCGAAACCGAACCTCTTCAAGAGGCACTCGGCCCCCTTAGGGAGAAACACTCTCCAAATCTGATTTCTAATCAAGGCTAGGCTAAAACTACTCAAATCTAAAACTAACTATGGCTATTTATACTAAAATGCTAAATAAAAGAAATTACATTAAAAGCTAACAAAATGCTAATGGCCCAAAATAACCAGTGTGGCCCAAAACACAACTAGGCTGGAAATTGGCGTTTCACTCAGCTAGATTTGCATCTTGGTCCTTGCAAAGGTTCTCCTTGGATGTCCTGGAATAATCCTTCATCATCCTCCCCTTCTTAAAGAAGATTCGTCCTCGAATCTTGTGTGTCCTCTACGTCAACATGGGGCTGGATGAAGTCGTTTGCTCCACACGATTCTTGATGCTCTTCATGAAGTAGCTCGGAATATGTATAATCTGAAGAAGACATAATGCTACAACACTTTTCAATGTTAGAATGAAATCAAATCCTCACAAGTGTTTCGCTCATGTGTTTTCACTCTAAATCTGATTTTATGATGACCCTTCCATTGCATATGTGCTTGGCTTGGAACGACTATGAAACTAGGTTGGACACAAAGACACTAAACAGAAACAAATGCATGACTCACAAACAGAAAGTTCAGAGAAATAGGATAGATATAAGAAGAACCCTTAAGAATGATCGAAAAACCCATGTTCGCACATGAACAAGAACCCAACGAAACAACTTAAAAACCCCTCTTTCTTCAATCCTACACACTCTAGACTCTTTGTTTGGATTTTTGTGGATGACTCTAAGGAATAAAAAGAAGAATAACGATGAAAAACTTACATGCTCGTGTGTGATTAACAACCCAAAGATGCGTTGTGGCTGGTTGGAGGGTGTCTTGGCTGGTGGCTGAGTAGGTGGTGAGAAGTGGCGTGGATAAAATGGGAGGAGAAGTTGACTTCAATTTAATTTAAGAGCTGGAAGTCTCCTTTAAAATTTTGAAGTCAATTTGAATTCAAATTCAAATAAAGATGCAGCTGGGTCAAAGCTAAAATGTAGGAATGGACTTAGGAGCTTTTGAATTTGAATTTAATTAAATCAGAATATAATCCTAATTTAATTAAAATTTTGTGGCTGATTGTGGTTGAATTTCGAATTTGAATGGTATTCCTAAGAAATAGGAGGCGTGGGAATTGATTTGTGGAGGTGAGGTGAGTTTGTTTCAACTTTGAAATAGTATCCCTTGAATGTAGGAGACTGAATAGGATGGGTTTGAATTTGCATTTAATTAAAAGAAATGAATTTCTTTAATTAAATAAACTCATGGCTGGTGATAATATGAAGGTGGTGGTCGTTTTTGATGGTGGTGGTGGGCGTAGGTGGCTGGAAGGTGGCGGTTTAGGCTGATTTAGGGTGTGTTTGGTCTGGGCAACAACCAGGCACAACATTTCTGCTCATCAAGGGGTTAGAAAACCAATTAAACACGAGAAAGTAAGGTATGAAAGACTAACCAAGCGATTTTGTTCTTGGTGACACAACCGACTCTTTTTTGGGTTTTCTAACTTAGCACGACTACACCATGGTGTTGGCAACCTGTAGCTCTGATACCAATTTGATACGGGGATTAGCCGTCGGTGGCCCGATCTTCAACACCATAGACTCAAACAAAGGAAACAAAGGAACAATGGTCAGAAATGACTCGATAATGAAAGAAACAACAAGGAAACGAATCAGAAATGAAGAAGAAACAAATGATAACAATGGAAACGAAGGATAGATTGATAATGGAAGGGATAACCCAACGAAACAACACAAAGACCCTTGTTGCTTTTAAAACGAGAACCAGAATGAATGATCGAAAGACCAACCCAATACAACCCTACACAAGAGGAGAACGCAGCTCCAAAAGCACAAGGAGGATGCTTGTGATCGGCTGCTAGCACCAATCCTCGATGGAATCGACACACACAATCACGAGCCAAGCTACAACCATCGAAACCGAACCTCTTCAAGAGGCACTCGGCCCCCTTAGGGAGAAACACTCTCCAAATCTGATTTCTAATCAAGGCTAGGCTAAAACTACTCAAATCTAAAACTAACTATGGCTATTTATACTAAAATGCTAAATAAAAGAAATTACATTAAAAGCTAACAAAATGCTAATGGCCCAAAATAACCAGTGTGGCCCAAAACAAAACTAGGCTGGAAATTGGCGTTTCACTCAGCTAGATTTGCATCTTGGTCCTTGCAAAGGTTCTCCTTGGATGTCCTGGAATAATCCTTCATCAGCTATGGTTTGGGAAGTATTGGTTTCCATTATTTTTCTCGTCCAAAAATCTTTGAACTTAATAGAAAGATCACCAAACAACACAAACACAAGCATACGAATCATGCGATTCCTAATGTTTCTCAAATACTCATTAATACAACCTTTCTTATTGATTGGTTTGATTTGCCTAGGCTATGGTTGTGGAAGTGTTGGTTTCCATTCTATTTCTCTTCCAAAAATCTTTGAACTTAATAGAACTTGATAGAAAAATCACCAAACAACACAAACACAAGCATACGAATCATGCGATTCCTAATGTTTCTCAAATACTCAATAACACAACCTTTCTTATTGATTGGTTTGATTTGCCTAGGCTATGGTTGTGGAAGTGTTGGTTTCCATTCTATTTCTCGTCCAAAAATCTTTGAACTTAATAGAACTTGATAGAAAAATCACCAAACAACACAAACACAAGCATACGAATCATGCGATTCCTAATGTTTCTCAAATACTCAATAACACAACCTTTCTTATTGATTGGTTTGATTTGCCTAGGCTATGGTTGTGGAAGTGTTGGTTTCCATTCTATTTCTCGTCCAAAAATCTTTGAACTTAATAGAACTTGATAGAAAGATCACCAAACAACACAAACACAAGCATACGAATCATGCGATTCCTAATGTTTCTCAAATACTCAATAACAAAACGTTTCTTATTCATTGGTTTGATTTGCCTAGGCTATGGTTTGGGAAGTATTGGTTTCCATTGTTTTTCTCGTCCAAAAATCTTTGAACTTAATAGAAAGATCACCAAACAACACAAACACAAGCATACGAATCATGCGATTCCTAATGTTTCTCAAATACTCAATAACAAAACGTTTCTTATTCATTGGTTTGATTTGCCTAGGCTATGGTTTGGGAAGTATTGGTTTCCATTGTTTTTCTCGTCCAAAAATCTTTGAACTTAATAGATAGATCACCAAACAACACAAAGACAAGCATACGAATCATGCGATTCCTAATGTTTCTCAAATACTCAATAACACAACCTTTCTTATTGATTGGTTTGATTTGCCTAGGCTATGGTTGTGGAAGTGTTCATTTCCATTCTTTTTCTCGTCCAAAAATCTTTGAACTTAATAGAAAGATCACCAAACAACACAAACACAAGCATACGAATCATGCGATTCCTAATGTTTCTCAAATACTCAATAACACAACCTTTCTTATTGATTGGTTTGATTTGCCTAGGCTATGGTTGTGTAAATGTTGGTTTCCATTCTATTTCTCGTCCAAAAATCTGTGAACTTAATAGAACTTGATAGAAAAATCACCAAACAACACAAACACAAGCATACGAATCATGCGATTCCTAATGTTTCTCAAATACTCAATAACAAAACGTTTCTTATTCATTGGTTTGATTTGCCTAGGCTATGGTTTCGGAAGTATTGGTTTCCATTATTTTTCTCGTCCAAAAACCTTTGAACTTAATAAATAGATCACCAAACAACACAAACACAAGCATACGAATCATGCGATTCCTAATGTTTCTCAAATACTCATTAATACAACCTTTCTTATTGATTGGTTTGATTTGCCTAGGCTATGGTTGTGGAAGTGTTGGTTTCCATTCTATTTCTCGTCCAAAAATCTTTGAACTTAATAGAACTTGATAGAAAAATCACCAAACAACACAAACACAAGCATACGAATCATGCGATTCCTAATGTTTCTCAAATACTCAATAACACAACCTTTTTTATTGATTGGTTTGATTTGCCTAGGCTATCGTTGTGGAAGTGTTGGTTTCCATTCTATTTCTCGTCCAAAAATCTTTGAACTTAATAGAACTTGATAGAAAAATCACCAAACAACACAAACACAAGCATACGAATCATGCGATTCCTAATGTTTCTCAAATACTCAATAACACAACCTTTCTTATTGATTGGTTTGATTTGCCTAGGCTATGGTTGTGGAAGTGTTCGTTTCCATTTCGTTTTCTCGTCCAAAAATCTTTGAACTTAATAGAAAGATCACCAAACAACACAAACACAAGCATACGAATGATGCGATTCTTAATGTTTCTCAAATACTCAATAACACAACCTTTCTTATTGATTGGTTTGATTTAACTAGGCTATGGTTGTGGAAGTGTTCGTTTCCATTCTTTTTCTCGTCCAAAAATCTTTGAACTTAATAGAAAGATCACCAAACAACACAACTACAAGCATACGAATCATGCGATTCCTAATGTTTTTCAAATACTCAATAACAAAACTTTTCTTATTGATTGGTTTGATTTGCCTAGGCTATGGTTTGGGAAGTATTGGTTTCCATTATTTTTCTCGTCCAAAAATCTTTGAACTTAATAGAAAGATCACCAAACAACACAAACACAAGCATACGAATCATGCGATTCCTAATGTTTCTCAAATACTCATTAATACAACCTTTCTTATTGATTGGTTTGATTTGCCTAGGCTATGGTTGTGGAAGTGTTGGTTTCCATTCTATTTCTCGTCCAAAAATCTTTGAACTTAATAGAACTTGATAGAAAAATCACCAAACAACACAAACACAAGCATACGAATCATGCGATTCCTAATGTTTCTCAAATACTCAATAACACAACCTTTTTTATTGATTGGTTTGATTTGCCTAGGCTATCGTTGTGGAAGTGTTGGTTTCCATTCTATTTCTCGTCCAAAAATCTTTGAACTTAATAGAACTTGATAGAAAAATCACCAAACAACACAAACACAAGCATACGAATCATGCGATTCCTAATGTTTCTCAAATACTCAATAACAAAACGTTTCTTATTCATTGGTTTGATTTGCCTAGGCTATGGTATGGGAAGTATTGGTTTCCATTGTTTTTCTCGTCCAAAAATCTTTGAACTTAATAGAACTTGATAGAAAAATCACCAAACAACACAAACACAAGCATACGAATCATGCGATTCCTAATGTTTCTCAAATACTCAATAACAAAACGTTTCTTATTCATTGGTTTGATTTGCCTAGGCTATGGTTTGGGAAGTATTGGTTTCCATTATTTTTCTCGTCCAAAAATCTTTGAACTTAATAGATAGATCACCAAACAACACAAACACAAGCATACGAATCATGCGATTCCTAATGTTTCTCAAATACTCATTAATACAACCTTTCTTATTGATTGGTTTGATTTGCCTAGGCTATGGTTGTGGAAGTGTTGGTTTCCATTCTATTTCTCGTCCAAAAATCTTTGAACTTAATAGAACTTGATAGAAAAATCACCAAACAACACAAACACAAGCATACGAATCATGCGATTCCTAATGTTTTTCAAATACTCAATAACAAAACTTTTCTTATTGATTGGTTTGATTTGCCTAGGCTATGGTTTGGGAAGTATTGGTTTCCATTATTTTTCTCGTCCAAAAATCTTTGAACTTAATAGAAAGATCACCAAACAACACAAACACAAGCATACGAATCATGCGATTCCTAATGTTTCTCAAATACTCATTAATACAACCTTTCTTATTGATTGGTTTGATTTGCCTAGGCTATGGTTGTGGAAGTGTGGGTTTCCATTCTATTTCTCGTACAAAAATCTTTCAACTTAATAGAACTTGATAGAAAAATCACCAAACAACACAAACACAAGCATACGAATCATGCGATTCCTAATGTTTCTCAAATACTCAATAACAAAACGTTTCTTATTCATTGGTTTGATTTGCCTAGGCTATGGTATGGGAAGTATTGGTTTCCATTGTTTTTCTCGTCCAAAAATCTTTGAACTTAATAGATAGATCACCAAACAACACAAACACAAGCATACGAATCATGCGATTCCAAATGTTTCTCAAATACTCAATAACACAACCTTTCTTATTGATTGGTTTGATTTGCCTAGGCTATGGTTGTGGAAGTGTTCGTTTCCATTCTTTTTCTCGTCCAAAAATCTTTGAACTTAATAGAAAGATCACCAAACAACACAAACACAAGCATACGAATCATGCGATTCCTAATGTTTCTCAAATACTCAATAACACAACCTTTCTTATTCATTGGTTTGATTTGCCTAGGCTATGGTATGGGAAGTGTTGGTTTCCATTCTATTTCTCGTCCAAAAATCTTTGAACTTAATAGAACTTGATAGAAAAATCACCAAACAACACAAACACAAGCATACGAATAATGCGATTCCTAATGTTTCTCAAATACTCAATAACAAAACGTTTCTTATTCATTGGTTTGATTTGCCTAGGCTATGGTTTGGGAATTATTGGTTTCCATTATTTTTCTCGTCCAAAAATCTTTGAACTTAATAGATAGATCACCAAACAACACAAACACAAGCATACGAATCATGCGATTCCTAATGTTTCTCAAATACTCATTAATACAACCTTTCTTATTGATTGGTTTGATTTGCCTAGGCTATGGTTGTGGAAGTGTTGGTTTCCATTCTATTTCTCGTCCAAAAATCTTTGAACTTAATAGAACTTGATAGAAAAATCACCAAACAACACAAACACAAGCATACGAATCATGCGATTCCTAATGTTTTTCAAATACTCAATAACAAAACTTTTCTTATTGATTGGTTTGATTTGCCTAGGCTATGGTTTGGGAAGTATTGGTTTCCATTATTTTTCTCGTCCAAAAATCTTTGAACTTAATAGAAAGATCACCAAACAACACAAACACAAGCATACGAATCATGCGATTCCTAATGTTTCTCAAATACTCATTAATACAACCTTTCTTATTGATTGGTTTGATTTGCCTAGGCTATGGTTGTGGAAGTGTGGGTTTCCATTCTATTTCTCGTACAAAAATCTTTCAACTTAATAGAACTTGATAGAAAAATCACCAAACAACACAAACACAAGCATACGAATCATGCGATTCCTAATGTTTCTCAAATACTCAATAACAAAACGTTTCTTATTCATTGGTTTGATTTGCCTAGGCTATGGTATGGGAAGTATTGGTTTCCATTGTTTTTCTCGTCCAAAAATCTTTGAACTTAATAGATAGATCACCAAACAACACAAACACAAGCATACGAATCATGCGATTCCAAATGTTTCTCAAATACTCAATAACACAACCTTTCTTATTGATTGGTTTGATTTGCCTAGGCTATGGTTGTGGAAGTGTTCGTTTCCATTCTTTTTCTCGTCCAAAAATCTTTGAACTTAATAGAAAGATCACCAAACAACACAAACACAAGCATACGAATCATGCGATTCCTAATGTTTCTCAAATACTCAATAACACAACCTTTCTTATTGATTGGTTTGATTTGCCTAGGCTATGGTTGTGTAAGTGTTGGTTTCCATTCTATTTCTCGTCCAAAAATCTTTGAACTTAATAGAACTTGATAGAAAAATCACCAAACAACACAAACACAAGCATACGAATCATGCGATTCCTAATGTTTCTCAAATACTCAATAACAAAACGTTTCTTATTCATTGGTTTGATTTGCCTAGGCTATGGTTTGGGAAGTATTGGTTTCCATTATTTTTCTCGTCCAAAAATCTTTGAACTTAATAGATAGATCACCAAACAACACAAACACAAGCATACGAATCATGCGATTCCTAATGTTTCTCAAATACTCATTAATACAACCTTTCTTATTGATTGGTTTGATTTGCCTAGGCTATGGTTGTGGAAGTGTTGGTTTCCATTCTATTTCTCGTCCAAAAATCTTTGAACTTAATAGAACTTGATAGAAAAATCACCAAACAACACAAACACAAGCATACGAATCATGCGATTCCTAATGTTTCTCAAATACTCAATAACACAACCTTTCTTATTGATTGGTTTGATTTGCCTAGGCTATGGTTGTGGAACCGTTCGTTTCCATTCTTTTTCTCGTCCAAAAATCTTTGAACTTAATAGAAAGATCACCAAACAACACAACTACAAGCATACGAATCATGCGATTCCTAATGTTTCTCAAATACTCAATAACAAAACTTTTCTTATTGATTGGTTCTATTTGCCTAGGCTATGGTTTGGGAAGTATTGGTTTCCATTATTTTTCTCGTCTAAAAATCTTTGAACTTAATAGAAAGATCACCAAACAACACAAACACAAGCATACGAATCATGCGATTCCTAATGTTTCTCAAATACTCATTAATACAACCTTTCTTATTGATTGGTTTGATTTGCCTAGGCTATGGTTGTGGAAGTGTTGGTTTCCATTCTATTTCTCGTCCAAAAATCTTTGAACTTAATAGAACTTGAAAGAAAGATCACCAAACAACCCAAACACAAGCATACGAATCATGCGATTCCTAATGCTTCTCAAATACTCAATAACACAACATTTCTTATTGATTGGTTTGATTTGTCCAGGCTATGGTTGTGGAAGTGTTGGTTTCCATTCTTTTTCTCGTCCAAAAATCTTTGAATTAATAGAAAGATCACCAAACAACACAAACACAAGCATACGAATCATGCGATTCCTAATGTTTCTCAAATACTCAATAACACAACTTTCTTATTGATTGGTTTGATTTGCCTAGGCTATGGTTGTGGAAGTGTTCGTTTCCATTCTTTTTCTCGTCCAAAAATCTTTGAACTTAATAGAAAGATCACCAAACAACACAAACACAAGCATACGAATCATGCGATTCCTAATGTTTCTCAAATTCTCAATAACACAACCTTTCTAATTGATTGGTTTGATTTGCCTAGGTTATGGTTGTGGAAGTGTTGGTTTCCATTCTTTTTCTCGTCCAAAAATCTTTTAACTTAATAGAAAGATCACCAAATAACACAAACACAAGTATACGAATCATGCAATTCCTAATGTTTCTCAAATACTCAATAACAAAACCTTTCTTATTGATTGGTTTGATTTGCCTAGGCTATGGTTGTGGAAGTGTTCGTTTCCATTCTTTTTCTCGTCCAAAAATCTTTGAACTTGATAGAAAAATCACCAAACAACACAAACACAAGCATACGAATCATGCGATTCCTAATGTTTCTCAAAACTCAATAACACAACCTTTCTTATTGATTGGTTTGATTTGCCTAGGCTATGGTTGTGGAAGTGTTCGTTTCCATTCTTTTTCTCGTCCAAAAATCTTTGAACTTAATAGAAAGATCACCAAACAACACAAACACAAGCATACGAATCATGCGATTCTTAATGTTTCTCAAATACTCAATAACACAACCTTTCTTATTGATTGGTTTGATTTTCCTAGGCTATGGTTGTGGAAGTGTTGGTTTCCATCCTTTTTCTCGTCCAAAAATCTTTGAACTAGATAGAAAGATCACCAAACAACACAAACACAAGCATACGAATCATGCGATTCCTAATGTTTCTCAAATACTCAATAACACAACCTTTCTTATTGATTGGTTTGATTTGCCTAGGCTATGGTTGTGGAAGTGTTGGTTTCTATTCTATTTCTCGTCCAAAAATATTTGAACTTAATAGAACTTGATAGAAAGATCACCAAACAACATAAACACAAGCATACGAATCATGCGATTCCTAATGCTTCTCAAATACTCAATAACACAACCTTTCTTATTGATTGGTTTGATTTGCCTAGGCTATGGTTGTGGAAGTGTTGGTTTCTATTCTATTTCTCGTCCAAAAATATTTGAACTTAATAGAACTTGATAGAAAGATCACCAAACAACATAAACACAAGCATACGAATCATGCGATTCCTAATGCTTCTCAAATACTCAATAACACAACATTTCTTATTGATTGGTTTGATTTGCCCAGGCTATGGTTGTGGAAGTGTTGGCTTCCATTCTATTTCTCGTCCAAAAATCTTTGAACTTAATAGAAAGATCACCAAACAACACAAACACAAGCATACGAATCATGCGATTCCTAATGTTTCTCAAATACTCAATAACACAACCTTTCTTATTGATTGGTTTGATTTGCCTAGGATATAGTTGTGGAAGTGTTCGTTTCCATTCTTTTTCTCGTCCAAAAATCTTTGAACTTAATAGAAAGATCACCAAACAACACAAACACAAGCATACGAATCATGCGATTCCTAATGTTTCTCAAATACTCAATAACACAACCTTTCTTATTGATTGGTTTGATTTGCCTAGGCTATGGTTGTGGAAGTGTTGGTTTCCATTCTTTTTCTCGTCCAAAAATCTTTGAACTTAATAGAAAGATCACCAAACAACACAAACACAAGCATACGAATCATGCGATTCCTAATGTTTCTCAAATACTCATTAATACAACCTTTCTTATTGATTGGTTTGATTTGCCTAGGCTATGGTTGTGGAAGTGTTGGTTTCCATTCTATTTCTCGTCCAAAAATCTGTGAACTTAATAGAACTTGATAGAAAAATCACCAAACAACACAAACACAAGCATACGAATCATGCGATTCCTAATGTTTCTCAAATACTCAATAACAAAACGTTTCTTATTCATTGGTTTGATTTGCCTAGGCTATGGTTTGGGAAGTATTGGTTTCCATTATTTTTCTCGTCCAAAAACCTTTGAACTTAATAGATAGATCACCAAACAACACAAACACAAGCATACGAATCATGCGATTCCTAATGTTTCTCAAATACTCATTAATACAACCTTTCTTATTGATTGGTTTGATTTGCCTAGGCTATGGTTGTGGAAGTGTTGGTTTCCATTCTATTTCTCGTCCAAAAATCTTTGAACTTAATAGAACTTGATAGAAAAATCACCAAACAACACAAACACAAGCATACGAATCATGCGATTCCTAATGTTTCTCAAATACTCAATAACACAACCTTTCTTATTGATTGGTTTGATTTGCCTAGGCTATGGTTTGGGAAATATTGGTTTCCATTATTTTTCTCGTCCAAAAATCTTTGAACTTAATAGAAAGATCACCAAACAACACAAACACAAGCATACGAATCATGCGATTCCTAATGTTTCTCAAATACTCATTAATACAACCTTTCTTATTGATTGGTTTGATTTGCCTAGGCTATGGTTGTGGAAGTGTTGGTTTCTATTCTATTTCTCGTCCAAAAATATTTGAACTTAATAGAACTTGATAGAAAGATCACCAAACAACATAAACACAAGCATACGAATCATGCGATTCCTAATGCTTCTCAAATACTCAATAACACAACATTTCATATTGATTGGTTTGATTTGCCCAGGCTATGGTTGTGGAAGTGTTGGCTTCCATTCTATTTCTCGTCCAAAAATCTTTGAACTTAATAGAAAGATCACCAAACAACACAAACACAAGCATACGAATCATGCGATTCCTAATGTTTCTCAAATACTCAATAACACAACCTTTCTTATTGATTGGTTTGATTTGCCTAGGATATAGTTGTGGAAGTGTTCGTTTCCATTCTTTTTCTCGTCCAAAAATCTTTGAACTTAATAGAAAGATCACCAAACAACACAAACACAAGCATACGAATCATGCGATTCCTAATGTTTCTCAAATACTCAATAACACAACCTTTCTTATTGATTGGTTTGATTTGCCTAGGCTATGGTTGTGGAAGTGTTGGTTTCCATTCTATTTCTCATCCAAAAATCTTTGAACTTAATAGAACTTGATAGAAAGATCACCAAACATCACAAACACAAGCATACGAATCATGCGATTCCTAATGTTTCTCAAATACTCAATAACACAACATTTCTTATTGATTGCTTTGATCTGCCTAGGCTATGGTTGTGGAAGTGTTCGTTTCCAATCTTTTTCACGTCCAAAAATCTTTGAACTTAATAGAAAGATCACCAAACAACACAAACACAAGCATACGAATCATGCGATTCCTAATGTTTCTCAAATTCTCAATAACACATCCTTTCTTATTGATTGGTTTGATTTGCCTAGGCTATGGTTGTGGAAGTGTTGGTTTCCATTCTTTTTCTCGTCGAAAAATCTTTGAACTTAATAGAAAGATCACCAAACAACACAAACACAAGCATACGAATCATGCTATTCCTAATGTTTCTCAAATACTCAATAACACAACATTTCTTATTGATTGGTTTGATTTGCCCAGGCTATGGTTGTGGAAGTGTTGGTTTCCATTCTTTTTCTCGTCCAAAAATCTTTGAACTTAATAGAAAGATCACCAAACAACACAAACACAAGCATACGAATCATGCGATTCCTAATGTTTCTCAAATACTCAATAACACAACCTTTCTTATTGATTGGTTTTATTTGCCCAGGCTATGGTTTATGAAGTGTTGGTTTCCATTCTTTTTCTCGTCCAAAAATTATTGAACTTAATAGAACTTGATAGAAAGATCACCAAACATCACAAACACAAGCATACGAATCATGCGATTCCTAAAGTTTCTCAAATACTCAATAACACAACATTTCTTAATGATTGCTTTGATTTGCCTAGGCTATGGTTGTGGAAGTGTTCGTTTCCAATCTTTTTCACGTCCAAAAATCTTTGAACTTAATAGAAAGATCACCAAACAACACAAACACAAGCATACGAATCATGCGATTCCTAATGTTTCTCAAAATCTCAATAACACATCCTTTCTTATTGATTGGTTAGATTCGCCTAGGCTATGGTTGTAGAAGTGTTCGTTTCCAATCTTTTTCACGTCCAAAAATCTTTGAACTTAATAGAAAGATCACCAAACAACACAAACACAAGCATACGAATCATGCGATTCCTAATGTTTCTCAAATTCTCAATAACACATCCTTTCTTATTGATTGGTTTGATTTGCCTAGGCTATGGTTGTGGAAGTGTTGGTTTCCATTCTTTTTCTCGTCGAAAAATCTTTGAACTTAATAGAAAGATCACCAAACAACACAAACACAAGCATACGAATCATGCGATTCCTAATGTTTCTCAAATACTCAATAACACAACATTTCTTATTGATTGGTTTGATTTGCCCAGGCAATGGTTGTGGAAGTGTTGGTTTCCATTCTTTTTCTCGTCCAAAAATCTTTGAACTTAATAGAAAGATCACCATACAACACAAACACAAGCATACGAATCATGCGATTCCTAATGTTTCTCAAATACTCAATAACACATCCTTTCTTTTTGATTGGTTTGATTTGCCTAGGCTATGGTTGTGGAAGTGTTGGTTTCCATTCTTTTTCTCGTCGAAAAATCTTTGAACTTAATAGAAAGATCACCAAACAACACAAACACAAGCATACGAATCATGCGATTCCTAATGTTTCTCAAATACTCAATAACACAACATTTCTTACTGATTGGTTTCATTTTGCCCAGGCTATGGTTGTGGAAGTGTTGGTTTCCATTCTTTTTCTCGTCCAAAAATCTTTGAATTTAATAGAAAGATCACCAAACAACACAAACACAAGCATACGAATCATGCGATTCCTAATGTTTCTCAAATACTCAATAACACAACCTTTCTTATTGATTGGTTTGATTTGGCTAGGCTATGGTTGTGGAAGTGTTCGTTTCCATTCTTTTTCTCGTCCAAAAATCTTTGAACTTAATAGAAAGATCAGCAAACAACACAAGCACAAGTATACGAATCATGCGATTCCTAATGTTTCTCAAATACTCAATAACAAAACCTTTCTTATTGATTGGTTTGATTTGCCTAGGCTATGGTTTGGGAAATATTGGTTTCCATTATTTTTCTCGTCCAAAAATCTTTGAACTTAATAGAAAGATCACCAAACAACACAAACACAAGCATACGAATCATGCGATTCCTAATGTTTCTCAAATACTTATTAATACAACCTTTGTTATTGATTGGTTTTATTTGCCTAGGCTATGGTTGTGGAAGTGTTGGTTTCTATTCTATTTCTCGTCCAAAAATCTTTGAACTTAATAGAACTTGATAGAAAGATCACCAAACAACATAAACACAAGCATACGAATCATGCGATTCCTAATGCTTCTCAAATACTCAATAACACAACATTTCTTATTGATTGGTTTGATTTGCCCAGGCTATGGTTGTGGAAGTGTTGGTTTCCTTTTTTTTTCTCATCCAAATATCTTTGAACGTAATAGAAAGATCACCAAACAACACAACTACAAGCATACGAATCATGCGATTCATAATGTTTCTCAAATTCTCAATAACACAACCTTTATTATTGCTTGGTTTGATTTGCCTAGGCTATGGTTGTGGAAGTGTTGGTTTCCATTCTTTTTCTCATCCAAAAATCTTTGATTTAATAGAAAGATCACCAAACAACACAAACACAAGTATACGAATCATGCGATTCCTAATGTTTCTCAAATACTCAATAACAATACCTTTCTTATTGATTGGTTTGATTTGCCTAGGCTATGGTTTGGGAAGTATTGGTTTCCATTATTTTTCTCGTCCAAAAATCTTTGAACTTAATAGAAAGATCACCAAACAACACAAACACAAGCATACGAATCATGCGATTCCTAATGTTTCTCAAATACTCATTAATACAACCTTTCTTATTGATTGGTTTGATTTGCCTAGGCTATGGTTGTGGAAGTGTTGGTTTCCATTCTTTTTCTCGTCCAAAAATCTTTGAACTTAATAGAACTTGATGGAACGATCACCAAACAACACAAACACGAGCATACGAATCATGCGATTCCTAATGTTTCTCAAATACTCAATAACACAACATTTCTTATTGATTGGTCTTATTTGCCCAGGCTATAGTTGTGGAAGTGTTGGTTTCCTTTCTTTTTCTCGTCCAAAAATTATTGAACTTAATAGAACTTGATAGAAAGATCACCAAACATCACAAACACAAGCATACGAATCATCCGATTCCTAATGTTTCTCAAATACTCAATAACACAACATTTCTTATTGATTGGTTTGATCTGCCTAGGCTATGGTTGTGGAAGTGTTCGTTTCCAATCTTTTTCACGTCTAAAAATCTTTGAACTTAATAGAAAGATCACCAAACAACACAAACACAAGCATACGAATCATGCGATTCCTAATGATTCTCAAATTCTCAATAACACATCCTTTCTTATTGATTGGTTTGATTTGCCTAGGCTATGGTTGTGGAAGTGTTGGTTTCCATTCTTTTTCTCGTCGAAAAATCTTTGAACTTAATAGAAAGATCACCAAACAACACAAACACAAGCATACGAATCATGCGATTCCTAATGTTTCTCAAATACTCAATAACACAACATTTCTTACTGATTGGTTTGATTTGCCTAGGCTATGGTTGTGGAAGTGTGGGTTTCCATTCTATTTCTCGTCCAAAAATCTTTCAACTTAATAGAACTTGATAGAAAAATCACCAAACAACACAAACACAAGCATATGAATCATGCGATTCCTAATGTTTCTCAAATACTCAATAACAAAACGTTTCTTATTCATTGGTTTGATTTGCCTAGGCTATGGTTTGGGAAGTATTGGTTTCCATTGTTTTTCTCGTCTAAAAATCTTTGAACTTAATAGATAGATCACCAAACAACACAAACACAAGCATACGAATCATGCGATTCCAAATGTTTCTCAAATACTCAATAACACAACCTTTCTTATTGATTGGTTTGAATTGCCTAGGCTATGGTTGTGTAAGTGTTGGTTTCCATTCTATTTCTCGTCCAAAAATCTTTGAACTTAATAGAAAGATCACCAAACAACACAAACACAAGCATACGAATCATGCGATTCCTAATGTTTCTCAAATACTCAATAACACAACCTTTCTTATTGATTGGTTTGATTTGCCTAGGCTATGGTTGTGTAAGTGTTGGTTTCCATTCTATTTCTCGTCCAAAAATCTTTGAACTTAATAGAACTTGATAGAAAAATCACCAAACAACACAAACACAAGCATACGAATCATGCGATTCCTAATGTTTCTCAAATACTCAATAACAAAACGTTTCTTATTCATTGGTTTGATTTGCCTAGGCTATGGTTTGGGAAGTATTGGTTTCCATTATTTTTCTCGTACAAAAATCTTTGAACTTAATAGATAGATCACCAAACAACACAAACACAAGCATACGAATCATGCGATTCCTAATGATTCTCAAATACTCATTAATACAACCTTTCTTATTGATTGGTTTGATTTGCCTAGGCTATGGTTGTGGAAGTGTTGGTTTCCATTCTATTTCTCGTCCAAAAATCTTTGAACTTAATAGAACTTGATAGAAAAATCACCAAACAACACAAACACAAGCATACGAATCATGCGATTCCTAATGTTTCTCAAATACTCAATAACACAACCTTTCTTATTGATTGGTTTGATTTGCCTAGGCTATGGTTGTGGAACCGTTCGTTTCCATTCTTTTTCTCGTCCAAAAATCTTTGAACTTAATAGAAAGATCACCAAACAACACAACTACAAGCATACGAATCATGCGATTCCTAATGTTTCTCAAATACTCAATAACAAAACTTTTCTTATTGATTTGTTCTATTTGCCTAGGCTATGGTTTGGGAAGTATTGGTTTCCATTATTTTTCTCGTCTAAAAATCTTTGAACTTAATAGAATGATCACCAAACAACACAAACACAAGCATACGAATCATGCGATTCCTAATGTTTCTCAAATACTCATTAATACAACCTTTCTTATTGATTGGTTTGATTTGCCTAGGCTATGGTTGTGGAAGTGTTGGTTTCCATTCTATTTCTCGTCCAAAAATCTTTGAACTTAATAGAACTTGATAGAAAGATCACCAAACAACCCAAACACAAGCATACGAATCATGCGATTCCTAATGCTTCTCAAATACTCAATAACACAACATTTCTTATTGATTGGTTTGATTTGTCCAGGCTATGGTTGTGGAAGTGTTGGTTTCCATTTTTTTTCTCGTCCAAAAATCTTTGAATTAATAGAAAGATCACCAAACAACACAAACACAAGCATACTAATCATGCGATTCCTAATGTTTCTCAAATACTCAATAACACAACCTTTCTTATTGATTGGTTTGATTTGCCTAGGCTATGGTTGTGGAAGTGTTCGTTTCCATTCTTTTTCTCGTCCAAAAATCTTTGAACTTAATAGAAAGATCACCAAACAACACAAACACAAGCATACGAATCATGCGATTCCTAATGTTTCTCAAATACTCAATAACAAAACGTTTCTTATTCATTGGTTTGATTTGCCTAGGCTATGGTTTGGGAAGTATTGGTTTCCATTATTTTTCTCGTCCAAAAATCTTTGAACTTAATAGATAGATCACCAAACAACACAAACACAAGCATACGAATCATGCGATTCCTAATGATTCTCAAATACTCATTAATACAACCTTTCTTATTGATTGGTTTGATTTGCCTAGGCTATGGTTGTGGAAGTGTTGGTTTCCATTCTATTTCTCGTCCAAAAATCTTTGAACTTAATAGAACTTGATAGAAAAATCACCAAACAACACAAACACAAGCATACGAATCATGCGATTCCTAATGTTTCTCAAATACTCAATAACACAACCTTTCTTATTGATTGGTTTGATTTGCCTAGGCTATGGTTGTGGAACCGTTCGTTTCCATTCTTTTTCTCGTCCAAAAATCTTTGAACTTAATAGAAAGATCACCAAACAACACAACTACAAGCATACGAATCATGCGATTCCTAATGTTTCTCAAATACTCAATAACAAAACTTTTCTTATTGATTTGTTCTATTTGCCTAGGCTATGGTTTGGGAAGTATTGGTTTCCATTATTTTTCTCGTCTAAAAATCTTTGAACTTAATAGAATGATCACCAAACAACACAAACACAAGCATACGAATCATGCGATTCCTAATGTTTCTCAAATACTCATTAATACAACCTTTCTTATTGATTGGTTTGATTTGCCTAGGCTATGGTTGTGGAAGTGTTGGTTTCCATTCTATTTCTCGTCCAAAAATCTTTGAACTTAATAGAACTTGATAGAAAGATCACCAAACAACCCAAACACAAGCATACGAATCATGCGATTCCTAATGCTTCTCAAATACTCAATAACACAACATTTCTTATTGATTGGTTTGATTTGTCCAGGCTATGGTTGTGGAAGTGTTGGTTTCCATTTTTTTTCTCGTCCAAAAATCTTTGAATTAATAGAAAGATCACCAAACAACACAAACACAAGCATACTAATCATGCGATTCCTAATGTTTCTCAAATACTCAATAACACAACCTTTCTTATTGATTGGTTTGATTTGCCTAGGCTATGGTTGTGGAAGTGTTCGTTTTCATTCTTTTTCTCGTCCAAAAATCTTTGAACTTAATAGAAAGATCACCAAATAACACAAACACAAGTATACGAATCATGCAATTCCTAATGTTTCTCAAATACTCAATAACAAAACCTTTCTTATTGATTGGTTTGATTTTCCTAGGCTATGGTTTGTTGAAGTATTGGTTTCCATTATTTTTCTCGTCCAAAAATCTTTGAACTAAATAGAAAGATCACCAAACAACACAAACACAAGCATACGAATCATGCGATTCCTAATGTTTCTCAAATACTCATTAATACAAACTTTCTTATTGATTGGTTTGATTTGCCTAGGCTAGGTTTGTGGAAGTGTTGGTTTCCATTCTATTTCTCGTCCAAAAATCTTTGAACTTAATAGAACTTGATAGAAAGATCACCAAACAACACAAACACAAGCATACGAATCATGCGATTCCTAATGCTTCTCAAATACTCAATAACACAACATTTCTTATTGATTGGTTTGATTTTCCCAGGCTATGGTTGTGGAAGTGTTGGTTTCCATCCTTTTTCTCGTCCAAAAATCTTTGAACTTAATAGAAAGATCACCAAACAACACAAACACAAGCATACGAATCATGCGATTCCTAATGTTTCTCAAATACTCAATAACACAACCTTTCTTATTGATTGGTTTGATTTGCCCAGGCTATGGTTGTGGAAGTGTTGGTTTCCATTCTTTTTCTCGTCCCAAAATCTTTGAACTTAATAGAAAGATCACCAAACAACACAAACACAAGCATACGAATCATGCGATTCCTAATGTTTCTCAAATACTCAATAACACAACCTTTCTTATTGATTGGTTTGATTTTCCTAGGCTATGGTTGTGGAAGTGTTGGTTTCCATCCTTTTTCTCGTCCAAAAATCTTTGAACTTAATAGAAAGATCACCAAACAACACAAACACAAGCATACGAATAATGCGATTCCTAATGTTTCTCAAATACTCAATAACACAACCTTTCTTATTGATTGGTTTGATTTGCCCAGCCTATGGTTGTGGAAGTGTTGGTTTCCATTCTTTTTCTCGTCCAAAAATCTTTGAACTTAATAGAAAGATCACCAAACAACACAAATACAAGCATACGAATCATGCGATTCCTAATGTTTCTCAAATACTCAATAAGACAACCTTTCTTATTGATTGGTTTGATTTGCCTAGGCTATGGTTTGGGAAATATTGGTTTCCATTATTTTTCTCGTCCAAAAATCTTTGAACTTAATAGAAAGATCACCAAACAACACAAACACAAGCATACGAATCATGCGATTCCTAATGTTTCTCAAATACTCATTAATACAACCTTTCTTATTGATTGGTTTGATTTGCCTAGGCTATGGTTGTGGAAGTGTTGGTTTCTATTCTATTTCTCGTCCAAAAATCTTTGAACTTAATAGAACTTTATAGAAAGATCACCAAACAACATAAACACAAGCATACGAATCATGCGATTCCTAATGCTTCTCAAATACTCAATAACACAACATTTCTTATTGATTGGTTTGATTTGCCCAGGCTATGGTTGTGGAAGTGTTGGCTTCCATTCTATTTCTCGTCCAAAAATCTTTGAACTTAATAGAAAGATCACCAAACAACACAAACACAAGCATACGAATCATGCGATTCCTAATGTTTCTCAAATACTCAATAACACAACCTTTCTTATTGATTGGTTTGATTTGCCTAGGCTATAGTTGTGGAAGTGTTCGTTTCCATTCTTTTTCTCGTCCAAAAATCTTTGAACTTAATAGAAAGATCACCAAACAACACAAACACAAGCATACGAATCATGCGATTCCTAATGTTTCTCAAATACTCAATAACACAACCTTTCTTATTGATTGGTTTGATTTGCCTAGGCTATGGTTGTGGAAGTGTTGGTTTCCATTCTATTTCTCATCCAAAAATCTTTGAACTTAATAGAACTTGATATAAAGATCACCAAACATCACAAACACAAGCATACGAATCATGCGATTCCTAATGTTTCTCAAATACTCAATAACACAACATTTCTTATTGATTGCTTTGATCTGCCTAGGCTATGGTTGTGGAAGTGTTCGTTTCCAATCTTTTTCACGTCCAAAAATCTTTGAACTTAATAGAAAGATCACCAAACAACACAAACACAAGCATACGAATCATGCGATTCCTAATGTTTCTCAAATTCTCAATAACACATCCTTTCTTATTGATTGGTTTGATTTGCCTAGGCTATGGTTGTGGAAGTGTTGGTTTCCATTCTTTTTCTCGTCGAAAAATCTTTGAACTTAATAGAAAGATCACCAAACAACACAAACACAAGCATACGAATCATGCGATTCCTAATGTTTCTCAAATTCTCAATAACACATCCTTTCTTATTGATTGGTTTGATTTGCCCAGGCTATGGTTGTGGAAGTGTTGGTTTCCATTCTTTTTCTCGTCCCAAAATCTTTGAACTTAATAGAAAGATCACCAAACAACACAAACACAAGCATACGAATCATGCGATTCCTAATGTTTCTCAAATACTCAATAACACAACCTTTCTTATTGATTGGTTTTATTTGCCCAGGCTATGGTTGTGGAAGTGTTGGTTTCCATTCTTTTTCTCGTCCAAAAATTATTGAATTTAATAGAACTTGATAGAAAGATCACCAAACATCACAAACACAAGCATACGAATCATGCGATTCCTAAAGTTTCTCAAATACTCAATAACACAACATTTCTTATTGATTGCTTTGATTTGCCTAGGCTATGGTTGTGGAAGTGTTCGTTTCCAATTTTTTTCACGTCCAAAAATCTTTGAACTTAATAGAAAGATCACCAAACAACACAAACACAAGCATACGAATCATGCGATTCCTAATGTTTCTCAAATTCTCAATAACACATCCTTTCATATTGATTGGTTAGATTTGCCTAGGCTATGGTTGTGGAAGTGTTCGTTTCCAATCTTTTTCACGTCCAAAAATCTTTGAACTTAATAGAAAGATCACCAAACAACACAAACACAAGCATACGAATCATGCGATTCCTAATGTTTCTCAAATTCTCAATAACACATCCTTTCTTATTGATTGGTTTGATTTGCCTAGGCTATGGTTGTGGAAGTGTTGGTTTCCATTCTTTTTCTCGTCGAAAAATCTTTGGACTTAATAGAAAGATCACCAAACAACACAAACACAAGCATACGAATCATGCGATTCCTAATGTTTCTCAAATACTCAATAACACAACATTTCTTATTGATTGGTTTGATTTGCCCAGACAATGGTTGTGGAAGTGTTGGTTTCCATTCTTTTTCTCGTCCAAAAATCATTGAACTTAATAGAAAGATCACCATACAACACAAACACAAGCATACGAATCATGCGATTCCTAATGTTTCTCAAATACTCAATAACACATCCTTTCTTATTGATTGGTTTGATTTGCCTAGGCTATGGTTGTGGAAGTGTTGGTTTCCATTCTTTTTCTCGTCGAAAAATCTTTGAACTTAATAGAAAGATCACCAAACAACACAAACACAAGCATACGAATCATGCGATTCCTAATGTTTCTCAAATACTCAATAACACAACATTTCTTACTGATTGGTTTGATTTGCCCAGGCTATGGTTGTGGAAGTGTTGGTTTCCATTCTTTTTCTCGTCCAAAAATCTTTGAACTTAATAGAAAGATCAGCAAACAACACAAGCACAAGTATACGAATCATGCGATTCCTAATGTTTCTCAAATACTCAATAACAAAACCTTTCTTATTGATTGGTTTGATTTGCCTAGGCTATGGTTTGGGAAATATTGGTTTCCATTATTTTTCTCGTCCAAAAATCTTTGAACTTAATAGAAAGATCACCAAACAACACAAACACAAGCATACGAATCATGCGATTCCTAATGTTTCTCAAATACTCATTAATACAACCTTTGTTATTGATTGGTTTTATTTGCCTAGGCTATGGTTGTGGAAGTGTTGGTTTCTATTCTATTTCTCGTCCAAAAATCTTTGAACTTAATAGAACTTGATAGAAAGATCACCAAACAACATAAACACAAGCATACGAATCATGCGATTCCTAATGCTTCTCAAATACTCAATAACACAACATTTCTTATTGATTGGTTTGATCTGCCTAGGCTATGGTTGTGGAAGTGTTGGTTTCCAATCTTTTTCACGTCTAAAAATCTTTGAACTTAATAGAAAGATCACCAAACAACACAAACACAAGCATACGAATCATGCGATTCCTAATGATTCTCAAATTCTCAATAACACATCCTTTCTTATTGATTGGTTTGATTTGCCCAGGCTATGGTTGTGGAAGTGTTGGTTTCCATTCTTTCTCTCGTCGAAAAATCTTTGAACTTAATAGAAAGATCACCAAACAACACAAACACAAGCATACGAATCATGCGATTCCTAATGTTTCTCAAATACTCAATAACACAACATTTCTTACTGATTGGTTTGATTTGCCCAGGCTATGGTTGTGGAAGTGTTGGTTTCCATTCTTTTTCTCGTCCAAAAATCTTTGAACTTAATAGAAGGATCACCAAACAACACAAACACAAGCATACGAATCATGCGATTCCTAATGTTTCTCAAATACTCAATAACACAACCTTTCTTATTGATTGGTTTGATTTGCCTAGGCTATGGTTGTGGAAGTGTTGGTTTCCATTCTTTTTCTCGTCCAAAAATCTTTTAACTTAATAGAACTTGATAGAACGATCACCAAACAACACAAACACGAGCATACGAATCATGCGATTCCTAATGTTTCTCAAATACTCAATAACACAACATTTCTTATTGATTGGTTTTATTTGCCCAGGCTATGGTTGTGGAAGTGTTGGTTTCCATTCTTTTTCTCGTCCAAAAATTATTGAACTTAATATAACTTGATAGAAAGATCACCAAACATCACAAACACAAGCATACGAATCATGCGATTCCTAATGTTTCTCAAATACTCAATAACACAACATTTCTTATTGATTGCTTTGATCTGCCTAGGCTATGGTTGTGGAAGTGTTCGTTTCCAATCTTTTTCACGTCCAAAAATCTTTGAACTTAATAGAAAGATCACCAAACAACACAAACACAAGCATACGAATCATGCGATTCCTAATGTTTCTCAAATTCTCAATAACACATCCTTTCTTATTGATTGGTTTGATTTGCCTAGGCTATGGTTGTGGAAGTGTTGGTTTCCATTCTTTTTCTCGTCGAAAAATCTTTGAACTTAATAGAAAGATCACCAAACAACACAAACACAAGCATACGAATCATGCGATTCCCAATGTTTCTCAAATACTCAATAACACAACATTTCTTACTGATTGGTTTGATTTGCCCAGGCTATGGTTGTGGAAGTGTTGGTTTCCATTCTTTTTCTCGTCCAAAAATCTTTGAACTTAATAGAAAGATCACCAAACAACACAAACACAAGCATACGAATCATACGATTCCTAATGTTTCTCAAATACTCAATAACTCAACCTTTCTTATTGATTGGTTTGATTTGCCTAGGCTATGGTTGTGGAAGTGTTCGTTTCCATTCTTTTTCTCGTCCAAAAATCTTTGAACTTAATAGAAAGATCACCAAGCAACACAACTACAAGTATACGAATCATGCGATTCCTATTGTTTCTCAAATTCTCAATAACACAACCTTTCTAATTGATTGGTTTGATTTGCCTAGGCTATAGTTGTGGAAGTGTTGGTTTCCATTCTTTTTCTCGTCCAAAAATCTTTGAACTTAATAGAAAGATCACCAAACAACACAAACACAAGTATACGAATCATGCGATTCCTAATGTTTCTCAAATACTCAATAACAAAACCTTTCTTATTGATTGGTTTGATTTGCCTTGGCTATGGTTTGGGAAGTATTGGTTTCCATTATTTTTCTCGTCCAAAAATCTTTGAACTTAATAGAAAGATCACCAAACAACACAAAAACAAGCATACGAATCATGCGATTCCTAATGTTTCTCAAATACTCATTAATACAACCTTTCTTATTGATTGGTTTGATTTGCCTAGGCTATGGTTGTGGAAGTGTTGGTTTCCATTCTATTTCTCGTCCAAAAATCTTTGAACTTAATAGAAAGATCACCAAACAACACAAACACAAGCATACGAATCATACGATTCCTAATGTTTCTCAAATACTCAATAACTCAACCTTTCTTATTGATTGGTTTGATTTGCCTAGGCTATGGTTTGGGAAGTATTGGTTTCCATTATTTTTCTCGTCCAAAAATCTTTGAACTTAATAGAAAGATCACCAAACAACACAAAAACAAGCATACGAATCATGCGATTCCTAATGTTTCTCAAATTCTCAATAACACAACCTTTCTAATTGATTGGTTTGATTTGCCTAGGCTATAGTTGTGGAAGTGTTGGTTTCCATTCTTTTTCTCGTCCAAAAATCTTTGAACTTAATAGAAAGATCACCAAACAACACAAACACAAGTATACGAATCATGCGATTCCTAATGTTTCTCAAATACTCAATAACAAAACCTTTCTTATTGATTGGTTTGATTTGCCTAGGCTATGGTTTGGGAAGTATTGGTTTCCATTATTTTTCTCGTCCAAAAATCTTTGAACTTAATAGAAAGATCACCAAACAACACAAAAACAAGCATACGAATCATGCGATTCCTAATGCTTCTCAAATACTCAATAACACAACATTTCTTACTGATTGGTTTGATTTGCCCAGGCTATGGTTGTGGAAGTGTTGGTTTCCATTCTTTTTCTCCTCCAAAAATCTTTGAACTTAATAGAAAGATCACCAAACAACACAAACACAAGCATACGAATCATGCGATTCCTAATGTTTCTCAAATACTCAATAACACAACCTTTCTTATTGATTGGTTTGATTTGCCTAGGCTATGGTTGTGGAAGTGTTGGTTTCCATTCTTTTTCTCGTCCAAAAATCTTTGAACTTAATAGAAAGATCAGCAAATAACACAAACACAAGTATACGAATCATGCGATTCCTAATGTTTCTCAAATACTCAATAACAAAACCTTTCTTATTGATTGGTTTGATTTGCCTAGGCTATGGTTTGGGAAATATTGGTTTCCATTATTTTTCTCATCCAAAAATCTTTGAACTTAATAGAAAGATCACCAAACAACACAAACACAAGCATACGAATCAGGCGATTCCTAATGTTTCTCATATACTCATTAATACAACTTTTCTTATTGATTGGTTTTATTTGCCTAGGCTATGGTTGTGGAAGTGTTGGTTTCTATTCTATTTCTCGTCCAAAAATCTTTGAACTTAATAGAACTTAATAGAAAGATCACCAAACAACACAAACACAAGCATACGAATCATGCGATTCCTAATGTTTCTCAAATACTCAATAACACAACCTTTCTTATTGATTGGTTTGATTTGCCTAGGCTATGATTGTGGAAGTGTTCGTTTCCATTCTTTTTCTCGTCCAAAAATCTTTGAACTTAATAGAAAGATCACCAAACAACACAACTACAAGCATACGAATCATGCGATTCCTAATGTTTCTCAAATTCTCAATAACACAACCTTTCTTATTGCTTTGTTTGATTTGCCTAGGCTATGGTTGTGGAAGTGTTGGTTTCCATTCTTTTTCTCGTCCAAAAATCTTTGAACTTAATAGAAAGATCACCAAACAACACAAACACAAGTATACGAATCATGCGATTCCTAATGTTTCTCAAATACTCAATAACAATACCTTTCTTATTGATTGGTTTGATTTGCCTAGGCTATGGTTTGGGAAGTATTGGTTTCCATTATTTTTCTCGTCCAAAAATCTTTGAACTTAATAGAAAGATCACCAAACATCACAAACACAAGCATACGAATCATGCGATTCCTAATGTTTCTCAAATACTCAATAACACAACATTTCTTATTGATTGGTTTGATCTGCCTAGGCTATGGTTGTGGAAGTGTTCGTTTCCAATCTTTTTCACGTCTAAAAATCTTTGAACTTAATAGAAAGATCACCAAACAACACAAACACAAGCATACGAATCATGTGATTCCTAATGTTTCTCAAATTCTCAATAACACATCCTTTCTTATTGATTGGTTTGATTTGCCTAGGCTCTGGTTGTGGAAGTGTTGGTTTCCATTCTTTTTTTGTCGAAAAATCTTTGAACTTAATAGAAAGATCACCAAACAACACAAACACAAGCATACGAATCATGCGATTCCTAATGTTTCTCAAATACTCAATAACACAACATTTCTTACTGATTGGTTTGATTTGCCCAGGCTATGGTTGTGGAAGTGTTGGTTTCCAATCTTTTTCTCGTCCAAAAATCTTTGAACTTAATAGAAAGATCACCAAACAACACAAACACAAGCATACGAATCATACGATTCCTAATGTTTCTCAAATACTCAATAACACAACCTTTCTTATTGATTGGTTTGATTTACCTAGGCTATGGTTGTGGAATTATTGGTTTCCATTATTTTTCTCGTCCAAAAATCTTTGAACTTAATAGAAAGATCACCAAACAACACAAACACAAGCATACGAATCATGCGATTCCTAATGTTCCTCAAATACTCAATAACACAACATTTCTTACTGATTGGTTTGATTTGCCCAGGCTATGGTTGTGGAAGTGTTGGTTTCCATTCTTTTTCTCGTCCAAAAATCTTTGAACTTAATAGAAAGATCACCAAACAACACAAACACAAGCATACGAATCATACGATTCCTAATGTTTCTCAAATACTCAATAACACAACCTTTCTTATTGATTGGTTTGATTTGCCGAGGCTATGGTTGTGGAAGTGTTCGTTTCCATTTTTTTTCCCGTCCAAAAATCTTTGAACTTAATAGAAAGATCACCAAGCAACACAACTACAAGTATTCGAATCATGCGATTCCTATTGTTTCTCAAATTCTCAATAACACAACCTTTCTAATTGATTGGTTTGATTTGCCTAGGCTATGGTTGTGGAAGTGTTGGTTTCCATTCTTTTTCTCGTCCAAAAATCTTTGAACTTAATAGAAAGATCACCAAACAACACAAACACAAGTATACGAATCATGCGATTCCTAATGTTTCTCAAATACTTAATAACAAAACCTTTCTTATTGATTGGTTTGATTTGCCTAGGCTATGGTTTGGGAAGTATTGGTTTCCATTATTTTTCTCGTCCAAAAATCTTTGAACTTAATAGAAAGATCACCAAACAACACAAACACAAGCATACGAATCATGCGATTCCTAATGTTTCTCAAATACTCATTAATACAACCTTTCTTATTGATTGGTTTGATTTGCCTAGGCTATGGTTGTGGAAGTGTTGGTTTCCATTCTTTTTCTCGTCCAAAAATCTTTGAACTTAATAGAACTTGATAGTAAGATCACCAAACAACACAAACACAAGCATACGAATCATGCGATTCCTAATGCTTCTCAAATACTCAATAACACAACATTTCTTATTGATTGGTTTGATTTGCCCAGGCTATGGTTGTGGAAGTGTTGGTTTCCATTCTTTTTCTCATCCAAAAATCTTTGAACTTAATAGAAAGATCACCAAACAACACAAACACAAGCATACGAATCATGCGATTCCTAATGTTTCTCAAATACTCATTAATACAACCTTTCTTATTGATTGGTTTGATTTGCCTAGGCTATGGTTGTGGAAGTGTTGGTTTCCATTGTTTTTCTCGTCCAAAAATCTTTGAACTTAATAGAACTTGATAGTAAGATCACCAAACAACACAAACACAAGCATACGAATCATGCGATTCCTAATGCTTCTCAAATACTCAATAACACAACATTTCTTATTGATTGGTTTGATTTGCCCAGGCTATGGTTGTGGAAGTGTTGGTTTCCATTCTTTTTCTCATCCAAAAATCTTTGAACTTAATAGAAAGATCACCAAACAACACAAACACAAGCATACGAATCATGCGATTCCTATTGTTTCTCAAATTCTCAATAACACAACCTTTCTAATTGATTGGTTTGATTTGCCTAGGCTATAGTTGTGGAAGTGTTGGTTTCCATTCTTTTTCTCGTCCAAAAATCTTTGAACTTAATAGAAAGATCACCAAACAACACAAACACAAGTATACGAATCATGCGATTCCTAATGTTTCTCAAATACTCAATAACAAAACCTTTCTTATTGATTGGTTTGATTTGCCTTGGCTATGGTTTGGGAAGTATTGGTTTCCATTATTTTTCTCGTCCAAAAATCTTTGAACTTAATAGAAAGATCACCAAACAACACAAAAACAAGCATACGAATCATGCGATTCCTAATGTTTCTCAAATACTCATTAATACAACCTTTCTTATTGATTGGTTTGATTTGCCTAGGCTATGGTTGTGGAAGTGTTGGTTTCCATTCTATTTCTCGTCCAAAAATCTTTGAACTTAATAGAAAGATCACCAAACAACACAAACACAAGCATACGAATCATACGATTCCTAATGTTTCTCAAATACTCAATAACTCAACCTTTCTTATTGATTGGTTTGATTTGCCTAGGCTATGATTGTGGAAGTGTTCGTTTCCATTCTTTTTCTCGTCCAAAAATCTTTGAACTTAATAGAAAGATCACCAAACAACACAACTACAAGCATACGAATCATGCGATTCCTAATGTTTCTCAAATTCTCAATAACACAACCTTTCTTATTGCTTGGTTTGATTTGCCTAGGCTATGATTGTGGAAGTGTTCGTTTCCATTCTTTTTCTCGTCCAAAAATCTTTGAACTTAATAGAAAGATCACCAAACAACACAACTACAAGCATACGAATCATGCGATTCCTAATGTTTCTCAAATTCTCAATAACACAACCTTTCTTATTGCTTGGTTTGATTTGCCTAGGCTATGGTTGTGGAAGTGTTGGTTTCCATTCTTTTTCTCGTCCAAAAATCTTTGAACTTAATAGAAAGATCACCAAACAACACAAACACAAGTATACGAATCATGCGATTCCTAATGTTTCTCAAATACTCAATAACAATACCTTTCTTATTGATTGGTTTGATTTGCCTAGGCTATGGTTTGGGAAGTATTGGTTTCCATTATTTTTCTCGTCCAAAAATCTTTGAACTTAATAGAAAGATCACCAAACATCACAAACACAAGCATACGAATCATGCGATTCCTAATGTTTCTCAAATACTCAATAACACAACATTTCTTATTGATTGGTTTGATCTGCCTAGGCTATGGTTGTGGAAGTGTTCGTTTCCAATCTTTTTCACGTCTAAAAATCTTTGAACTTAATAGAAAGATCACCAAACAACACAAACACAAGCATACGAATCATGTGATTCCTAATGTTTCTCAAATTCTCAATAACACATCCTTTCTTATTGATTGGTTTGATTTGCCTAGGCTCTGGTTGTGGAAGTGTTGGTTTCCATTCTTTTTTTGTCGAAAAATCTTTGAACTTAATAGAAAGATCACCAAACAACACAAACACAAGCATACGAATCATGCGATTCCTAATGTTTCTCAAATACTCAATAACACAACATTTCTTACTGATTGGTTTGATTTGCCCAGGCTATGGTTGTGGAAGTGTTGGTTTCCAATCTTTTTCTCGTCCAAAAATCTTTGAACTTAATAGAAAGATCACCAAACAACACAAACACAAGCATACGAATCATACGATTCCTAATGTTTCTCAAATACTCAATAACACAACCTTTCTTATTGATTGGTTTGATTTACCTAGGCTATGGTTGTGGAATTATTGGTTTCCATTATTTTTCTCGTCCAAAAATCTTTGAACTTAATAGAAAGATCACCAAACAACACAAACACAAGCATACGAATCATGCGATTCCTAATGTTCCTCAAATACTCAATAACACAACATTTCTTACTGATTGGTTTGATTTGCCCAGGCTATGGTTGTGGAAGTGTTGGTTTCCATTCTTTTTCTCGTCCAAAAATCTTTGAACTTAATAGAAAGATCACCAAACAACACAAACACAAGCATACGAATCATACGATTCCTAATGTTTCTCAAATACTCAATAACACAACCTTTCTTATTGATTGGTTTGATTTGCCGAGGCTATGGTTGTGGAAGTGTTCGTTTCCATTCTTTTTCTCGTCCAAAAATCTTTGAACTTAATAGAAAGATCACCAAGCAACACAACTACAAGTATTCGAATCATGCGATTCCTATTGTTTCTCAAATTCTCAATAACACAACCTTTCTAATTGATTGGTTTGATTTGCCTAGGCTATGGTTGTGGAAGTGTTGGTTTCCATTCTTTTTCTCGTTGAAAAATCTTTGAACTTAATAGAAAGATCACCAAACAACACAAACACAAGCATACGAATCATGCGAATCCTAATGTTTCTCAAATTCTCAATAACACAACCTTTCTTATTGATTGGTTTGATTTGCCTAGGCTATGGTTTGGGAAGTATTGGTTTCCATTATTTTTCTCGTCCAAAAATCTTTGAACTTAATAGAAAGATCACCAAACAACACAAACACAAGCATACGAATCATGCGATTCCTAATGTTTCTCAAATACTCATTAATACAACCTTTCTTATTGATTGGTTTGATTTGCCTAGGCTATGGTTGTGGAAGTGTTGGTTTCCATTGTTTTTCTCGTCCAAAAATCTTTGAACTTAATAGAACTTGATAGTAAGATCACCAAACAACACAAACACAAGCATACGAATCATGCGATTCCTAATGCTTCTCAAATACTCAATAACACAACCTTTCTTATTGATTGGTTTGATTTGCCCAGGCTATGGTTGTGGAAGTGTTGGTTTCCATTCTTTTTCTCATCCAAAAATCTTTGAACTTAATAGAAAGATCACCAAACAACACAAACACAAGCATACGAATCATGCGATTCCTAATGTTTCTCAAATACTCATTAATACAACCTTTCTTATTGATTGGTTTGATTTGCCTAGGCTATGGTTGTGGAAGTGTTGGTTTCCATTGTTTTTCTCGTCCAAAAATCTTTGAACTTAATAGAACTTGATAGTAAGATCACCAAACAACACAAACACAAGCATACGAATCATGCGATTCCTAATGCTTCTCAAATACTCAATAACACAACATTTCTTATTGATTGGTTTGATTTGCCCAGGCTATGGTTGTGGAAGTGTTGGTTTCCATTCTTTTTCTCATCCAAAAATCTTTGAACTTAATAGAAAGATCACCAAACAACACAAACACAAGCATACGAATCATGCGATTCCTATTGTTTCTCAAATTCTCAATAACACAACCTTTCTAATTGATTGGTTTGATTTGCCTAGGCTATAGTTGTGGAAGTGTTGGTTTCCATTCTTTTTCTCGTCCAAAAATCTTTGAACTTAATAGAAAGATCACCAAACAACACAAACACAAGTATACGAATCATGCGATTCCTAATGTTTCTCAAATACTCAATAACAAAACCTTTCTTATTGATTGGTTTGATTTGCCTTGGCTATGGTTTGGGAAGTATTGGTTTCCATTATTTTTCTCGTCCAAAAATCTTTGAACTTAATAGAAAGATCACCAAACAACACAAAAACAAGCATACGAATCATGCGATTCCTAATGTTTCTCAAATACTCATTAATACAACCTTTCTTATTGATTGGTTTGATTTGCCTAGGCTATGGTTGTGGAAGTGTTGGTTTCCATTCTATTTCTCGTCCAAAAATCTTTGAACTTAATAGAAAGATCACCAAACAACACAAACACAAGCATACGAATCATACGATTCCTAATGTTTCTCAAATACTCAATAACTCAACCTTTCTTATTGATTGGTTTGATTTGCCTAGGCTATGGTTTGGGAAGTATTGGTTTCCATTATTTTTCTCGTCCAAAAATCTTTGAACTTAATAGAAAGATCACCAAACAACACAAAAACAAGCATACGAATCATGCGATTCCTAATGTTTCTCAAATTCTCAATAACACAACCTTTCTAATTGATTGGTTTGATTTGCCTAGGCTATAGTTGTGGAAGTGTTGGTTTCCATTCTTTTTCTCGTCCAAAAATCTTTGAACTTAATAGAAAGATCACCAAACAACACAAACACAAGTATACGAATCATGCGATTCCTAATGTTTCTCAAATACTCAATAACAAAACCTTTCTTATTGATTGGTTTGATTTGCCTAGGCTATGGTTTGGGAAGTATTGGTTTCCATTATTTTTCTCGTCCAAAAATCTTTGAACTTAATAGAAAGATCACCAAACAACACAAAAACAAGCATACGAATCATGCGATTCCTAATGCTTCTCAAATACTCAATAACACAACATTTCTTACTGATTGGTTTGATTTGCCCAGGCTATGGTTGTGGAAGTGTTGGTTTCCATTCTTTTTCTCCTCCAAAAATCTTTGAACTTAATAGAAAGATCACCAAACAACACAAACACAAGCATACGAATCATGCGATTCCTAATGTTTCTCAAATACTCAATAACACAACCTTTCTTATTGATTGGTTTGATTTGCCTAGGCTATGGTTGTGGAAGTGTTGGTTTCCATTCTTTTTCTCGTCCAAAAATCTTTGAACTTAATAGAAAGATCAGCAAATAACACAAACACAAGTATACGAATCATGCGATTCCTAATGTTTCTCAAATACTCAATAACAAAACCTTTCTTATTGATTGGTTTGATTTGCCTAGGCTATGGTTTGGGAAATATTGGTTTCCATTATTTTTCTCATCCAAAAATCTTTGAACTTAATAGAAAGATCACCAAACAACACAAACACAAGCATACGAATCAGGCGATTCCTAATGTTTCTCATATACTCATTAATACAACTTTTCTTATTGATTGGTTTTATTTGCCTAGGCTATGGTTGTGGAAGTGTTGGTTTCTATTCTATTTCTCGTCCAAAAATCTTTGAACTTAATAGAACTTAATAGAAAGATCACCAAACAACACAAACACAAGCATACGAATCATGCGATTCCTAATGTTTCTCAAATACTCAATAACACAACCTTTCTTATTGATTGGTTTGATTTGCCTAGGCTATGATTGTGGAAGTGTTCGTTTCCATTCTTTTTCTCGTCCAAAAATCTTTGAACTTAATAGAAAGATCACCAAACAACACAACTACAAGCATACGAATCATGCGATTCCTAATGTTTCTCAAATTCTCAATAACACAACCTTTCTTATTGCTTGGTTTGATTTGCCTAGGCTATGGTTGTGGAAGTGTTGGTTTCCATTCTTTTTCTCGTCCAAAAATCTTTGAACTTAATAGAAAGATCACCAAACAACACAAACACAAGTATACGAATCATGCGATTCCTAATGTTTCTCAAATACTCAATAACAATACCTTTCTTATTGATTGGTTTGATTTGCCTAGGCTATGGTTTGGGAAGTATTGGTTTCCATTATTTTTCTCGTCCAAAAATCTTTGAACTTAATAGAAAGATCACCAAACATCACAAACACAAGCATACGAATCATGCGATTCCTAATGTTTCTCAAATACTCAATAACACAACATTTCTTATTGATTGGTTTGATCTGCCTAGGCTATGGTTGTGGAAGTGTTCGTTTCCAATCTTTTTCACGTCTAAAAATCTTTGAACTTAATAGAAAGATCACCAAACAACACAAACACAAGCATACGAATCATGTGATTCCTAATGTTTCTCAAATTCTCAATAACACATCCTTTCTTATTGATTGGTTTGATTTGCCTAGGCTCTGGTTGTGGAAGTGTTGGTTTCCATTCTTTTTTTGTCGAAAAATCTTTGAACTTAATAGAAAGATCACCAAACAACACAAACACAAGCATACGAATCATGCGATTCCTAATGTTTCTCAAATACTCAATAACACAACATTTCTTACTGATTGGTTTGATTTGCCCAGGCTATGGTTGTGGAAGTGTTGGTTTCCAATCTTTTTCTCGTCCAAAAATCTTTGAACTTAATAGAAAGATCACCAAACAACACAAACACAAGCATACGAATCATACGATTCCTAATGTTTCTCAAATACTCAATAACACAACCTTTCTTATTGATTGGTTTGATTTACCTAGGCTATGGTTGTGGAATTATTGGTTTCCATTATTTTTCTCGTCCAAAAATCTTTGAACTTAATAGAAAGATCACCAAACAACACAAACACAAGCATACGAATCATGCGATTCCTAATGTTCCTCAAATACTCAATAACACAACATTTCTTACTGATTGGTTTGATTTGCCCAGGCTATGGTTGTGGAAGTGTTGGTTTCCATTCTTTTTCTCGTCCAAAAATCTTTGAACTTAATAGAAAGATCACCAAACAACACAAACACAAGCATACGAATCATACGATTCCTAATGTTTCTCAAATACTCAATAACACAACCTTTCTTATTGATTGGTTTGATTTGCCGAGGCTATGGTTGTGGAAGTGTTCGTTTCCATTCTTTTTCTCGTCCAAAAATCTTTGAACTTAATAGAAAGATCACCAAGCAACACAACTACAAGTATTCGAATCATGCGATTCCTATTGTTTCTCAAATTCTCAATAACACAACCTTTCTAATTGATTGGTTTGATTTGCCTAGGCTATGGTTGTGGAAGTGTTGGTTTCCATTCTTTTTCTCGTCCAAAAATCTTTGAACTTAATAGAAGGATCACCAAAAACCACAAACACAAGCATACGAATCATGCGATTCCTAATGTTTCTCAAATACTCAATAACAAAACCTTTCTTATTGATTGGTTTGATTTGCCTAGGCTATGGTTTGGGAAGTATTGGTTTCCATTATTTTTCTCGTCCAAAAATCTTTGAACTTAATAGAAAGATCACCAAACAACACAAAAACAAGCATACGAATCATGCGATTCCTAATGTTTCTCAAATACTCATTAATACAACCTTTCTTATTGATTGGTTTGATTTGCCTAGGCTATGGTTGTGGAAGTGTTGGTTTCCATTCTATTTCTCGTCCAAAAATCTTTGAACTTAATAGAACTTGATAGAAAGATCACCAAACAACACAAACACAAGCATACGAATCATACGATTCCTAATGTTTCTCAAATACTCAATAACACAACCTTTCTTATTGATTGGTTTGATTTGCCCAGGCTATGGTTGTGGAAGTGTTGGTTTCCATTCTTTTTCTCCTCCAAAAATCTTTGAACTTAATAGAAAGATCACCAAACAACACAAACACAAGCATACGAATCATGCGATTCCTAATGTTTCTCAAATACTCAATAACACAACCTTTCTTATTGATTGGTTTGATTTGCCTAGGCTATGGTTGTGGAAGTGTTGGTTTCCATTCTTTTTCTCGTCCAAAAATCTTTGAACTTAATAGAAAGATCAGCAAATAACACAAACACAAGTATACGAATCATGCGATTCCTAATGTTTCTCAAATACTCAATAACAAAACCTTTCTTATTGATTGGTTTGATTTGCCTAGGCTATGGTTTGGGAAATATTGGTTTCCATTATTTTTCTCATCCAAAAATCTTTGAACTTAATAGAAAGATCACCAAACAACACAAACACAAGCATACGAATCAGGCGATTCCTAATGTTTCTCATATACTCATTAATACAACTTTTCTTATTGATTGGTTTTATTTGCCTAGGCTATGGTTGTGGAAGTGTTGGTTTCTATTCTATTTCTCGTCCAAAAATCTTTGAACTTAATAGAACTTAATAGAAAGATCACCAAACAACACAAACACAAGCATACGAATCATGCGATTCCTAATGTTTCTCAAATACTCAATAACACAACCTTTCTTATTGATTGGTTTGATTTGCCTAGGCTATGATTGTGGAAGTGTTCGTTTCCATTCTTTTTCTCGTCCAAAAATCTTTGAACTTAATAGAAAGATCACCAAACAACACAACTACAAGCATACGAATCATGCGATTCCTAATGTTTCTCAAATTCTCAATAACACAACCTTTCTTATTGCTTGGTTTGATTTGCCTAGGCTATGGTTGTGGAAGTGTTGGTTTCCATTCTTTTTCTCGTCCAAAAATCTTTGAACTTAATAGAAAGATCACCAAACAACACAAACACAAGTATACGAATCATGCGATTCCTAATGTTTCTCAAATACTCAATAACAATACCTATCTTATTGATTGGTTTGATTTGCCTAGGCTATGGTTTGGGAAGTATTGGTTTCCATTATTTTTCTCGTCCAAAAATCTTTGAACTTAATAGAAAGATCACCAAACATCACAAACACAAGCATACGAATCATGCGATTCCTAATGTTTCTCAAATACTCAATAACACAACATTTCTTATTGATTGGTTTGATCTGCCTAGGCTATGGTTGTGGAAGTGTTCGTTTCCAATCTTTTTCACGTCTAAAAATCTTTGAACTTAATAGAAAGATCACCAAACAACACAAACACAAGCATACGAATCATGTGATTCCTAATGTTTCTCAAATTCTCAATAACACATCCTTTCTTATTGATTGGTTTGATTTGCCTAGGCTCTGGTTGTGGAAGTGTTGGTTTCCATTCTTTTTTTGTCGAAAAATCTTTGAACTTAATAGAAAGATCACCAAACAACACAAACACAAGCATACGAATCATGCGATTCCTAATGTTTCTCAAATACTCAATAACACAACATTTCTTACTGATTGGTTTGATTTGCCCAGGCTATGGTTGTGGAAGTGTTGGTTTCCAATCTTTTTCTCGTCCAAAAATCTTTGAACTTAATAGAAAGATCACCAAACAACACAAACACAAGCATACGAATCATACGATTCCTAATGTTTCTCAAATACTCAATAACACAACCTTTCTTATTGATTGGTTTGATTTACCTAGGCTATGGTTGTGGAATTATTGGTTTCCATTATTTTTCTCGTCCAAAAATCTTTGAACTTAATAGAAAGATCACCAAACAACACAAACACAAGCATACGAATCATGCGATTCCTAATGTTCCTCAAATACTCAATAACACAACATTTCTTACTGATTGGTTTGATTTGCCCAGGCTATGGTTGTGGAAGTGTTGGTTTCCATTCTTTTTCTCGTCCAAAAATCTTTGAACTTAATAGAAAGATCACCAAACAACACAAACACAAGCATACGAATCATACGATTCCTAATGTTTCTCAAATACTCAATAACACAACCTTTCTTATTGATTGGTTTGATTTGCCGAGGCTATGGTTGTGGAAGTGTTCGTTTCCATTCTTTTTCTCGTCCAAAAATCTTTGAACTTAATAGAAAGATCACCAAGCAACACAACTACAAGTATTCGAATCATGCGATTCCTATTGTTTCTCAAATTCTCAATAACACAACCTTTCTAATTGATTGGTTTGATTTGCCTAGGCTATGGTTGTGGAAGTGTTGGTTTCCATTCTTTTTCTCGTCCAAAAATCTTTGAACTTAATAGAAAGATCACCAAACAACACAAACACAAGTATACGAATCATGCGATTCCTAATGTTTCTCAAATACTTAATAACAAAACCTTTCTTATTGATTGGTTTGATTTGCCTAGGCTATGGTTTGGGAAGTATTGGTTTCCATTATTTTTCTCGTCCAAAAATCTTTGAACTTAATAGAAAGATCACCAAACAACACAAACACAAGCATACGAATCATGCGATTCCTAATGTTTCTCAAATACTCATTAATACAACCTTTCTTATTGATTGGTTTGATTTGCCTAGGCTATGGTTGTGGAAGTGTTGGTTTCCATTGTTTTTCTCGTCCAAAAATCTTTGAACTTAATAGAACTTGATAGTAAGATCACCAAACAACTCAAACACAAGCATACGAATCATGCGATTCCTAATGCTTCTCAAATACTCAATAACACAACATTTCTTATTGATTGGTTTGATTTGCCCAGGCTATGGTTGTGGAAGTGTTGGTTTCCATTCTTTTTCTCATCCAAAAATCTTTGAATTTAATAGAAAGATCACCAAACAACACAAACACAAGCATACGAATCATGCGATTCCTAATGTTTCTCAAATACTCAATAACACAACCTTTCTTATTGATTGGTTTGATTTGCCTAGGCTATGGTTGTGGAAGTGTTGGTTTCCATTCTTTTTCTCGTCCAAAAATCTTTGAACTTAATAGAAAGATCAGCAAACAACACAAACACAAGTATACGAATCATGCGATTCCTAATGTTTCTCAAATACTCAATAACAAAACCTTTCTTATTGATTGGTTTGATTTGCCTAGGCTATGGTTTGGGAAATATTGGTTTCCATTATTTTTCTCATCCAAAAATCTTTGAACTTAATAGAAAGATCACCAAACAACACAAACACAAGCATACGAATCAGGCGATTCCTAATGTTTCTCATATACTCATTAATACAACTTTTCTTATTGATTGGTTTTATTTGCCTAGGCTATGGTTGTGGAAGTGTTGGTTTCTATTCTATTTCTCGTCCAAAAATCTTTGAACTTAATAGAACTTAATAGAAAGATCACCAAACAACACAAACACAAGCATACGAATCATGCGATTCCTAATGTTTCTCAAATACTCAATAACACAACCTTTCTTATTGATTTGTTTGATTTGCCTAGGCTATGATTGTGGAAGTGTTCGTTTCCATTCTTTTTCTCGTCCAAAAATCTTTGAACTTAATAGAAAGATCACCAAACAACACAACTACAAGCATACGAATCATGCGATTCCTAATGTTTCTCAAATTCTCAATAACACAACCTTTCTTATTGCTTGGTTTGATTTGCCTAGGCTATGGTTGTGGAAGTGTTGGTTTCCATTCTTTTTCTCGTCCAAAAATCTTTGAACTTAATAGAAAGATCACCAAACAGCACAAATACAAGTATACGAATCATGCGATTCCTAATGTTTCTCAAATACTCAATAACAATACCTTTCTTATTGATTGGTTTGATTTGCCTAGGCTATGGTTTGGGAAGTATTGGTTTCCATTATTTTTCTCGTCCAAAAATCTTTGAACTTAATAAAAAGATCACCAAACAACACAAACACAAGTATACGAATCATGCGATTCCTAATGTTTCTCAAATACTCAATAACAATACCTTTCTTATTGATTGGTTTGATTTGCCTAGGCTATGGTTGTGGAAGTGTTGGTTTCCATTCTTTTTCTCGTCCAAAAATCTTTGAACTTAATAGAAAGATCAGCAAACAACACAAACACAAGTATACGAATCATGCGATTCCTAATGTTTCTCAAATACTCAATAACAAAACCTTTCTTATTGATTGGTTTGATTTGCCTAGGCTATGGTTTGGGAAATATTGGTTTCCATTATTTTTCTCATCCAAAAATCTTTGAACTTAATAGAAAGATCACCAAACAACACAAACACAAGCATACGAATCATGCGATTCCTAATGTTTCTCAAATACTCAATAACACAACCTTTCTTATTGATTGGTTTGATTTGCCTAGGCTATGATTGTGGAAGTGTTCGTTTCCATTCTTTTTCTCGTCCAAAAATCTTTGAACTTAATAGAAAGATCACCAAACAACACAACTACAAGCATACGAATCATGCGATTCCTAATGTTTCTCAAATTCTCAATAACACAACCTTTCTTATTGCTTGGTTTGATTTGCCTAGGCTATGGTTGTGGAAGTGTTGGTTTCCATTCTTTTTCTCGTCCAAAAATCTTTGAACTTAATAGAAAGATCACCAAACAACACAAACACAAGCATACGAATCATGCGATTCCTAATGTTTCTCAAATACTCAATAACAATACCTTTCTTATTGATTGGTTTGATTTGCCTAGGCTATGGTTTGGGAAGTATTGGTTTCCATTATTTTTCTCGTCCAAAAATCTTTGAACTTAATAGAAAGATCACCAAACAACACAAACACAAGCATACGAATCATGCGATTCCTAATGTTTCTCAAATACTCAATAACACAACATTTCTTATTGATTGGTTTGATTTGCCCAGGCTATGGTTGTGGAAGTGTTGGTTTCCATTCTTTTTCTCGTCCAAAAATCTTTGAACTTAATAGAAAGATCACCAAACAACACAAACACAAGCATACGAATCATGCGATTCCTAATGTTTCTCAATTACTCAATAACACAACCTTTCTTATTGATTGGTTTGATTTGCCTAGGCTATGGTTGTGGAAGTGTTGGTTTCCATTCTTTTTCTCGTCCAAAAATCTTTGAACTTAATAGAAAGATCAGCAAACAACACAAACACAAGTATACGAATCATGCGATTCCTAATGTTTCTCAAATACTCAATAACAAAACCTTTCTTATTGATTGGTTTGATTTGCCTAGGCTATGGTTGTGGAAGTGTTGGTTTCCATTTTTTTCTCGTCCAAAAATCTTTGAACTTAATAGAACTTGATAGAAAGATCACCAAACAACACAAACACAAGCATACGAATCATGCGATTCCTAATGTTTCTCAAATACTCAATAACACAACCTTTCTTATTGATTGGTTTGATTTGCCTAGGATATGGTTGTGGAAGTGTTGGTTTCCACTCTTTTTCTCGTCCAAAAATCTTTGAACTTAATAGAAAGATCACCAAACAACACAAACACAAGCATACGAATCATGCGATTCCTAATGTTTCTCAAATACTCAATAACACAACATTTCTTATTGATTGGTTTGATTTGCCTAGGCTATGGTTGTGGAAGTGTTGGTTTCCATTCTTTTTCTCGTCCAAAAATCTTTGAACTTAATAGAAAGATCACCAAACAACACAAACACAAGCATACGAATCATGCAATTCCTAATGTTTCTCAAATTCTCAATAACACAAGCTTTCTTATTGATTGGTTTGATTTGCCTAGGCTATGGTTGTGGAAGTGTTGGTTTCCATTCTTTTTCTCGTCCAAAAATCTTTGAACTTAATAGAAAGATCAGCAAACAACACAAACACAAGTATACGAATCATGCGATTCCTAATGTTTCTCAAATACTCAATAACAAAACCTTTCTTATTGATTGGTTTGATTTGCCTAGGCTATGGTTTGGGAAGTATTGGTTTCCATTATTTTTCTCGTAAAAAATCTTTGAACTTAATAGAAAGATCACCAAACAACACAAACACAAGCATACGAATCATGCGATTCCTAATGTTTCTCAAATACTCATTAATACAACCTTTCTTATTGATTGGTTTGATTTGCCTAGGCTATGGTTGTGGAAGTGTTGGTTTCCATTCTTTTTCTCGTCCAAAAATCTTTGAACTTAGTAGAAAGATCACCAAACAACACAACTACAAGCATACGAATCATGCGATTCCTAATGTTTCTCAAATTCTCAATAACACAACCTTTCTTATTGCTTGGTTTGATTTGCCTAGGCTATGGTTGTGGAAGTGTTGGTTTCCATTCTTTTTCTCGTCCAAAAATCTTTGAACTTAATAGAAAGATCACCAAACAACACAAACACAAGTATACGAATCATGCGATTCCTAATGTTTCTCAAATACTCAATAACAAAACCTTTCTTATTGATTGGTTTGATTTGCCTAGGCTATGGTTTGGGAAGTATTGGTTTCCATTATTTTTCTCGTAAAAAATCTTTGAACTTAATAGAAAGATCACCAAACAACACAAACACAAGCATACGAATCAGGCGATTCCTAATGTTTCTCATATACTCATTAATACAACTTTTCTTATTGATTGGTTTTATTTGCCTAGGCTATGGTTGTGGAATTGTTGGTTTCTATTCTATTTCTCGTCCAAAAATCATTGAACTTAATAGAACTTAATAGAAAGATCACCAAACAACACAAACACAAGCATACGAATCATGCGATTCCTAATGTTTCTCAAATACTCAATAACACAACATTTCTTATTGATTGGTTTGATTTGCCCAGGCTATGGTTGTGGAAGTGTTGGTTTCCATTCTTTTTCTCGTCCAAAAATCTTTGAACTTAATAGAAGGATCACCAAAAACCACAAACACAAGCATACGAATCATGCGATTCCTAATGTTTCTCAAATACTCAATAACAAAACCTTTCTTATTGATTGGTTTGATTTGCCTAGGCTATGGTTTGGGAAGTATTGGTTTCCATTATTTTTCTCGTCCAAAAATCTTTGAACTTAATAGAAAGATCACCAAACAACACAAAAACAAGCATACGAATCATGCGATTCCTAATGTTTCTCAAATACTCATTAATACAACCTTTCTTATTGATTGGTTTGATTTGCCTAGGCTATGGTTGTGGAAGTGTTGGTTTCCATTCTATTTCTCGTCCAAAAATCTTTGAACTTAATAGAACTTGATAGAAAGATCACCGAACAACACAAACACAAGCATACGAATCATGCGATTCCTAATGCTTCTCAAATACTCAATAACACAACATTTCTTACTGATTGGTTTGATTTGCCCAGGCTATGGTTGTGGAAGTGTTGGTTTCCATTCTTTTTCTCGTCCAAAAATCTTTGAACTTAATAGAAAGATCACCAAACAACACAAACACAAGCATACGAATCATGCGATTCCTAATGTTTCTCAAATACTCAATAACACAACCTTTCTTATTGATTGGTTTGATTTGCCTAGCCTATGGTTGTGGAAGTGTTGGTTTCCATTCTTTTTCTCGTCCAAAAATCTTTGAACTTAATAGAAAGATCAGCAAATAACACAAACACAAGTATACGAATCATGCGATTCCTAATGTTTCTCAAATACTCAATAACAAAACCTTTCTTATTGATTGGTTTGATTTGCCTAGGCTATGGTTTGGGAAATATTGGTTTCCATTATTTTTCTCATCCAAAAATCTTTGAACTTAATAGAAAGATCACCAAACAACACAAACACAAGCATACGAATCAGGCGATTCCTAATGTTTCTCATATACTCATTAATACAACTTTTCTTATTGATTGGTTTTATTTGCCTAGGCTATGGTTGTGGAAGTGTTGGTTTCTATTCTATTTCTCGTCCAAAAATCTTTGAACTTAATAGAACTTAATAGAAAGATCACCAAACAACACAAACACAAGCATACGAATCATGCGATTCCTAATGTTTCTCAAATACTCAATAACACAACCTTTCTTATTGATTGGTTTGATTTGCCTAGGCTATGATTGTGGAAGTGTTCGTTTCCATTCTTTTTCTCTTCCAAAAATCTTTGAACTTAATAGAAAGATCACCAAACAACACAACTACAAGCATACGAATCATGCGATTCCTAATGTTTCTCAAATTCTCAATAACACAACCTTTCTTATTGCTTGGTTTGATTTGCCTAGGCTATGGTTGTGGAAGTGTTGGTTTCCATTCTTTTTCTCGTCCAAAAATCTTTGAACTTAATAGAAAGATCACCAAACAACACAAACACAAGTATACGAATCATGCGATTCCTAATGTTTCTCAAATACTCAATAACAATACCTTTCTTATTGATTGGTTTGATTTGCCTAGGCTATGGTTTGGGAAGTATTGGTTTCCATTATTTTTCTCGTCCAAAAATCTTTGAACTTAATAGAAAGATCACCAAACATCACAAACACAAGCATACGAATCATGCGATTCCTAATGTTTCTCAAATACTCAATAACACAACATTTCTTATTGATTGGTTTGATCTGCCTAGGCTATGGTTGTGGAAGTGTTCGTTTCCAATCTTTTTCACGTCTAAAAATCTTTGAACTTAATAGAAAGATCACCAAACAACACAAACACAAGCATACGAATCATGCGATTCCTAATGTTTCTCAAATTCTCAATAACACATCCTTTCTTATTGATTGGTTTGATTTGCCTAGGCTATGGTTGTGGAAGTGTTGGTTTCCATTCTTTTTTCGTCGAAAAATCTTTGAACTTAATAGAAAGATCACCAAACAACACAAACACAAGCATACGAATCATGCGATTCCTAATGTTTCTCAAATACTCAATAACACAACATTTCTTACTGATTGGTTTGATTTGCCCAGGCTATGGTTGTGGAAGTGTTGGTTTCCATTCTTTTTCTCGTCCAAAAATCTTTGAACTTAATAGAAAGATCACCAAACAACACAAACACAAGCATACGAATCATACGATTCCTAATGTTTCTCAAATACTCAATAACACAACCTTTCTTATTGATTGGTTTGATTTGCCGAGGCTATGGTTGTGGAAGTGTTCGTTTCCATTCTTTTTCTCGTCCAAAAATCTTTGAACTTAATAGAAAGATCACCAAGCAACACAACTACAAGTATTCGAATCATGCGATTCCTATTGTTTCTCAAATTCTCAATAACACAACCTTTCTAATTGATTGGTTTGATTTGCCTAGGCTATGGTTGTGGAAGTGTTGGTTTCCATTCTTTTTCTCGTCCAAAAATCTTTGAACTTAATAGAAAGATCACCAAACAACACAAACACAAGTATACGAATCATGCGATTCCTAATGTTTCTCAAATACTTAATAACAAAACCTTTCTTATTGATTGGTTTGATTTGCCTAGGCTATGGTTTGGGAAGTATTGGTTTCCATTATTTTTCTCGTCCAAAAATCTTTGAACTTAATAGAAAGATCACCAAACAACACAAACACAAGCATACGAATCATGCGATTCCTAATGTTTCTCAAATACTCATTAATACAACCTTTCTTATTGATTGGTTTGATTTGCCTAGGCTATGGTTGTGGAAGTGTTGGTTTCCATTGTTTTTCTCGTCCAAAAATCTTTGAACTTAATAGAACTTGATAGTAAGATCACCAAACAACACAAACACAAGCATACGAATCATGCGATTCCTAATGCTTCTCAAATACTCAATAACACAACATTTCTTATTGATTGGTTTGATTTGCCCAGGCTATGGTTGTGGAAGTGTTGGTTTCCATTCTTTTTCTCATCCAAAAATCTTTGAACTTAATAGAAAGATCACCAAACAACACAAACACAAGCATACGAATCATGCGATTCCTAATGTTTCTCAAATACTCAATAACACAACCTTTCTTATTGATTGGTTTGATTTGCCTAGGCTATGGTTGTGGAAGTGTTGGTTTCCATTCTTTTTCTCGTCCAAAAATCTTTGAACTTAATAGAAAGATCACCAAACAACACAAACACAAGCATACGAATCATGCGATTCCTAATGTTTCTCAAATACTCATTAATACAACCTTTCTTATTGATTGGTTTGATTTGCCTAGGCTATGGTTGTGGAAGTGTTGGTTTCCATTGTTTTTCTCGTCCAAAAATCTTTGAACTTAATAGAACTTGATAGTAAGATCACCAAACAACACAAACACAAGCATACGAATCATGCGATTCCTAATGCTTCTCAAATACTCAATAACACAACATTTCTTATTGATTGGTTTGATTTGCCTAGGCTATGGTTTAGGAAATATTGGTTTCCATTATTTTTCTCATCCAAAAATCTTTGAACTTAATAGAAAGATCACCAAACAACACAAACACAAGCATACGAATCAGGCGATTCCAAATGTTTCTCATATACTCATTAATACAACTTTTCTTATTGATTGGTTTTATTTGCCTAGGCTATGGTTGTGGAAGTGTTGGTTTCTATTCTATTTCTCGTCCAAAAATCTTTGAACTTAATAGAACTTAATAGAAAGATCACCAAACAACACAAACACAAGCATACGAATCATGCGATTCCTAATGTTTCTCAAATACTCAATAACACAACCTTTCTTATTGATTTGTTTGATTTGCCTAGGCTATGATTGTGGAAGTGTTCGTTTCCATTCTTTTTCTCGTCCAAAAATCTTTGAACTTAATAGAAAGATCACCAAACAACACAACTACAAGCATACGAATCATGCGATTCCTAATGTTTCTCAAATTCTCAATAACACAACCTTTCTTATTGCTTGGTTTGATTTGCCTAGGCTATGGTTGTGGAAGTGTTGGTTTCCATTCTTTTTCTCGTCCAAAAATCTTTGAACTTAATAGAAAGATCACCAAACAACACAAATACAAGTATACGAATCATGCGATTCCTAATGTTTCTCAAATACTCAATAACAATACCTTTCTTATTGATTGGTTTGATTTTCCTAGGCTATGGTTTGGGAAGTATTGGTTTCCATTATTTTTCTCGTCCAAAAATCTTTGAACTTAATAGAAAGATCACCAAACAACACAAACACAAGTATACGAATCATGCGATTCCTAATGTTTCTGAAATACTCAATAACAATACCTTTCTTATTGATTGGTTTGATTTGCCTAGGCTATGGTTGTGGAAGTGTTGGTTTCCATTCTTTTTCTCGTCCAAAAATCTTTGAACTTAATAGAAAGATCAGCAAACAACACAAACACAAGTATACGAATCATGCAATTCCTAATGTTTCTCAAATACTCAATAACAAAACCTTTCTTATTGATTGGTTTGATTTGCCTAGGCTATGGTTTGGGAAATATTGGTTTCCATTATTTTTCTCATCCAAAAATCTTTGAACTTAATAGAAAGATCACCAAACAACACAAACACAAGCATACGAATCATGCGATTCCTAATGTTTCTCAAATACTCAATAACACAACCTTTCTTATTGATTGGTTTGATTTGCCTAGGCTATGATTGTGGAAGTGTTCGTTTCCATTCTTTTTCTCGTCCAAAAATCTTTGAACTTAATAGAAAGATCACCAAACAACACAACTACAAGCATACGAATCATGCGATTCCTAATGTTTCTCAAATTCTCAATAACACAACCTTTCTTACTGCTTGGTTTGATTTGCCTAGGCTATGGTTGTGGAAGTGTTGGTTTCCATTCTTTTTCTCGTCCAAAAATCTTTGAACTTAATAGAAAGATCACCAAACAACACAAACACAAGTATACGAATCATGCGATTCCTAATGTTTCTCAAATACTCAATAACAATACCTTTCTTATTGATTGGTTTGATTTGCCTAGGCTATGGTTTGGGAAGTATTGGTTTCCATTATTTTTCTCGTCCAAAAATCTTTGAACTTAATAGAAAGATCACCAAACAACACAAACACAAGCATACGAATCATGCGATTCCTAATGTTTCTCAAATACTCAATAACACAACATTTCTTATTGATTGGTTTGATTTGCCCAGGCTATGGTTGTGGAAGTGTTGGTTTCCATTCTTTTTCTCGTCCAAAAATCTTTGAACTTAATAGAAAGATCACCAAACAACACAAACACAAGCATACGAATCATGCGATTCCTAATGTTTCTCAATTACTCAATAACACAACCTTTCTTATTGATTGGTTTGATTTGCCTAGGCTATGGTTGTGGAAGTGTTGGTTTCCATTCTTTTTCTCGTCCAAAAATCTTTGAACTTAATAGAAAGATCAGCAAACAACACAAACACAAGTATACGAATCATGCGATTCCTAATGTTTCTCAAATACTCAATAACAAAACCTTTCTTATTGATTGGTTTGATTTGCCTAGGCTATGGTTGTGGAAGTGTTGGTTTCCATTTTTTTCTCGTCCAAAAATCTTTGAACTTAATAGAACTTGATAGAAAGATCACCAAACAACACAAACACAAGCATACGAATCATGCGATTCCTAATGTTTCTCAAATACTCAATAACACAACCTTTCTTATTGATTGGTTTGATTTGCCTAGGATATGGTTGTGGAAGTGTTGGTTTCCACTCTTTTTCTCGTCCAAAAATCTTTGAACTTAATAGAAAGATCACCAAACAACACAAACACAAGCATACGAATCATACGATTCCTAATGTTTCTCAAATACTCAATAACACAACCTTTCTTATTGATTGGTTTGATTTGCCGAGGCTATGGTTGTGGAAGTGTTCGTTTCCATTCTTTTTCTCGTCCAAAAATCTTTGAACTTAATAGAAAGATCACCAAGCAACAAAACTACAAGTATTCGAATCATGCGATTCCTATTGTTTCTCAAATTCTCAATAACACAACCTTTCTAATTGATTGGTTTGATTTGCCTAGGCTATGGTTGTGGAAGTGTTGGTTCCCATTCTTTTTCTCGTCCAAAAATCTTTGAACTTAATAGAAAGATCACCAAACAACACAAACACAAGTATACGAATCATGCGATTCCTAATGTTTCTCAAATACTTAATAACAAAACCTTTCTTATTGATTGGTTTGATTTGCCTAGGCTATGGTTTGGGAAGTATTGGTTTCCATTATTTTTCTCGTCCAAAAATCTTTGAACTTAATAGAAAGATCACCAAACAACACAAACACAAGCATACGAATCATGCGATTCCTAATGTTTCTCAAATACTCATTAATACAACCTTTCTTATTGATTGGTTTGATTTGCCTAGGCTATGGTTGTGGAAGTGTTGGTTTCCATTGTTTTTCTCGTCCAAAAATCTTTGAACTTAATAGAACTTGATAGTAAGATCACCAAACAACACAAACACAAGCATACGAATCATGCGATTCCTAATGCTTCTCAAATACTCAATAACACAACATTTCTTATTGATTGGTTTGATTTGCCCAGGCTATGGTTGTGGAAGTGTTGGTTTCCATTCTTTTTCTCATCCAAAAATCTTTGAACTTAATAGAAAGATCACCAAACAACACAAACACAAGCATACGAATCATGCGATTCCTAATGTTTCTCAAATACTCAATAACACAACCTTTCTTATTGATTGGTTTGATTTGCCTAGGCTATGGTTGTGGAAGTGTTGGTTTCCATTCTTTTTCTCGTCCAAAAATCTTTGAACTTAATAGAAAGATCACCAAACAACACAAACACAAGCATACGAATCATGCGATTCCTAATGTTTCTCAAATACTCATTAATACAACCTTTCTTATTGATTGGTTTGATTTGCCTAGGCTATGGTTGTGGAAGTGTTGGTTTCCATTGTTTTTCTCGTCCAAAAATCTTTGAACTTAATAGAACTTGATAGTAAGATCACCAAACAACACAAACACAAGCATACGAATCATGCGATTCCTAATGCTTCTCAAATACTCAATAACACAACATTTCTTATTGATTGGTTTGATTTGCCTAGGCTATGGTTTGGGAAATATTGGTTTCCATTATTTTTCTCATCCAAAAATCTTTGAACTTAATAGAAAGATCACCAAACAACACAAACACAAGCATACGAATCAGGCGATTCCTAATGTTTCTCATATACTCATTAATACAACTTTTCTTATTGATTGGTTTTATTTGCCTAGGCTATGGTTGTGGAAGTGTTGGTTTCTATTCTATTTCTCGTCCAAAAATCTTTGAACTTAATAGAACTTAATAGAAAGATCACCAAACAACACAAACACAAGCATACGAATCATGCGATTCCTAATGTTTCTCAAATACTCAATAACACAACCTTTCTTATTGATTTGTTTGATTTGCCTAGGCTATGATTGTGGAAGTGTTCGTTTCCATTCTTTTTCTCGTCCAAAAATCTTTGAACTTAATAGAAAGATCACCAAACAACACAACTACAAGCATACGAATCATGCGATTCCTAATGTTTCTCAAATTCTCAATAACACAACCTTTCTTATTGCTTGGTTTGATTTGCCTAGGCTATGGTTGTGGAAGTGTTGGTTTCCATTCTTTTTCTCGTCCAAAAATCTTTGAACTTAATAGAAAGATCACCAAACAACACAAATACAAGTATACGAATCATGCGATTCCTAATGTTTCTCAAATACTCAATAACAATACCTTTCTTATTGATTGGTTTGATTTGCCTAGGCTATGGTTTGGGAAGTATTGGTTTCCATTATTTTTCTCGTCCAAAAATCTTTGAACTTAATAGAAAGATCACCAAACAACACAAACACAAGTATACGAATCATGCGATTCCTAATGTTTCTGAAATACTCAATAACAATACCTTTCTTATTGATTGGTTTGATTTGCCTAGGCTATGGTTGTGGAAGTGTTGGTTTCCATTCTTTTTCTCGTCCAAAAATCTTTGAACTTAATAGAAATATCAGCAAACAACACAAACACAAGTATACGAATCATGCAATTCCTAATGTTTCTCAAATACTCAATAACAAAACCTTTCTTATTGATTGGTTTGATTTGCCTAGGCTATGGTTTGGGAAATATTGGTTTCCATTATTTTTCTCATCCAAAAATCTTTGAACTTAATAGAAAGATCACCAAACAACACAAACACAAGCATACGAATCATGCGATTCCTAATGTTTCTCAAATACTCAATAACACAACCTTTCTTATTGATTGGTTTGATTTGCCTAGGCTATGATTGTGGAAGTGTTCGTTTCCATTCTTTTTCTCGTCCAAAAATCTTTGAACTTAATAGAAAGATCACCAAACAACACAACTACAAGCATACGAATCATGCGATTCCTAATGTTTCTCAAATTCTCAATAACACAACCTTTCTTATTGCTTGGTTTGATTTGCCTAGGCTATGGTTGTGGAAGTGTTGGTTTCCATTCTTTTTCTCGTCCAAAAATCTTTGAACTTAATAGAAAGATCACCAAACAACACAAACACAAGTATACGAATCATGCGATTCCTAATGTTTCTCAAATACTCAATAACAATACCTTTCTTATTGATTGGTTTGATTTGCCTAGGCTATGGTTTGGGAAGTATTGGTTTCCATTATTTTTCTCGTCCAAAAATCTTTGAACTTAATAGAAAGATCACCAAACAACACAAACACAAGCATACGAATCATGCGATTCCTAATGTTTCTCAAATACTCAATAACACAACATTTCTTATTGATTGGTTTGATTTGCCCAGGCTATGGTTGTGGAAGTGTTGGTTTCCATTCTTTTTCTCGTCCAAAAATCTTTGAACTTAATAGAAAGATCACCAAACAACACAAACACAAGCATACGAATCATGCGATTCCTAATGTTTCTCAATTACTCAATAACACAACCTTTCTTATTGATTGGTTTGATTTGCCTAGGCTATGGTTGTGGAAGTGTTGGTTTCCATTCTTTTTCTCGTCCAAAAATCTTTGAACTTAATAGAAAGATCAGCAAACAACACAAACACAAGTATACGAATCATGCGATTCCTAATGTTTCTCAAATACTCAATAACAAAACCTTTCTTATTGATTGGTTTGATTTGCCTAGGCTATGGTTGTGGAAGTGTTGGTTTCCATTTTTTTCTCGTCCAAAAATCTTTGAACTTAATAGAACTTGATAGAAAGATCACCAAACAACACAAACACAAGCATACGAATCATGCGATTCCTAATGTTTCTCAAATACTCAATAACACAACCTTTCTTATTGATTGGTTTGATTTGCCTAGGATATGGTTGTGGAAGTGTTGGTTTCCACTCTTTTTCTCGTCCAAAAATCTTTGAACTTAATAGAAAGATCACCAAACAACACAAACACAAGCATACGAATCATGCGATTCCTAATGTTTCTCAAATACTCAATAACACAACATTTCTTATTGATTGGTTTGATTTGCCTAGGCTATGGTTGTGGAAGTGTTGGTTTCCATTCTTTTTCTCGTCCAAAAATCTTTGAACTTAATAGAAAGATCACCAAACAACACAAACACAAGCATACGAATCATGCAATTCCTAATGTTTCTCAAATTCTCAATAACACAAGCTTTCTTATTGATTGGTTTGATTTGCCTAGGTTATGGTTGTGGAAGTGTTGGTTTCCATTCTTTTTCTCGTCCAAAAATCTTTGAACTTAATAGAAAGATCACCAAACAACACAAACACAAGTATACGAATCATGCGATTCTTAATGTTTCTCAAATACTCAATAACAAAACCTTTCTTATTGATTGGTTTGATTTGCCTAGGCTATGGTTTGGGAAGTATTGGTTTCCATTATTTTTCTCGTAAAAAATCTTTGAACTTAATAGAAAGATCACCAAACAACACAAACACAAGCATACGAATCATGCGATTCCTAATGTTTCTCAAATACTCATTAATACAACCTTTCTTATTGATTGGTTTGATTTGCCTAGGCTATGGTTGTGGAAGTGTTGGTTTCCATTCTTTTTCTCGTCCAAAAATCTTTGAACTTAGTAGAAAGATCACCAAACAACACAACTACAAGCATACGAATCATGCGATTCCTAATGTTTCTCAAATTCTCAATAACACAACCTTTCTTATTGCTTGGTTTGATTTGCCTAGGCTATGGTTGTGGAAGTGTTGGTTTCCATTCTTTTTCTCGTCCAAAAATCTTTGAACTTAATAGAAAGATCACCAAACAACACAAACACAAGTATACGAATCATGCGATTCCTAATGTTCCTCAAATACTCAATAACAAAACCTTTCTTATTGATTGGTTTGATTTGCCTAGGCTATGGTTTGGGAAGTATTGGTTTCCATTATTTTTCTCGTAAAAAATCTTTGAACTTAATAGAAAGATCACCAAACAACACAAACACAAGCATACGAATCAGGCGATTCCTAATGTTTCTCATATACTCATTAATACAACTTTTCTTATTGATTGGTTTTATTTGCCTAGGCTATGGTATTGGAAGTGTTGGTTTCTATTCTATTTCTCGTCCAAAAATCATTGAACTTAATAGAACTTAATAGAAAGATCACCAAACAACACAAACACAAGCATACGAATCATGCGATTCCTAATGTTTCTCAAATACTCAATAACACAACCTTTCTTATTGATTGGTTTGATTTGCCTAGGCTATGATTGTGGAAGTGTTCGTTTCCATTCTTTTTCTCGTCCAAAAATCTTTGAACTTAGTAGAAAGATCACCAAACAACACAACTACAAGCATACGAATCATGCGATTCCTAATGTTTCTCAAATTCTCAATAACACAACCTTTCTTATTGCTTGGTTTGATTTGCCTAGGCTATGGTTGTGGAAGTGTTGGTTTCCATTCTTTTTCTCGTCCAAAAATCTTTGAACTTAATAGAAAGATCACCAAACAACACAAACACAAGTATACGAATCATGCGATTCCTAATGTTTCTCAAATACTCAATAACAAAACCTTTCTTATTGATTGGTTTGATTTGCCTAGGCTATGGTTTGGGAAGTATTGGTTTCCATTATTTTTCTCGTAAAAAATCTTTGAACTTAATAGAAAGATCACCAAACAACACAAACACAAGCATACGAATCATGCGATTCCTAATGTTTCTCAAATACTCATTAATACAACCTTTCTTATTGATTGGTTTGATTTGCCTAGGCTATGGTTGTGGAAGTGTTGGTTTCCATTCTATTTCTCGTCCAAAAATCTTTGAACTTAATAGAACTTGATAGAAAGATCACCAAACAACACAAACACAAGCATACGAATCATGCGATTCCTAATGCTTCTCAAATACTCAATAACACAACATTTCTTATTGATTGGTTTGATTTGCCCAGGCTATGGTTGTGGAAGTGTTGGTTTCCATTCTTTTTCTCGTCCAAAAATCTTTGAACTTAATAGAAGGATCACCAAAAACCACAAACACAAGCATACGAATCATGCGATTCCTAATGTTTCTCAAATACTCAATAACACAACCTTTCTTATTGATTGGTTTGATTTGCCTAGGCTATGGTTTGGGAAATATTGGTTTCCATTCTTTTTCTCGTCCAAAAATCTTTGAACTTAATAGAAAGATCACCAAACAACACAACTACAAGCATACGAATCATGCGATTCCTAATGTTTCTCAAATTCTCAATAACACAACCTTTCTTATTGCTTGGTTTGATTTGCCTAGGCTATGGTTGTGGAAGTGTTGGTTTCCATTCTTTTTCTCGTCCAAAAATCTTTGAACTTAATAGAAAGATCACCAAACAACACAAACACAAGTATACGAATCATGCGATTCCTAATGTTTCTCAAATACTCAATAACAAAACCTTTCTTATTGATTGGTTTGATTTGCCTAGGCTATGGTTTGGGAAGTATTGGTTTCCATTATTTTTCTCGTAAAAAATCTTTGAACTTAATAGAAAGATCACCAAACAACACAAACACAAGCATACGAATCATGCGATTCCTAATGTTTCTCAAATACTCATTAATACAACCTTTCTTATTGATTGGTTTGATTTGCCTAGGCTATGGTTGTGGAAGTGTTGGTTTCTATTCTATTTCTCGTCCAAAAATCTTTGAACTTAATAGAACTTAATAGAAAGATCACCAAACAACACAAACACAAGCATACGAATCATGCGATTCCTAATGTTTCTCAAATACTCAATAACAATACCTTTCTTATTGATTGGTTTGATTTGCCTAGGCGGTGGTTTGGGAAGTATTGGTTTCCATTATTTTTCTCATCCAAAAATCTTTGAACTTAATAGAAAGATCACCAAACAACACAAACACAAGCATACGAATCATGCGATTCCTAATGTTTCTCAAATACTCATTAATACAACCTTTCTTATTGATTGGTTTGATTTGCCTAGGCTATGGTTGTGGAAGTGTTGGTTTCCATTCTTTTTCTCGTCCAAAAATCTTTGAACTTAATAGAACTTGATAGAACGATCACCAAACAACACAAACACGAGCATACGAATCATGCGATTCCTAATGTTTCTCAAATAATCAATAACACAACATTTCTTATTGATTGGTTTTATTTGCCCAGGCTATGGTTGTGGAAGTGTTGGTTTCCATTCTTTTTCTCGTCCAAAAATTATTGAACTTAATAGAACTTGATAAAAAGATCACCAAACATCACAAACACAAGCATACGAATCATGCGATTCCTAATGTTTCTCAAATACTCAATAACACAACATTTCTTATTGATTGGTTTGATCTACCTAGGCTATGGTTGTGGAAGTGTTTGTTTCCAATCTTTTTCACGTCCAAAAATCTTTGAACTTAATAGAAAGATCACCAAACAACACAAACACAAGCATACGAATCATGCGATTCCTAATGTTTCTCAAATTCTCAATAACACATCCTTTCTTATTGATTGGTTTGATTTGCCTAGGCTATGGTTGTGGAAGTGTTGGTTTCCATTCTTTTTCTCGTCGAAAAATCTTTGAACTTAATAGAAAGATCACCAAACAACACAAACACAAGCATACGAATCATGCGATTCCTAATGTTTCTCAAATACTCAATAACACAACATTTCTTATTGATTGGTTTGATTTGCCCAGGCTATGGTTGTGGAAGTGTTGATTTCCATTCTTTTTCTCGTCCAAAAATCTTTGAACTTAATAGAAAGATCACCAAACAATACAAACACAAGCATACGAATCATGTGATTCCTAATGTTTCTCAAATACTCAATAACACAACCTTTCTTATTGATTGGTTTGATTTGCCTAGGTTATGGTTGTGGAAGTGTTCGTTTCCATTCTTTTTCTCGTCCAAAAATCTTTGAACTTAATAGAAAGATCACCAAGCAACACAACTACAAGTATACGAATCATGCGATTCCTATTGTTTCTCAAATTCTCAATAACACAACCTTTCTAATTGATTGGTTTGATTTGCCTAGGCTATGGTTGTGGAAGAATTGGTTTCCATTCTTTTTCTCGTCCAAAAATCTTTGAACTTAATAGAAAGATCACCAAACAACACAAACACAAGTATACGAATCATGCGATGTCTAATGTTTCTCAAATACTCAATAACAAAACCTTTCTTATTGGTTGGTTTGATTTGCCTAGGCTATGGTTTGGGAAGTATTGGTTTCCATTATTTCTCTCGTCCAAAAATCTTTGAACTTAATAGAAAGATCACCAAACAACACAAACACAAGCATACGAATCATGCGATTCCTAATGTTTCTCAAATACTCATTAATACAACCTTTCTTATTGATTGGTTTGATTTGCCTAGGCTATGGTTGTGGAAGTGTTGGTTTCCATTCTATTTCTCGTCCAAAAATCTTTGAACTTAATAGAACTTGATAGAAAGATCATCAAACAACACAAACACAAGCATACGAATCATGCGATTCCTAATGCTTCAAAAATACTCAATAACACAACATTTCTTATTGATTGGCTTGATTTGCCCAGGCTATGGTTGTGGAAGTGTTGGTTTCCATTCTTTTTCTCGTCCAAAAATCTTTGAACTTAATAGAAAGATCACCAAACAACACAAACACAAGCATACGAATCATGCGATTCCTAATGCTTCAAAAATACTCAATAACACAACATTTCTTATTGATTGGTTTGATTTGCCCAGGCTATGGTTGTGGAAGTGTTGGTTTCCATTCTTTGTCTCGTCCAAAAATCTTTGAACTTAATAGAAAGATCACCAAACAACACAAACACAAGCATACGAATCATGCGATTCCTAATGTTTCTCAAATACTCATTAATACAACCTTTCTTATTGATTGGTTTGATTTGCCTAGGCTATGGTTGTGGAAGTGTTGGTTTCAATTCTTTCTCTCGTCCAAAAATCTTTGAACTTAATAGAACTTGATAGAAAGATCACCAAACAACACAAACACGAGCATACGAATCATGCGATTCCTAATGTTTCTCAAATACTCAATAACACAACATTTCTTATTGATTGGTTTGATTTGCCCAGGCTATGGTTGTGGAAGTGTTGGTTTCCATTCTTTTTCTCGTCCAAAAATTTTTGAACTTAATAGAACTTGATAGAAAGATCACCAAACAACACAAACACAAGCATACGAATCATGCGATTCCTAATGTTTCTAAAATACTCATTAATACGACCTTTCTTATTGATTGGTTTGATTTGCGTAGGCTATGGTTGTGGAAGTGTTCGTTTCCATTCTTTTTCTCGTCCAAAAATCTTTGAACTTAATAGAAAGATCACCAAGCAACACAACTACAAGTAAATCATGCGATTCCTATTGTTTCTCAAATTCTCAATAACACAACCTTTCTAATTGATTGGTTTGATTTGCATAGGCTATGGTTGTGGAAGTGTTGGTATCCATTCTTTTTCTCGTCCAAAAATCTTTGAACTTAATAGAAAGATCACCAAACAACACAAACACAAGCATACGAATCATGCGATTCCTAATGTTTCTCAATTTCTCAATAACACAACCTTTCTTATTGATTGGTTTGATTTGCCTAGGCTATGGTTGTGGAAGTGTTGGTTTCCATTCTTTTTTCTCGTCGAAAAATCTTTGAACTTAATAGAAAGATCACCAAACAACACAAACACAAGCATACGAATTATGCGATTCCTAATGTTTCTCAAATACTCAATAACACAACATTTCTTATTGATTGGTTTGATTTGCCTAGGCTATGGTTTGGTTAGTATTGGTTTCCATTATTTTTATCGTCCAAAAATCTTTGAACTTAATAGAAAGATCACCAAACAACACAAACACAAGCATACGAATCATGCGATTCCTAATGTTTCTCAAATACTCAATAACACAACCTTTCTTATTGCTTGGTTTGATTTGCCTAGGCTATGGTTGTGGAAGTGTTGGTTTCCATTCTTTTTTTCGTCCAAAAATCTTTGAACTTAATAGAAAGATCACCAAACAACACAAACACAAGCATACGAATCATGCGATTCCTAATGTTTCTCAAATACTCAATAACACAACCTTTCTTATTGCTTGGTTTGATTTGCCTAGGCTATGGTTGTGGAAGTGTTGGTTTCCATTCTATTTCTCGTCCAAAAATCTTTGAACTTAATAGAACTTGATAGAAAGATCACCAAACAACACAAACACAAGCATACGAATCATGCGATTCCTAATGCTTCTCAAATACTGAATAACACAACATTTCTTATTGCTTGGTTTGATTTGCCCAGGCTATGGTTGTGGAAGTGTTGGTTTCCATTCTTTTTCTCGTCCAAAAATCTTTGAACTTAATAGAAAGATCACCAAACAACACAAACACAAGTATACGAATCATGCGATGTCTAATGTTTCTCAAATACTCAATAACAAAACCTTTCTTATTGGTTGGTTTGATTTGCCTAGGCTATGGTTTGGGAAGTATTGGTTTCCATTATTTCTCTCGTCCAAAAATCTTTGAACTTAATAGAAAGATCACCAAACAACACAAACACAAGCATACGAATCATGCGATTCCTAATGTTTCTCAAATACTCATTAATACAACCTTTCTTATTGATTGGTTTGATTTGCCTAGGCTATGGTTGTGGAAGTGTTGGTTTCCATTCTATTTCTCGTCCAAAAATCTTTGAACTTAATAGAACTTGATAGAAAGATCATCAAACAACACAAACACAAGCATACGAATCATGCGATTCCTAATGCTTCAAAAATACTCAATAACACAACATTTCTTATTGATTGGCTTGATTTGCCCAGGCTATGGTTGTGGAAGTGTTGGTTTCCATTCTTTTTCTCGTCCAAAAATCTTTGAACTTAATAGAAAGATCACCAAACAACACAAACACAAGCATACGAATCATGCGATTCCTAATGCTTCAAAAATACTCAATAACACAACATTTCTTATTGATTGGTTTGATTTGCCCAGGCTATGGTTGTGGAAGTGTTGGTTTCCATTCTTTGTCTCGTCCAAAAATCTTTGAACTTAATAGAAAGATCACCAAACAACACAAACACAAGCATACGAATCATGCGATTCCTAATGTTTCTCAAATACTCATTAATACAACCTTTCTTATTGATTGGTTTGATTTGCCTAGGCTATGGTTGTGGAAGTGTTGGTTTCAATTCTTTTTCTCGTCCAAAAATCTTTGAACTTAATAGAACTTGATAGAAAGATCACCAAACAACACAAACACGAGCATACGAATCATGCGATTCCTAATGTTTCTCAAATACTCAATAACACAACATTTCTTATTGATTGGTTTGATTTGCCCAGGCTATGGTTGTGGAAGTGTTGGTTTCCATTCTTTTTCTCGTCCAAAAATTTTTGAACTTAATAGAACTTGATAGAAAGATCACCAAACAACACAAACACAAGCATACGAATCATGCGATTCCTAATGTTTCTAAAATACTCATTAATACAACCTTTCTTATTGATTGGTTTGATTTGCGTAGGCTATGGTTGTGGAAGTGTTCGTTTCCATTCTTTTTCTCGTCCAAAAATCTTTGAACTTAATAGAAAGATCACCAAGCAACACAACTACAAGTAAATCATGCGATTCCTATTGTTTCTCAAATTCTCAATAACACAACCTTTCTAATTGATTGGTTTGATTTGCATAGGCTATGGTTGTGGAAGTGTTGGTATCCATTCTTTTTCTCGTCCAAAAATCTTTGAACTTAATAGAAAGATCACCAAACAACACAAACACAAGCATACGAATCATGCGATTCCTAATGTTTCTCAAATTCTCAATAACACAACCTTTCTTATTGATTGGTTTGATTTGCCTAGGCTATGGTTGTGGAAGTGTTGGTTTCCATTCTTTTTTCTCGTCGAAAAATCTTTGAACTTAATAGAAAGATCACCAAACAACACAAACACAAGCATACGAATTATGCGATTCCTAATGTTTCTCAAATACTCAATAACACAACATTTCTTATTGATTGGTTTGATTTGCCTAGGCTATGGTTTGGTTAGTATTGGTTTCCATTATTTTTATCGTCCAAAAATCTTTGAACTTAATAGAAAGATCACCAAACAACACAAACACAAGCATACGAATCATGCGATTCCTAATGTTTCTCAAATACTCAATAACACAACCTTTCTTATTGCTTGGTTTGATTTGCCTAGGCTATGGTTGTGGAAGTGTTGGTTTCCATTCTTTTTCTCGTCCAAAAATCTTTGAACTTAATAGAAAGATCACCAAACAACACAAACACAAGCATACGAATCATGCGATTCCTAATGTTTCTCAAATACTCAATAACACAACCTTTCTTATTGCTTGGTTTGATTTGCCTAGGCTATGGTTGTGGAAGTGTTGGTTTCCATTCTATTTCTCATCCAAAAATCTTTGAACTTAATAGAACTTGATAGAAAGATCACCAAACAACACAAACACAAGCATACGAATCATGCGATTCCTAATGCTTCTCAAATACTGAATAACACAACATTTCTTATTGCTTGGTTTGATTTGCCCAGGCTATGGTTGTGGAAGTGTTGGTTTCCATTCTTTTTCTCGTCCAAAAATCTTTGAACTTAATAGAAAGATCACCAAACAACACAAACACAAGCATACGAATCATGCGATTCCTAATGTTTCTCAAATACTCAATAACACAACCTTTCTTATTGCTTGGTTTGATTTGCCTAGGCTATGGTTGTGGAAGTGTTGGTTTCCATTCTTTTTCTCGTCCAAAAATCTTTGAACTTAATAGAAAGATCACCAAACAACACAAACACAAGCATACGAATCATGCGATTCCTAATGTTTCTCAAATTCTCAATAACACAACCTTTCTTATTGCTTGGTTTGATTTGCCTAGGCTATGGTTGTGGAAGTGTTGGTTTCCATTCTTTTTCTCGTCCAAAAATCTTTGAACTTAATAGAAAGATCACCAAACAACACAAACACAAGTATACGAATCATGCGATTCCTAATGTTTCTCAAATACTCAAATAACAAAACCTTTCTTATTGATTGGTTTGATTTGCCTAGGCTATGGTTTGGGAAGTATTGGTTTCCATTATTTTTCTCGTCCAAAAATCTTTGAACTTAATAGAAAGATCACCAAACAACACAAACACAAGCATACGAATCATGCGATTCCTAATGCTTCTCAAATACTGAATAACACAACATTTCTTATTGCTTGGTTTGATTTGCCCAGGCTATGGTTGTGGAAGTGTTGGTTTCCATTCTTTTTCTCGTCCAAAAATCTTTGAACTTAATAGAAATATCACCAAATAACACAAACACAAGCATACGAATCATGCGATTCCTAATGTTTCTCAAATACTCAATAACACAACCTTTCTTATTGATTGGTTTGATTTGCCTAGGCTATGGTTGTGGAAGTGTTCGTTTCCATTCTTTTTCTCGTCTAAAAATCTTTGAACTTAATAGAAAGATCACCAAACAACACAACTACAAGCATACGAATCATGCGATTCCTAATGTTTCTCAAATTCTCAATAACACAACCTTTCTTATTGCTTGCTTTGATTTGCCTAGGCTATGGTTGTGGAAGTGTTGGTTTCCATTCTTTTTCTCGTCCAAAAATCTTTGAACTTAATAGAAAGATCACTAAACAACACAAACACAAGCATACGAATCATGCGATTCCTAATGTTTCTCAAATACTCAATAACACAACCTTTCTTATTGATTGGTTTGATTTGCCTAGGCTATGGTTGTGGAAGTGTTCGTTTCCATTCTTTTTCTCGTCTAAAAATCTTTGAACTTAATAGAAAGATCACCAAACAACACAACTACAAGCATACGAATTATGCGATTCCTAATGTTTCTCAAATACTCAATAACACAACCTTTCTTATTTCTTGGTTTGATTTGCCTAGGCTATGGTTGTGGAAGTGTTGGTTTCCATTCTTTTTCTCGTCCAAAAATCTTTGAACTTAATAGAAAGATCACCAAATAACACAAACACAAGCATACGAATCATGTGATTCCTAATGTTTCTCAAATACTCAATAACACAACCTTTCTTATTGCTTGGTTTGATTTGCCTAGGCTATGGTTGTGGAAGTGTTGGTTTCCATTCTATTTCTCGTCCAAAAATCTTTGAACTTAATAGAACTTGATAGAAAGATCACCAAACAACACAAACACAAGCATACGAATCATGCGATTCCTAATGCTTCTCAAATACTGAATAACACAACATTTCTTATTGCTTGGTTTGATTTGCCCAGGCTATGGTTGTGGAAGTGTTGGTTTCCATTCTTTTTCTCGTCCAAAAATCTTTGAACTTAATAGAAAGATCACCAAACAACACAAACACAAGCATACGAATCATGCGATTCCTAATGTTTCTCAAATACTCAATAACACAACCTTTCTTATTGATTGGTTTGATTTGTCTAGGCTATGGTTGTGGAAGTGTTCGTTTCCATTCTTTTTCTCGTCTAAAAATCTTTGAACTTAATAGAAAGATCACCAAACAACACAACTACAAGCATACGAATCATGCGATTCCTAATGTTTCTCAAATTCTCAATAACACAACCTTTCTTATTGCTTGGTTTGATTTGCCTAGGCTATGGTTGTGGAAGTGTTGGTTTCCATTCTTTTTCTCGTCCAAAAATCTTTGAACTTAATAGAAAGATCACCAAACAACACAAACACAAGTATACGAATCATGCGATTCCTAATGTTTCTCAAATACTCAAATAACAAAACCTTTCTTATTGATTGGTTTGATTTGCCTAGGCTATGGTTTGGGAAGTATTGGTTTCCATTATTTTTCTCGTCCAAAAATCTTTGAACTTAATAGAAAGATCACCAAACAACACAAACACAAGCATACGAATCATGCGATTCCTAATGCTTCTCAAATACTGAATAACACAACATTTCTTATTGCTTGGTTTGATTTGCCCAGGCTATGGTTGTTGAAGTGTTGGTTTCCATTCTTTTTCTCGTCCAAAAATCTTTGAACTTAATAGAAAGATCACCAAACAACACAAACACAAGCATACGAATCATGCGATTCCTAATGTTTCTCAAATACTCAATAACACAACCTTTCTTATTGATTGGTTTGATTTGCCTAGGCTATGGTTGTGGAAGTGTTCGTTTCCATTCTTTTTCTCGTCTAAAAATCTTTGAACTTAATAGAAAGATCACCAAACAACACAACTACAAGCATACGAATCATGCGATTCCTAATGTTTCTCAAATTCTCAATAACACAACCTTTCTTATTGCTTGGTTTGATTTGCCTAGGCTATGGTTGGGGAAGTGTTGGTTTCCATTCTTTTTCTCGTCCAAAAATCTTTGAACTTAATAGAAAGATCACTAAACAACACAAACACAAGCATACGAATCATGCGATTCCTAATGTTTCTCAAATACTCAATAACACAACCTTTCTTATTGATTGGTTTGATTTGCCTAGGCTATGGTTGTGGAAGTGTTCGTTTCCATTCTTTTTCTCGTCCAAAAATCTTTGAACTTAATAGAAAGATCACCAAACAACACAACTACAAGCATACGAATCATGCGATTCCTAATGTTTCTCAAATACTCAATAACACAACCTTTCTTATTGCTTGGTTTGATTTGCCTAGGCTATGGTTGTGGAAGTGTTGGTTTCCATTCTTTTTCTCGTCCAAAAATCTTTGAACTTAATAGAACATGATAGAAAGATCACCAAACAACACAAACACAAGCATACGAATCATGCGATTCCTAATGCTTCTCAAATACTGAATAACACAACATTTCTTATTGCTTGGTTTGATTTGCCCAGGCTATGGTTGTGGAAGTGTTGGTTTCCATTCTTTTTCTCGTCCAAAAATCTTTGAACTTAATAGAAAGATCACCAAACAACACAAACACAAGCATACGAATCATGCGATTCCTAATGTTTCTCAAATACTCAATAACACAACTTTTCATATTGATTGGTTTGATTTGCCTAGGCTATGGTTGTGGAAGTGTTCGTTTCCATTCTTTTTCTCGTCCAAAAATCTTTGAACTTAATAGAAAGATCACCAAACAACACAACTACAAGCATACGAATCATGCGATTCCTAATGTTTCTCAAATTCTCAATAACACAACCTTTCTTATTGCTTGGTTTGATTTGCCTAGGCTATGGTTGTGGAAGTGTTGGTTTCCATTCTTTTTCTCGTCCAAAAATCTTTGAACTTAATAGAACTTGATAGAAAGATCACCAAACATCACAAACACAAGCATACGAATCATGCGATTCCTAATGCTTCTCAAATACTGAATAACACAACATTTCTTATTGCTTGGTTTGATTTGCCCAGGCTATGGTTGTGGAAGTGTTGGTTTCCATTCTTTTTCTCGTCCAAAAATCTTTGAACTTAATAGAAAGATCACCAAACAACACAAACACAAGCATACGAATCATGCGATTCCTAATGTTTCTCAAATACTCAATAACACAACCTTTCTTATTGATTGGTTTGATTTGCCTAGGCTATGGTTGTGGAAGTGTTCGTTTCCATTCTTTTTCTCGTCCAAAAATCTTTGAACTTAATAGAAAGATCACCAAACAACACAACTACAAGCATACGAATCATGCGATTCCTAATGTTTCTCAAATTCTCAATAACACAACCTTTCTTATTGCTTGGTTTGATTTGCCTAGGCTATGGTTGTGGAAGTGTTGGTTTCCATTTTTTTTCTCGTCCAAAAATCTTTGAACTTAATAGAAAGATCACCAAACAACACAAACACAAGCATACGAATCATGCGATTCCTAATGTTTCTCAAATACTCAATAACACAACCTTTCTTATTGATTGGTTTGATTTGCCTAGGCTATGGTTGTGGAAGTGTTCGTTTCCATTCTTTTTCACGTCCAAAAATCTTTGAACTTAATAGAAAGATCACCAAACAACACAACTACAAGCATACGAATCATGCGATTCCTAATGTTTCTCAAATTCTCAATAACACAACCTTTCTTATTGCTTGGTTGTATTTGCCTAGGCTATGGTTGTGGAAGTGTTGGTTTCCATTCTTTTTCTTGTCCATAAATCTTTGAACTTAATAGAAAGATCACCAAACAACACAAACACAAGTATACGAATCATGCGATTCCTAATGTTTCTCAAATACTCAATAACAATACCTTTCTTATTGATTGGTTTGATTTGCCTAGGCTATGGTTTGGGAAGTATTGGTTTCCATTATTTTTCTCATCCAAAAATCTTTGAACTTAATAGAAAGATCACCAAACAACACAAACACAAGCATACGAATCATGCGATTCCTAATGTTTCTCAAATACTCATTAATACAACCTTTCTTATTGATTGGTTTAATTTGCCTAGGCTATGGTTGTGGAAGTGTTGGTTTCCATTCTTTTTCTCGTCCAAAAATCTTTGAACTTAATAGAAAGATCACCAAACAACACAACTACAAGCATACGAATCATGCGATTCCTAATGTTTCTCAAATTCTCAATAACACAACCTTTCTTATTGCTTGGTTTGATTTGCCTAGGCTATGGTTGTGGAAGTGTTGGTTTCCATTCTTTTTCTCGTCCAAAAATCTTTGAACTTAATAGAAAGATCACCAAACAACACAAACACAAGCATACGAATCATGCGATTCCTAATGTTTCTCAAATACTCAATAACACAACCTTTCTTATTGCTTGGTTTGATTTGCCTAGGCTATGGTTGTGGAAGTGTTGGTTTCCATTCTTTTTCTCGTCCAAAAATCTTTGAACTTAATAGAAAGATCACCAAACAACACAAACACAAGCATACGAATCATGCGATTCCTAATGTTTCTCAAATACTCAATAACACAACCTTTCTTATTGATTGGTTTGATTTGCCTAGGCTATGGTTGTGGAAGTGTTCGTTTCCATTCTTTTTCACGTCCAAAAATCTTTGAACTTAATAGAAAGATCACCAAACAACACAACTACAAGCATACGAATCATGCGATTCCTAATGTTTCTCAAATTCTCAATAACACAACCTTTCTTATTGCTTGGTTGTATTTGCCTAGGCTATGGTTGTGGAAGTGTTGGTTTCCATTCTTTTTCTCGTCCAAAAATCTTTGAACTTAATAGAAAGATCACCAAACAACACAAACACAAGTATACGAATCATGCGATTCCTAATGTTTCTCAAATACTCAATAACAATACCTTTCTTATTGATTGGTTTGATTTGCCTAGGCTATGGTTTGGGAAGTATTGGTTTCCATTATTTTTCTCATCCAAAAATCTTTGAACTTAATAGAAAGATCACCAAACAACACAAACACAAGCATACGAATCATGCGATTCCTAATGTTTCTCAAATACTCATTAATACAACCTTTCTTATTGATTGGTTTAATTTGCCTAGACTATGGTTGTGGAAGTGTTGGTTTCCATTCTTTTTCTCGTCCAAAAATCTTTGAACTTAATAGAAAGATCACCAAACAACACAACTACAAGCATACGAATCATGCGATTCCTAATGTTTCTCAAATACTCAATAACACAACCTTTCTTATTGCTTGGTTTGATTTGCCTAGGCTATGGTTGTGGAAGTGTTGGTTTCCATTCTTTTTCTCGTCCAAAAATCTTTGAACTTAATAGAACATGATAGAAAGATCACCAAACAACACAAACACAAGCATACGAATCATGCGATTCCTAATGCTTCTCAAATACTGAATAACACAACATTTCTTATTGCTTGGTTTGATTTGCCCAGGCTATGGTTGTGGAAGTGTTGGTTTCCATTCTTTTTCTCGTCCAAAAATCTTTGAACTTAATAGAAAGATCACCAAACAACACAAACACAAGCATACGAATCATGCGATTCCTAATGTTTCTCAAATACTCAATAACACAACCTTTCATATTGATTGGTTTGATTTGCCTAGGCTATGGTTGTGGAAGTGTTCGTTTCCATTCTTTTTCTCGTCCAAAAATCTTTGAACTTAATAGAAAGATCACCAAACAACACAACTACAAGCATACGAATCATGCGATTCCTAATGTTTCTCAAATTCTCAATAACACAACCTTTCTTATTGCTTGGTTTGATTTGCCTAGGCTATGGTTGTGGAAGTGTTGGTTTCCATTCTTTTTCTCGTCCAAAAATCTTTGAACTTAATAGAACTTGATAGAAAGATCACCAAACATCACAAACACAAGCATACGAATCATGCGATTCCTAATGCTTCTCAAATACTGAATAACACAACATTTCTTATTGCTTGGTTTGATTTGCCCAGGCTATGGTTGTTGAAGTGTTGGTTTCCATTCTTTTTCTCGTCCAAAAATCTTTGAACTTAATAGAAAGATCACCAAACAACACAAACACAAGCATACGAATCATGCGATTCCTAATGTTTCTCAAATACTCAATAACACAACCTTTCTTATTGATTGGTTTGATTTGCCTAGGCTATGGTTGTGGAAGTGTTCGTTTCCATTCTTTTTCTCGTCTAAAAATCTTTGAACTTAATAGAAAGATCACCAAACAACACAACTACAAGCATACGAATCATGCGATTCCTAATGTTTCTCAAATTCTCAATAACACAACCTTTCTTATTGCTTGGTTTGATTTGCCTAGGCTATGGTTGGGGAAGTGTTGGTTTCCATTCTTTTTCTCGTCCAAAAATCTTTGAACTTAATAGAAAGATCACTAAACAACACAAACACAAGCATACGAATCATGCGATTCCTAATGTTTCTCAAATACTCAATAACACAACCTTTCTTATTGATTGGTTTGATTTGCCTAGGCTATGGTTGTGGAAGTGTTCGTTTCCATTCTTTTTCTCGTCCAAAAATCTTTGAACTTAATAGAAAGATCACCAAACAACACAACTACAAGCATACGAATCATGCGATTCCTAATGTTTCTCAAATACTCAATAACACAACCTTTCTTATTGCTTGGTTTGATTTGCCTAGGCTATGGTTGTGGAAGTGTTGGTTTCCATTCTTTTTCTCGTCCAAAAATCTTTGAACTTAATAGAACATGATAGAAAGATCACCAAACAACACAAACACAAGCATACGAATCATGCGATTCCTAATGCTTCTCAAATACTGAATAACACAACATTTCTTATTGCTTGGTTTGATTTGCCCAGGCTATGGTTGTGGAAGTGTTGGTTTCCATTCTTTTTCTCGTCCAAAAATCTTTGAACTTAATAGAAAGATCACCAAACAACACAAACACAAGCATACGAATCATGCGATTCCTAATGTTTCTCAAATACTCAATAACACAACTTTTCATATTGATTGGTTTGATTTGCCTAGGCTATGGTTGTGGAAGTGTTCGTTTCCATTCTTTTTCTCGTCCAAAAATCTTTGAACTTAATAGAAAGATCACCAAACAACACAACTACAAGCATACGAATCATGCGATTCCTAATGTTTCTCAAATTCTCAATAACACAACCTTTCTTATTGCTTGGTTTGATTTGCCTAGGCTATGGTTGTGGAAGTGTTGGTTTCCATTCTTTTTCTCGTCCAAAAATCTTTGAACTTAATAGAACTTGATAGAAAGATCACCAAACATCACAAACACAAGCATACGAATCATGCGATTCCTAATGCTTCTCAAATACTGAATAACACAACATTTCTTATTGCTTGGTTTGATTTGCCCAGGCTATGGTTGTGGAAGTGTTGTTTTCCATTCTTTTTCTCGTCCAAAAATCTTTGAACTTAATAGAAAGATCACCAAACAACACAAACACAAGCATACGAATCATGCGATTCCTAATGTTTCTCAAATACTCAATAACACAACCTTTCTTATTGATTGGTTTGATTTGCCTAGGCTATGGTTGTGGAAGTGTTCGTTTCCATTCTTTTTCTCGTCCAAAAATCTTTGAACTTAATAGAAAGATCACCAAACAACACAACTACAAGCATACGAATCATGCGATTCCTAATGTTTCTCAAATTCTCAATAACACAACCTTTCTTATTGCTTGGTTTGATTTGCCTAGGCTATGGTTGTGGAAGTGTTGGTTTCCATTCTTTTTCTCGTCCAAAAATCTTTGAACTTAATAGAAAAGATCACCAAACAACACAAACACAAGCATACGAATCATGCGATTCCTAATGTTTCTCAAATACTCAATAACACAACCTTTCTTATTGATTGGTTTGATTTGCCTAGGCTATGGTTGTGGAAGTGTTCGTTTCCATTCTTTTTCACGTCCAAAAATCTTTGAACTTAATAGAAAGATCACCAAACAACACAACTACAAGCATACGAATCATGCGATTCCTAATGTTTCTCAAATTCTCAATAACACAACCTTTCTTATTGCTTGGTTGTATTTGCCTAGGCTATGGTTGTGGAAGTGTTGGTTTCCATTCTTTTTCTTGTCCATAAATCTTTGAACTTAATAGAAAGATCACCAAACAACACAAACACAAGTATACGAATCATGCGATTCCTAATGTTTCTCAAATACTCAATAACAATACCTTTCTTATTGATTGGTTTGATTTGCCTAGGCTATGGTTTGGGAAGTATTGGTTTCCATTATTTTTCTCATCCAAAAATCTTTGAACTTAATAGAAAGATCACCAAACAACACAAACACAAGCATACGAATCATGCGATTCCTAATGTTTCTCAAATACTCATTAATACAACCTTTCTTATTGATTGGTTTAATTTGCCTAGGCTATGGTTGTGGAAGTGTTGGTTTCCATTCTTTTTCTCGTCCAAAAATCTTTGAACTTAATAGAAAGATCACCAAACAACACAACTACAAGCATACGAATCATGCGATTCCTAATGTTTCTCAAATTCTCAATAACACAACCTTTCTTATTGCTTGGTTTGATTTGCCTAGGCTATGGTTGTGGAAGTGTTGGTTTCCATTCTTTTTCTCGTCCAAAAATCTTTGAACTTAATAGAAAGATCACCAAACAACACAACTACAAGCATACGAATCATGCGATTCCTAATGTTTCTCAAATTCTCAATAACACAACCTTTCTTATTGCTTGGTTGTATTTGCCTAGGCTATGGTTGTGGAAGTGTTGGTTTCCATTCTTTTTCTTGTCCATAAATCTTTGAACTTAATAGAAAGATCACCAAACAACACAAACACAAGCATACGAATCATGCGATTCCTAATGTTTCTCAAATACTCATTAATACAACCTTTCTTATTGATTGGTTTAATTTGCCTAGACTATGGTTGTGGAAGTGTTGGTTTCCATTCTTTTTCTCGTCCAAAAATCTTTGAACTTAATAGAAAGATCACCAAACAACACAACTACAAGCATACGAATCATGCGATTCCTAATGTTTCTCAAATACTCAATAACACAACCTTTCTTATTGCTTGGTTTGATTTGCCTAGGCTATGGTTGTGGAAGAGTTGGTTTCCATTCTTTTTCTCGTCCAAAAATCTTTGAACTTAATAGAACATGATAGAAAGATCACCAAACAACACAAACACAAGCATACGAATCATGCGATTCCTAATGCTTCTCAAATACTGAATAACACAACATTTCTTATTGCTTGGTTTGATTTGCCCAGGCTATGGTTGTGGAAGTGTTGGTTTCCATTCT